>OY725472.1:0-619231 GCA_963281015.1 Lactarius tabidus
CTTCACTATGCTTCTACACTGGCTTCTGCTCTAGCTCTGAAGCTGACACTTATACTATGCTCTGAAGCTGGTGCTTACGCTGTGCTCACATGCAAGCATTTACACAATGCTCACACACTGGTATTTATGCTATGCTCACAAGCTGGCATTTATGCAATGCTCACATGGTGGCATTTATGCTATGCTCACATGGTGGCATTTATGCTATGCTCACATGGTGGCATTTACACTATGCTCACTTATGCTGGCTTCTCTGCTATGCTGATATGCTGGCTTCTCTGCTACAGTCCCATGCCAGCTTCTCCGCTATGCTGTTAGGCTGGCTTCTCTGCTACAGTCCCATTCCCATGCTGGCTTCTCCACTATGCTCCCATGCTGGTCTCTATGCTATGCTCTAACGCTGGCATTTATGCTATGCTCTAATGCTGGCAGTTATGCTATGCTCCAACACTGGCATTTATGCTATGCTCCAACGCTGGTGTTTATGCTATGCTCCAATGCTGGCATTTATGCTATGCTCCAACGCTGGTGTTTATGCTATGCTTTGGGATGCTTATGCTTAGATGGTAAGGCGGGGGGTTGGGGGTGCAGCCCCCAACAAGCTGATGTCGAGTGCTGAAGGCAGGTGAAGCAAACGAAGTGAGTGAGCTGTGCTGTAGGCACAGACAGAAGCTTGTCAATAATACAAAAGAGGAAAGGTTTCTAAAAAAGGAAACTGAGGTGGCTGAGATTAGTCAGAGAATCCTTATTTATAAGCAAAAAAGCGCAACCTGCATGCCACACCAGTGGCAGTTGGACTGTTTCTCAGTCAAAATGTAAGCACAGCACAGGAAAAAAGAGGATAAAATAAATTGGACAGGTCTGGACTGGGTTAGACAGCAGCTTTACATGATACCAAATAAAATAAAAACAGTGCTGAGGCCTCCAGGCTTGCTCCCTTCTGGGCAACTTCTGTTGGCATTTAGGGGCAGGGTTAGTATGTGCTTTAATGGTGGGACTGGCAGCAGTACTGTGTTACACTTCCACACTGGGACTACACTTCTGTGTTGGCTGTATGCTACACTTCTATACTGGCTGCATGCTATGCTCTGAGGCTGGCTTCTCTTCTATACTTTGAGGCAGGCTTCTCTTGCTGCCCTTTGATGCAGGCTTCTCTGCAATGCTGTTATACTGGCTTCTACACTTTGCTGACTTCTCTACTATGCTTCTACACTGGCTTCTCCACAATGCTTCCATGCAGACTTCTCTGCTACACTTCCATGCAGACTTCTCCACTATGCTCTTCTGCAGCTACACTTCCATGCAGGCTTCACCGCTACACTGTTACACAGGCTTCACTGCTACACTGTTACGCATGCTTCACCGCTAAGCTGTTACGCATGCTTCACCGCTAAGCTGTTACGCATGCTTCACCGCTAAGCTGTTACGCATGCTTCACCGCTAAGCTGTTACGCATGCTTCACCGCTAAGCTGTTACGCATGCTTCACCGCTAAGCTGTTACGCATGCTTCACCGCTAAGCTGTTACGCATGCTTCACCGCTAAGCTGTTACGCATGCTTCACCGCTAAGCTGTTACGCATGCTTCACCGCTAAGCTGTTACGCATGCTTCACCGCTAAGCTGTTACGCATGCTTCACCGCTAAGCTGTTACGCATGCTTCACCGCTAAGCTGTTACGCATGCTTCACCGCTAAGCTGTTACGCATGCTTCACCGCTAAGCTGTTACGCATGCTTCACCGCTAAGCTTTGAGATGCATATACTTAGATGCTAAAGCAGGGGTTTGGGGGCGCAGCCCCCAACAAGCTGAAGTCAAGTGCTGGAGGCAGGTGAAGCAAACGAAGTGAGTGAACCGTGCCGAAGGCACGGACTGAAGCTTGTCAATAATACAAAAGAGGAAAGGTTTCTAAAAAAGGAAACTGAGGTGGCTGAGATTAGTCAGAGAAACCAAAAAAGGCTACTTAGCTAAGCTTTCCTGCACTTGATGTGGCTGGCTCCTCAAAAAGGAAATCATCTGTTTGTAAGCAAAAAAGTGTAGCTTCAAAACTCTCAAGTGGCTGAAGCTCTCAGAAGGGAAATTCCGTGACATCACATGTCACAACGAGGACAACGGAATTTCGAAGCACTTTCCCCCCCATCAAACTCTCACACAAACTTGAAAAAGACCTTCCCTTGGCTTTTTAACATCTCAATTGGTGTTTTAACTCCATCTCTGCCTTTTTTACACTCCTCCAGTGACTGTTTTACCCCCTTCAAAGGTGTGTGTGCCCTTTAATATCAACTTATAGGTTTTTTGACACTGCCCACAGCTTTTTTTAGGGCCTTTCTCCCTTTTCCCGTATGCTTCCTTGAACTACTGTTTAATTGGCTGATATAAATATGTTATTAGGGACCTTTTTACACTCCTCTGTGCTTCAGAGTGACTGTGTGGCCTCTGCTTTAGGCCTTTTGCCCTTTTTTCTGTATGTTTTCCTCAAATTTTGTTAAATTGGCTGAAATAATAAATTTGTTTTTAGGGTCTGTTCTTGGCTCTTTGGTGCTCCAGAGTGACTGTGCTGCCTCTCTTTGGTTGGCAGTGACCCTTGGAGACTTTGTAGACCAAGGTGATGCCCTGTGAAGTCCTACCTCCTTGGCTTCCCTGTGAAAACAGGGTGTTTGCCGGTTGCTAAGGTCTTTTTTAAGACCGGACCTCTCTCTGGGCGCAGCGTGCAGGGAGATTGGGTTGGTGGGGTGGTCTTTTTGACCACTAAGGTACCTCCCCTTCCATTATTGGAAGTCACTCCTTTTTCAACTGCCACTGCTTTCACCGATTTCACATTGTCTTTGGAGAGGTGTTCACTGTTATACTGAGGTTAGAATGCCATCCTCTGCTCTTGGTCTTGACTCTGGCTTGGCTTCTGGCTCTGCTGTGGTTACCTCTGGCTCTACTGTTCCCTCCTCTTCCTCTGCTGCTCTCCCACCTTTCCCTGACACTGCCCTGCCTCCACAACCTGACTTGGCTGATGCTTCTGCATCCTCTCATCATAGCCAACACACAGCACGTCAGCTTGAGCGCAGTAGGCATGTTATGCGCAGTCCTGATGGTCGCAGGACCCCAGTGCCCCCTCCTCCTCCCCCTAACAATTCTGTACAGCCAGCCAACCAGTATCAATTTTTGCCTGCACATTTAGCAGCTCAGCTGGCTGCACTTCCTCCTCTTCCTGCACCACCTTTAAGGCACTCTCGTTGTTCTCATGGCACTGCTGCTGCTCCATCTGTAAGCTTTGATCTTTAATGTGAATTTTTCTTTTGAAGTTCTGACTATATTGTGTTTACCAGATGCAACCCTTTTCTTTTGCTCCCCCTGCTCCTGTTTCCACTTTGGCTCCTGGCTCTAGCTCCTCTTCTGCTGTCCCTGCTGCTGCTGTTCCTCCTGATCTCCTTGATCCTGTCCCCCCTCCTGCTCCCAGACACACCCTCAATCCTGCTGAGTTGGCAGCTGCATATGCTGCACTTCCTCCCCTTCCTCAACACAATCATGTTTCCCCTGTTTCTGTAAGTCTTAGCTGTTTGTATTTTAAAGTATTTATACTGACTTCTGTGTGCTTTTCAAGGTGGACCCACCTCCTCTGCGTTTTATACCCTTTATTCCCCCCCCTGCTCCTCCCCCTGCTGACCCTGCCCCTGCTGCTGGCCCTGTTCCTCCTGTTCCTCCTCAAGAGGATGAAGATTTGGATCCATCTCAGTTAGCTGCTGAATATGCTGCACTTCTACCTCTTCATCCTGTAAGTGTAAATCTGTACTTTGAATATATTTTACATTCTAATTATGATGTACAGCCTCCAGCTCATGTTCCCTTTGTTCTTCCTCTGGCACGCCAACCCTTTGATCCTGCTTGGCAGGTCCATGACCTTGGATCCCTCAATGTTCGCTGTCTGGGTTGTGGGGCTCTTCATTGGTTGGATGAGTGCTTGGTCAACTCTTTATGTCGCAATCCCAGGTTTGGCACCTGTTGCCTTCAAGGCAAAATCTCCCTCCCTCCTCTCCAACATCCTCCTCCTGAGCTCTTGCAGCTGCTGACTTCCCAAGAGCATGATGGGAAGAACTTTTGCAGGCACATTCACAACTACAACAATGCCCTTGCAATGACTTCTGTGGGTCGGAAGTTGGATGATACTTTTAACAGAGGAGGAGGACCTTACTCCTTTAGGCTTGATGGCGAGCTCATTCACAGAGTTGGTTCTCTTTTGCCTCCAGATGGCCAAGCACCTGTCTATTCACAGCTCTATTTCCATGACAGTGCTGATGCTGCTCAGGCTGCTGACACTGCCCATGCACATCGTGTGGCAAATGCCTGGAACTCTAACCTGGATCCTGTCACTCTGCATATACTGCAAGACATGCTCTGGTGTTCACATCCTGGAGTGCACCTCTACAGGCAGGCATTTGAGTTGACACATGCCATTCCTCAAGAGCAGCAATGCCGCATTGCCCTTTGCTTTGCTGCTGGATGTGATAGGCGTCGCTATCAGGCCCCTGATGCCTCTGTCAGGGAGGTTGCTGTCATTCTGCCAGGTGATGGGGATCAGATAAGAGGTTCTCAGGACATTGTTCTATATCGCCTCCATGGTGAACCTCTGCAGCGCATCTCTGATATTCACCCATTTTATCCTTCCCTGTGCTATGTCCTCCTTTTTCCCACTGGCCAGCTTGGTTGGTATCACAACCTCTTCTATCGGGATGTTGAGGAGGAGCCAGAGGGGCATGCAGATGGACCACATGATACAAGTCGGAAGCATATCTCCATGGTTGAATATCAGCACTACCGCCTCTTCATCTGCCCCAGAGATATAGAGTCCAACCACATCTTCCTCACAGGCAATCTCTTTCAAGAGTATGTCTGTGAAACATGGGCAATTGCTGAGCAGAACCGCCTGAACTACCTGAGGCACAACCAGGATAAGCTTCACAGTGAGCTTTATCAAGGCTTGGTGGATGCAGTGGCTGCCAATGCTGATACTGACTGGAATCAGTTGGGCACAAGGTTCATCCTTCCCTCTTCATTTTCTGGCAGCACTCGCCACATGCAGCAGCTCTGTCAAGATGCCTTGGCCATCAACCGCTACTATGGAGGTGGAGATCTCTTCATCACCATGACTGCCAACCCTGCCTGGCCTGAGATCCAGGATGCACTCTTTCAGGGCCAGTCTGCCTCTGACCGTCCTGACTTGGTGGTGCATGTCTTCAGAGCCAAGCTGAGATCCCTCATTAAGGAGATCAATGAAGGAGTTCTGGGTGCTGCCAATGCCTACCTGTACACCATTGAGTTCCAGAAGCGCGGCCTCCCTCATGCCCACATCATTGTCTTTCTGCAGTCCCAGGCCAAGTTGCGCTCACCAGAGAACATTGATAGCCTGATGTCCTCTGAGTTTCCAGAGGACAATCCTGAGCTGCTTGAGCTGATCAAAAAGTTCATGGTTCATGGGCCTTGCAGTGACCAGAATCATAATGCACCTTGCATGGTCAATGGCAAATGCTCCAAAGGCTTTCCCAAGCAGTTCAAGGAGGAGACTTCCATCACTGAGGACTCTTATGCTTGCACCAGGCGTCGCAACACTGGCAGGACTGTTGAGGTTGGCAGGAAGCAGGTGGACAATAGATGGGTTGTGTGTCACTCCAGGTACTTGATCTGGAAGTATAGGTGCCACATCAATGTGGAGTCCATTGAATCTGTCAAGGCCATCAAGTACATCTACAAGTATGTGTACAAGGGCCATGATAGGATCACCATGGAGTTTGGCACTTGCGGTGATGAGATCAAGCAGTATCTTGATGCGTGCTATGTTAGCAGCTGTGAAGCTCATTGGTGTCTCTATATGTTTGCCATGCAGGAGCATCACCCCACCATTGTGTGCCTTCAGGTTCACCTCCCCAATCACCAACCTGTCAGATTCAACCCTGATGCTGTTGGCAACATGCAGGATGTGGTGAATCGATGTGCAAACCAAGCTACCACACTCACTGAATGGTTCAAGTCTAATTCTGAGAGTGCTGCTAATCATGACCTGCTCTATCAAGACTTTCCCTCCAGGATGGTCTGGAACAAAAAAGAGTGCAAGTGGACTACCAGGAAGCGGGACTCATTTGCCCTTGGGAGGATGTACCATGCCCACCCCACCTGTGGAGAGCGGTTCTACCTTTGCCTTCTTCTCACCTGTGTCAAGGGTGCCACCTCCTTTGAACACCTCTACTCTTTTGAAGGTGTTCACCATCCTTCTTTCAGAGAGGCCTGCATAGCACGTGGCCTTCTAGATGATGACTGCGAGTGGCACCAGTGCCTGAATGAGGCAAAGCACATGCAGATGGGTGAGCAACTGTGCCGCCTCTTTGTTACCATCCTGAGGGAGTGCACCCCTGCAAACCCCAGGGACCTCTGGGACACCTTTTGGGATGACATCTGTGATGACCTCAGACGCCGCCTTCAGCATCATGATATTGCAGACCCCACAGATGCACAGCGTCAGGACTATGGGCTGTACCTGATTGACAAGCTTCTTTATCAGACTGGGAAGAGGCTTCATGATTGGGACTGCATGCCACGCATTGTGGGGAACTGGGGGCAGCTGCTTGGGAATCGTCTGATATTGGAGCAGCAGGAGTACTTCACTGGGGCTGGGGATGCTGCAGACCAGATTGCAAGCTTTACCCCAGATCAGTCTGCTGCCTTTGAGAAGATCACCACTGCAGTCAGCACTAAATCAGGGGACATCTTTTTCCTGCATGGGCCAGGGGGCACTGGGAAGACATACCTGTACAACACCCTCTGCCACCACCTTTGCTCCCAACACAAGATTGTGCTCTGTGTTGCATCCTCTGGGATAGCTGCCATTCTGCTGAAAGGTGGAAGGACTGCTCACTCAAGGTTCAAAATCCCTATCCCCTGCCATGAGTCTTCTGTTTGCAGCATCCCCAAGTCATCAGAGCTGGCAGAGCTGATTCGTGCAACAGTGTTGGTGATCTGGGATGAAGCACCTATGCAGCACAGGCACATTATGGAAGCTGTGGATAGGACATTCCAGGATGTGAGGAATTCTGACAAGCCTTTTGGTGGACTCACATGTGTGTTTGGTGGGGACTTTCAGCAAATCCTGCCTGTGATTGTTGGTGCATCAAGAGGCCAGACTGTGGGTGCCTGCATTCAGCGTTCTGCCCTGTGGAGATCCATCATTGTGCTTCAGCTGCATAAAAACATGCGACTTGACACCACAGTTGCAGCTGAGAGGGAGTTTGCAGAGTGGCAACTGGAGGTGGGGCAGGGCAAGCACACAGATGATGGTGGCAACATCAGGATTCCAGATCACATGAAGTGCAGGGTGAACAGTGTTGATTGCCTGATTGACACTATTTATCCTGGGATCAGCACTGCCAACCTTCCAGCTTCATACTTCTCACAGCGCACAGTGCTGTCAAGCCTGAATGTGGATGTGGATGCCTTGAACAAGTTGGTGCTTGCAAAGTTCCCTGGGCCAGTAAAAGTGTTCCACAGTGCAGACTTCATTCCCAGCTCTGAGCAAAGTGGAGAGGAGGACCCTATGCTGAACTACCCTGTGGAGTACTTGAATTAGATCAACTGTTCTGGACTTCCACTTGCCAAACTGGAGCTAAAGATTGGATGCCCAGTGATGATACTGCAAAATCTGGATGCAGCTCATGGAGTTTGCAATGGGAGCAGAGGAATCTTGAGAGACTGCAGGAGCAGGGTGCTGGAGGTGGAACTTCTCACTGGGGAGCATGCAGGAACAAGGGTGTTCATACCACGTATTTCAAACCAGCCCACTGAGGACCAAGTGGCATTCAAGTTCACAAGAAAGCAATTCCCAGTGTGACTTTGCTTTGCTATGACAATCAACAAGTCTCAAGGACAGTCAGTAAAGCATGTTGGGTTGGATCTTAGGTCACCTGTGTTCACACATGGGCAGTTCTATGTTGGGGTGTCAAGGGTAACTTCAAGGAATAAGATCAAGGTGATATGGGATGAGGAAGACAGAGAGGGGAAAACCAAAAACATTGTATATTCTGAAGTGTTACTAAAGGAATAGTATATACCTGTATCTCTGCATCTAGAGTTAATGTGTTGAGCTGAGCTACTGTGGCCAGTCGGCGCTCCTCGATTAGTTTAGCATGCTCTGCCACTATTTCGATATCCACCTTCAGGGCTATGGCACGTGCTTGTCTGCCAAAAGCCAGGCAAACTCGCTGTCTGCCTTGAGGCATGCCTGCTCCTTCACTTTATCCAGTAGGTTAAGATAGTATTTGTCTGCATCAGCCTGAGCTTGGTGCTCTTTCTGCTCCCACAGTTTCTTGCTCTCAGATGCATAGATTTGAAGCGCCTCCGCAGCAGCTTTTGCTTTGCCCTCAGCAGTGGCTTCTTTAATCATAGTGCGGTATGCTTTGTCTGATTCAACAAGTCACTTGTTATTGTACTTGCTGCATATCTGAAGCTTGATATCCTCCTTGATGGTTGACGTGATTTTGTTCATTGGTACTTCATTTAGTAACCCATCTATGAGTTCGGACAGTCCCATAGTGGTGAGCTGATGTTCAACTTTGTTGGCCTTGTTGGCAACTGCTGCCCTGATTTGTGCTTCATGGGCCCTCCATACCATAGCCCTGATGCTGTCAATACTATCCTGAGGGAGATATGGACCGTTATCTATGTTGAGATGTTCTGCAATTTGAAGTGCCATAGCTTCGAGCAGATCGTGTTGCGTGTTAAGAGCAGGGAGTGTGTTTGTGTGCCTATAATTATCCCTCATGGGGTGCAGCAGGTAATCTCCCAGACGACCCACATTCTTGGTACGGATGCAACCTCATAGTATAGCAGCCATTGTGTGCGTGGCCACACAGTACCAATCGCTAGGCCTTAGCAGGCACCAGAAATCATCATCACTTTCTAGCCTTGGGCCAGGGGAGAGGGCTGCCGCTGCCAGGTCTAGGATGTGGCGAAGCTCATTTGATTGAACTGGGAACACTGGATCTTCCATGATAGTGAGCAGTTCTCGAAGGAAGTAATGTGAATGTCCTTCCACCACTTGGTTGAGTTCATCCCTCATCGTGTTCAAGGCCCCTACAGCATCGAAGTATCAATTGTTCTCCCCTGTGATGATCGAGATGGGATTGCCCCTAATGTCTGATTGCACCATGGAGCGGATGCTGAGAGAAGCATTGTATGTGTCTAGCCCCACCTGATAGACAGGTGTGAGTCGATCACCTTGCACATCCAGTGAGGCAGGGGCATGTTGTAGGTGTGAAGTGATGGCAGCCTGATGTCCAGCAGCTGAGTCAGTAGATGAATAGACAGAAATTGGATGATTGTGATCGCCGATCACATGCAGCAAATTGTCGACTGCCTCGATGCTTTGAGGGTGATAGGATGTGCTAAGTTGTCCTTCACTTGAGGAGCCAGCTAAGAATAGGGGTGTGTTAACAATGTTTGTTGGCAAGTTGTCCATTGGGGAGGAGGCACCAGACTGGATGGACTCTCTTGCTTCTGCAAAGGAGGATGATCTTGAAATTGAGTCATTGAGGGAACTACCTCTGACAGGAACTGCAGAACGAGGTGCTGCCCAAACTTCCGGTGGCACATCGTTGAGTTTGAGGTTATTTGGAGCCGAGCTCTGAGCCAGTACTTGTTCCATGGCATGAATCGACATTGCTGTTACTTCGTTCAAAAGGGAAGGGAGGACACATTCTACAGCCTCCAGTATAGTTTCAGGACTAGGGGTATTAGGCAGTGATGGGACAGCTTCCCTGATAGCATCTAGTTCCTCTTGGGCTACCACTGTAGCTTGGGAGCTGAGGATGGCTAAAAGGGTGTGGTACACCGGTGGGGCATCTGGTTGATATTGCACCCAGAAAGTGGGTGAGGGAGGAGCGGCCTGGACTTGGGACTGAGTATCCCTTTGAGCTCTGTAAAGTTCCAGGACTGTCATAAATCTAGCAGGAAAGCTAGGGGGAAGGTTAGTATGGGGGTTGTCATCATCAGGGGGGGCATTGTGTCCGAGACAACAACGAGGAGGCATTCTGTGTGAGAAGACAGGGAGTTAAGCTGTGTTAGCAGATGAGGTCACGAGGATTCCAGGCAGTATCTCTGTTGTGAGTTTAACTAGGGACCAACACCAGGAGATGGTGGTGGTAGAGGAGAGAGAAGGGATGGCCCCATGCTCCCCTTCCCATCTCCTCCACTGCCTTCCCAATGCTCCCCTTCTCCATCTTGTCCACACCCTTCCTCACCTGCCTCACCCCCTTCCCTATCTCACCCCACTGCCTTCCCCATGCTCCCCATCCCCATCTCCCCCACTCCCTTCCCCAAGCCCCCTTCCCCATCTCCCTCACTCCCTTCCCCATGCTCCCCTTCCCCATCTCCCCCACCACCGTCCCCATCTCCCCCACTGCCGTCCCCATCTCCCCCACTGCCGTCCCCATCTCCCCCACCCCCTTCTCCATGCCTCCTTCCCCATCTCCCCCACCCACTTCCCCATGCTCCCCTTCCCCATCTCTCCCACCCACTTCCCGTGCTCCCCTTCCCCATGCTCCCCTTCCCCATGCCCCCGTTCCCCATCTCCATGCCCCCCCCTCCCCATGCTCCCCTTCCCCACCTCCATGTCCCCCCTCTCCATGCTCCCCTTCCCCATCTCCCCTACTCCATTCCCCATGCTCCCCTTTTCCATCTCCCCCACTCCCTTCCCCATCCAAGTCCCCATCTCCCCCACTCCCTTCCCCATGCCCCCCTTCCCCATCTCCCCCACCCCCTTCCCCATGCTCCCCATGGCTGTCTTGGATTCTCATCCCTATGCCACCATGCCACCCTTCTCCATACCCTCACCTGCCATGGACTTTGGCATACTTTGTTGTCTATCCCAGCCAAATGATTTATGCCAAATTTTCTACTAAGTCAAACCAACTTTGACTGACTTTGATTGACTTTTGCCTGACTTGGAATTTTACCTGCAGTCAAAGCAGTTTTTTTGCACCAAGTCAACAAAAGTCATTGCCTAGTCATCAATGACTGCAACTGACTTTTGACTGAATTCTGACTTTTCCTGACTTTTCCTGACTTTTCCTGACTTTTCCCAACTTTTGGTGGTGTTTGCTGACTTGATAGCGACTTTTGCTCGACTTTCTTTTTTACTGAGCATGACCCACTGGCTGTGTCATATGCCCGTGAATCTGAAAAGCCCCTCAAAGCTGCTCACTCTTCACCGGCATTTCAATGATTAGCTGCAGATGGGTGAGCAACTGTGCTGCCTATTTGTTACCATCCTGTGTGAGTGATGGCCCCACAATTAGAGACAGTCAACACATTGATGCAGCAGCCATTGTCACAGTTAGAGTCTCTTCTCCTTACTACAATGTGTTGTGCAGCACATGGTGCAGCATGCAGGCTACAGAAGACTCACCTTTTGTAGTAAGGTGTTGATAGTCTTAAGTGCAGTGTATAGAGCACAAGTGAATACAAGTGATATTCTGCTGGGGAGGGTAGGTCTCTTTTCACCCCTCCTTATATAGGGAAAAGTGACCTCTATGGTCCAACCATGTCCCTTTGTGCAACTATGATGAGTAAAGGTGTCTACTATATTGTGTTTTCAGTGACACCTGATGTGGAACACCCTAGAACATCTCAGAATCATTCACATGACCCTGATATGAGTTATGCCCATGGACATGCATAATGTAGCTACCTAATATGGTAATCATACTTGTGTAGTCTACATATGTTGTAACTGCTATAGATAAGATACATATGTACTTATTACATTTCAACACAATGGATGGACTAAATGATAGAGTGAAGAGTGATTGATATGTGATGACTAAAGGTGTCCTCTATATCATGTTTTCAGTTGCCTGATGTGGAACACCCCAGAACATCACATGATTCTGATGAGGTTTACACCCACTACTGTACACTATGTAGCTACTAAATATGGTAAACATACTTGCATAACCTACTTATGTCATAACTGCTATAGATAAGATACATGCATACTTATTACATTCCAACAAAATGTACTATGTCCACAGCCTTCCACCCACAACTGATTACAAAACAGAATGAGTCAATCAGCATCTCCACATCTCCTGCAACTTCCAGCAAGACAGCTGGGTAGAATTGACACCCTTCATGGAGTTTTCACAGCTACCCACATATTCAACCCAGGAGATCTGGTCTGGCCAGAAGGGGCTAAGATCCATACAAACCACCTCAAGGCCAAGTTAGCCCCAGACATCAAGCTCATTCAAAGTCCTATCTACTTGGGGAGTCAATTGTAAACTCCAACTACCCCCAGACATTGTACAAGGGGAAGATGAGTACTATAAATTTGAAGTGGTCCTTCAATCCAAAAGTTTCATGAAACAAGAAAGGCATTTTGTCCTGGTCAAGTGGAAAGGTTACCACAATCTGAAAATCCATGGCTCCCAGCATCTCAAATGAAGTATGCATGTCTCCTGGTACAACAATTTCATTCTAAGCACCCCTCTGCCCCCAGATCAAGTAACCTCAGAGTGCTGACATGTTGGGTTTATAATATATTATAATGTCATAAAAGTGATATAAGATTTCTGAGGCTTAAAATTACTATAAGCAAGACTGGATTCACTATAAACAACATTTTAATTTACTTGTAAGGGAGCTTATGAGGCTCATTATAGTCAAATTAAAATATATAAGGTTTCTTATTTATAGGTTTTAAATTTTGTTTTAAACATTATTATAAGGCTTTACAATGTGCTAAAAATGGCAGCCTAAGATCAATCAATTATAAGGCACCTCCTATGATTTCCAACAATTGTGTTGACTGAGCATTCAACACTCACAAGAGCAGAGAGCAGAGGTTGCACAGCAATTGGAGCGTAAAGGGGAGGGGATGCATTGGAGAGGTGAGGGGGGGGGGGGGGGGGTGAGGGGAGCCCCAGGTGGTCAGCACCCCCTCCTCCCTGTTCTGCGCTCCAGCGCAGAACAGAGGGGGTGCTGACCACCTGGGGCTCCCCTCACCCCCCCCCCCCCCCTCACCTCTCCAATGCATCCCCTCCCCTTTGCGCACCAGGGCAAAAAGGTGTGTGCTATCTCACTATCACACAGACAGTGAAGTGTGAAGGAGAATAAATTAAACCTTGACTGAAAGTGCACATTTTTTCTAGATATGGACAGAAGCTTGTCCTAGCTATGCTTCAGTGCATTAGTCATGCATGAGAATTTCAGTTGCACTGGCCAAACTGAGGGTGTTGAAGTTGGTGTGACTCCACAACTGGGGTTGATTGAGTGCAATATTGTTCCATTGATGACAGACATGGGTGATGTGAAACTGTGTTCTATTGTGGTCTGGCTCTCCACCCATTGACAGTATGCTAGGTAAGCACGAAAAGGAGAATATAGTAGTGAGCATTTCAGAAGGTAGAGATGAGATTGGCTGGAGTAAATTTTGGTAAAGCTGCAACACCTGGAGGGATTTTATCCAATGCTTGTATTTCAGCATCAATGGATTGTTGTAGGATTTGGGGTCATTAAGATTCAAAATTGAGATGGTGTAATGGTTTTAGGGTGATCACTGAACTGGCAGCATTGATTCTCATGGGCTGAATGCGATGTGCGGGCATCCTGGACACCGAGGTAAGCAAAGTGCACACATATGCTTGCATTGCAGACCAAATGTGATGGGGAGGCATCAATTTAGCCCAGGAAGCAATGCTTGATATTCTTGATCATATAAACTGAATGCGCACTTAATGCAATGCACAGGTGTCCTGGACGTCTGTGTAACTAAAGTGCACACATATGCTCACATTGTGCACTGAATCAATGCATGGGCGTCTAAAATGCCTGTGTAAGTAAAGTGCGCACATATGCTTACATTGTGGACTGAATGTAATGTGTGTCATCCACTTAGCCCAGAAAGCAAAGTGCACACATATACTTGGCATTCTCAGTCATATAAACTGAATGCACACTGAGTAAAGTGAACTCTCACAGAAAACCAAGTGCATTAGTCATGTACCAGCACTGTGGGCTGAATGCAATGCGTGGGCGTCCTGGACACCCAGATATTAAAGTACATACCAGTGCATTTGTCATATATACTTATTGCAGACTGGATGCAATGTATGGGTGCCCATTGCATCCATTGTTCAATGAGTGCATATGACTGACTGCACACTGAATGTGATGCATGGGCGTCTTGGACACCCAGGAAAGTGAACTCCCATAGAAATCCAAGCGCATTAGTCATTTACCAGCACTGTGGGCTGGATGCAATGTGCAGGCGTCCTGGACGCCCAGGTAAGTAAAGTGTGTGCACAAGCTCTCAGTCATATAAACTGAGTGTGCACTGAATGCGATGCATGGGCGTCCTGGAAGCCCATGTAAGTAAAGTGTGCACATATGCTCGCATTGCAGACTGAATGCAATGTGTGTGCATTGACTTAAAGCATAGGCAATGCATGGGCATCCACAAGGGCAAAAAGGTGTGTGCTATCTCACTGAGACAGACAGTGAAGTGCAAAGGAGAGTAAATTAAACATTGACTGAAAGAGCACATTTTTTCTAGATATGAACAGAAGTTTGTCTCAGCAATCGCTGGCAGCATTGTTTTCTCATGGACATCAGCACTTACTATTCCTTGACCTATTCTCAGTCATATATGGACATTGCAGACTGAATATTGACGTGTGAGGCATCCCAAGGGTGTCCAGAAGTGAAGTGCACACAGATGCTTGTGCATATCACTAATGTGAAGTCATTGCACAGCACAACACTGAATGTTGATGCAGGGGTGTCCTGATGCTCAGAAAAGTGAAGTGTCACATAGCTCAAGTGCATTGCATATATATGTGAACAGACTACATGTGATGCATGGGTATCCTAGATTCCTGGAAAAGTGAAATCTCACACAAGCTGAAGTGCATCCATCATTTTCCAGCACTGTGGGCTGAATGCGATGTGCAGGCGTCCAGGACGCCTGGGTAAGTAAAGTGCGCACATATGCTTGCATTTGGGTCTGCAAATGCGATGTGTGGGCATCTACAATACCCTGGAAGCAAATTGCACACATTCTCAGTCGTATAAACTGACTGTGCACTGAATGCCAATGCATGGGCGTCCTGGACGCCCAGAAAAGTGAACTCTTGCATAAGCTGAAGTGTATTAGTCATGTACCAGCACTGTGGGCTGGATGCGATGTGCGGGCGTCCAGGACGCCTAGGTAAGTAAAGTGCACACATATGCTTGACATTCTCAATCATATAAACTGAATGCACACTAAATGCGATGCAGGGCGCCCTGGACACCCAGGTAAGTAAAGTGCGCACATATGCTCACATTGCAGACTCAATGCAATGTGCGGGCGTCCAGGACGCCGGGTAAGTAAAGTGCACACATACACTTGATATTCTCACTCATATAAAATAAATGCGCATTCAATGCAATGCTGGGCATCCTGGATGCCCAAGTAAGTAAAGTGTGCACATATGCTCACTTTGCACACTGAAAGCATCCACTAAGCCCAGAAAAGTGTGCACTCATATGCTTGACACTTTCAGTTGTATAAACTGACTGCACACTGAATGCGATGCTTGGGCGTCCAGGACGCCCAGGAAAGTGAACTCTTACAGGAGCTGAAGTGCACCACTTATTTACCAGCACTATGTACTGGATGCCATGTATGGGCATTCTGGTAAGGAAAGTGTGGTGCACACATATGCTCACATTGCAGACTGAATGCAATTTGCAGGCATTCACTTAGCCCAGGAAGCAAAGTGTGCACACATATGCTTGAGATTCTCAGTTATATAAACTGAATGCGCACTGAATGCGATGCATGGGCGTCCTGGACGCCTGTGTAAGTAAAGTGCGCACATGTACTCACATTGTGCACTGAATGCAATGCATGGGCGTCCAGGACGCCCATTAAGGTGAACTCTCACATGAGCTAAAGTGCACCAGTCATTTACCAGCACTATGGGCTGGATGCAGTGTGCAGGCATCTATTTATCCCAGGCAGCAAGGCATGCACATATATGCTTGACATTCTCAATTATACAAACTGAGTGTGCACTGAATGCGATATGTGGGCGTCCTGGACGCCCACATAAGTAAAGTGCGTACATATGCTTGTATTGCAGACCAAATGCGATGAGAAGGCATCCATTTAACCCAGGGAGCAATGTGTACCAGATATGCTTGACATTCTTGATCATATAAACTGACTGCACACTGAATGCGATGCATGGGCGTCCTGGACGCCTGCATAAGTAGAGTGCGCACATATGCTCACATTGTGCACTGAATGCGATGCTTGGGCGTCCAGGACGCCCAGTTAGTGAATTCTCATGTGAGCTAAATTGCACCAGTCATTTACCAGCACTATGGGCTGGATGCAATGTGAAGGCATCCTGGACACCAAGGTGAGTAAAGTGCACTCATATGCTCGCATAGGAGACCAAATGTGATGTGTGGGCATCCATTTAACCCAGGAAGCGAAGTGCACACATGTGCTTGACATTCCCAGTCATATACATGCACAGCAGCAAACTGAATGCGATGCTTCTGTGTCTCCAGGACACCCAAGAAAGTAAAATGCACACACAGGCACATGTGCATTAGCCATATGCACTCATTGTGCACTGGGTGCGATACATGGGCGTCCAGGACGCCTGCACATCGCATCCAGTGTGCAGTCAGTCATATGCATTCATTGTGCAATGGATGCGATACATGGGCGTCCAGGACGCCTGCACATCGCATCCGGCCCACAGTGCTGGCAACTGACTGATGTAGGCTGGATGCGATGTGTGGGCGTCCTGGACGCCTGGTTCAGTAAAATGCGCACTTAAGTTATGCTTGCTTTTCAGATGAATGCGATGTGTGGGTAACCACTATGTTCAGGAAACAAAGTGCACACATATGCTTGACATTCTCAGTCATATACATGCATGGCAGACTGGATGCGATGCACAGGCGTCCAGGACGCCCAGGAAAGTGAAGTGCACACATATATTTGGTCATATCCACACTGAATGCGATTTGCAGGTGTGAAGGACAACCAGGAATGCAAAGTGCATGCATATGCTTGAGTGCATTAGTCATATAAGCATTCTCAATATCTATGAGCATGCACCTGAAGGCTGACTCTGGGCCAACCCTAAGCATCCACCCTAGGCAGATCCCTATGCTGCCTCCACCCTACCCTAGGCTGGACCCTAAGCCATACCCTGGATCCAACCCTAGGGTTTTGTGGAAGAAAGTACTCATAACATTCCTGTAACGTAGAAAATCGAGCGTATACATTTTAGCTTAGTAATGTCTAATACGGAGTCCACAAGCTCAGAAAGGTCATAGACCTTACAGGACACGACCGACATAACGCGCGTGCTGACTGGAGATAAGGTCGTAGTCGTTGCCGTACATGCCGTTGTTGGTCACGATATTGTTGACAGTGGTGGAACTGTCGCAGTGTCGTAATTTTCGTTCATGTGGCCCTCGGAGGAGCAGCGGAAGCTGCGGAACGTCCCCGGTCCGTGAAGGCGCGGGGCATTGCCGCCACCGTGTAAGTCGTTCGACTTGGGGAGGCGAGGTCAACTGTTTGACCGTGACCTGTGGCGTCACTGTTCTCCGTCGGTCGGTGACCTCTGGGACATAGGGAAGAGCGACTTTTTTTTGACGTTTTTCACCACACTTGCCCACTGGTAGCGGATGGGGGGGAGAGACAGTCGAGGGTGGCACTGCCATTGGGGCGCGAAGGGCGGAAAGCAGGGTTACCAGAGAGACCAGAAAATTCGGTGCGCTGTGGACGGGAAGGGAAGACTAGGCTCAACGGATGCCTTCGAGTGGAGAGTTGTCGCGCGCCGCGACTCAGCCGAGTGAACCGACACCGGCCCAAGTGCTGCGCTCGATGCAAGAGCCAGCGCGGAAATACGATGAACAGCACCGTTAGCGGCTTTGAGTTTGTTATGCTGCTGGGGAGAGTCGGCGCGGCGTCACTGGGGTTTACGACGCTATCGACGGTATGCGGAGATAGGAAGGAGGGCGATGGGTTAAGGGCTAGCGACTGGTGGTTCGTGACGCTGGCGTTAAAGGTGCGGGCGGAGAGGGAACTGGGTATGGTTGACTTGAGTCCGGGCGACTTGTGAGTCTTACTGGCAAGCTTGACTTCCATCCGGCTCACATGAAACCCCGGACAGCTGGGCTCAGAAGAGCAGTCTCATGACTGCTCTTCTGAGATGAGGTCTGCCATTTGTTGCATGAGGGTGACGAAGAAGCGGGTCGGTACATGATTGGAATGCCGCAAGAGACTTTAAAGAGCGGCGGAGCGCTCTGCTTCGGAGAGAACCCTGAATCCTGGGGAAAGGTGAGCCAATAGAATGAGTGGGAAAGTGATGCGCACAATGCCCGTTGACACTAAGCCCCTCATTAAAGTTAACGTCGAGCGATGCAGTAGTCATCTTTTCCTACGAGAGAAGGTTAGGGTACTGGCAATAATGATGAAGATGAAGATTATCAAAAAGATGGACGCTCACCAGCGCAACTTTATAATGATGGAAATCTCCAAATATTGGTCGATAGAATCAGCTGGGAAAGCAGATGGGTGTAAGGCGCGCGAGAGAGAAAGAAAATACGTGGGGGAGGGAGGAAATCGGATTGTGTGGAGCAAAGACACACCTTCTGGGATTTGAAGGTAGCGCTGGCCAGCAAGCTGCAAGGAGCCGCTAGTTGGGCGTCCACTAGGACCCTGCCTCCATAACAAAGAGAGGGAGACTGAAACCCTGCGCTGCTGCGGCAGAGCAGTGCCAATGGACACAAGTGTGCTAGAGACGGGAAGGGCCGGGGCTGGGCTGGAGGAAGGCCTCATGACATTGACATGGTGGTGGCTTGCGTTTACTCGTGAACGTGTGAACGAGGAAAGAAAGAGGAGAGAAGAAAAAAAGACTCGGTCTTGTATTTCGTGTTATTTTGAAGAAAGGAATTCCAATGAGGTTGGCCGAATTAGATGAAAAGGAAGACCGAGGAAGTCGTACTCACCGACCAGTCGGGTCGCAACACAACTGTAAGCGGGAGTTCGTGTCTGCAACAGCGCCGACGGAAGGTTCATTTATGACTATTTGTTCAACTCAATTGAGCAAGATAACTTCAACTTCAGCTATACTGTACAGCACAAGTAACTAGTAACTTGTAACACATCGCACATCGTTCATGGACTCATGGCTTGATTTACGCGTCTCCCCAACGCAGCAGAAATACGCAGTGCAGCCAGATGGTGGGGGTTCTGACGCATCCTCACTGGCACGAAGTTCGAGTTGAACTGTTGAAACATGCTTACCGCTCTTGTCAGAAGTAAACGACTGCCTCCGTTTTACAAAAGTAATTATTACTTGTAGTCCACCTAACAGCACAACTGGCTGTTCGACATCCCGCCAACGTGGGAGAACACAATCGAAGTCGAAACCAAGGATTCCAGTCCCGGAGCCTGGCTAGCGTGGCATGCAGGTGTGCAGTTGCAGCCGGTACGATGCGATGTTACCGCCATCGCTTTGTACAAAAAATGATTCAGAGTGATTCAGAGTATCAGAACACGCACCGACTACCGACTGCGCACTGCCGCCGCCGCCGCCATTGCGCCACGCCTTCTCGACAAGGGAGCTTAGACAAATACATTTCCAGAAGCACGATAATCCTGGTTCACCATCCCCACCCAGCCAGGGCCAGCCGCAGCGTCGACCATGGCGCTAAAGCGATATCGGGGAAGTAGCCTTTAGACTCGGAGACCCAGCGGAGGTGATCGGGGCCACCAAGGTAGGGGGTGATGCTTCCGTGCACGTTTCCAGATATGCTCGCGGTGAGGGCGGCCATTTGTGAGGAATGATGTTATCGTAGGCCGTCAACTTATGAGAGGTGTATTAGGTACTCACCTAAGTCTCGGACCCACAGTGTGAAGTCACCACGATCTGAGGCGGTGCTGAAGACAAGCGATTGTCGGTTCGACATGGTGCCCGAGTTACAAAAGTGATCAGGGAGGTATGGGTATGTGGCACTTCGTGAGTCAGGAGGGCTCGATAGATACAAATAATTACTAGCTAGCTTCACAGAAATCAGCCCGGACATGGCAGAGGGCCGCTGTGAGGGGATCCGCATTGGCGAAGCTTCGTGGGACGAGAATGGGGGAACGGATCTAAGCTTGGGTAGAAGTTAGAACGTCATACATGGGCGTAAATGGTATGTATGCGGTCGATTTCGCAGAGAACTTGAAGAGAGGGATGAGTTGGGGTAGTTAGAATGAGGAAGGGTTCAAGAGAGGGATTGCGCTGCACAAGTTCGTTCAAGAGTTCGTTCTTTGATATTGAAATTGAAGAAGCAGGCTTCCTTTCCCGAGGGTCACTAAAGGATCGCCAGAGGCGATCGCGGTTACTGTAGCAGCGAGAAGTTGAGAACGGCATCCAGTGTGACTCTAAAGGGGAGGTCCGTGCAGGTCTAAGTTGGGCAGGCCGCGGCCGCGGCAGAGCCATACTGTATGATGTCTCATCAAAGCTTCAAACGCTCCTCTAAATTAGGGTCCAAGGCTAGAGAAGGACAGGGGTTTTGAAAACCCTGAGGGTAGTGTTGAGGGGTATGGGAGGGTAGGGGTAAGGGTAGGGATTTTCCAACCCTCAACCTACCCTTACCCCTCACGGGGGTCTCGGGGGTACCAGGGGTACCGGAGGGGTAGATGACAAATCGCTCTGGGCTGGCAAAGTGAGCCAAGTGAGAGCTCCAAGCAAGGCTCCAAGTCCCTCAAACTCCTCAATCTGTTTATTGGTGCCAGTATTTACTTATCCCCCCTCCCTTATGCATGTATTATATATTTACAATGTCAGTAATAAGGAGGAGTTTCTTTGGTGTCACTGGCATCAGACCTCAGCAAGATGCTCAGCAAGGTTCTGAGCATCCCATTGTCCGCATTCCCCAATCCGCGGCACCTACATGCACCCTTAGCAATTTATGTATATCATGGATATAACAAATGCGATTACGAATATGGAGTTTCATGGCGTGCAGATCAGTGCACGGCATCTTATATTGATAATCGCTGTTGGCTAGATTGTGCACTTGTACGGATGCTGCATGTACACGCGGACCTAAATACTTAAGAAATACATATACCCTGATGCCAAAAATGTCTGTGAAAAGTTTCACGCAGCGCGAAAGCATGCATGATCATATTTTATGCGAAACTGTGCTCACTACTTACTCTAAAGCCTGGGGGTCTGCTACCCCCGCTACCCCCGCTCAACCCGTACCCCTTACGAGGGTACGGGTTTTGAAGGGGTAGGGGTACAGGTTGAGTTCTGATACCCCAGGGTTACCCCTGTCTTTCTCTATCCAAGGCTAGCTAGGTACACTTGTCAGAACTAATGACTACCACCTCCATTGGATCTCTAGTAATTCAGCCTTCTACATGGCTGCTTGCATAGCTAGCATTACTGCCAGTGTATGCGCACAGTAAATTTAACGGGAGTGCCGTCATGATGCTCAGGCTGCCCGAGGACGCCGCTGCCGCATGTATGCGGCGTGTAAGCCTGTCGTCCCCTTTACCCCAAATCCTGTCAGTCGACCGGAAGGTGTGATAACTTCACTTTCCTGCGTGCCCTACTAAAGGATACAACAGCAATCGTTGCCCAGTCCATTCTTCCTCATGCACTCTCTAAAGTGAGCTACCGTCTTCAATGCTCTACTGCAAGAGGTGACAGTGTCCGCCCGAATATCAATATCTTAATAGACGTTCCCGCCCTCAACTCGCATCTCCTCCTCAACCCATTGCTACGCAAAGTGAATGCCCAAGTAGAGGTATGCATTCCGCGAAGTGCCTGCGCTACTCGCTAACCCGTCCACTTTCCCGCCAAGTCACGATCGAGAGCGTTTCCGATGAAGTTCTTCTGAACATATTTTGTTACTTCCTCGGTGTCTCCCCACGAAATTGGCCTACGCTTGTGCATACATGTCCCAAGTGGCGACGTATCGTATTTGAGTCTCAACAGGCTCTACACCTTCGACTGTTCTGTACTCACGGAACGCCTGCATCGAAGAGTCTCGATTGCTGGCCCGCCTTCCCTATCGTCGTGCTGTACGGGGGATCTCTAGAGCTCGATTCGCCGGCCTTCGAGGATGAGGATAACATCATGGCCGCACTCAAGCAGTCTGACCGCGTTATTTCTATCAGCCTCACCGTTACAACCTCGCTCCAGGCAAGGTTATCCACGATCAAGTCACCGTTTTCGGAACTAGAAGACCTCGTTCTTCTGTCTCGAGATGGCGTGCGGTTCCTGATCCAGCCCAGTGGTTTTCTGTCGGGGCCGTGGGGCACACGGCTCCGTAGTCTCCACTTGACCAGAATTACCTTCTTGGAACTCCCTCAGCTTCTTTACTCATCCGGAAATCTTGTAGACCTTCAGCTTCACGAAGTTCTCTATCCTCCGAATTTCTCAACGGCAGCACTTACAAATGCCTTGTCAGGAATGGCCCAGCTTCGATCACTTTCACTCCATTTCCTTCCCCCCAGTGCCCCCACCGATCATTTTCCTGTGTTTTTACCATCTGAGAAACGTGTCGCTCTCCCTTGTCTCACCCGCTTTGATTTTCGAGGAATTGCCGACTTCTTGAAAGGCCTTGTGGCTGGAATCGATGCCCCACGTCTAGGAGATATCGAAATCACATTCGTCAATGAATCCATCTCCGCACTCTCCGACCTCTCCGTACTTATCGAATTCATCGATCGGATAAAAATGCACAAGTCACTCCGCCGAGCAGATATTCTATCTTCCGACCACGATCTCACGATCTCATTGATACAGCCCGGTGTTCCCACATGCCTCAGATTGAAATTGTCATGCGAGCCATTAGGTGTGCAGCTGTTATCGATGGCTCGAATTTGTTTTCAATTTTCTGCCTTCCTTTTCAATGTGGAGGACCTAAGTATCAACGCACAACGACAGTCGAGACAGGAGGATGGTGCTTATGGTGATCGATGGCTAGAGATTATCAACTTGTTCATTGGCGTCAAGTGTTTGCAGGTCTCTGGGAACCTCTCGACAAACATTGTGCGTGCTTTGCAACTACGGGATGGGCGGCTCGAATTTGTGCTTCCTGCCCTGCACAAGCTCTGGGTACTGCGACCTGGGCCACGTTATGCGTCTTTAAGGGAGGCCGTAGTATCTTTCATGACCTCACGCCGACTGTCTGGCCATCCTATTACTGTGGAATATGAACACGTTTGGAATATCAGCGAACTGAGTGGAACAGGTATGGTGCATAACCCGTGCTAGGGCTACTACTTGCTAACTTGTTGTAAGTAATTTCTCGGCGGGTCACGATTGAGATACTCTCCGAAGACGTCCTTCTGAACATATTTCGTCATTATTTGGGTGTCAACCCGCGTAGTTGGCCAATGCTCGTGTGGGTGTGCCAAAGATGGCGACAGCTTGTATTCACATCACCTCTCGGTCTAAATCTTCGACTCTATTGTTCGTACGGAACGCCTGTTTTGAAGTCTCTAGAGTGTTGGCCAGCCCTCCCTATCGTCGTGCAGTACGGGGGGTATCCAAATCTCCTTCCGCCAGCTCCCGAGGACGATAACAATATCGTTGCCGCACTGAAGCAGTCTAATCGTATTCGCGCCATCGGCCTCACCATTACCCGCTCTCTCCTTGACAAGATTTCCGCAATCTCTGAACCATTTTCGGAATTAAAAGAACTTGTTCTTCTGTCCCAGGATAACGTGCAGCTGACCCTCCCCAGCAATTTTCGGTGGGGCCCACTCCTCCGTACTCTCTATTTGACCAAGATCGCCTTTCCCTCAATCCCACAGCAACTTTTACCTTGCCATGACCTCACAGATCTTCATCTCCACGAAATCCCTCGCGCCGGGTATTTTCCCCCAGAAGCGTTGGCGTATTCCTTGTCCGGCTTGATCCAACTTCGATCACTTACGCTCCATCTACTTTATTTCCCTCGCCGCCGGAGCTATCTTGACGTTCCTCCACCTCAAGGGGAACGCACTGCTCTCCTTGCTCTCACCCGCCTCAAATATCGAGGAACTACCAAATATTTGGATATTCTCGTGGCTAGAATCGATGCACCTCATCTCGGAGATATCGATATCACATTCTTTAGCCAACCTACGATGGACGCTTTGCAACTTGGCCGATTCATCGAGCGAACGGAAATGCAGGCATCGCTCAGTCAAGCAGTCGTCCAAACCTCCGCGCATGCTATTTTCATCTCCTTTACCAACTCAAGCACTTCTACACCTCTTCAATTACGCATATCGTGCAAGCAGTTAGACTGGCAGTTGTCCTGCATGGCTCAAGTTTGTGCCCAATTTTCCCCATTCCTATCTCGTGTCGAGAATCTAGGCGTCGATACGATCGAATCGTCGGGTGTGCAAGATGACGCGGATGGTGAACACTGGCTTGAACTTGTCCTCGCATTCGGCGGCGCAAAAAACATTGGTATGGCTGCCAGCAGCAAACTTGTGACAAGCATCTTGCGGGCTTTGCCTACAGCCATCGGGAGAAACGCAATTGTTCTCCCTGCCCTGCGTTACCTTCGTGTAAACGATCCTCTGGCGATGGATGTTTCGTTGTGGGACACTTTCCAGTCCTCGCGACGTCTCTCCGGACATCCCGTGGCGCTGCAAATTTTTTGCTACATCTGTGAAGAAAGCTTCTCCCGGCTACAAGAACTCAAGGCACACCTCGTAAGCGAGCATGCACACCGATCTGTGTGCTCGTATTGCAGCGACTTCCAGTGTAAGTTGGGACAGAGTGATCTATTCCGAGAGCACCTCAAAAACAAACACCCTGAAATCGCGCGCAATGATGCACTTATCTCGAGTCAAGCTATTTACGCTCCCGAACTTCGCCGTCTCGTTGAACGGCACAGTTCTCTCCGCGCGTCGGAAATCACCACGCCGGACATCACGCCGCCACCCTCCCCACTGGCACTAGCTCGTACTATCCTCCGTGACACCGATACCCCATGGGCCGGCTGAGCTTGACGACAGCTACTAGTACGACATCCATTCTTCCTCCGTTCGCCATCTGGTTCCTTCAACTTTCCCTACACTTGATACCACAATCAATGCAGATGATTCTTCTGTACTTGCTTCCATATGTAAGAGATTACCATAAAGTATGATTGCCAACCGTGTATACGGTGTATATGGAGCCTTTGAACATAAATTTTGTGACCCAAAACAAGGGTCGACTGAGATTCTTATGCCAGACAGAGTACGAGATACGCGGCATACGCCATAACCCCGGCGAGACTTTGGTCAGACGTGATGTGACGTCGTAAACTCGAGTCGTAAATATATAGAGTGTACGTCCGGTCCGCCCCTGTCCTCAGGTGCACGAAAATAGACAGAAAAAAAAGTTGGACACTGTGGGTGTAACTGTGACTCCGTGCGGCTGTAGGGGTTACACATCGCGCACGCACGATCCTCACCACACCCGCCATCCGAACACAATGCTTCGTCCCGCGTTCATCGCGACGTCGCCTCCCTTTCGACTGGCCTCGAGGCCTCACATTAGACATGATACCGGTTTCTGTTTGTATATAAGATCCTCACCCCCTCTCCATAAAACACACTACACTAGATTAGTTATTACCCAGTTCCGTTCTCGTTCGTCTGCGCTGCGTCGTTCCGTTCCGTGCCCTGCTGGCACTCTATCCCCCTACATAACCATAAATCAAGACTTCACAGAACTCGTGCTCAGCGTCTCTGCCTCGCTACACGGCCCCACCACAACCACGACAGTACCACCGCCCAAACGAACAGAAAGAAAAGGACAAGCTTTACGACTAGTTTTGCAAAAATATTAGATAGGAATCACGAGTCCCAAGACCGGTACTAGTAAACGCTCGAGTGAACACAAAAGTCGAACAAACGAAAAGATAGGGAATCCTGCTTTTTCAAAAGGTCATATCCCGGGAACGCTGCGCCCTCACGCCTAGGGTATCCCACCACCGCCACTATTGGTCGAGCTGACCAGCGTCGAAGCCGAAGAGGGTGCTGATTCACCCGACGGCGGCGGCGTCAGATAATCGAGACCCATTTTCCTCCTGACGACCTCGAAAGTCTTGGGCATTTTCCTACGCGCACCCAGAGCCGCAACGCCCTGCGCCTCGGGTGTCTGCTCGTCCATAATCGCCATATCTTTCCACGACATACCCTCGAAATTCGGCGTGGACTTATGCAGTCTGAGTGTGCGCAGCCACCCAGCTACGTCGTTAAGTACCGCCGAGTCGAAATCTTTTATTCGTGCTGCCGTTCCCTGCGCTGGGTCCGCTTTTGTCGCAAAGGCCTCCGGACCGACCCGGACCGACCCGGAGTCCATTACCATCACATTACCACCACCAATGCCGCCCTGCAGGTTCATCTCGTTCATTCCGTTCAGCTGTGCCATGTTGAGCACGCTCAGCGTGCTTAGTCAGCGTCCGAGATTGAACCCGCCCATCCCGAAACCTGCTAGTGCGGCTCGTGCGTGCGCGGCGGCCATCGCGCTGCTACCGTTGTCGCTTCTGCCGAATCGGCCGAAGGTGTTTGAGTTTGAGAGTGTGGGACTTGACGCAGGTTGCCACTGCCACCTCTCGAAGAGGCACCTGGGACGCGGCCGACGTCTGGCACGCATGGTGATCGGATGAGGTCGCTGTCGTCGCCTTGTGCAGCGTTGTCGGTGGTGGAGCTGCCGCTGTTGTCGTGCATGTGGCCCTTGGAGGATCGCCGGAACTTCTCGGGATCGTCGAACCGCGGAACGTTGCCGCCACCGTACAAGTCGTTCAATTTGGCGGCATTGAGGTCAACCATCTGACCTTGGTCTGTGGCATCGTTGTTCGCCATCGACGATTTCTGGAACACGGACAGGAGAGGCGTATTCACAATGCTCACCCAACTGTCGCCCATGGCGGCGGAGAGCAGGTTGAGGGAGGCACCGCCATCGAGGCGGGGAGAACGGAAAGCAGGGTTGCCGGAGGGGCCAGAGAAGTCGGCGCTCTGTGGACGGGACCACCTGGGCTCGACGGAAATATCTTGAGTAGGGAGTTGTCGCGCTCCACGACCTGGCCAAGGGAACCGAAGCCGACCCATGCACCGCGTTCTGCTGCCTCAAGGCGAGAGTCGGTGCAGATATACGATGGATGGCGTTGTTGGAGGCTTTGAGTTTGGCGCACTGTTAAGCGTGGGTTGCCGCGGCGTCGCTTGGGTTGCTGGCGAAATTGGCGGAATCCGGAGATAGAAAGGAGGACGATGAGTCGAAGGCTAGCGACTGGCAGTCCGTGGCCTGGTGTTGAATGTGCGGGAGGAGGGAGAACTGGCCATGTTGGACTTGAGCTCGGGCGATTTGACATTCATACTAGCATCTGGCTCTGCATGGAACCCCGACGGCCGGGCTCAGAAGAGCAGTCATGGGGTCGGCCTTGGCCATTTGTTGGTGGACGGTGATGAACAAGTGGATCCGCACTTGAGAAGAATGTTGTAGAAGACCATAAAGAGCAGCTGTGTGCTCGGTTTTGGCGAGAATCATGAACACTGGGGAAACTGGCCATCAGAATGAAGTGTAACGGGTATTATGCTACTCACGTTGCTCGATGGCACATAGTTCCTGCTTAAAATTGACGTCGAGAGAGGCAGCAGCCATCCCTTTCTAGTGTGAAGATTGCGGCATTGGCGACGCTGATGACGACTCGGATGGCCAAAAAAAAAGATGGCTGTTCGCTGGTGTTACTTCATAATGATAGAAATTATTCTTGAACATTGGTTGATAGCGTCAGCTGGGAAAACAGATGGGTATAAGGTGGACGAATGAGAAAAAAAAAGAATGGGATAAAGAAGGGGGGATTGGAATGTGTGGGAGTGAAAGGATCAAATGAATGCCCACCTTCTGCAGCAGTTGGAAAGGTGGCGCTGCCTAACAGTTGCCGGCCATACCTTCAGTACGATGGAGGAGAGACGAGACCGGAACCCTGCGGTGCGGCCGAGGGGAAGGGAGCGGGGCTATGGGCGCGCGTACGCAGCGTTCTTGCTGACGGCGGGGAGGAAGGAGATTGGACTGGAGGGATGCCCGAGCAAAGACATGCCGGTGGAGGTCGGTGTAGTGTGCTTGCGACCGAGGGCAGAAGGAGCGAAAAAAATTAATTTCAAAGAGGCTCGTTCTTGTTTTCTTTTTTTTGGTACAGGGAAAGGGTTGTAAACTGGCCTCCGCGTTTACTGTACGTATTATTTCTTCAACAAGTCACATAGCCGCCCCACGAACCGACTTAGGCCTGGGCAACTACTGTACTGGCTCTGTCTCTACTCTTATGATGACTGATGTGAACGAATGCCTCCTTGCAATCTCGGTGATTACTACTACCAGTGGGCTACCTAACAGCATCAGCAATTAAGCAATTAGGTTTTTTGGGGTTTTATAACCTAGAAAACCGTAAAAAACCGTAAAAAACCATGAATACTAACGAAACTCAGAAACCGGGAGACCTATGTCCATTTTAGTGGAAACTCGCAATAGCAACAAACAGAGAAACTTGAAAAACCCTTGGAAACTCTGAAAACTATGGAAACTACTAGATTATGTATGAACGTGCCCTAAGGCTCAATTATATGAGAGTACTACACAGAACTTGCTCGGAATGGTGGCAGAACAATGGAAAGAACTAATTGTGACACTAGTAAGCGTCATGGGTGGGGCTAGAACTAGGAAGGTAGAAGTCAGCACAGTATGCTGAGAGCATCGACTCATCAATGCGGCACTCCATATCATCATCATCAAAACTATCAAAAGTCATGGCCTGCTTCCAATGAGACTCATGGACTCGGCCTAGGATCTTATAAAAATCCTTCATTGAGTTCCACGTAGTTAGATGGTTGAAGTCACTGGGTGCATTGAATGCACCAGTTGCATGTGCTCTCAACGCACGCTCAACCTTTTAAACTTAATCAGACAAAAAAAAACCTGCTGTGAGTGGTGGGGCTGATGTACTGCTGTTAAAATGAGTGCATAAAGGCCTGTTGGTGGGTGCTTCGGTCCCAGAGATGGACGGAGGACTGACTTTGCTGTAAAGCCAATGTATGCCTTGGCAATCGGGAGGATAAACTGGGAGCGTAAAAAGCCGTCTGGTTTCTAAAGTAGAATGTGAGCATGAACCTACAATGGTAAAAAAAACTCACCAGATAGTTTGGATCATCCTTTTGAAGCTTGCAGGAAACAGGGACAGGGATTTCGTAGTAAGCTGCACCACCTGACCCCAATGCCCCACGAACATAGTCCTTGACCTTCGCTGGTTGGTTCCTGAACTCAGCACTGTCAAAAAATGTCTTCACAAGCATCAGGATTTCGTTGGCAAGTTTTGACCTCCGAGTCTTCATTCGGTCATAAGCCTACAAAGAACATCAGTAAGTTGGCCTGGTAAGGACCAAATGGACATACCGCCTTGACAATACCATCCTCCAGGCTCAGTGCGTACGAAATATTTGAGAAGGAGAGATCAAACACTGTCTGAACAGTCTCAACAAGTTTACTGGAACCCAACGTCCAATCAGTGAACGGGTGGTCAGAAATATAGAGGGTATGTGTCAGCGTTGGAAGAAACACATGGGTCCAACGCGCGTCATTGAGGCATTGCCGGGAGATGTCAGGGCATGCTCCAGAAAGTGGATCAGGGGTGCCATATTCATGTTCCTGTCCCTTGTGCAAGCTCGGATTGATGGTTGACTTCGTTGCTTTCAATTTGGTTGGCTAACGAAAAATGGTCAGTCAAGTGACCACAGAAACATCTTCTGACTTGCCTTGGGCACGGCTTGTGGTTTACTTTGGTGGACGTCTTTGTTTCTTGATCTGACCTTCACAAGCTGGCAGGATAGAAACAAAGGTTAGTGGTCGAATGCAACAGTGTAAAAAGTAATACTTCATTGCTGCGAGAAGGTTTTGTAAGGTCACTCCGATCGACTGGAACCACAGTCCGTGGTCCATCAACGATTGCTGGGCGCGTATCTTCGATGTCATCATCACAAAGACCTCCAAACTCAAACGGGTCGGCAGTGTCTCCCTGCTGGTTGTTAGCAGCGTTGTGTGGGGTGGGAGGCCGTGGGCGAAGACCGGCATTTGCATACTTTTTGCACATGAACTCTTGGGTTGATAACCTGAGTATTTCGCAATGAAACATTAAAGAAACGTGCAACCATTATTGTGCACACAACTCACTGTCCGACACCACACTTTGATGCCCCTGCTTGGCTCTTCTCATCGCGTTCAGCAAGGCGTAATGCTTTTGTCCTTGATAGAAGCTCCTGATGAGCTGCACCCTTAATGCGTTTTGTACGCTGAGAGGCATGTAAGTCACAAAGTCCAACCTGATCAAAGATGATAATGAACACTAACCTTTGTTTTTGCTTTAGCAGCCTTGTCGCAGTCAGACTTGGATGGAGAGTCCAAATCAGAAACATCGTCAACCCTAATATCAAAGCACTCGTCACTCTCATTCTCTATATCTATGTAGTGCCGCTTGTTGATTCTGGTCGATAAGCGTTGGGGATACCGGGCAGGTAAGTCCTCGTCTTCATCTTCTTCCAAGATGTTCATCCGTGCGAATAGGTCCTTGGCCATCTGATTTTTGCAAGCCTTCTCCTCAAGCGCCTTCAAAGTGGCTTTGCGATCAGCCTCTACTTGCACTTTGGTACGTCGGGATTTTGGCAAGCCCGCAGGGTGAACATTACGGCCTGGTCGATTTGGAAGTGCACAAGTGGGCTTTACCTGTGCACTTGGACCTGCTTTTGGAGCTGAGGTTAGCAGGTCCTCCGTCACCACAGCCAACCCGCACCTTGTCCTGTTTTTCTCTGGTGTGCAGCACCCTTGTTGACATTGACCACAAGGACAAGATCTCCATCGACTTTGGTGTCCGAAGAATGGGCGTCCACAGTGCCAGCAGCTGATTTGCCTCGGCACACAGCAGCTTTTTTGCTCTTGATCACCAGGCCCAAACCTTTGTTGGCATTGGCATCTGAAGGGTGTTATTAATAGCGATGGATGTGTTTTTGCCTCACTTACCTGGCTCCATAGTTGAAAGACGCAGCTCAGGAGAAACAGTCTTGCCATTGTTGGGTGACATGGATGTTGTAGCACCAGGTTTTGCATAGGGAGTTTTCTTTGTGACCTTTCGAGTGGAACGGGTAGCAGGCATGGCAATGTGACAGTATGAGCAAGAGAGAGGGTCAGCTTGAACGTGAATAAGTTGTGCACGACAGACCTATAAGATACTGCCAAGCTGGACGGTTCCAGTAATGGAAATGTGACAATGTGGAAGGAGATGTCTACTTAGGGTTAGTCCACTAGATGAAACACAACGACCAATGGCAGGAATGTGGTAGCACTGCGTAGACGAATCCTGTTCTGGCATAGTGAGGGGAGGCTGTCAGGAGAAGTGAATTGATGTCCTAAACTTGAATGGGAGATTGGTGGGACGGGGAACTCACAGTATATTTGAGCGGGATCTTTGAGCTGCTTGGGCTGTTGCTTCACGATACTATTCAACACCACCCCCTGACCCTTGGCTTCAATACTACGGAATAGTGAGATGTGAGAACTCCGCCAAACCTGTGAATTGAATAGGACGTCTTCACCATGCCAGCTCAACAGCTTGCACACTGCTTGGAGCTGTCAGCGGAGGAGATGACTGAGGCGTGAAAGGTCTGCTTGCAGTCAAGACCGGAGTTGCAGGACAGCATATGCAGAGGGTGACCGTGCAATTGCAGCAGCTTGCACGCTACGCTGAGCTGGCACCAACAGAATTGGTCATGAGCGTTCAAGTTTCAGATTCATATTGGCTAAGTTTATCCCAATGTTAACACCGACAACCTTAACTGGCAGATTGAAGCGTGCTACATACCGATAATATGCCCAATGTAGGACACAAGGCACGAGCCAATGACCACTATGGTCATATCCTGTTGGGCTTGCGTTTGGAGGGAGCGAGCATATTGGAGCGTGTCACCTAAGACTAACAATGAAATGAAGTATTAGCACCAAGTGAACCTGTGCAAGGATGAGGCAAGATACGCACGAGAGGACATCGTCATCATCGGGATCGCTCATGGGTGTGTCACTGTCCACATCGGGGACATGCCCTTTGCTGCTCAAGGTCTGTCTGTGGGGGCGTGGCCGTTCTTCATGTCACTGTTGAGGGAGGACTGAGAGGCTAGCAGCATGTCGTCGGCATAGTGCATCCACCAACCAGACCTGGGAGCATGCTTACACGGAGCAAAACGATCACCAAATCTTGTTATGACACCTAAGACTAGTATCCCGTTGCTGACCCATGGCGCCAGGTGCAGTGGCTTGCATTTGGCGAGTATGAGAACAAAGTCTATTGAGATGAGACATTGGTATGTAAAATGATAAATCAGCCAGGTTAGGCACTTACTGTCGGTCACTGGTAATACATCACTTGGCCTCATCCTCCTGAACAACCTTGCGTCTTCCACCTGCTGCTTGGGAGCTGGTGCTGGTCACCTCATCCCAGGTACTACACTGGACACTCTAGTCGAACACGTAGTCGCCCCGGTAACCTTCGTGAATGAAGAGATCAGGGGAATATTTAAGTTACGTAAATAGGAGTGATCCGGCTTGTCGTTGAATTGTAAGGTGCAGGTATAGTTCAGGAAGATTCCGAACTCATTGGGGAAACCGCAAGCAGTTGTCATGTTCTTCTCGACTGGATTCCATCGGTTCTGCAGTCCAGATGAGAACACAGTGAAGAAAGAACGAAGGTGCAAGCGGTGCACGCACGTGAAGCTGTTCTCGTTGAGCTGAACATTATAGTGCGCGGACTTGCTTGTGCCGAGGATACCCTGATGGCTACACAAATAAAGGTCCCACTTGACAGGACTTATCACGACTGTATTGATGAAGGTGCCCGGCGGACAGTTCAGGTGGCGTGGTGGCTGGCCACCTTCAACAACGGAGGCCTCGGGGGAAAGACAATTTGTGCTCTTGCTGACGTCCATGAGCGTGATGGTAGGGTTGAAGTTGAGCGTGCAGGCGTCTAGTACGTTGGTGGGTGTAAGAAGGAGAGGCGTGCGAAGGGAATGGGAATGCATGTGCACTTCGAATGCTGGGGAGCTCCTTGCTGAGCGTCGCTTCGAATTCACGCCTGTATTAGGAGGAGGGACGAGTGCACACTCTCCAACTGAGACAACGTGCGTAATGCCGAGGGCATGAAGCATGTAGGCATTTGACGCGTGGTTTCTGCGTAAAATAGTTAGACACAACACAAAGAAGGCAGTCATAGTACCCACAGGTTTCCGAGATATAGGAATGGCAGCACACGACTCGGAAAGCTCCCATCAAAACATGGATCATCAAACCAGACCTGGTGGTCGTCGACAAGTGAGGGTAAATGCGGCTGGTACTTGCACGAGGCCGTCGCATTGATGTGGGCGCACTACCGGAATCTTCGTAAGATGCGGACATTGCGCTGGAGCTCATATCAGAATTGGGGGATTTGGTGCAGGCGGGTCCAGAGAGGAAATGACGAGGGGAAGGTAATTTGAATGGCGATCACGAGCCAATTTGCCCTCGACAGACTTCAACAATTGAACGTCAGTCTCGTAAACGAAGAAACTGTGTCTCTTTGCGACCTGGTCACGAAATCATCAATCATCAATAAAGTCGTACATGCTTTCGCAGACGTACCTGAAGCTCGAGGTAAGCCTCTGGAAGAGACATACCACACAAGGCCATGATCAAAGAGAGGGCCAGCATGCTGCTCTTGGTGTATCCGTCCGAGCTCCAAATCAGGATCTTTGCAGGCCGGCCAAACCGCCGCTGAGAATTAGGCTTCAACAACTTTTCTAAAAATTCGTGGAACAGAGTCATCTCATCGAGGGCGGGTAACAAGGGAAATGCAAGATAGACGATAGCCGCCGCATTCGGTGGTGGCCGAGGTCCTTTCCCACCAGACACCTGCCATCGCTGCTCAAGCTCCATTGGTGTTCCTGGGCACTAAGGAGAAAGCTTAGGGTGGGCCGAGGCGCCCGAATTCGACGCTCGATGCAGACCTCGTAACCCAGCCTGTCTGCTGGTGAGTTTCCGGAACTGTCAAGAAGATCGATGCCTCAGAGAGGAGAGCCAGAGGGTTGCCAGAATAGAACGGAACATCGTTGACGTTGCCGAAGAAAACTTGGCCGAAAGGTGTCCTCGAATGGATGTCCTGCAACTTGTCGGCTTCCTGAGCAAGAGACGGGACAGTGAGGATCTCGCTAGCACGTGTTAGCTCTCGCATCTCGTCCTTCTCACGCTGGGTGAAGTTAACGGTATTGGGGCCGACTAGGACATGTTTGAGCTTGCCACGTAACTCCGCAGGAGTTCGAGAACAAATACTTTATATGGAGTCCGAGAACCAGCACGGGCTTCGATAGCTTGTTTGAACTTCTCAGCGACGGCAAAGGCAGCCCGTGTTGTGCCTCAGCGGGAATGAACGACAATGTCCGACAGTGTTGCGTAGATTGGCTAGGAGACGACATGAGTAAAAGAGGAAAGCAGTGGGGGGAAGGAACAAATTTAGAAAATGGAAAGCGAAATTGGTGGAGAAGAAGAAGTAAGCCGCTCCACCCGAAACGCTAAACCGATCGTCGCGCCCTGCAGTGATCACCTGACCATTTGGGGTAACACAGGCGCCCATATTGAACTCGATGATGAATCAAGCAGGATAAGGATGGGAAAAAGCCGAGATGAATGGCAAGGGGACAAGGGCAAGACGAAGTAGGGACACGTACCATTTGGATGTCGAAACCGCGTAGTGAAATGCCATCAGGGACACGCAGAGGGATAAACTCTGCGTTCCCTTCCGCGTTGAAGTGTAAGAGATCCCGGAGTTTGAAGCCAGTGGCAATGAGGGGGCGGTTCGCGGTCGAGGTTTGGGAGAGGGGGGTCCTAGGGGCATACAGGACAGAGTGGGCGAGTCGAGAGAAGTCGCTGGGGTAGATGGTGAAGGAGCATGAAGGATTCAGAGGACTATCTGCACGTGAGCGGGTTAGTCCACGGCAGAAACTGAGGGATGGGGATATGCACCGTGATAGAACAGGATGCATTTTGGGAGTTTGCCCATGGCCACTCTGCATCGCCCTAACGAGTGTTGATGGAGGTGAAGCGAGCAGTTCCGGTTTGGTTCTTGTTCTCACGGTAAGGAATGTGGAGGCGAGCCTCGTACTTCTTCATGAGACCGAAATCAATGGCGTTAACCCGGTCACCCCGCTTGCCAATACCTATCAGGAAGTTATTGGGTTTGATGTCACGGTGAATGAAGTTTCGGGAATGGATGTATTCGATGCGAGAAATCTGATTCAGCTGTTAACAACAAATAAGGATTGATTGATTCAAATCTCACGAATAAGCTGATCAGCAAAAAGAGCCGTCTCTAGTGAGAATTTCCGGTTGCAAAAGTTGAATAAATCCTCGAGAGAAGGGCCCAGTATATCGATGACCATGGTATTATAATCGCATTCCGTTCCGAACCAGCGCACGAAGGGAACTCTGACGCCACCAGTAAGTGTTTTATAAACCTTGGACTCGTATTCGAGTTGAGGATGCTTGGCCTTAACGGATTCCAATTTGATAGCCACTTCCTCTCCAGATATGATATTGATCCCGAGATAGATGTCACCTACAGGATAACCATGAACATGCGCTAAGAAAAGTAATAAAAAGAGGTAGACATACCAAATGAACCAGAACCAATCTTCTTCCCGAGTCGATACTTTCCTCCGACACGGAGGTCAAGTCTATGAGACGAGGAGTCGGCCATGAGCGATTAGGGTAATAGCTGTAATGAGGGGAACTCGTTAGCTCTTTACAAAGAAAACGAGTAAGATGTCCGTAGAAGGGAGGATACCTTATGTCATGGCGATGTCGCATGAGTGCGAACTTGACGAACCGTGGCAGAGAAGATTGGTGGTAGTGCTTCCTACGGAAGCTCAGCGCTCAGCCTAATTCTGGGAGGCCTGTGATTGTTGGAGGGAGCGGTGGAGGCGTTGACTTGAATACGCCATGACTGAATGATGGACGATGGGAAAAGCTGAGATGGGAAAGAAAACTAGAACATGGAACGCTGAAAAAAACGTAACTACTGTGGTGCCATGCCTGGCTCACTGCAGCAGTTCGTTGTTCCATCATTCCATGCTGTGATGGGAAAGAGCGTGGCGTGGCAATTGTTGCGGCAATCGACATCAAGTGTTGGTATGTAACTTGATCACGCCTTAGAGCTTAGCGTTCAACGTTCAACATTCAACGGTCCTGCTTACTAATGAGAAGTCCTTCAACGCCAACCAACTGCCAACTGTCTTCCCGTCTGCCCAACGTCAGCCTTGTATCTCATTTTCCATGGCTTTTTCCTGTTCCATCTGTAGCGAGAAATTTCGTTCTAAAGGAGGTTTGACAAGACACACAAATTCAAAGCACAACAAAAGCAGTACATTAGCAGGGATGGCTGAGGCGTCGCAGTCGCACACCTTCATACGCCATCCCTTTCTCTCAGGTAAGTTCAAACCAAATTTTGATTTGTTGTATAAGTTGCTGAATATTTATGAGCCCGGCCATGTTCGTCAGATGGCACATTCTTCAAAGATCCCATCCCGCCTCCGCCTCCGCCAATGCCAGACCTTTTAGAGCCACATAGCAAACCTTGGCATCCCTTTGGTCACAGGCTCGAATATGAATGGGCACGCTACCACTACGTACGACTCCAATCCTCAGCAGGTGACATTCAGTGTGGCCTTGATCTCTGGAGAGCAACGGTAAAAGGGCATCAGACCGACCATGACGACCACGGAGTCCCATGGAAAAGTGCCAAGGAGATGTACGACTCAATTGACTCCATATCAGTTGGTGGAGTTGGTTGGACGACTTATGAATTGTCATACAATGGGCTGCAACCAGATGGCATGCCTCCCCAGTGGATGCAGGAGTCCTATGAGCTCAATGTAAGGGATATTCTCTCTGTTTTTGAAGAGCAAATGGCCTCAAAAGAGTTTGACAGTCAGTTCGATTACGCACCATATGAAGAGTATGACCAGGAGGGTTCTCGTGTCTATTCTAACCTTATGTCTGGGAGTTGGGCATTTCGTGAGGCAGTACGTGCTTTCACAAATCAAATTTATTTGTCTGATATGTGGTTCTAGGACGACATTTCTCAGGACGAGAGCACGCATGGTTCAATGCTCGTTCCAGTTGTTGCTGGCAGTGACAAGACAACAGTATCGGTTGCAACTGGGCATCAAGAATACCATCCTGTATATGCCTCACTCGGTAACATCACCAACACGGCTCGGCACGGACATGGGAACAGCGTAGTTGCCATTGCCTTTCTTCCCATCCCAAAGAGTATGTGATCATTTACCTTGTCATCTTTTTCTTTATCGCTGAGGCCCGAGGGGTTCATTTCAAGCAAGCAGACTCCAACGAAAACAACCTGAGTTTCAGATCTTCTGCCGCCAACTTTACCATACCTGTCTCGAGTTAGTCTTTGCGCCACTCAAACCATACATGACAAAGCCGCGAATCATGAAGTGCCCTGATGGGCACTTTCGCCACACGATTTTTAGTCTTGGCCCGTATATTGCTGACTATCCGGAACAAGTCTGGCTTGCCGGGATTGTATCCAACTGGTGCCCAAAGTGAGTTTTTGGACATCAACTTTGCACGCAGTGTGTCACGGATCGGCCCGTGACCCGCCGGAAAAGCGTAGACTTCGACAGCAAGGCAAAGGTTGGAGCGCTAGTTCAGAGAGCGCGCACCTTTAAGAAGCGAAAGATGGCAGAAGAAGCCGAAGAAGAAGCTCGGGAAGAAGAGCTAGCGCTGGCACGTGCAGTGAGTACCCGACAATATGCAGTTGTACAGCGCACTGGCAGTGTTACAGGCAGGATGAAGACCACGTGATGGGATCACGTGACGGCAACCCAGATCACAGAGATCTAACAAATAAGTCATGGGTCACGAGTTCGGAGCAAGACCACCAGAAGAAGTCATGTGACCGGGTCATGTGATGGACGCCCAGACCCAGAGGCCAGACTTGAGCCTAGAGGGGTCTAACCGGATAAGTGATGGGCAGCTGATGAATAATGATGTCATGTTCTAGACAGGGTCTAGGCAGATGGTCTGCCATAGGAGTCTGGAAGGATCTGGAAGGATTCCAGCTGGGAGTTGGAAAGGTTCTGGGTGGATCTAGGCGGGCTTGGCGAGAAGGCCATGAGGCGCGTGGTGCGCAGAGGTATTTATCCTATTGGCCAGAGATACGGTCATGGGACGGACATGCATTGGACATGTGTTGTATGCCCCTGGCATGAGGTATGCCTTGAGGCTCTTATCTATGACTCACAGTCGATAAGCCCCTGTGGCTTGATGGCGGTATGCCATTGGACGATTACTATAGGGTTTCAGGTTCAGTAGGAGCCTGAATGTGTTACTTATACGGTATATAAGACTCTGCAGCTCGAGCAGTAGTCTTTAGCTTAGTTTCTTGGAATTCTCACCCAGTTAGCTCGGAGTCGTCCCTTCCTGTGTATTCCCTCAGCTTCCTTTGAAACCCAAGCAGATACAGTCGTTGCTTCGCCTTTAACCTAGGCTGTCGTGATCATCCACTTCTGTATATTATATCCGCATTCCTATCCCTTTTCAGCAGGTGATAGAGGTCAAGACCGTCTGTGTGTAGCCGTTGTCATTCATCAAGACCCCCCTACGCCTAAGTCAGGCAGTACGATTGGTGAATCGTAACACAGTGTTACTGACCCTTTCTTATATAAGATGTGATGCGCTACCAGGCAACCTTGATGGTGCAGAAAGCCATCGACGCTCACATGAGAAAACCAATGTCCTTATCAATTCATTTAACCCACGCATTCTCTGGGATGATTTCGGTGTTCGACATGATATCATGGTACGTATGGTACCTCATTTCTGTGGCCTTTTGACTCATAAAGTTGAGCAGCCATTCACGTCTTCATTTCCACGTGCAGATATACATGAACTTCTTGCACCATATCTCCTCCACCAACTAATCAAAGGTGTATTTAAGGACCACCTGGTCAGTTGGGTGCTGGTGTACTTACATGTGACACACGGAGAGAAGAAGGCGTTGGAAATAATTGAGGACATTGATCGCCGGTATGATTTCTCTTTTCTTTTTATTGGCTTATAGATCATAAACTGTCTCATCCTAGGATCTCTGCGGTCCCCCCATTCCCTGGCCTTCGCCGGTTCCCAGATGGGCGTGATTATCAACAGTGGACAGGTGACGATTCGAAGGCGCTGATGAAGGTATGTGCTCTGGTGATTATCTTATCAGATCTGGCATACTAATCATATCTTCGAGGTTTTTCTTGCGGCAATTGCAGGATACATCCCATCCATGATGGTGCGCTCCATCGCTGCGTTCATGGATGCTTGTTACATTGCCCGTCGAAATGCCATTAACTCGCCCTCTCTTGAACACCTTCGAGAAGCTGTAGAGAATTTTCACCAGCTGCGTTCAGTCTTTATTGAGGCTGGGGTTCGTACAGCAATCTCATTGCCCCGCCAGCATGCTTTGAAGCACTTCTATCACGCCATACATCTCTTTGGATCTCCCAATGGACTCTGTTCGTCGATCACTGAATCGAAGCATATTGAGGAAGTCAAGAAAACTTGGCGACGATCCAGCCGATATCAAGCCCTCATGCAAATGCTCAGGACGCTTCAACGTATGGACAAGATGTCAGCACTACATCAGCATTTTGAAGGTAGTGGAATGTTGGAGGGATTTTGCTATGGTGCGTCATTTAGTAAGCTTAGCGCCAGCATGTAGCTAACATGCAATTAGACGATTCAGTGGCAGAGGAACTTGAGGACGACACAAGGGATGAAGACGAGTCAGCCATTCCGGGAAAATCTCAAGATGTGTCTGAATTTGATGTGCAGCTCGCAACCAAATGTCGTATGTGTTTGGTCTTCAAGAGAAGCTAACTGTTCACGTGTCACGTTTTCAGAACCTGCATACCCACCTCAACTTCATGCCCTTGCGACATACATCAACCAGCCCAAGTTTCCTCTTGTTTTCATGCAGTTCCTCTACAAATATGGCCACTCCAACGAGCAAATTGCTCCATCGACGATTGAGGAATGCTCTGCCTTCGAGGGCGTGATCAAGGTTCATCACTCTGCTGTTGCAACATTTTATTCGCCAAGTGACCTGTCTGGATCAGGTGGCCTACGGCGCGAGCAAATTCGATCGACACCAAACTTCTTTGGCCACCCACGCCGTGACACAGTATTCGTTGTCACCGATGATTCTCAGGCGGGAATGGAGGGCATGGAAATTGGGCGCGTTTTGCTCTTTTTCTCCTTTGAGTATCGGCGCAAGACCTTTCCGTGTGCATTGATCAATTGGTTTGTGCACACTGATGGACGTGATCCAGACACACAGATGTGGACCGTGAAGCCAGAATTTGATCGCCGTGGTGAGCCCACCCTCGAAGTCATCCACTTGGATTCCATAGCTCGGGCAGCACACCTTCTACCTGTCTATGGACAATCGCGTGTCCCAGAAGACTTTGATTACCACACCGCGCTGGACAGTTTTAACTCTTTTTTTGTTAACCATTACATTGACCATCACGCCCACGAGTTTATTGGTACAGATTAGAGTGTATTTCACAGTGTCTTAGTTAGTTATGTGACTTTAAATATGACAATGTCGTTGAATGTGTGAGTTTCCCGGTTTTCCAGTTTCCAGTTTCTGGAGACTGAGAAAACCGTAAAAAACCGTGAAAATGCGTAAAACTCGGGAAACTAAATTGCTTAATTGCTGATGAGCACGATCAGTCGTGGGCTAGGCCACGATCAGCCCGATAGTACAGTATACATCCGGCCAAATGGGAGAAACTAATCTGAGGTTGAAGCTATCCACTCTAGGTCAAAAAAAAGCCAACTAAACTCCATTTCAGCCTGGGTAAGCGCAGCATGCTGATGTACAGCTGCAGTCATTGCACCTTCATTGCCCCTATCGAACTACAGTCGAAATTGTCATAACGCATAACGTCATAATGCATATTTTTAATAATGCATCATATTGGGTCTCTGAATCATAGAATACATAGGAAAAATGTAGTTTTATTGCATAATGCATAATGCATAGGCAACCACCGGTCAAATATGCGTTATTGAGACCAAGGGTACCTTGAAAATGGTAATTTCCGTGACTCGGCATCTTGGCATTGCCAACATTCTTCCTTAAACCAACCATGCGCACTGAACCCACCCGCAAATTTCGAGCCAAACTTAAACCCTATGTCTCAAAGCCAGGCCCCAAGACACCTCGGAAGGTGCCTGCCTCATCTGCAATTTCTGCCAAAAGCCGCCAACACAAAAACCTCACCATCAATGACTGGTTGACAGTCTTTGCATTCATTGACAGCCATCCCAGCATCTCACAAAAAAGTATATGCAATCACTTCCACTCCCTGCCTGATGGTGCCCTTGAGTTTAACCAAGGAACTCTCTCACGGAAGCTCAAGAAGCGAGAAGAACTTGAAGCTTATGCAACCTCATTTCCGAATGCAGCGTCAACCAAACGTGAGTGCATTGTCACATGCCCTGATGTTGATCGGGCCCTGTATCTCTGGGTCAAGTCTATGGAAGCCAAAGGGGAGATCGTGACCGGTAGCATGCTGTGCACAAAGCAAGGGTTCTTTGAGCAAGAGCTTGGAGTTCCTGAGGAGGTTCGGTTGAAAGGAGAGGGGTGGTTGGCCTCATTCAAAAAAGCATATGAGATTTATTAATCAGAGACTTATCCACAACTGACCAAACTATAGCTATCATATCCGTGAGACTAAAAAACATGGTGAAGCAGGTTCCGTGGACCGGGAAGCAGTCATTGCTGAACAAGAACGAGTGTGTGAGATATTGGCTCAGTTTGCACCAAAGGATCGGTTCAATCTTGATGAGACGGCGCTGCTTCCTTTTGCAGTCCCTGACCGTGGGCTGGCAACTGTTCACATCAGCAGAAAGAAGGTTAATAAATTTCGGATCACATTATCCCTTCTCTGCAATGCAGATGGATCACAGAAGTTTCCAATTTTCTATATTGGCAAAGCAAGGCACCCTGTGGCCTTCAATCGACAGGATCCAAACCGTGCAGGGTTCCGTTACCGTCACAACAAGACAGCGTGGATGACATCTGCTTTATTTGATGAGTAAGATCTTATCTCGACAGTGAAATTGCGTACTTATCCCTTATCCCCTTGAAGGTACATCCAAGAGCTTGACATCATAATGCGCCTGCAGAATTGGAAGATTGTCCTACTTATTGACAATTTTAGTGGTCACAACATCGAATACCGTCCAACCAACATCAGATTGGAGTTTTTTGCACCAAATATGACCCCCTTTGTCCAGCCGCTCGATGCTAGGATCATCCGCTGTTTCAAAGCCCACTATCGTGCCTTGTTCTGTTGACGGGCCCTGGAACTCGATACAATCGGAGTGGAGGACATATTCAAAATTGATATTCGCGAGGCCATGCTAATGGTGAAAGATGCCTGGGATGCGGTTCAGCCAACATGTTATGACCTTGCGGGGTCAAACAAATGCACGACGTGTGCCGAAGGTAATCTGTGGTACAAAGTGTCAAGGTTAGCCAATCACTCGAAGTGCAATTGTCACGGATGTGTATATCTTTTCTGTTTTTCTGTGTTGAAGTCCTTATCATTAGATGTGATAAGATGGTTAGTCACATAAGGCCAACATGTGCATTCGTATTCGTTATAAAGGCACGTGATCCTGGGAAGGACCTGCCTTATCATCCATTAGACATGTGCACGTTATGATTGGTTAGAAGGACATAGAATGTCATAGAATAATAGGGTAATGTAAATGACATGCTGTATTAGGTTTCAGTCAGCATTGTTCTATTATTAGGGCGACGCATCAATGCAAGTAAGCACTTATGACACAGTGATCAGTAATCACAATAGAAGTGCTAAATATAGATACACGACGCGTCAGCTTGTAGTCATCCATACTTACTCAGTAGATTAGTAAGTGACTCATCCCTAGTAGTATATAAGAAACCCTGTAGCGTCCTGAGTAGAACCAACTTGTCCTCTTGGTTTCTACTCAGGTGCGCATTCCTCTTGTCTTCTATAGTAACCAAATCTAACTTGTCCTCTTGGTTTCTACTCAGACTCATCGTTAGTGTGACACCGCTATTATTACCTTGCACAAAGGTATCAAGTCTAGCACGCTCCACAACGGTTAGTTTCGGCACGTGATTTATCTCCGTGTCAGGCTTGAGTTGTCCTTGATGAGCCCGTTCAACTTTCAGCTTGCTTGACGTAGCCGATAGTCATCCGCTACATTAGGACAAGTTCTTATACTTCGCTCTTGACACACCTTCGCTCACCAGCGACACGTATCCTTTATTCCCTAGGTGGCTAGTGCACGCATAGTCCTAGTACATACACCTTACCTGTGCGCCTGAGGACCAGAGCAGAACGGCCGCTGCAGTGAAAGACCTGCAGACGCGACAGCTACCCTCTGTAATCAGAACACTTGTGAGAGCGCTTCGGCGTGAGAGGCAGCCAACAGGTCGAGGAGACTGCGGCAGACAGCCTTGTGTTCCTGTGCTTTCCATTTCAACCCCATTCCTGCTTTTATCTTTATCGCCGCAGCCTCGCGCCCTGTGTCATCGATCAGGGTGTATTGGTCTTGCTTGATAGATATTTGCTATTCACCTTTCGGTTAGCGTTACGCGCCGATCGTACCCTTGCACTATAGTCCACCCCAGTTTCGTCAAACTGGTTACTATCATTTCCCGCCTAATACAGGCATATCGCACGTTCCGTTGAAGGAGAAGCACTCCTTCATCCACACACGCATCACTCGAAGTACACGTTCCTACCCGCACACCATCACCGATCCCTCGTACGCCCTCACCACCGGCACCAAGTCGTCTGCCAGTCTCTCCCTTGCCATCATCCTCCACTTTGATCGATCATACGCCCAACGTTTCTAGTGAATCATTGGTCAACACATTGATTGAAGACGAGTACGTCTTTGAGGAAGACGAAGGAGAGGAGCTATCACCGGCTGCTGTACAATTCGCTGAACATATCAACCGTGAAATCCGAGCAAACCGGTTCTTATATCATCTATTAGAACGAGACTTTGGTGGACCAGGCGGATACATAGGAACATCCCCATTTCGAGTACATGACTTTTATCTCACGCACTTCCTTATGCACGAGTGGACTGGTGAAGGAAACGTTAATATCAGACCAGCTCTTTATTCAGAAAGAGACTTACTTCACCCCCACGAGACTCGAGAACACGAGTACGAACACTCTGCTCATTCCTCTTCATCTTCATCATCCCTCGCAGGTCCAGACAACCCCAATCTTGTCACCACTCCTTCCCAATCTTCGTATTTTACCGCAGTCGTAGTAGAGCCCACGCTTTCGTCCACCGAAGTAAACAGTGGCGAAAACCAGACGGAAAGCTCAGCTTCGCGGCCAGAATCTCCCAGCCAAGTCGAAGAACAATAAAGCAAAAGCTCGAGATCTCTCGGCTTATATTGTCGATTGGGCAGATTTATCAGCAGAACAAAGGAAGGAATTGGACAGTACATCTTGGGGGCCACAAGCACCTGACTCAGACGAGGATATCAACGAACCAGATTCAGACGAGAGTATGTCTGGAAACCCAGCAGCAGGAGGAAGCGGAGGAGGAGGTGCACCAGGAGGTGGTGGCGGACCACCAGGAGGTGGAGGAGGAGGTGGAGGAGGTGGCGGATTACCACCTGTTGTTCCCGCTCCCCTGCCCACTTTAGACGACCTCACGAGATTAGTCGCAGACATTGGCAATGCCATAGGACTCCTAGCGCAGCAAGTTACCTTATTAGCTGCAAGGCCAGGAGGACGAAGTGGCAATCAGGATGTCATTCCCAAACCAAAAGCATGGGACGGCAAAGGAGGAAGTGTCGAAGCTAGACATTTCCTCGCTGCATTCAACAATTATGCGCAGGCGCAGGGAGACCCTTTAAATACATTCAATCAACCCACCAACACGTGGATTATAAACCAGACCAGTTGGATTCAATCAGTATTGAATCTAATGGAAGGTGACGCACGGACATGGGCTCTCCCCCATTTGGAAGAATTGCAGCATGGCCGGGACCCCTTTGGTGGGATTTGGCAGACATTCGTCGACCAATTCTCAAGAAGGTTCGCCCCTCTTGATACAGCGGAATCAGCGCGGGAGGCGCTGAAGAAAATACGACAAGGAAAGGGATCTGTGCCGGAATATATGGCACAGTTCGATCAGCACACAGGTCAGACAGGATGGTCAGATGCCGACCACCGCCAGCGTTTCTACGATGGACTCTCTGAGTTCGTCAAGGACGGATTGGCACTTACAGACCGACCCATAGGCACTTTCGACGAAGTGCGGGCTGCAGCGCAGGTTATAGACCAGCGTTATAGGCAGCGCCAAGCTGAGAAGAAAGGCCACACCACTTCCCATATGCCCTTTGGGGCATCATCAGATCCAAACGCAATGCAGGTAGACGCCACTCGCACTGGCGGCACCGGCAACAACAACAGCAACAGCCCTAAGAAAGATAGGGCCGCTTATATGAAACACATGCAAGGGAAGTGTTACGGGTGCGGTTCGACACAACACACAAAGAAGGACGGAGGACACGAACGAGACGTATGCAACCACTGTGGTAAAGTAGGACACAGATCTTCGGTTTGCTTCGCCAAGTACGTCGGGAAGCCAGGCAAGTCTGCCTCAGCAAAGGCTACCACTGACGGAACGGTCTCAACCCCGTCTACATCATCACAACCAGCGGCCATGGCAGCCGCCTCATCATCCTCAAAACCATCGCCGGCCAAAGATAACAAGACGCAAGCAGACTTGTTGGCCCAGCTTATGGCAAAAATCCAAGAACAAGACGAACAGATCAAAGCTCTGAAAGCGTCTTTTTAGTGTCGGGACTGTCAATAGCTGCGGACAGTTCCCTAGTAGTACCATATGACTCAGTTTCGGACTTATGTACTCATAGTTTTTCAGTTTCTGCTTGTAAGTTAGATAGTAGTAGTGTTTCTTCTGTCATATCAACCCTATCTACATCTGCCTCGGAGATGAACAATGTATATACTGTTCCTATTGCTCCAGTTGAAGCAGTGCAGCAAGTGAAGTCTTCTGATGCTGCACTCAATTCTGTAATTATTCCCGAAACAAAACATGCAAAATCCCATTTCCATATTTCATGTATATTAAAAGGACGTCATCATACTACCAAAGTAGCAGCTATGGTCGACTCAGGAGCAACTGCGCTCTTCATCGACAAAAAGTACGCCGACAGCCAAAAGATGTGGCAGGTTCCTCTTGTTCAGGAGATCCGTCTTCATAATATCGACGGAACTCTAAACGAAGCAGGTAGCATAACCCATAAAGTTTCACTTATTCTGCAAGTTGGTCAAGACGAAGAAAAATTCGATTTCTTCATAACCAGTTTAGGACCAGAAAAAGTTATTTTGGGTTTACCATGGCTTCGACATCGGAATCCTACCATAGATTGGCAAGCAGGCACAATGCGCCTCAATGCAGACCAGGGATTGGGCTCTGACACAATTGAGGTGGAGGTGACGCGTATTATGGCAAACCGAATGGAACACCGCCGTCTCCTCGCGGAGAAAGTACTGGAAACTTCTCAGGACGATGTATTCTGTTTAGCAGGCTTCATTTATTCGCAAGCAATTGCTGAGAAAGCTATAGCAGCTAAAGGAAAGAAAACATTCAACGAGATGATCCCTATTCACTATCGTGACTTCGCAAAAGTATTCTCAGAAGAAGAATCTCATCGACTCCCTAAGCATCAACCCTGGGATCACGCCATTGATTTAGAACCAGATGCAGTAAAACACTGGAAAGTCAAGACGTATCCCATGTCGGTAATAGAGCAGGAAGCGTTGGATAAATTCTTGGAAGAGAATTTCGCAAAAGGATATTTGAGACCATCAAAATCACCAATGGCCTCACCTGTATTCTTTATCAAAAAGAAAGACGGGAGTTTGCAACTCATCCAGGATTACAGGCGTCTTAATAAAATTACTATTAAAAACCGATATCCATTACCGCTCGCCTCAGACATTATCAATAGGCTTACGGGAGCACAGTACTTCACCAAGTTTGACGTTCGATGGGGGTATCACAATATTTGAATCCGTAAAGGAGATGAATGGAAAGCAGCAATAATAACCAATAGGGGACTTGCCGAACCCACAGTCATGGGTTTCGGATTCCACAATGCCCCAGCTACTTTCCAAGCCCTCATGAATTCAATGTTACTCGATCTAATCGCAAAGGCTGAAGTTGCGGTTTATATGGATGACATACTCATCTATAGCCGTGATCTTGAACACCATCGCAAAATTGTACGCGAAGTGTTAAGAAGGTTACAGGAACATGACCTTTACCTTAAGCCGGAAAAGTGCGAATTCGAGAAACAAGAAATGGAGTACTTAGGAATGATCATTCGACCAGGAGAAGTGCAGATGGACCCTGGCAAGGTCGCCGCAGTTAAAGATTGGCCTACACCCACAACGAAAGAAGTGAGGGCGTTTATAGGGTTTGCCAATTTTTATAGGAGGTTTATCAAGGACTTTGCTACTGTAGCACGTCCTCTTCATGACCTCACTAAGAAAGACATGCCTTGGCAATGGCATGCAGAACAGCAAAAGGCATTCGACTGGCTCAAGGAGAAGTTCTGTTGCGAACCTATTCTCAAGGTTTATGATCCAGAACTGCCTATGCGAGTTGAAGTCGATGCTTCAGGATTTGCGACTGGAGGCATATTGTCTCAGAAACATACAGATGGTCTTTGGCACCCAGTAGCTTATCGCTCTGACTCTATGAGTAAAGAAGAGCGTAACTACGAAATCTACGACAGAGAAATGCTAGGCTGCATTAGAGCCTTTGAGGATTGGAGACATTTCCTTGAAGGAATCCCTTTCGAACTTGTTACCGACCACAAGAATATAGAATGGTGGGCAACAATGCGAGATTTAAATCGACGACAAGCAAGGTGGTCACTCTACCTAAGTTGTTTCGATTTTAAAGTAATCTATCGCAAAGGGGAATCAATGCAAGCAGACGCATTAAGTCGGTTTTCAAAAGACCATGTTTCTGATAGAAATGACAATCGCCAAGTCCAGGTCTTAGGACCACAGCATTTCCTAAACGCTGCACAAAGTCACTTTCGTCCTGAAGTGGACTCCCTTGGAGATCGCATACGTTGGGCAAGTCTGCGAGAAGCAGAAGTTATAGAGGGTCTTAAAAGTATAGATAAGACCGCTCCTAAAGCTCTTACAGATGGCATTGCGATGTGGGAAGAAGACGATGGTTTTGTTTATTACAAGGGGCGACTATATGTGCCAAATGATAGGCCATTACGAAAGGACGTGGTACGATCATGTCATGATTTGTTAACTACTGGTCACCCGGGTAAAAACAGAACCATAGAACTAGTTAGCCGCTATTATTGGTGGCCATGCATGGCAGGATTTATTTCTGCATACGTAGAAGGTTGCGACAAATGTCAGTGCTATAGGAAAGATATACACCCTAAAGCGCATGTTCAGCCTCAAGAAGTACCGGAAGGTCCATGGCAAATCATTGGAATAGATATGATTGGACCACTTCCAGTGTCACGAGGGAAGGACGCTATCCTTAACATAGTGGATCATTATACGAAACAGATCCATCTATTCCCTGTGACAACACAACTTATGGCTGATGGTGTCGCATCCATCTATTTTGAACAAGTCTTTCCGCTTCATGGAATCCCAAAGAAAATCATTAGTGATAGGGGACCCCAATTCGCGGCAAGAAGCATGCGTGCCCTTTACAAGCGACTAGGGATAGACTCAGGTCTTACTACAGCCTATCATCCACAAGCAAATGGCCAAGTAGAGCGTAAAAACCAAGAAGTTGAAGGATATATACGTCTCTTTATTGGCAAGCGTCAGGATGATTGGGCAGACCTGCTACCTACGGCAGAATTTGTGATAAATAGCAGGCTCAATTCAGCTACAGGGCATACGCCCTTTGAGATGCTATATGGCTATACACCTGATTTCACAATTCCTATAGGCCGTATTACAGGAATCCCAGTTCTAGACAAACGTCTTCAACACCTACAGTCTGTAAGGAAAGATGCAGAGGCAGCCCTTCGCTTAAGTAAAAGGCAAATGCAGACAGACGTCGAACAACATATGAAGCCATACAAGTTTAACGTCGGGGATAAAGTTTGGTTGCAAGCAAAACAAATAAAGGTTCACCAACAATCGTCCAAGCTTGGACCGAAACAGTTGGGCCCTTTCGAAGTCACTGAAGTTAGAAGTGACGTCGATTATAAGCTTGCACTTCCCCCTGCACTTAGGGTACATGATGTATTTCATGTAGATCGCCTTAGCCCTTACAAAGGGAATGAAGTAAATGGGCAAGTGTCACCCCCGCCAGAACCAATCACAGTAGAAGGCGAAGAAGAATATGAGGTCGACCATATCAGAGATTCAAAGCTCTTCGATCGTACTCTCAAGTATCTTGTTCGCTGGAAAGGTTACGGGGAAGGAGAGGATACATGGGAGCCAGCTAAGAATCTAGCACATGCACCGGAAAAAGTCACGGAGTTCCACTCCAGAAATCCGGGAGCACCTAGAAAAATAGCAGCACTCCTATATGTGTCCTTGCCTTGGCAGTCACCAAACCAGTTTACAGAAGTTAACGCGGATGTTAATCCCTAAGGAGGGGGGTAATGTCACGGATGCGTATATCTTTTCTGTTTTTCTGTGTTGAAGTCCTTATCATTAGATGTGATAAGATGGTTAGTCACATAAGGCCAACATGTGCATTCGTATTCGTTATAAAGGCACGTGATCCTGGGAAGGACCTGCCTTATCATCCATTAGACATGTGCACGTTATGATTGGTTAGAAGGACATAGAATGTCATAGAATAATAGGGTAATGTAAATGACATGCTGTATTAGGTTTCAGTCAGCATTGTTCTATTATTAGGGCGACGCATCAGCGCAAGTAAGCACTTATGACAAAGTGATCAGTAATCACAATAGAAGTGCTAAATATAGATACACGACGCATCAGCTTGTAGTCATCCATACTTACTCAGTAGATTAGTAAGTGACTCATCCCTAGTAGTATATAAGAAACCCTGTAGCGTCCTGAGTAGAACCAACTTGTCCTCTTGGTTTCTACTCAGACTCATCGTTAGTGTGACACCGCTATTATTACCTTGCGCAAAGGTATCAAGTCTAGCACGCTCCACAACGGTTAGTTTCGGCGTGTGATTTATCTCCGTGTCAGGCTTGAGTTGTCCTTGACGAGCCCGTTCAACTTTCAGCTTGCTTGACGTAGCCGATAGTCATCCGCTACAGCAATGAGGCCGTGAGGCCAAGCTGGACAGAGTAGAGAGGATTCAAGGATGATACTAGGATTCGCAAGAGATAGACGAAGAACAGGATGAGGCTTTAGGACACATTGTCCAGCCCTTATATACGCACTAGATGTACAGCATGAGTCACGAAGGATGAGGCAATGTACTAGGTATGAGTCAATACAAGGAAATGCAGCCCCAAGGCCCACGAGTAGGAGAGCGAGAAGTAATCAGAGAACAGCCTTAAGGGCCGAGTATGAGTCACAGATGAATAGTAAGATCAGTCCAATGGGTGAGTGGGGGAATGGGGTGGGCAAGTGGGGAAGGTGAGAAGGAAGGAAAAGTAAGCGTCCGTATCATAGCCGCGGTGAAAGATCATGACATCACCCCCTTTCTTATGCTGAGACCTCCATGTCTCATGACTCCCCGTCTCCCTCTTCGTCTTCATGGCCTATGTATCCCTCGTCCTCCAAGGCGGGGTTGTGTTCTGCAGGTAGAGGGACTTCGACAAGGTGGAGGTGGTGGGCATGACAACCCCCGCCATAGGTGGCATGGCGACGTGGTACCAGGCAGCAGATGGTGGTGTGGCATTTGGAGTGGGGACGGGGGCAGGTGGCACTATAATGGTTAGGAGCGTGACAGTAGGCACAACGGCGACGGAGAGGGGGATCGGGGAAGGTGTATTTGACGCCCCATCGATCTTCAAACCATGGTCTGAGCGACTCACTGTCTCCCAACTCTATGTCGATCAGGAGGCATTGGGCCATAGAAAATGTCTGAGGTTCGGGGAGGGGAGCGGTGCGGTAGGCAAAGGGGGTAGAGATACGTTCCCCAAGGTGCATGTAGGGATGGAGGCGGCTGCGGGCCTGGGCCTTTTCGAGACGTTGGCGGAGGGGTGTGGACTTACTACGCCATTTGAAGAACTTGTCCTCTAAGACCTTACATTGGCACAGGAGGTTCTCATACTCCAGCATGTGGGCGCGGTATCGGTCGACATCGGCAAGCAGTCCGTAGTCTCGAAGCTCGTACAGTGCGATATCCACTTCTATAGCACCCGGATAGCCAGCGTCGAAGATCCCTAGCGCAGAATTATCAGAACGAGCAGGTGAAATTTTGGGACCAATGAATGGAGCGGCTTGGAGAGGCCAGCCATAGGCTTGACGGGGTGGGTCAGAGTCGTCTCGAAGCCCAAGAACATAGTGCTGGTGGGACTCAAAGTCCAAGTCGAAGCGCACATAGTGAGGGTCCTGGGGGGTCCCGTAAGGGGGGTCAAGGGCGATTTGTTCCACATATTTGTCATGGTTGGGATCTCCTGGCTCGTATCGGACGTAGGAGGTGGGGGGTTGCTGACCTTGTGGTGACAGAGTGGGAGGGGGGTCGTGGAAGACGGCTCGTGGTCCGTCTCCTATCATGGCTTCGCATAACTCAATCGTCTCCTCCAACGATAGGGGCTCGATGGGTGGTGAGATGCGGTGGTAGAGAGAGAGGGGTGGGGGTGGGTCACGGATGCGAGATAGGAGTGTGGGGGACGGGAGAGTAGAGGGGGGGACCATAGGGGTGGTTGTAAGTTCAGGGTTGGGTACCTGTAGTGGGGTTTGGGGTGACCGCACCGGGAGTCCCGGTGGGCTGAGTGGGTAGGTGAGTGTCTCCGTCCCTGGGGAGGATGGAGGAGAAGGGGTGAGAGGAGCGAGGGGGGAGAGTGGTTCAGACATGATGGTTATTCTTCGGATGGTGATGGGGTTTTTATGGGTGGTACAGATGGCAGAGGGATGAGTTCGATAATAGTCTCTGATGAGTAAGTTGGCGTTGAGGTTGGTCAGAGGTTCCCAGCTGTCATGTGCTTCGGAGAACCCTTTCCACCTGACTAAGTATTGGAGTTGGTGGCGTCTCTTCCTTGCGCCCAGGATTTGTTCGACTTCCCATTCCGGTTGCCCGTCCACTAGGTCTGGGGCGGGCTCTTGGTATTTGTTGCCGTTTAAAGCTGTTTCCTTATAGGGCGTAAGGAGGGTGCCGTGGAATACGTTGTGAATCTTCCATGACGGGGGCAACTTGATCTGGAATGATGTTCTGGATATTATGTCCGTAACTAGGAAGGGTCCGAATCTTCTGGGTGCTAACTTTGCGGAAGGATGAGTAGTATGGAGGTTCTTCCCTTCTAACCACACCAGGTCCCCTTTGTTGTAGGGGATAAAGCTCGACGGGAGTTCTATTGCTTGCGATCTGCGTAGAGCTTCAGCGGCGTCTTTTCTGGCTTGGGTAATGAGGCTCAGCCTGTTGTTTAGAGGCAGGGATGAGGTGGTTCGGAAAGTTTGATGGACGCGGGGTATGTGTCCCATGATGAGTTCAAAGGGCGCCTTCTTGGTAGTGGCGTTTGGCCAGGTGTTGAAGGTGAACTGGGCCAGGGGTAACAGAGAGCGCCAGTTGGTCTGATGGAAGTTCATAAAGATCCGGAAGTATTGTTCGAGTTTCTGATTGGAACGTTCTGATTGTCCATCTGTTTGGGGTCGATATGCCGTACTGGCATTGTGCTGGATGGAGAGTATACAGCATAACTCCTGAATGATGGTGGCCATAAAGCGGGGGTCTCGGTCAGATATGATGCGTGAAGGTAGTCCGTAATGGGGTAGTACGTAAGTAGCGTATAGTAAAGCAACTCCCGCTGCGTCTATAGTTTCGTTACAAGGAAGGAATATGCAGGCTTTTGAAAAAGTGTCTGTGATTGTTAGTACAGAATCGTATCCTTCTGATGTAGGTAGTTTGACAATGAAGTCCATGGCAACTGATGTGAAAGGGAGGGTGAAGTTGTCTGACGTGATAGGGAACAGGGGTGGTTTGGGTTTCGAGGGGTTGTTTTTCCGCGATTGACAGATGTGGCAGCCCTTGATGTATTCGGTGACCGTCTGTTTTAGGTTAGGCCACCAGTAGTCACGTGCTATTGCCCACGCCGTGTTAGATATGCCCGGGTGTCCTGCTGTGGGTGAGTCATGGTATAGTGAAATTACCCCCTTCCTTAAGGGTAAGTCGTCCACGACTACTAGCCGGTCTCCATACCAGTAAAGGTCTTTAATGACTTTTAGGGGGAATGTGGTGGCCCACTTCTTCAGGAGGTCTGGTTGTCGTAATTGACAGGCTCGGGTCCTGTCATCCACGGAGGAGAAGGTGGCTGCCTGAGCAAACAGGTGTTGGGGAAGGACTGTTATGTTGTCGTTATCTTCTGATCCCTGTGGATAGTCTGGTCGTCTAGATAATGCATCTGATTTGTTGGCCATTCCTGGAAAGTGGACTAGAGTGAAGTCGTAGTCCGCTAATTGGGGTATGTAACGGGCAACTCTGCGATTGATGTGGTGCAGGTGTCGGTAGTATTCCAGATTTTTGTGATCTGTGAATACTGTGGTGGGAAAAGGGGAGCTCAGGAGGAGGTGGCGGTGATGGGTGAGGCCCCGGAATACGGCCAGGAATTCTCGGTCGTGGATGTTGTAATTCCTTTCTGCTTCGTTAAAGGTTTGTGAATGGAATCCCACAGTGACATGTTTTCCTCTGTCGTCTTTCTGGGTAAGAATGGCTCCTGTGGCAAATGCGGAGGCGTCAACTTGTAGGAAGAATGGCCAACTGAGGTCTGGTTGGTGGAGAGCGGGGTTATTTAGAATGGTGGCAATAAGAGAATCGAGAGCTTTCGTGCATTCCGTGGTCCATAGGAACGGGTGGTCTTTCTTTGTGAGCGCTACGAGGGGTCGTGTGATGTTGGCAAAATTAGGGATGAAGGGGCGCTGGTATCCTAGGACTCCCAGGATGCTTTGGACTTCTTTTACCGTATGGAGATTGCGCAGCCAGTCTCTGAGAGCGCTCGTCTTTTTGGGGTCAGGTTTTAATTGGTCACCATCGACGATGATTCCTAGGTAAGTTATTGAGCACTGTTCAAATTCGCACTTGGCCGGACGGAGGAAGTAGGATTCTTCTTCTAGAAGGTCTAGAACTTCATGGACGATTTGACGATGCCGCTCAACGTCGTCTCCTGTTGCAATAAGGATGTCGTCCATGTAGACGAAGAGTTCTGTAGGGTATTTGTTCAGCAGGGGCCATAAGAGACGACTCATGGCTCTACAGAAGGTACTGGGGGCGTTGTTCATCCTGAATGGTAAAACTCTGGGTTTGAACAGGCCGTAGGGAGTTTTGAACGCGGCCTTCCACTGGTCCTCCTCTTTGATTCGTATATTGTTGAAACCCCATCGTAGATCCGCCTTGGTAAAAATCTTTTTCCCTTGGAGCTGATCGATGATGCTTCCTATCAAGGGTAAGGGGTACACATCCCGTACTGTCCACGCATTGAGCGCTCGGTAGTCGACGATAGGACGGAGTTTGCCATCTTTCTTGGCCCGGAAGAAGACAGGAGAGGCGTAGGGGGAATTAGTTTCGACGATATACCCTTTAGCCAGGTTTTCATCGATGTATGCTTTGAGGGCTTCGAGTTCCTTTTCCGTCTGTCTGTAAAGTTTGCAATCTAATTTGGTAGGGGCTCCCGGTTTGAGTTCAATAGCGTGGTCGTCTAGGTGGGAGGGAGGGAACCTCTGGGCGGCTTCTTCACTAAAAACCCTCCAGTGACGGTGATATTGTGAAGGAATTGATTCTTGTGTTTCTTCCTGGTCAGAGGACTTTGAGGGTGTGGTGACGCAGACGAGGGGTTTTGCTTTAGATCGGTAGCCTGCTGTTTCGATGTTAAAGTCGTCCCCTTTTAGACAGTTGGTACTCCAATCGATGGAGGGGTTGAAGGTTCTAAACCATGGGTGGCCAAATATGATACGGTCGCTCCCCAGGTTCGCAACATAAAAGCCCAGTTTTACTACTTTGTCTTTTTGACGGATCCACAGGTTACAATATTGGGTAATGCTTCCTTCCTGGTTAAGGGTGCCATCAACGTTATTGACTTGTAGGGGGTGGGGTAGAGAGCGGGTTCCCAAGCCTAAGGAGTTGACTGCCCGTTTGTCAATGAAATTATGAGTGGCTCCACTGTCTAGGAGCACTTTTGTTTCGGTCTTTTTGTGCCACATGTGAACTGAAATTGGGACTGTCATTGAATCCTTCTTATTACTGTACATGTTAGCTACGAGTGGTACCGGGTTTGCGACCGTCAAAGCCCAGCAGAACAAAAATCCTCACCCATGTTGCGGGCGTCGAGGTAAAGCGATCGTTCTTCGTCGCTCATCTTCGCCTCGAGCGCTCGGATTTGCTGGGCGTAAGACAGTTTGGGTGGTGGGGGTGGTGGGGCGCTTGGCGTGGATGACGAGATCGGCGGGGTGACTGGGTTGGTAGGAGGGACGACTGAAGCTTCGCGGACGTTGGTATTTTGTTGGCCCGAAACGTTCTGTGCGTTGGCGTTTTTCGGGCAATTGCGAGCCATGTGTCCTTGGGTTCGACATCTAAAACACCGCCCCTCGGCTCTATACTGCGCTCGCTCTTCGTCGGTAAGTTTCTTAAAAGGGACAGTAATATTGGTGGCATCGACGTCCATTGGGACATGCTGACTGTTCGACGAATTTGAGTGAGCGTGTTGGCTCGTGTTCTGGTAGGAGTGCCCGTCATGTGGTGTCTGGTTCCGGCGAGGTCCGATGAGTCCCGAACTCTGGAGCTCTTTGACCTTCGACACTTCCTTTCGTGCTGCGGCCTGCCATTCCACCATGGTGTCAGGCATGGTGTCCCGGTTGATGATACGGCGTTGGATAGCTTCGCGGAGACCCGATCGGTAGCGATCGATTGTGCCCTTTGCATCTTCCTCCCAGCCGGCGGCGTTGGCGAGTCGGGCAAAGGTAGCATTGTAAGTATTGACGTCTAGATCCTTCATCTGGAGCTTCATCAGCTGACTGTACGCACTCTGGACTTTCGCAGTGTCGGTCCATGCTGCTTTGAATGCGGTTTCGAACTCTGTCAACAGAATTTCGTTGTCTTCCCTGACACTTCCTGGTTTGGTTGAATCGGTTCGCCTTTCGAGCTCCACGTCGCAGGCGTTAACCCAATCCTCAACTAGCGGCCCTTTGATGTATGACAGTGCGGTGAGTACCCGGAAGAACGGGATGCTAATCGAATCATTATTCCGGTTCAGGAGTCGGTAGCGGCAAAACTCGTTCCAGAATGACTCGGATCAACTTCGGTCGCCGTTAAAAACGGCTGGTGCGGTGCCTTTGAGTCCGTTAGACAGTGGTGCGTGTGTAGGTGCTACTGTGGTGACGTTGGCTGACATGTCTATGTTGGGGGTTTCGATGGGTGCGTCGGTGTTGATGGGACCGAATGCTGAGGTGATCGAGCGGATAGATGTAGTGGGGTTTTCGATTTCTGGTGAGTGGGTACTTTGAGCGCTTACAGCGGAGTGTGCTGATACGGTGTCTGATCCTTCGGAAGAGTCACTGTTATCGAATGCTCCTGGAGTGAATCGGAAAGCGGTGCGGGACGGGATGCGGGATATGGGTTGATATTCGGGGTGTTGGGGGTCGGTTACGTTCCAGTACCTGATTCCGAATACGTTCTGGACGGGGATGACTAGGTTTTCTTGGGTGTAGAAGGTGCGTGCACTGGCGTCGTATCGGAGTTCGTACCAACGATTGTTGATGAATTCGACAGGTTCAAGCGAGTTGTTCGAGGTGAGATGCTGGGGAATGTAGTACCCGCGGTTAGGTCTGTTCCACTCGATGGTTCCTTTTACGTGGGTAGGGAGGTCGTTGTGGGTTCGACGGGTGACTGGGGTAGCTTGGTTGTTTGGGGCGAAGGCGATTTGTAGGGACGCCACGGTGTACTGGGTTCAAGGTTACTGTGGATGCGAGGTGTGGGGACGTAGCGCGTCCTAGAAGGGATCCTGTTCTTATGTTATGACCTTGCGGGGTCAAACAAATGCACGACGTGTGCCGAAGGTAATCTGTGGTACAAAGTGTCAAGGTTAGCCAATCACTCGAAGTGCAATGAGGCCGTGAGGCCAAGCTGGACAGAGTAGAGAGGATTCAAGGATGATACTAGGATTCGCAAGAGATAGACGAAGAACAGGATGAGGCTTTAGGACACATTGTCCAGCCCTTATATACGCACTAGATGTACAGCATGAGTCACGAAGGATGAGGCAATGTACTAGGTATGAGTCAATACAAGGAAATGCAGCCCCAAGGCCCACGAGTAGGAGAGCGAGAAGTAATCAGAGAACAGCCTTAAGGGCCGAGTATGAGTCACAGATGAATAGTAAGATCAGTCCAATGGGTGAGTGGGGGAATGGGGTGGGCAAGTGGGGAAGGTGAGAAGGAAGGAAAAGTAAGCGTCCGTATCATAGCCGCGGTGAAAGATCATGACACAACAACAATCAAACACTGCTGGAATCATACCGCCATCCAGCGTGATCCAATCATGCTACGCATTCCTCTGAGGCGGGGTCATGGGCATGGGGTTAGTCAGGCTTCATTGGAAGCCTGGAACATTCTTGAAGATCTTGCAACTTCATGGAAAACCTTGCCAGAAGCCGAAGAAGGTCTGAAGAAGGTCTATGGCAACACATACGACGATTCCATCTGGCAGCCTGCCCTCGCAGCCATCACTGGATCGGAAACAACAGAAGACGCTCTGGATGAACTGGCAAGGTTCAAGGCTGCGGAAAACAACACTGTCAAAGAGGGGGATGGGCAAATGGAGGCAGTGGAAACTGAGCTTATGGGTGCAGTTATGGAACTCAAAGCTCGCCGACGCATTTTTGGGCCACTGCCAAGTTTTGAAGACCTCGTGAATCCTCCTGGCGAGCTGGAGGCTGACGAAAACCCAGATCTGTTTGCAAACGATGCAGATATTGTTGAAGCAGTCTGTAAAGGAGTCAGCGAAGAGGGAGGTGATGATGACGAGATCGAGGAGTGCTCACCACCTCAAAAGAGTCGACCAGAGATAGCCAAACTCAGTGAGAGTCTTTGATCTGTCTGTCTTGGTGCAGATGTCGAAATCGGATATGAACTTTCGAAGATGCTGAGGAAGTTTGAGGCTCAAATTTGGTCAGTAGAACTACAGAACAGTACCCAGCAAAGGCTGGACAGGTGGCTTGATGCTGGAGTGTCATTGTCGTCCTTGTAAACACAGCCCCGTTGATGAAACAAGTTCAAACAACCCATTGATGAACACCCCGCCGAAAAACGAACAAGGGCCGGATATCCCCGAACCCTGGGAAAACCGTCGACTTGCATATTTTCAATAATGCATAATGTTTTGGGTCAGAATGACGTTATGCCTTATGACAATTTCGACTGTAATTCAGGCCGATTGAGAACGAGGCACTGCCGCCGCCGCCGTGCAACGCCTTCACGACAGGCGAGCAAAGATATGGCCACTAGAAGCGCGATGATGCTAGCTCTTGATCAGATCGCTGCCATCAGCGCCATGCTATTGTCAGTCATGGTCCCATGGAGAGCAGCTGACGCGCAGAACAATTGGCCAAACAGGTTTTGGAAAGGGCTCCTCCAAAACTTTTACTGTACCTAAGGCACTTGTTATCACTAGTGATTGTGGCCAATTATTGTCACGTTCATTGCATCTACTGTAAGCTGTTTATTAGTGATAACCCCACCTTATACTAGTACTACTGTACTAGTACAATCAGGCACTGCCCGCGTTAACAGCACTTATATCGGTTCCATCACGCTGGCACTGCCGCGTGCATTCGGCGCATGTCAGCGCTGTCGGCCACTTGTGACCCAAATCTTGTTCAAACGACTGGACTGTGCTTGGGACTGTGTGCCGGTGATAGCAATCTTAGTACCGTGCTCGACCCTGATCATTCTCGCCTCATGCAGTAAGTGTCTTCAATGCTCTATTACTGCGGCAAAGAGGTGACAGTGTTTATCCGAATCTCTTCGTAGACGTGCCCGTGTCCGCCTCACATCGACCCCCCCACCCATTGCTACACCAGGTCAATGCCCAAGCAGAGGTACGTCTTCTGTGACTCGGAAATGAAGGCACCACTCACTAACCCGCTCATTTCTTGACAAGTCGCGATCGCGAAGCTTTCCGACAAGGTTCTGATAAAGATATTTGGTTATTTTCTGGATGTGTCTCCTCGAGATTGGCCCACGCTTGTGCATATATGTCGCAACTGGCAATGTATCAACCTTGCCTTTCAACAGACCCTATACTTTCAACTGTTCTGCACCCACGGAACACCTGTGCGAAAGTCTCTAGGTTGCTGGCCGGCCGCCCTGCCTATCGTCGTGGAGCATGGGAGATCTCCAAGTGCCGATCCGCCGACACCAGAGGACAAGGACAACAACATCATCGCTGCGCTCAACCAGTCCGATCGTGTTACTTCTTTTGGCCTCGCCATCACAATGCCGCAATTATCTGATATAAAGGGGCCATTCTTAGGACTGGAAGACCTCGTCCTTCTCTCTCTTGATACAGAGCGGCAGACCCCCAATGCTTTTGGGTGGGGCATACTCCGTAGTTTCCACTTGACCAGGATCGCCCTTTTCGCACTCCCTCGGTTCCTTTACTATTATAGGAACCTTGTAGACCTTCAGCTTCATGAAGTTTTCGACACCCGGCTTTGCTCACTAGAAGCACTCACTGATGCTTCGTCCGAGATGGCCCGGCTTCGATCACTTTCACTCCATTTACTTCCGACCACCGACCATGTTGGTGTATCCCTACCTTCTCAGACTCGCGTCGTTCTCCCTTCTCTTACTCACCTTAACTTTCAAGGAATGTCCCAGTACTTGGAAAAATTTGTGGGCGGTGTTGATGCTCCTCATCTAGGGACTATCGAAATTACATTCAAGTTATCCAATGGATCCATCCTCGTCACCGATTTTTCATACCTTCGTACGTTCACCGATCGGATAGAAATGCACAAGTCGCACAGTCAAGTCCATATTTGGTCTTCTGAGCATGTTATCGCCATCTCCTGTATGCAGCCAGGTGCTCGCACTTGCATCAAATTGCAAGTATTCTGCAGGCAATTAAGCGACCAGCTATCATTCATGTCTCGAATTCTCATTCATCTTCCCGCATTCCATTCTGACGTGGAGGACCTGCACATCAGCGAAACACGGAAAGCAAGAGGGGAGGATAGTAGACTATGGCTGGAGCCTCTCAACTCATTCACAAGTGTAAAGTGGATTCATGTCACTGCAAACCTCTCAACGGACATTGTGTATGTTTTGCGATCTGGAAAGTCGATCAAATCACTGCTGCCTGCCTTGCAAAAGCTCTACATAGTGCAGCCTCACTGGCAGCCACGTCGCGAGCCTCTGGGGATGATGGTGGTGTTATTCATGACCTCACGATGGCTCTCTGGCCATCCTGTAGCGATGGAATATGTACGACTAGTATCCCAAGGTGAACTGCATGGAACAGGTACAATTTCTACCAGAACCTTCACCAACACCCGCTAACTTGTATTGGAGTAGGACCATTTTCTCAGCAAGCCACAGCTACCAGTGAGATGCTCTCCGACGACATATTTCTCAACATATTTCGTCTCTGTTCGGATATTACTCCATTCATTTGGCCTGCACTCGCACGGGTGTGCCATAGATGGCGACAAATTGTACTAACATCACCTCTGGGTCTAAATCTTCGACTCCACTGTACGTACGGAACACCTGTCTCGGAGGCCATACATTGCTGGACTGCCCTTCCGATTATTGTATTGTATGGGGGGGTTCCGAATCTTAATCCACCGGCCCCCGAGGACGATGGCAATATTCTTGCCGCGCTGAAGCAATTTGGTCGTGTTCGCTCCATCAGCCTCACCGTCACCAGCTCTCTCATTGACAAACTTTCTACAATCTCTGAGCCAATTTCGGGACTGGAAGAGCTCACTCTTCTGTCCCAAGGTAGCATGCAACTGGTACTCCCCAGGACTTTTCGGTGGGACGCTCGCCTCCGTACTCTCCACTCGACCAGGATCGCTTTTCCCTCATTCCTGAAGCTACTTTCGCCCTGCCATGACCTTGTAGATCTTCAGCTCCACGAAATCCCTGGTGCCGGGTATTTTTCTCCAGAAGCATTTGCAAACTCCTTGTCAGAGATGACCCAACTTCGGTCGCTCACACTCCATTTACTTTCCTTCCCTGGTCGCCGGAGCTAACTTAGCTTAGCTCCACCGCCAGGGGAACGCATTGTTCTCCCCGCCCTCACCCGATTCAAATATCGAGGGACTAGCAAATACCTGGACATTCTCGTGACCAGAATCGATGCACCGCGTCTCGGCGAGATCGATATTACATTCTTTTGCCAACCCACGATGGACACTTTGCAATTTGGCCGATTCATCGAGCGGACAGAAATTCGGACGTCGCTCATTCGGGCAGAGGTTGAAACTTTTGCGAAAGCCATCTCCGTCTCCTTTACGGACTCAAGAACTTGTACTCCTCTTCGTGTGCAGATGTCATGCAAGCAGTTAGACTGGCAGCTGTCCTGCATGGCTCGAGTCTGTGACCAATTCTCCCCACTCCTATATCATGCAGAAGAGCTAAGGATCAATACCACCCAATGGCCAAGTGGGCAGGACGACGTGGCTGGGGAACAATGGCTGGACCTTGTTCGTTCATTCGGCGGCGCAAGAGACTTTTGGGTGGCTAAAAAACTTACAAGAGACATCTTGCGTGCTTTGGGTCAAGCCGACGGGGGGGACACAACTGTGCTTCCTACCCTGCGTCATTTTCGCGTGGAGGAACCTGCGGAGGTGGACGAGCCGTCGTGTGATGCTTTTCACTCATTTATAACCTCGCGGTCGCTCGCTCATCAGGAAAAACCTCACCCCTTAGCGAAAGTTAGCGCAGGTATAAATTGTTGCAAAGACAGTTAGGACGGTTAATTTGATGCTAATTTGGATAATTCTCCAATAAGACGTGACATAAGCTACGCTGTTTAAGTAGCGTTTAGCCTATCTATAAATTCTTGGCAGGTTACTACGAAAATATGAGATAATTATGCCTGTCACTAAACGGGTTTACATAGAAGCTACTGCAACGATCCATGACTGAAAAACTGTTCCAATCAGGAGGAATAATCGATCCAAATCGTGGGAGTAGATGAACGCTACCAATGATGGAATCCACCAGGATAACAGCAGCACGCCGCTGGCCACTCTGCATCAATCTGTTCACCCTATACATTAGGTGGTTGGGATCCCGTGCTGATAAGGGCGAAAACCACTCCACATATGTCAGGTGAGTGGGGGCACTGGCGCCTGTGGGAAAGAGGTCGTTGAGGACCTTATTTGGTAATTGGAAGACCACACATAGTTGCACAATCTGGTGACCTGAATAACTTAGCAATTAGAATCAAAATATGATCAAAACTCACCATTGTTTCCGTGTATGTCTTGGTGCTTGCCATGGACAAGTACAGTGTCAAACCGTGATGGTACAATGCGTCCACGGGCGTCCTTTTGCTCCGGCCGAACAATAGTGCCATCTACTATGTCAGAGTTGTCGGATCTTCCAGTTGAAGTGAATTTGATCCTGTGAAACACAGAAACTGAGTGGAAAGGTAGTAATGTATCAGCAGCTCGAGCACGCAGCATTGCTGCAGAGGCACCAGGGTGGTTAACCTGGGCAATGTAGTCTGCAAGTGCGTCCTGAAATTCCACAGCACCATATCTTTCTGCTAGTGCTTCGAATGAGACAGTCCTGACTGTTGGGTGAAGGGTCATTTTGGGATAGCATACGTGTGCTTGGAGGGGTCCTGGGGGTATGTGGACAGGTTTTCGCGTTGAGTTGACATGCTGTCGCCATTTGATAAATGCCATGTGGAGAAGGACTTTCTCACGGTGCTCCAACCATTTTGTCATCTGGGGTAATTCGTCTTTACGGTTTGTTGCGCCAAATGCGAGCTTCGTAAACTCGATGTGGAGCCGCTCTGAGTTTTCGGTATTGTAGTTGTCTGTCGTGCCAAAAAGGGTAATGGAAGGTTTGTAATGGAGAAGGCCATGGAGCTTCGGAATCTTGAACTGCGTGCATACTTCTGTCATGGACACGTATATCTTTTTCTGTTTTTCTGTGTTGAAGTCCTTATCATTAGATATGATAAGATGGTTAGTCACATGATGCCAACATGTGCATTTATATTCGTCATAAAGGCACGGGATCCTGGGAAAGACCGGCCTTATCACTCATTAGACATGTGTACGTTATGATTGGTTAGAAGGACATGGAATGTCGTAGAACAATAGGGTAATGTAGATGACATGCTGTATTAGGTTTCAGTCAGCATTGTTCTATTATTAGGACGACGCGTCAACGCAAGTAAGCACTTATGACACAGTGATCAGTAATCACAATAGAAGTGCTAAATATAGATACACGATGCGTCAGCTTGTAGTCATTCGTACTTACTCAGTAGATTAGTAAGTGACTCATCCCTAGTAGTATATAAGACACCGCTGTTATTACCTTGCATAAAGGTATCAAGTCCAGCACGCTCCACAACGGTTAGTTCGGCGCGTGATTTATCTCCGCGTCAAGCTTGAGCGGTCCTTGACGAGCCCGTTATATTTTTCAGCTTGCTTGACGTAGCCGATAGTCATCCGCTACAACTTCAAGGTCAAGAAAAACATCTTTATTCTCATGGAATTGGGCAAGGGAAGCGTCAAGGCAGTTGAGGGTGTCAGTTGTATGGGAAGGGAATTGGGCCAGATAGATAAAGTCGAGGATGGCGCGCACAGCCCTGACAACACGTGATGATGTCCGTCCACCCCGAAGAGGGAGGTCAGTAACCAAACCAATCAGGAAACGGCACATATCTTTGTGCTCTTTTCCCGTAACTCGTGAAAGGCAAGTAATCCCTTTGGTAAAGAGTGTGATGTGGTGGTTTGGTGGCACCGACCGGCATCGCGCTGATACGCCCCGCGCCGCGCTGGCAGTGTATACAGCGTTTTTCGCATTTCTAACGCTTACAGGATAGCGATGTCATCCGTGCGCCCTCGGCCCTTGGAGCTTGTATTGCGCCGGCATCAGCGAGTAGCAAGGTCTAGGCATTACGAGTAGAAGACTACAGCAAAGCGCAAGCCGAGTCATGTGGCATCAAGGCGAGACCGAGAGCGACCAGACTGCTTGTGAAGGTGAGGCACTATAGCGACAGTACCTGCGCGTTCCCTGAGTTGGTGTTCTCGGCTAGCGATAAGCCATGTGGTGACCACGCACACGGGCACACGCGGCCCGGCGGCTAGGATAGCGGTCGCATTCGACTGGCGCGAGCGCGAAGCGCGTCGAACCTTCCAGAGTAAAGTCGACCGCTACCGAAGCTTCGAGGCGCGACAGTGAGGTTCGACTAAAGGATAGTGACTCGAGTACGACTACAGGCGACGCGCGGCCTCGCTAGGGTAGGATGCGGATTGGCTGAGGCGGGGCAAACGCGAGCCTTCGAGAGGTTTCTACTCGCCCTCGGCTCCGCATATATAAGGACCGCTGTCGCTCGTAGTTCGGCAGTTCAGCAGCGACCTTTAGCAGCTTTACTTCACATTTGTACCTTCCTTATTAGGCAATATCTCATCTTAAGACCAGAGTTCACCTTTCATCTCTGCATTCGCATTGTGATATCAGTCACTCATTGTCTGCATCGTTCTCGCTATCGTAACTAAGCTTCGCCCTTGTGTGCGAAGTCATCGTCATCATACTCGCGTCTCGCGTGCGGCGTGCGTAGGCCATTGTCGGTCGTACTCACTCTCGCTATTAGTATAGGTATTCGCCATCGCGGCTCGCGTCAGACTCGCCTTGGCTCGCGGTTTCTATTAGTCTTGTGTCTTCGCCGACAAACTAGCGTGTCGGCTTGTGTCTATATCCCTCATCCTTCCTGAACTCGAGCACTCTCGGCCTTCTTACACCGCTTGTAGGGGGTTTAGGGTATCATTTCTGGTGGCCAACGTGGGGAGGTTGGAATATAGAAGTTTAGTTCAAGTTTGGGGTCTCTGTTGGGACCATTCCTAGTCGCCCTTGCCACCGTAGGCGTTCGCTACTAGATGAAATCACGAGGGCAGGTTACGATCCGGATCACCATTTCCCTGGAAGCTTTCCGGAACGCGACAACCTTTCACCGCTTAGTTCCCTGTCAAGCAAACTTAGCGACCCTCCACCCAGTGCGAACGCGAGCCAAAGCTCGCTACTAGCCGACTTAGAAAGCGAAGAAGAAGTTTTTGTCATCCTGTCAGGCGACACAGCACAAACTGTCGCGCCCAGGTCTACCAGGGCGAGCACTCGCCTTCAGCAACAGCGATCAGCATCGGCAGCCGTGTCGGCAGCCGCATCCACACAAAACCAACAACCAACAAATCAGCCAACAGTGGTGCAAGTACAAGCAAGTACACCACCGCAGTCGGCTTCAGCACCAGCGAATCAGAGTACCACCGCGAACCAGTGGGGACCAGCACCGCCTCCTCCACCGCCTCCTCCACCACCTCCAGTACAACCAGTCCCACCACCAGTTAATCCACCAGTCAATCCACAGCAACCGAGAATGCCTTTCGCTGACTTACCCAGCCGAGGCGAGCGCTCGGCGCCATTGTTTGATGGCGGCGCCGAAGAGCTCGGTCGGTATTTCTCAGAACTAGAAGCCCTCTTCACGAGGCACACAATAACCACGGACGAAGATAAGAAAGCAGGCGCGCTCAGATATCTCGCTACCGCTGCGCTTGAAAGAATGTGGAAGGCTAGCGATACCTATACCGATGTAACGAAGACCTATGCCGAGTTCAAGGCAGAGATCCACAAATTCTACCCTGGGTCTAGCGATAATGTCTTTACTATCCACCATTTAGATACGCTCATAGGCGAGCGCATGCGACTCGGCGTCCACAACACGACCGAGCTCGGCGATTTCCATCTCCAGTTCAGGACGATATCCAATTACCTGATAGATAAACGCCGAATGTCGCAAGCCGAAGAAATGCGGGGTTTCCTGCACGCACTCCAGCCAGAATTGGAGAACCAAGTCAGACAGCGACTACAGATCACGGACCCGCAACACGATCCACAGGATCCGTACAAGCTCGGGAAACTATATGAAGCGGCAGCATATTGCCTGCTCGGCAGCGCGCCCGCAGGTTCTATGGGTGCGATCAGAAGCGCGACGTCACTCGCACCTCAGCCGCCCCCGGTTAACATCAAAGCCGAGCTCCAGACCGAGGTGCAGTCGGCGATCAAGTCTGCTGTCGCAGAAATGACAGAGATGTTCAAAAACGTCTTCGCGGCACAAGCACAGTTTAGCGGTGCAGCGCAAGCCAATCAGCCACAAGCACGGGCGCCGACCATAGTGCGACCGCCGCAGGACCAGGGCAGCAAGTGCAACTTCTGTGGTGGAATTGGGCATTTCATGCGCGACTGCGAAATTGTCAACGAGTACACCTGTATGGGCAAGTGCAAGCATAACCACGAGAATAGGGTAGTCCTGCCCTCGGGGGCGACGGTTCCTCGCAGCATCACTGGCACTTGGCTGCGCGACCGCGTCGACGAGTACCATCGGCTGAATCCTAACCAACAAGGTGCCACACAGATGTTATGCGAAGTCGCCAGCGCGGCTACTGTCGCTACACTGATTCAAGCCAAGGCAGAGCCGTCTAAACAAAACAAGGTCACCCGCTTCGAGCCAGAGTTGGGCCAGCCTGGTGTGTATGCGTACAGAAAGCAGGGTTCGTCCAAGGGCAAGGCAAAGGAGGCCACGCCCCCGCGCATCATGGAAATCCACTCGGAGGATGACAGTGCGGCCGAGCCTACTAAGTTTACTAACGAATTTCCCCCTGTAGTACCACAACCACCAGACTCAGACACCGACGGGTCGACTGTAGAACATCCCTTCGCCAAACCTTCGCTGACTTGCAATCCACTCGGCGAAGCAGATGGCAATCTGCCGCCACCGCGCAAGAGCGAGCGCGCATATACCACGACGTCGCAGATCTATGACGCCAAGGTTGTGCACAAGGTATTTGAGCAGATCTTGAGCACTGGGATCACTCTATCGCAGCGGGATTTGCTTTCGCTCGTGCCTGAGCTCCGCACAAAGATCGCCAATGCGACGGTTTGCAAACGCATCGCTAGGACAGATGTGCAAGCGGTACTAGAGAACATCCCAGAAGCGGCACCCGTGCGTTCCTCTGAGGCTCACATGCCGGCATCATTCTCTAAGGCCATACACGAACTACCCGCCAACGCGACCATTATCAAAGATCCGTACGAAGCGCTACTGTGACAGCGACTTAGTGGCGAGGATAGCAGCGAGCCGGTCAAAGTAGCGACCGAGTCTAACGCGCTTAGGGCGATCCTCCCGACCATAGCGGACCAGGAGCAAGTAGAGGCGATCTTGGACCCTGGCTGCCAAATTGTCGCCATGTCTGAGGAAGTCTGCATGGCGCTTAGCATCGTGTACGATCCGAACGTTCGCCTGAACATGGTATTGGCGAACGGCGGTGTCGACCAGTCGCTCGGCTTAGCGAAGAACATACCATTCAAAATCGGCGACATTACCGTCTATCTGCAAGTCCACATACTTCGCCAGCCGGCCTACGACATTCTGCTAGGGTGACCTTTTGACATACTGACAGAATCCGTCGTGGTCAATTATCGCGACGAGAACCAGACCATCACCATACTCGACCCTAACACCGGCAAAAAGGCGACAGTACCGACTGTAAAGCGCGGTAGCTACCGCTTCTCGGAGAAGTACAAGCAGTGCGATGCGAAAGCACAGGATTTTTGAGTATCGATGATTTGGTGGAAGACCAAGGAGAGCTCGCACTTTCTATAGACTATGACTCGGCAAATCACTCCGCTTCGCTTGAAGCCTGCGCTATCCTACCGGACAATACCACGCAGGACGAAATCGCGGCGGCCTATGTATCTCTCTGTGACTCGAATTCCACATGTTTTGATTCTCTGTTTCTCGCCGACTTGCCTCGTTCTCGCTCTATGCCTACCACTTCCGGCAGCAATTCCAGCTTGGATCGCACGCCGTATATTTCCTTTTCCAATGTAAAACCACCACTCGCCATCTTCGCGGGAAAGAAGTACAAACCTGTCGTGCTTAAAGTGCGACCGGTCGAGACCGAGCTACCTAGCCGGTTTCGCATCATCCGCGACATTAAGGGCAACCCCTTAGAAAACATTCCAGAACTACCTACGCACCCGCATGACTTTAAGCCGACGGGTCGCTACATGCAAGAGCGAAAAGAGCAGTTCGACAAAGTGCACGAAGGCGACTTCCTGCTACCAGAGGAGAAGAAGCTCGCAGACCAGTTTATGTGCCTGCAAAACGAGGCGTTCGCTTGGAATGACCTAGAGCGAGGGCACTTCCGCGAAGACTTCTTTCCGCCAATAGAAATACCGACCATTCCACACAAGCCATGGGCACAGCGAAACATACCGATACCGCCCAGCATCTACGACGAAGTCTGCCGTATCATCAAGCGCAAGATCGACGCGGGCGTTTATGAGCGGTCAAACTCATTGTATTGCTCTAAGTGGTTCTGCGTAGCGAAGAAGGACAGCAAATCGCTTCGCATCGTGCACAGTCTAGAACCGCTAAACAAAGTAACCATCAAGCACGCAGGCGTCACGCCCTTTACCGACCAGATTGGCAAGCACTTCGCAGGGCGAGTGTGCGGCGGCATGCTTGATCTCTATGTTGGCTACGACGAGCACGGTCTCGCGCCTGAGTCGCGCAACCTGACTACGTTTCAGTCGCCCTTCGGCGCGCTATGTCTCGTAACTTTACCTATGGGCTGGACGAACTCAGTGCTGATATTCCACGACGACATCACCTTTATACTTCAGCCCAAAATTCCTAACACCACAGTCCCATATATTGACGACGTGCCGATTCGCGGCCCCACGGATAGGTACATATTGCCCGACGGTACCGAGGAGCGTATCCCTGAGAACCCCGGTATCCGATGCTTCATTTGGGAGCATTTCCAAGGGCTTAATCGCGTCGTGCAGCGGACCAAGTACTGCGGCGGGACATATAGCGGTCCTAAAACAATTTTATGTGCGGAAGAAATCACCGTCGTAGGCCATAGATGCACGCCTTGCGGTCGCCTTCCATGTTACGGATCGGACTGCGCTAACTTCATTAGGCAGATTATCGTTGGGACTGCACTCATTCTTAGCTTTGTCTTATCCCCCTCCATAGGCGCGTTACGTGGTTATCAGATGACTCAGCGGTTATGACTACGCTGTCAAGTTACATTAGTCATGGACAGGGGCCGGAATATCGTTGTAGCACAGACTCACACGCTGTCAAAGTGCTATTGTTCTATTACTCCACATGCACATGGACATGACGTCATACTAGGATAGCTGTACTAGGGTTCGTGACTCATTACTTAGTTTAGACTCCGCTTTAAAGCGAGTCTCACGTGTATATAAGTCGACTAGTGAAGACCAGGGATCCTTATCCTGGTCTTCTTTAAATCGCTATCAGTTCTTGTTTCCTTCTTTCTTCCAGTCTGCCTTTCTTCATCGCTATATTCCTCTTCTTCTTTCTCTTCCAACTCTTCTCTCTCATCATCGACTTAGTGGAGGTGCTGTCACGCCCTTTTCACTTCAAGAGGACCTAGTGTTAGCCAGCCTAGTGTCCGCGAACGCCAGTCACGTGTTGCAAGCCACACCAAGTAGTCCAAGTCGGACAAGCGGTTAGCGAACCGTAACATTAAGACCAGGATCCCATCGTGGCGTTGCAAACTACAAGGGAACAGTGGGCATCCGAAGGGCCCTTCGAAGTATACGAGTTACGAGGACCGGTATTACGGGATATACCAGAATCTTTTATCAAAGCAGCAGAGTGGCGTGTACATAACGGTATCGAACGATACCACGCCAGGTCACGCGCACCAGAAGAATCCGCCTCAGAAAGGTGGTACCCAGTTGAGTTCAACTTTGAACATCTCTGTTGGGTGGAAATCCGTTGGATTGAAAATCTAGAAGTCGGGGGAACTTGGGAAGCTTTCCGCATTGCCGGAGAAGATCTAGGGCTTGATATTACCCCGCAAGACGCAGAGGAACAAGATCGATTGGATCGAATCAGTAGGGTCCGGGACACGATTGACGAAACCCCCACCACGCGAACAAGTACACCATCGGTAGCAAGTGAAGCAAGTGCTATTCAAGTACGGTCGCCAGCACCGCAGAGAGGAAGCGATCAGATTATCGCACTACAGTTAGCTGAGTCTTTACACATACAAGAACCAGTCATGAGTCGGACGATGACTATGGAACCAGCAACAGGGACCATCAACCCACATACGGGGCATATGGAAATGCCAATGAATCCAGACAATGTAGCGCTCTATCGCGCCATAGGGCCAGATCAGCCAGATCCCCCAGCAGCTCGCGAAAGACGAGCATCACCAAGAATCCCATTTGGATGGCCACGAGGAGGCCAAGGACCGGGAGGCGGACCATTCGGAGGACCACCCGGGGGAGGCGGAGGACCACCGGGAGGTGGAGGACCGCCAGCAGGAATCCCCATGCCGATGCCACAAGCACCTCAACCAGGAGGACACCATGGAGACAAGTTAGTGGGCAACCCACCCATTATTTTCACAGGAGACCGCTCGAAGGCGGAACAATTCATCACCCAATGGCAACTTTACGAAGGAGTCAATATCACAAACGCGCTGATGCGTAACCCATATCAACGAGCTATGTTCTTCCTCACTTACATCCAGGGGAACCTCGTTAACGAATGGGTTAAGGGAGTCAATGCATGGCTCCGCACTCAAGTCACGACCCAAGGATGGGCAACCACAGATGAACGCCTCTGGAATGGTGTTATCGGCGCCTTCAATAGGCAGTATGCCGATGTACTAGAACAAGAAAAGGCACAAGCAGAGTTAGGAAGAGGTCTCCGCATGCAGAATGGAGATCTGGATGGTCTCATCACGAGATTTGAACAATTGGTGCGCCATGCCAATTACGATGTCAACCAGCCACTGGTGTTGCGGATTTTCACAGATGCATTGCCACACGCAATGTATGAATACATATTCAAGAATGTCCAACCACGAGACTACGAGGGGTGGCGCGAAGCCTCTATTCAACAACAAAAAGTGTTCGTACACATGAAGAGCCGACTCGAACAGTTCAATCCCAGGAAAAACACGTCAGCTGGGGTTAACAACTGGAGAGGAGGCAACAATATCAACCGATGGCGTCGACCCAACATCCCGAACCTCCCAGATCCGAATGCAATGGATCTATCACCCGGGAGAGCACGTATCGCTCAAGCGGAAGATTACGAGCCAGGAAGAAACCGTTATCAACCCAAAGAAGGAGCGGAACGAAGGACGAGTGTGCCAACAGGGCAAAGGAAAGTCCTCACATGCTTTAATTGTGGTAAACCAGGTCACTTTAAAAGAGACTGTCGACAGCCAGTGAGGCAAAATCCTTTCTATCAACAAAATCAAGGACCTTCGCGTACCCGACAGGCGGAGGCAGAGGAAGACGGTGTATACGCCGCTCGAAGCATTGTTGACGACCGCAGCGTCATTGAAGGACGCACTCCTCAGCAAAAAGCCCAGGCATGGCTGGAGGGGGTAGCCGAGGAACCTGACGAGGTTAAAGACCTTGTTATGCAACAACTATGGAGGCGAGAGGATTTTCAAAATGCCTGAACCCAACGGCCTGGGTGAGGGCTCTCCGTTGTAACTCTGTATACATCACGCGCTATCGTTCTATGAGAATTCCAGTGTCGATTCGTACAAGTTACTTCATGGCCGACAAATGAGCACTAGTGGATTCAGGGGCCACTGATAACTTCATGCACCCAAAATTCGCGACAAAGATGGGACTAGGAATGAAAGAACTCCCGTCCCCAAGGAAGATATTTAACATTGACAACACTACCAACAAATCAGGGAGGATCACGCATTATCTCGACCTAGATGTATACACTAAAGGAATTCACAGAGAAATGCGCTTCCTTATCACTGATATAGGGAGTGAAGATATCCTGCTAGGTTACCCATGGCTGGCATCATTCGAGCCCAAGTTCAGTTGGAGACACGCTGTTATCGACGAACGAGCACTTCCGGTTGTCATCTCCTCTGTTAACCCTCGCATCATCCAACAACAACCAGTAATCGCCACTACCCTATCAGAAGAAGAAAAACATCATATAGTTCGCACATTGGAATCACAATCAACTATCCGAGGTGTATCAACAGAACTAGCCATCCAAGCGGGACAGAACCAAGTAGCGGCAGAAGTCCCAAAAGTATATGAACGATTCGCTAAGCTATTCAGCAGCGAAGCATCATCCCGATTTCCACCATCAAGACCGTGGGACCATGCCATTGATTTCAAACCGACCGCTCCGGACGCCCTACCATGCAAGGTATACCCGATGACACAGGACGAAGACAAGTCACTGCTCAAATTCCTGCAGGAACAGGAAGCTAAGGGATACATTCGTCCCTCCATTTCTCCCTACGCATCACCTTTCTTCTTCATACAGAAGAAAGACGGAAAGCTAAGGCCGGTACAAGATTACCGGCGTATAAACGACATCACAATCAGCAACCAGTATCCCCTCCCACTAATTACAGACCTTCTCACAGATCTTAGCGGGGCAAAAATATTCACAAAACTGGATGTCAAAGACGGATATAATAACATTCGTATCAAGGAAGGGGACGAACACAAGGCCGCTTTCAAAACCAAGTACGGGTTATGGGAACCGTTGGTCATGTTCTTTGGACTCAAAAACTCACCAGCTACGTTCCAAAATATGATGAACTACGAATATAGAGATATAATTGACTTTTGGAACGCTAGGGGTACTGCAATTCGTATCTACATGGACGACATCGCCATTGCGACTAGTACCAACTTGGACGATCATATCAAAGCAGTATCGGCGGTATTTGAAGTCGCAGAATGATTGGACCTTTACTTCAAGCCGGAGAAATGTACTTTCCATGCCCCACGTATGGATTACCTGGGGGTAATCCTTGAAAAGGGGATAACACGCATGGACCCCGTCAAAATTGCGGGTATCAAAAACTGGCCAAAGCCTACCAAAGTTAAGGACATTAGATCTTTTTTGGGCTTTTGCAACTTTTACCGACCATTCATTCGAGGATTCGCACACATCGCAAGGCCACTAAACGAGCTAACACGCAAGGACGCCGAATGGTTATGGACAGAACGCTGTCAAAAGGCGTTTGATGAGCTACGAGACAGAGTCACAAGCGAACCAGTATTGGCACACCCCGAACTTAACAAGCAGTTTGAACTAGAAGTCGACGCATCTGGATTCGCAGTAGGGGCAGTACTTCTGCAGAAGAAGGAAGACGGCAAACGACACCCCATTGCGTACTTCTCAAAAACGCTCAACGAGGCACAGCGCAACTATGACATAGCAGATCTGGAACTGTTGGCGGTGGTAATGGCCCTAGACAACTGGAGGTCCTTTTTAGCCGGCTCTCCACATAAGGTCATTGTATACTCAGATCATCAAAATCTGATGTATTGGAAAGAACCACACAAGATCAGCAGGCGTGTAGCCAGGGAAGTACTACGTCTATCCGAGTACAACATTGAAATTCGTCACATTAAAGGAACGGCCAACGGGCGAGCAGATGCGTTATCCAGAAGACCTGATTACGATCAAGGCGTCGAAGATAACGCTAATGTAACAGTATTACCAGAACGGTTATTCGCGAGAACCATCGCAACCGTTGAGCCACAATACCACCAGGACGAAGAAACTCTCAATCCTTGGATAGACCCACACCAACTTAAAAACTTAGACGGCATCTGGTACAAAGAAGGGCGGGTGGTGGTCACGGAAAATCTACAAGGCAAACGCGAAATCATACGAGCGCATCACGATCCACCGGTACATGGTCACCCTGGCATCAATAGGACGACGCAAATCGTCGAGCGTGACTACTGGTGGCCACAACTGCGTCAAGAAGTCAAAGATTACGTACAAGGATGCGCAGACTGTCAACGCCACAAAGTCAACAATCGACCGACTAAGGCAACATTGAGGCCTATTTACCCAAAACCCGAAGCTATGCCGTTCGAAACTATCGCATTAGACTTCATCACTAAGCTCCCTGAATCGCAGGGATACGATTCCATCCTCACCGTCACAGATCACGACTGCACCAAAGCAGCAATCTTCATACCATGTCGAGAAGAAATCAACGCTGAAGGCACAGCAGCGCTTTACATTCAACATGTGTTCGCGCACTTTGGACTGCCTCGGAAGGTCATCAGTGATCGAGACCCGCGGTTCGTATCAAAATTCATGCAAGAAGTATGTCGCATCACGGGGATAGAGCGAAACCCATCCACGGCGTACCACCCAAGAACTGACGGACAATCGGAGCGCTCTAATCAATGGGTCGAGACCGCCATCAGGTTCATTTCCGACCACCATCAGACAAATTGGGCTCCCTATCTCCCTATCGCGCAATTTGCGCATAACAATTGGCCAAGCGAAACCACGAGGAAGTCGCCTTTCTTCCTTCTGATGGGCTATCATCCACGCGCTGATTGGATATCGTCATCATCTCCATTACCGCAGGTCACATTGCGCCTTGAACAACTGAAACAGGCACGAGACACGGCGCAACAGCTGATGGTTAAGGCCCAACAGTCATGGGTCAAACACCGCGATACGCCCAGATACAAAGAAGGCGACCAAGTATGGTTAGAGGGCAAGAATCTCCGTCTTAATCAGCCGACCGCCAAGCTTGCGCCCAGGAGACATGGCCCGTTTAAGGTCATCAAGGTACTATCACCGGTCAGTTATCAATTGGCCCTTCCCACGCAGTGGAGCATTCACCCCGTGTTTCATATCGATCTTCTCACACCCTATCGCGAGACAATAATGCATGGTCCCAACTATCAGCGCCCATTACCAGATCTGGTAGATGGGGCAGAAGAATACTCCGTAGAGAAGATTCTAGACTCCCGGAAGTTCGGCAGAAGACGGCGTCTTCAGTATTTGGTCAAATGGGAAGGTTACCCTGACTCGGACAACATGTGGGTCGATAAGGATGACGTCTTCGCAGACGATAAGGTGCGGGAGTTCAAAACTCTGAACCCCGCCAAGGAGACACATATAAGGAGCCTCTTATCCGCTAAGTCTCCTCACCCCTCAGCATCATACCATTCTCACCTTCTACTACGACACGCACTTCGATACGCACCACACACAATGATTTTCACCAATCCCTCCAACACTGACATCATTCCCCGCTCCACTCCGATAGACATACCGGTTCGACCACTCGTCGATGACCACGGCCTGGTACTACCGCGTACCCCTCCGTCTCCCACGCCGCCCATTACTTTACTATTTAATAACCGGGTGGAAACCCCAGCGTCCTGGCCACCATCAGATGACATGAACATTGAAACTCATACGCCTCCTAGGACGCTCGAGGCCGGAGAAGGTACCCCTTGGGCAACCATTGACGCGCTTAGCCGGGATCCATCTCCCTTCTTTCCGGACGGGCCGAAAGCAACTCCTGAAAAGGGGATCGACGCGGTGCCACTAGTGGGATTGGGCGAAAACCCCGGGACTCCCTTGGTTGGCACGCCGGAATACAACTATGACCTCACTTCTCCTCCATCACCAAAAAGCTCGCACTCCGCCTCGTCCAGCTCACAGTCCGACTCATCCCCGCCCCCTCATTCCGACCACGACTACAAAGGGTGTACTAAATACTGTTTTGACACTACGTACACTCTTCACCATCACGACCACACGGCGACGGAGCCAACATGGACGACGGCCACGTTGATCGAAGAGAGGCCTCAGAAACACCCCAAGGTATGGGGTTACGGGATGGAATATAAGGCGACGCCAACTTGGGAACGACTCGACAGGTGGGACGGATGGGAGGACGACGAACTGGATACGCTGCGCGCGGTACTAGGTGACACCCTCAAAAACCTCACCTCGGCCATCCAGCGTAGGCGCTGGAACTGAAAAGGGGATAATGTTACGGATCGGACTGCGCTAACTTCATTAGGCAGATTATCGTTGGGACTGCACTCATTCTTAGCTTTGTCTTATCCCCCTCCATAGGCGCGTTACGTGGTTATCAGATGACTCAGCGGTTATGACTACGCTGTCAAGTTACATTAGTCATGGACAGGGGCCGGAATATCGTTGTAGCACAGACTCACACGCTGTCAAAGTGCTATTGTTCTATTACTCCACATGCACATGGACATGACGTCATACTAGGATAGCTGTACTAGGGTTCGTGACTCATTACTTAGTTTAGACTCCGCTTTAAAGCGAGTCTCACGTGTATATAAGTCGACTAGTGAAGACCAGGGATCCTTATCCTGGTCTTCTTTAAATCGCTATCAGTTCTTGTTTCCTTCTTTCTTCCAGTCTGCCTTTCTTCATCGCTATATTCCTCTTCTTCTTTCTCTTCCAACTCTTCTCTCTCATCATCGACTTAGTGGAGGTGCTGTCACGCCCTTTTCACTTCAAGAGGACCTAGTGTTAGCCAGCCTAGTGTCCGCGAACGCCAGTCACGTGTTGCAAGCCACACCAAGTAGTCCAAGTCGGACAAGCGGTTAGCGAACCGTAACATTCCAGATCCATCTCGCGTCGACAAGATCGTCAAATGGGGACCATGCCGAGACCTCTCAGAGGTTCGCGCATTCCTAGGCACGATCGGCGTTTGTCGCATCTTTATAGCGAATTTCGCTAAGCGAGCAAATGCATTGGTTAACCTCACATGCAAAGACGTACCCTTCGAGTTCGGCCCAGCACAAGTAGCGGCGCAGGCTGACCTCAAAGAGGCCTTACTCAACTCACCAGCGCTGCGACCCATCAATTACAATTCAGACTTGCCGGTCATTCTAGCGGTGGACACTTCACAGATCGCAGTCGGCTTCTACCTTTGTCAGGCCGACGCGCATATGCCCAAGAAGCGTTATTTCGCCCGTTTTGGGTCGCTACCGCTAAATGACCGTGAACGGCGTTTCTCGCAACCTAAGCTAGAGCTGTATGGGTTATATCGTGCCCTTCGCACATACAAGATGTTCCTCGTCGGCGTCCGTAACCTCATCGTCGAGGTCGACGCGAGATACATCAAGGGCATGCTCAACAACCCCGACATTGCACCGTCGGCTAGCGTAAATCGATGGATTGTCTCGATATTGACTTTCCACTTCGAGCTTCAGCATGTACCGGGCAAGAGCCACGGACCCGACGGTCTCTCGCGGCGACCGCCCCAGCCAGACGACGATAGCGACGACGGTGAGAGCGATGACGAAGCCGAAGAATTCGAGGACTGGATCGACAACCTCTACGGCTTCGTGCATATGATCAATAACCCTATTCGTGCGCCGAAGTCAGAGCGGCTCGTGCACGTCCTCGCATTAGAGCAGACGCTTAGCCATCCATATGTCACCCCCGATCCTCAGAGGTACGAACCCAACTACAACATTATCCCGAGGAGCGCGACAGCGACGCAGGCCGACAAGAAATTAGCGATGATTCATGACTGGCTCACATTTCTAGAGCGACCCGACGGCCTCTCTGATCAAGATTACGCGGCACTGATTCGCCAAGCATCGCATTTCTTTTTAGACGAGCACATTTTTTGGAAGCGAGATTCTCAGGGCGCGCATAAGTGAGTACTCTACCGGCACCGTCGCATCGAGGCCATACAGGCGGGGCACGACGATGTTGGACACCGAGGCTTCTATGCTACGCGAGCAATTATTGTCGAACGCTATTGGTGGCCTTTCATGGGCCATGACATCGCATGGTATGTCAAGACGTGCCACATTTGTCAAAGCCGACAGACTCGCCAAGTCCTCATTCCGCCGATCGTCGCCACCCCCGCGCCGCTATTCACGAAAATGTACATGGACACTATGCATCTGCCTCACTCTGGCGGCTACACATACATAGTACAAGGGCGCTGCTCGCTTACCGGCTACCCAGAATTTCGCATGCTACGCAAGGAAACCGCGCAAAGCATAGGCGACTGGATATTCCAAGATGTACTTTGCCGATGGGGCACGCTAGCAGAGATCGTCTCTGATAACGGCAAACCCTTCGTAGCGGCACTCTCGCACCTGGAGCACAAGTACCATATCAAGCACATCAGAATTAGCGGCTATAACTCGCGAGCGAACGGCATTGTAGAGCGATCACACTTCGACGTTCGGCAAGCGATGTTCAAAGCGGCGGACGGCAATCAGAACAAGTGGTCGCAGGTCGCCTACTCGGTATTCTGGTCAGAGCACATCACGATCAAGAAGTGCATGGGCTGTTCGCCCTTCTACGCGGCGACTGGCGTCCACCCGATCTTACCATTCGACATCGTAGAGGCGAACTACTTACTACCGCCACCGGAGTCGCTCCTATCGACGACAGACCTAGTGGCACGGCGAGCAATCGCGTTACAGAAGTGTGCGGACGACTTGAGCCAGCTTCGCAACCGCGTTCATGGGCACCGCAATCGTGCGGCGATCAAATTCGAGAAGGATCACGCGGCGACAATACGCGACTTCGATTTTAAAGCTGGCACACTAATCCTTATACGGAACACCGCGATTGAGAAGGCGCTCAATAGGAAGATGCGACCTCGCTATTTAGGACCACTAGTAGTGGTCTCGCACAACAAAGGCGGCGCGTACATTGTATGCGAACTGGACGGAACGCTTTACCACAACCCCGTCGCAGCATACCGTGTTATACCGTACTTCGCACACGAGTATATCGAACTGCCAGACTTCGAGAAGTATTCCAACATCTCAGTCAAGCGGCTTCGAGAAATGGAACGAAGCACCGCAGAAGATCCAGAGGATCCCTCGGCGCATTCGATAGGCGACACCGGAGAGATGGACTCGGCCGATTGGCAAGAGCCCAGCGACGAGTTGGCGAACTACGATGCCGAGCAGGAGTCTGAGCTCTTCAACGTTGTCGCCTAAAAACGTGATCCGGCATCGCAAGGTGTCCGGGCGACGCTTAGCGAGCGAGGAGACGATATTAAATCAATTACCCCAAGATTTCAGATTTTATGCAAAGGCCTTTCTTATCATTCTTACGACACCTGTTTTTAGTTACATTGCTTGTTCATACAACTTCAGCTCGGCAGCGCCAGCGAAGTTAGCGCAATGATGACACGCAAAGCGACCATTCAGCGGACATAGTGCTTAAACATGCGAAAGCGTGCAAGCGTACCACCCTCGGTCGTCTTCCATATTCTGAGCGCGTATTCAAAACTTTCTACAACCCATGGCGATGGATCATTTGAAGACGCACCCCGACTACGGCGTCGTACTTGACGCAACGCGCTTCCACAGAACGTGCAAGTTTAATAATCAACGCCGTCCTGGCAACTGCTCCAGCGAAGAGTAAACTCGCTCATAGCCTCGTCAGCGCGGTGCTCGTACAAGGCGAAATCCTCGTCATCAATTGGGTCGCCATAATAGACCCCATCCTCACTAACTGTACTACCGTCATCGGGTGAACCAGAATATTGAGCGGCGCCCTCGTCGTCCGGCACCGCAGTTACACTTCCCAACTCGCTACTTTCTGGAACCTCGGCATCGGTCGTGTTAGCTCCAGTGGACTCGCCCTCGGGGCCCGCTCCCAGACCTGTCCACTCGTTGGGCGGCGAAGGATACAGGAATCGCGCCGCTGGGTCCGCGCGCCGTAGAAGGATACCAAGGCGAAGAACAACCTCGGCCTCGGCTCCTCGTTTAGCGACATACCAATTGTGCAGGCCGGCGTCGGTCAGAATCATGCGTAGATCGTGGAGGACTTCTTGGTGAAAAACGCGGACTGCATGGTCGAGTACAGACACGCCCGCCCAGGAAGCCGTCCACTCTAGCAGGCACTGCACGGATCATTAGAACAATGGCGTGCACCAGAACACCAAGACGAACCCAGATGTCGTAGTAAAAGTCGAGCCAAATAGTGACATCAGAATTGGACCAAGGACACGCAGCCCACACAGCCCACATGGCGAGATGACACTTCACCGCGCTCTCATATAGCTCGCAAGTCGACACGGGAGGTAACGCCGCCGCGAGATGGAGAGTGTCAAGATGGTTTTGCATGATAGATTGCACCGGGATATCCATCAAGGGTGAAGAACGATTGGATAGGGGCATAGCAACACCGAGCATCTTAAATAGGGGTGTGCTCCTGAGAATCACTAATCCCTATTGCGAGGCATCGGCCGAGGGCAAAAAATGGCGAAAACTTCAGTAATGAGGAGTCTAACCTTACTAGGAGACCATTGATCGGTATCACTCGCGGAACCCTGGCTAAGGCAGCCCTTGTCACGGACGCGTATATCTTTTCTGTTTTTCTGCGTTGAAGTCCCTATCATTAGATATGATAAGATGGTTAGTCACATGATGCCAACATGTGCATTCATATTCGTCGTAAAGGCATGTAATCCTGGGAAGGACTTGCCTTATCATTCAATAGACATGTGTACGTTACGATTGGTTAGAAGGACATAGAATGTTGTAGAACAATAGGGTAATGTAGATGACGTGCTGTATTAGGTTTCAGTCAGCATTGTTCTATTATTAGGGCGACGCGTCAGTGCGAGTAAGCACTTATGACACAGTGATCAGTAATCACAATAGAAGTGTTAAATATAGACACACGACGCGTCAGCTTGTAGTCATTCGTACTTACTCAGTAGATTAGTAAGTGACTCATCCCTAGTAGTATATAAGACACCCTGTAGCGTCCTGAGTAGAACCAACTTGTCCTCTTGGTTCCTACTCAGGTACGCATTCCTCTTGTCTTCCATAAGTAACCAATCTAACTTGTCCTCTTGGTTCCTACTCAGACTTATCGTTAGTGTGACACCGCTGTTAGTACCTTGTATAAAGGTATCAAGTTTAGCACGCTCCACAACGGTTAGTTTCGGCGCGTGATTTATCTCCGCGTCAGGCTTGAGTTGTCCTTGACGAGCCTGTTCAATTTTCAGCTTGCTTGATGTAGCCGATAGTCATCCGCTACATTAGGACAAGTTCTTATACTTCGCTCTTGACACACCTTCACTCACCAGCGACACGTATCCCTTATTCCTTAGGTGGCTTGTGCACACACAGTCCTAGTACATACACCTTACCTGTGCGCCTGAGGACCAGAGCAGAACGGCCGCTGCAGTGAAAGACCTGCAGACGCGACAGCTACCCTCTGTAATCAGAACACTTGTGAGAGCGCTTCGGCGTGAGAGGCAGCCAACAGGTCGAGGAGACTGCGGCAGACAGCCTTGTGTCCCTGTGCTTTTCATTTAAACCCCATTCCCGCTCTTGTCTTTATCGCCGCAGCCTCGCGCCCTGTGTCATCGATCAGGGTGTATTGGTCTTGCTTGATAGACATTTGCTCTTCACCTTTCGGTTAGCGTTACGCGCCGATCGTACCCTTGCACTATAGTCCACCCCAGTTTCGTCAAACTGGTTTCTATCATTTCCCGCCTAGTATGTTACGATTCACCAATCGTACTGCCTGACTTAGGCGTAAGGGGATCTTGATGAATGACAACGGCTACACTGGACGGTCTTGACCTCTATCACCTGCTGAAAAGGGATAGGAATGCGGATATAATATACAGAAGTGGATGATCACGACAGCCTAGGTTAAAGGCGAAGCAACGACTGTATCTGCTTGGGTTTCAAAGGAAGCTGAGGGAATACACAGGAAGGGACGACTCCGAGCTAACTGGGTGAGAATTCCAAGAAACTAAGCTAAAGACTACTGCTCGAGCTGCAGAGTCTTATATACCGTATAAGTAACACATTCAGGCTCCTACTGAACCTGAAACCCTATAGTAATCGTCCAATGGCATACCGCCATCAAGCCACAGGGGCTTATCGACTGTGAGTCATAGATAAGAGCCTCAAGGCATACCTCATGCCAGGGGCATACAACACATGTCCAATGCATGTCCGTCCCATGACCGTATCTCTGGCCAATAGGATAAATACCTCTGCGCACCACGCGCCTCATGGCCTTCTCGCCAAGCCCGCCTAGATCCACCCAGAACCTTTCCAACTCCCAGCTGGAATCCTTCCAGATCCTTCCAGACTCCTATGGCAGACCATCTGCCTAGACCCTGTCTAGAACATGACATCATAGTTCATCAGCTGCCCATCACTTATCCGGTTAGACCCCTCTAGGCTCAAGTCTGGCCTCTGGGTCTGGGCGTCCATCACATGACCCGGTCACGTGACTTCTTCTGGTGGTCTTGCTCCGAACTCGTGACCCATGACTTATTTGTTAGATCTCTGTGATCTGGGTTACCATCACGTGATCCCATCACGTGGTCTTCATCCTGCCTGTAACACTGCCAGTGCGCCGCACAACTGCGTATTGTCGGGTACTCACTGCACGTGTATAGGCTTCCCTATAGTCTTGCCATTCGTCCTCCGCGGCTTCTTCTGCCGTCTTCTGCTTTCTAAAGGCACGCGCTCTTTGAACTAGCGCTCCAACCTTTGCCTTGCTGTCGAACTTCACGCTTTTCCGGCGCGTCGCGGGCCGATCCGTGACATAGTACAGGCATATCGCACAATCCGGAGAAGGAGAAGTCATCCTTCATCCACCCACGCATCACTCGAAGTGCACGTTCCTACTCGCACACCATCACCTATCCCTCGTACACCCTCACCACCGGCACCAAGTAATTTGCCAATCTCTCCTCTACCATCACTCTCCACATTAAACAATCATACGCCTAACGTTTCGGAGCAATCGTTGGTCAGCACGCTTATAGAAGAAGAGTACATCTTTGAGGAGGACGAAAGAGAGGAACTGTCACCGGCTGCTGTACAATTCGCTGAGCACATCAACAGCGAAATCAGAAGAAACCGGTTTCTATATCATCTGTTGGAACGAGATTTTGGTGGACCAGCGGGATACATAGGAACATCCCCATTTCGAGTACACGATTTTTACCTCACACACTTCCTTACGCACGAGTGGACTGGTGAAGGAAACGTCAATATCAGACCAGCTCTTTACTCAGAAAGAGACCTTCTTCATCCCCACGAAACTAGAGAGCACGAGTACGAACACTCTGCTCATTCCTCGTCATCTTCATCATCTCTCGCAGGTCCAGACGACCCCAACCTTGTCACTACTCCTTCTCAATCTTCATACTTTACCGCAGTAGTAGTAGAGCCCACGCTTTCGTCCGCCGAAGTAAACAGTGGCGAAAACCAGACGGAAAGCTCAGCTTCGCGGCCAGAATCTCCCAGCCAAGTCGAAGAACAATAAAGCAAAAGCTAGAGATCTCTCAGCTTATATTGTTGATTGGGCAGATTTATCAGAAGAACAAAGGAAGGAATTAGATAGTACATCTTGGGGGCCACGAGCACCTGATTCAGACGAAGACAAAGACATCAACAAACCAGATTCAGACGAAAGTATGTCTGGAAACCCAGGAGCAGGAGGAAGCGGAGGAGGTGCACCAGGAGGTGGAGGCGGACCACCAGGAGGTGGTGGAGGTGGCGGCGGCGGAGGCGGTGGATTACCACCCATTGTCCCCGCTCCCTTACCCACTTTAGACGACCTTACGAGATTAGTCGCGGACATTGGCAATGCCATAGGACTCCTAGCGCAGCAAGTCACCTTATTAGCTGCAAGACCGGGAGGACGCAGTGGCAATCGGGATGTCATTCCCAAACCAAAAGCATGGGACGGCAAAGGAGGAAGTGTCGAAGCTAGGCATTTCCTCGCTGCATTCAACAATTATGCGCAAGCGCAGGGAGACCCATTAAACACATTCAATCAACCCACGAACGCGTGGATCATTAACCAGACCAGTTGGATTCAGTCAGTATTGAATCTAATGGAAGGTGACGCACGAACATGGGCTCTCCCCCATTTGGAAGAATTGCAGCATGGCCGGGACCCCTTTGGTGGGATTTGGCAGACATTCGTCGACCAATTCTCAAGAAGGTTCGCCCCTCTTGATACAGCAGAATCAGCGCGGGAGGCGTTGAAGAAAATACGACAAGGAAAAGGTTCTGTGCCGGAATATATGGCACAGTTCGATCAACACACAGGTCAAACAGGATGGTCAGATGCCGATCACCGCCAACGTTTCTATGACGGACTTTCTGAGTTTGTTAAGGACGGACTGGCACTCACGGACCGACCCATAGGCACCTTTGACGAAGTACGAGCTGCAGCACAGGTTATAGACCAGCGTTATAGGCAGCGCCAAGCTGAGAAGAAGGGCCACACTACTTCCCATACGCCCTTTGGGGCATCATCAGATCCCAACGCAATGCAGGTAGATGCCACTCGCACTGGCGGCACCGGCAACAACAACAGCAACGGCCCTAAGAAGGATAGGGCCGCTTATATGAAACACATGCAAGGGAAGTGCTACGGGTGCGGTTCCACACAACACACAAAGAAGGACGGAGGACACGAACGAGACGTATGCAACCACTGTGGCAAAGTCGGTCACAGATCTACGGTTTGCTTCGCCAAGTACGTCGGGAAGCTGGGCAAGTCTGCCTCAGCAAAGGCTACCACTGACGGAACGGTCTCAACCCCGTCTACATCATCACCAGCGGCCACGGCAGCCGCCTCATCATCCTCAAAACCATCGCCGGCCAAAGATAACAAGACGCAAGCAGACTTGTTGGCCCAGCTTATGGCGAAAATCCAAGAACAAGACGAACAGATCAAAGCTCTGAAAGCGTCTTTTTAGTGTCGGGACTGTCAATAGCTGCGGACAGTTCCCTAGTAGTACCATATGATTCAGTTTCGGACTTATGTACTCATAGTTTTTCAGTTTCTGCTTGTAAGTTGGATAGTAGTAGTGTTTCTTCTGTCGTATCAACCCTATCTACATCTGCCTCGGAGATGAACAATGTATATACTGTTCCTATCGCTCCAGTTGAAGCAGTGCAGCAAGTGAAGTTTTCTGATGCCGCACTCAATTCTGTAATTATTCCCGAAACAAAACATGCAAAATCCCATTTCCATATTTCATGTATATTAAAAGGACGTCATCGTACTACCAAAGTAGCAGCTATGGTCGACTCAGGAGCAACAGCGCTCTTCATCGACAAAAAGTACGCCGACAGCCAAAAGATGTGGCAGGTTCCCCTTGTTCAGCAAATTCGTCTTCACAATATCGACGGAACGCTAAACGAAGCAGGTAGCATAACCCATAAAGTTTCACTTGTTCTGCAAGTTGGTCAAGACGAAGAAAAATTCGATTTCTTTGTAACCAGCCTGGGACCAGAAAAAGTTATTTTGGGTCTACCGTGGCTTCGACATCGGAACCCTACCATAGATTGGCAAGAAGGCACAATGCGCCTCAATGCAGATCAGGGATTGGGCCCTGAATCAATTGAGGTGGAGGTGACGCGCATTATGGCGAACCGGATGGAACGCCGCCGTCTCCTCGCGGAAAAGGTGTTGGAATCGTCTCAAGATGACGTATTCTGTCTAGCAGGCTTCACTTATTCGCAAGCAATTGCGGAAAAAGCTATAGCGGCTAGAGAAAAGAAAACGTTTAATGAGATGATCCCTATTCACTATCGAGACTTCGCAAAAGTATTCTCAGAAGAAGAATCTCATCGACTCCCTAAGCATCAGCCCTGGGACCATGCCATTGACTTAGAACCAGATGCAGTAACGCACTGGAAAGTCAAGACATATCCCATGTCGGTAATAGAGCAGGAAGCACTGGATAAATTCTTGGAAGAAAACCTTGCAAAAGGATATTTGAGACCATCAAAGTCACCTATGGCCTCACCCGTATTCTTTATCAAAAAGAAAGACGGAAGTTTGCGACTCATCCAGGATTACAGGCGTCTTAATAAAATCACTATTAAGAACCGATATCCATTACCGCTCGCCTCAGATATTATCAATAGGCTTACAGGAGCACAATACTTCACTAAGTTTGACGTTCGATGGGGGTATCATAACATTCGAATCCGTAAAGGAGACGAATGGAAAGCAGCAATAGTAACCAATAGGGGACTTGTCGAACCCACAGTTATGGGTTTCGGATTCCACAATGCCCCAGCTACTTTCCAAGCCCTCATGAATTCGATCCTAGTTGATCTAATCGCACAAGCTGAAGTGGCGGTCTACATGGATGATATCCTCATCTATAGCCGTAATCTCGAACACCATTGCAAGATTGTACGCGAAGTGTTAAGAAGATTACAGGAATATGACCTCTATCTAAAGCCTGAAAAGTGCGAATTTGAGAAACAGGAGATGGAGTATTTAGGAATGATCATTCGACCAGGAGAAGTGCGGATGGACCCTGGCAAGGTCGCCGCAGTCAAAGATTGGCCTACACCCACGACGCTGAAAGAAGTAAGAGCGTTTATTGGGTTCGCCAATTTCTATAGGAGGTTTATCAAGGACTTTGCTACTGTAGCACGTCCTCTTCACGACCTCACCAAGAAAGACATGCCTTGGCAGTGGCATGCGGAGCAGCAAAAAGCATTCGACTGGCTCAAGGAGAAGTTCTGTTGCGAACCTATTCTTAAGGTTTATGATCCAGAACTGCCCACGCGAGTTGAAGTCGATGCTTCAGGATTTGCTACCGGAGGTATATTGTCTCAGAAACATGAAGATGGTCTTTGGCACCCAGTAGCTTATCGCTCTGACTCTATGAGTAAAGAGGAGCGTAACTACGAAATCTACGACAGAGAAATGCTAGGCTGCATCAGAGCGTTCGAGGATTGGAGACATTTCCTCGAAGGAATCCCTTTCGAACTTGTTACCGACCACAAAAATATAGAATGGTGGGCAACAATGCGAGATCTAAATCGACGACAGGCAAGGTGGTCACTCTACCTAAGTCGTTTCGATTTTAAAGTAATCTATCGCAAAGGGGAATCAATGCAAGCAGACGCATTAAGTCAGTTTTCAAAAGACCATGTTTCTGATAGAGACGACAATCGCCAAGTCCAGGTCTTAGGACCACAGCATTTCCTAAACGCTGCAAAAACCCACTTCCGTCCAGAAGTAGACTCCCTGGGAGATCGCATACGTTGGGCAAGTCTGCGAGAAGCAGAAGTTATAGAGGGTCTTAAAAGTATAGATAAGACCGCTCCTAAAGCTCTCACAGACGGCGTTGCGATGTGGGAAGAAGACGATGGTTTCGTTTATTACAAAGGGCGACTATATGTGCCAAATGACAGGCCATTAAGAAAGGATGTGGTACGATCATGTCATGATTCGTTAACCACTGGTCACCCTGGTAAAAACGGAACCATAGAACTAGTTAGTCGTTATTATTGGTGGCCACGCATGGCAGGATTTATTTCTGCATACGTAGAAGGTTGTGACAAATGTCAGCGCTATAGGAAAGATATACACCCTAAAGCGCATGTTCAGCCTCAAGAAGTACCGGAAGGTCCATGGCAAATCATCGGTATAGATATGATTGGACCTCTTCCAGTGTCACGAGGGAAGGACGCTATCCTTAACATAGTGGATCATTATACGAAACAGATCCATCTATTCCCTGTGACAACACAACTTACGGCTGATGGTGTCGCATCCATCTACTTCGAACAAGTCTTTCCGCTTCATGGAATCCCAAAGAAAATCATTAGTGATAGGGGACCCCAATTTGCGGCAAGAAGCATGCGTGCCCTTTATAAACGACTAGGGATAGACTCAGGTCTTACTACAGCCTATCATCCACAAGCTAATGGCCAAGTCGAGCGTAAAAACCAAGAAGTCGAAGGTTATATACGTCTCTTTATTGGCAAGCGTCAGGATGATTGGGCAGACTTGTTACCCACGGCGGAATTTGTGATCAATAGCAGACTCAACTCAGCTACAGGGCATACGCCTTTTGAGATGCTGTATGGTTATACGCCTGATTTCACAATTCCTATAGGCCGTATTACGGGAATCCCAGTTCTAGACAAGCGTCTTCAGAACCTACAGTCTGTAAGGAAAGATGCAGAGGCAGCCCTTCGCTTAAGTAAAAAGCGAATGCAGACGGACGTCGAACAACGTATGAAGCCATACAAGTTTAACGTCGGGGATAAAGTTTGGCTGCAAGCAAAGCAAATAAAGGTTCACCAACAGTCGTCCAAGCTTGGACCAAAACAGTTGGGCCCTTTCGAAGTCACTGAAGTCAGAAGTGACGTCGATTATAAGCTTGCACTTCCCCCTGCACTTAGGGTACATGATGTATTTCATGTAGATCGCCTTAGCCCTTACAAAGGGAATGAAGTCAATGGGCAAGAGCCACCCCCACCGGAGCCAATCACAGTAGAAGGCGAAGAAGAATATGAGGTCGACCATATCAGAGATTCAAAACTCTTCGGTCGAACTCTCAAGTATCTTGTTCGCTGGAAAGGTTATGGGGAGGGCGAGGATACATGGGAGCCAGCTAAGAATCTAGCACATGCACCGGAAAAAGTCACGGAGTTCCACTCCAGAAATCCGGGGGCACCTAGAAAAATAGCAGCACTCCTATACGCGTCCTTGCCTTGGCAGTCGCCAAACCAGTTTACAGAAGTTAACGCGGATGTTAATCCCTAAGGAGGGGGGTAATGTCACGGACGCGTATATCTTTTCTGTTTTTCTGCGTTGAAGTCCCTATCATTAGATATGATAAGATGGTTAGTCACATGATGCCAACATGTGCATTCATATTCGTCGTAAAGGCATGTAATCCTGGGAAGGACTTGCCTTATCATTCAATAGACATGTGTACGTTACGATTGGTTAGAAGGACATAGAATGTTGTAGAACAATAGGGTAATGTAGATGACGTGCTGTATTAGGTTTCAGTCAGCATTGTTCTATTATTAGGGCGACGCGTCAGTGCGAGTAAGCACTTATGACACAGTGATCAGTAATCACAATAGAAGTGCTAAATATAGATACACGACGCGTCAGCTTGTAGTCATTCGTACTTACTCAGTAGATTAGTAAGTGACTCATCCCTAGTAGTATATAAGACACCCTGTAGCGTCCTGAGTAGAACCAACTTGTCCTCTTGGTTCCTACTCAGGTACGCATTCCTCTTGTCTTCCATAAGTAACCAATCTAACTTGTCCTCTTGGTTCCTACTCAGACTTATCGTTAGTGTGACACCGCTGTTAGTACCTTGTATAAAGGTATCAAGTTTAGCACGCTCCACAACGGTTAGTTTCGGCGCGTGATTTATCTCCGCGTCAGGCTTGAGTTGTCCTTGACGAGCCCGTTCAATTTTCAGCTTGCTTGACGTAGCCGATAGTCATCCGCTACAGCCCTCATATCAAAGACATCCCCATTTTATTTCAATTTCGCGTTTTTTTCGCGTTTACCCCGTCTTGTTATTCTATCCACCAGCACACCGTGCACATCCCCCCCAATTTTATCACATCAACCCTCAGTAGGGTCGGACGGCTCGAGATAAAGGTCATCATCACCCTCCCAGTCGAAGATCATCGCGCCGCCTTCGCTATCGCCTTCGCCATTGTCAGACGCATCCAGAGAGGCATCCGCATAGCCGCGAATTATGGCGGATAGCGGCAGAGCGCGGCAACGCACCGCGGAAGTGCGAATGGCTTTCGTCGACCAGTACGTACCACATCACACTCATATGTTATATTACATACTGACCAACACTATGACTTAGTCGTTTTTACCAGTTTTTTTGCCAGTACTCCCCAAGCAGGTGCAAGCAGGGTTTGTGTACTGACAGCAGTGTAGCATTGTTTGAAATTAGTAGTATTGTAGCATAATGGACTGGATCACATTGGATCACATTGAAATTGTTAATAAAATCATGTCATTTCACTCGTATGCAATGGCCCGGGGAATCTGTGAGATTCAATGGGCCAAAAATAACAATAAAAATTCATGTGCAATCGATTTCAACGTAATTCAACGGTAATTGAATCAAAATGTATTTAGTCTGGTTTATCGAACCCAACTGAACCTTGATCAATTAAATTCAATCCGATCCTGCTGAAATCACCGGGATTCTGACTGGGCCTTAAGACCGGCTTCCAAGTCCTGCAACATTTCGCCAATGCGGACTCTGCACTGCACCTCCTGGCCCCAATTTGCCATTCCCGATTCCCATACCCACCAGTGTCAACCGGTTTCCTGTTGCTATGTTTCTTCGCCTATTCTTTTACCTTTCCCTCAATGCAGCTGCGCACTTGTCCGAAAGCACGTCAAAGCTCAAGTCAGCAGCGTCCCGCAATACATCCTGGCTCAGCGCTTGGGACTCAGACGCGCCAGGTCACCTGGCCGAGTCGCACAGCGCGACAAATACCCTTGCGACGGAATAAATCCTCCAAGCCTAAGTCAACCTTCCCAGCCGCGACGCCTGGGGACATTCGCAACACCTGAGGAGGCCCTGAACGCCATTCATTGAGGGCACAAGGCGTACAGTAAGTGTATCCTACCGAGTCACCAGATTTGTGTTGCTGGCATCATTGCCATCTCCTCTTCTTTCCCTTATTCCTTTGTATAAAAGTGGCTTCAACGTGTATGATACATATGTACGTACATAGAAACATCGTCCGTATCAAGAAATGTCGTTTGTCTGTCATAAGAACGAGGGAGACGATGTGCTACAGTAGCTTGAACGTCCAAGATAATGCCAATGCCTGTGAAATACATGCCTAAGAATACCAGTGCGGTATGTACTCTACTCCTTCAAGGGTTATTCGGTATCACCCCAGCGCTTCGTTCTCAATAATGGACCAATCGTCAAGGGGCTCTAGATCATTTGGCGATTCCGCCGTGGCTCCAGCGCGCCTTCGCCAGCGTGAACTGAACAAGGTGCCAATGGAACGAAGATTAGGGACGAATCGCCAGTAATCCCGCGGGCGCTCGGCTGGTCTCCAGTTTGACCATGACCCGGAGATATCCATCGGTGTGGTAGGTACTACCGACAGTTGGGCAGACGGTGTTTCAATGCGGCGTCTGGGGGTAAGGGGGATAAGAACAGGAATGCTATCGGATGGCTCGACATTGGGGGGATGCAACCTTTCGCGGGGTCGACATAGTTGCCATGGTGCATGACAAAACCTGCACAATTCCTCACACGCGTCTAGAGGAGCGCGGCGATTCGAGTGTCGAATGAGGTCTTGCCGTTCTGCGAGACGTACGTTACAGTAGCGGCACGTTCTGATTGGAAGTATACGCATTGATTCGTCCTCTGAGTTTGACTCTCGTAGGACCTTGTCGTTCCTTGAATTGACATCGATTTTCCCCACGATGGGACTGCCGGAGAGCTTGCGCAGGGTGATGGTTGATCGGATGATGTCCTGCAATGGGCCAGACCTAGACCCGATTACGTATAGATTCGTCAGGGCAGGCAGCGCACCGCTTGTAAACTCTCCGACACGAGGCTGCAAAGCATGCAAAATGTCTGCTGCGAGCTCGCCAGCCACGTGAAACCTCCCTGCACTTCCGAACCAGCGGATAAGTTCCAGCCATTTTTCACCGTCCGTACGGACCGTACCGTCCCGGCCGCTTGGGGTTTCCGTCGTCTCGATGCGTAGATCTCGAACACTGAGAAGAGCTTGTGAAAAATGATTACAAATGCGTGCCATGGTGGATAACTGCTGGTCGAACTGCCGGCTGCATATTCCCAAATTAAGGCGCGAAGGGGCTTTAGGGCTAGTTAATGACGTGGAAATGGCACAGCCTGAGGTTAGAATATCTGCACGTCTGTATGACTTTTGCATTTCTATCCGGTCGATGAACTGCCTGAATGGCGAAACGTCGATGTTGGGTCGGTGGACGAGCATGATTTCGATATCTGCAAGCTGAGGAGTATCGATTCGGGCTACAAAGCCGTTCAAGTAGTCGTCCGTAATTCCTCGGATCTTGATGTGGGTAAGAGCAGGGAGAACTACGCGTTCCCCAGAGAATGGGGGTATATCAACGAAACTATATTGGAAAAGGATATGGAAATGAAGTGAAAGTGACTGAAGCCGTGTCATTCCTGACATGGCACTTGCAAACGTTTGCGGTGGCAGCTTCCTGGTACTGATGATGTCGTGAAGCTGAAGATCGACAAGGGCAGGAGAAGAAGAAAGCAGTTGAGGGAGTGCGGACAGGGATATCCCAGTCAAGCTGAGACTGCGGAGGCGTGTGCCCCACTGGAAATAAGGTGGGAATGGCATATACAGGTCTCGGCACTGAAGAGCGAGATCTTCCAGTTCTGGAAATGACTGCATGATCGTGCCCAACTTTTTTAGGAGTGATCGGGGAACGACGAGGCTGATGGAACATATACGATCGGAGTGCTTCAATGCGGCAACAATGTTGTCCTCGTCTTCGGGAGAAAGGGAGTCGAGGACTTGACACGCTCTGTACTGCACAACAATGGGTAAGGCCGGCCAGCAATCTAGAATCTTCATGACGGGAGTTCCGGGTTTACAGTAGAGTCGAAGATCTAGGCCCCGGGGTGACGCGAATACGATACGTCGCCACCGTCGACACACGTGCGCAAGCCTATGCCAGTGCAGTGGTGAAGACACTCGGTAAGAACCAAAAATTATCAATAGAACGTCGTCTGGGAGTACTTCGATCGACGCGTTGCGGTCTGGGAGAGGGAAATTCAATGTTCTCCGGCGGAGAAGAGTTTCCCGAATGTCGCGGGGTGATGAAAGCACTAGTTCAGGATCAAGGGTGTTCAGGGAGGTAGGCGGTCCAATGGTCGCATGTCGGAAAAGAATGGGAATGGGGGGGCTCCCTAGTAAAACAAGTCAGAGACCGACACGGGCATGCAAAATGTATCGTACTCTCAAGCAGGCCATACTGGCCCTTTGCCCCGGAAGAAGGTTGTATCATAGCTGGACCACGAGTGCGTCCACTATGAGACCCGAAATTGCACTGTCAAGGTGAGCTCCCTAGAAAGGCGGTAAAGCGTTGAGATGACTTACCTGTGAGCACTCACAAAGGGTGAACTGTGAACAAGGGAGACCTGTGGCCGTTGTCCTTTAATTGGGCTCTCACAAGTTTGAGGTTGAGGGTAAAACGCGGGGCACAGTCTATGGAAAGCGAACACGCCATTTGAGCGAGTTTGAGAAACCCAGTGCATTGCTTTACCAGTACACGCTACATGATATAACTGCGCCAACAACTGTGCGCATACACACGTTACTAGAGGGCCACGTGAACAAGTGTTCAAAGTCACGTTTTTCTGGGTAGCATACCGACTACCTCAAATGAACGCCTTGGATAGGGAATGGTCCGGGACGCGGGACGCAAGAATCAGGGGAGACTGTGCAAAGCACAGATTCTACAGATCCTACATGCTTGGACCTCATGTATCACGAAAGGCAGTCATTCATTTGTGGTGCGTCTCGCCGATACGAAGTGTGGGTATGTGCTTTCGCTACCGTCAACTGGAAGCTCGGGACTGGAACCTTGCAACAGAGAATATGTCGTCATGGGAAGGGGGCTGAAATAGGGTTCACTAGCGATCCATGACCGTTCCCACGACCTCAGACTTTCAGTTATATTTTTCCATGCAGATGTGGGCGTTAACGTAGGAGCGACAGTACTGCACCGTCAGCAATGACTCGGGCTCGATTTCCAGAGATGGAGGAAGGGAAGGAATTGGAACGGCGAGAATGGAACTGAGATGACGTAAGGAGATGAGGCAACGCTCGAAGCGCGGGCCGTCTTCTTCCTGACCTCTTTTCGCAAGTCTTTTTGTGTCCTCAGCTCCTCTTTGCTCGTGGATCGACATCATATAAGAGTGAATACTATAAAATGCGATTGCTAGAACGGTATGTGTCTGAGGCTGCACCTCCGAGTTAACATCTCACAATGCGCAGCTCTCCGATCTGGCTGCAAAGTTGACGATTCGGCGTTCTTGGCCCCCAAATACAAAGCGCACATTGTACGGCATGCGCAACAACCAGCCTCTGGGAGCGAGACGGACACTAAATGTAGTCAGCCATCGAACTTGAAGGTATGTATCGCCGGTGAGTCCATTCGTCAAATGGCTTCCTAGGTGCAGGATTGTGGGACAGGAATCCTACAGAGCACATCAACGGGCGCGGCCGAATTAAAGGGTGCGGAGGTATGTGCCTGCCCTCTGACTATTTGAAACCGGTCGGTGGGGTAGTGAACCACATTATACGCGGGCATTGGGACAATCCCAACTCTTGTGGTGGGTTTCACAAGTAATTTCTTGTGCAGAACCATCGTTTATTCCAACAACTCGGGTGCTGATTGACGTAGCCGGGCGACCTCGCACTCTTCGGCAGCATAGGTATACGCTGACGTTTGAGGGAAGAAGATGGACGAATTTCCCTGAGAGCTACTTTCGTTAGAACACCACGACCGATACACAACACTCTTTAGTCTTTGCGCTCAAGGCCCCACTCGTTCTTTGGCTCCAGGCTCCTCACAGCCTGAGCTGGCGATCATACTGCGGGGGCGGTATGAGTAGCGCAGGCTGCGCAGCGCATCACTCTCAACTTGTCTCGGACCGAAACAAGTCCGTGAATAGTCAAGTAATTTGACTTACCCATGTACTGTACATTAAAGGCTGCTTTGATGTAAGAAATGAGAGATCCCTCACGACCACAGGGGCGAGAGAAACGAAACAGTGGACTTTTGGTGTCAGACCTTTTGGCATGAGACCTCGGGCCTCAGGCCTCAGGCACCCAATCACCATAAATCACTTCAAGTCTGTGCAAGGCAGTGCGGCGTCTGTTCATGCAGTAACGTCATGTTCACTGCAATGCAGTGGACATTGTAAATTGCAAATTTGCAATCATGCTGCGGTGTGCCAAGTGTATGCTGCAAGTCGGTCCATCTCGTTTACCGTTACCCCAGAATTTTCAGCCAATAGTGCGACATTTTCAAGTTCGGGCGCGTTATATATAAAGGCGATGCCTACCTCGAAATCTGATGGTCCCCCTAATGCGCTCTTCAAGGTGAGTGATCTATTAGCGCATTCAACGTTCCGCTTCAGAGGTGACCTTGCATTTTTCGAATTCCCCAATAGACGTGTCCGAGTCCGAAGGTTTTCCCAATTGACTTTTGACGCAGACTCGAAGAATGACACTCCTCGATCATCCCCTTATCCAAGTTATCACGATAATTATCGTATACCCCTCGCTCCCTTGAACGGCGCACAACATTTTCGTCGAAATGTGACAACGATTGCGAAGCTTCCCGACGAAGTCCTCCTAAGCGTATTCGGTTTCTACCTCGATACCTCTCCACGATCTTGGCATAGGCTTGCGCATGTGTCCAAAAGATGGCGACATATCATATTTGCGTCGCCACGCGGCCTACGCCTTCGTCTCTACTGTGCGCATGGAACGCCCATTTCGGAGGCCCTGGACCTCTGGCCAGCCCTACCCATCGTGATGCAGTACGGGGGGTCTCCAACGCTCCAACCACCGAGCCCTGGGGACGAGGACAACATAATCGCCGCACTCAAGCACTTTGATCGTGTTCGATCCATCAGCCTCACCATCACAAGTTCGCTCATGGAAAGATTGGGCGCCATAGAGGAGCCATTCTCCGAACTGGAAGACCTCGTACTTCTGTCCCAAGATAGAAATGGGCCGATGCTTCCCAGCGCCTTCCGGTGGGGCTCACACCTACGCAGTCTCCATGCGACTGGGATCGCGTTTCGCTCTCTCCCACAACTTCTCTCATCTTCTCAGGACCTCGTCGATATTCGGATCCACGAGATTCCCAGTTTTGGGTATTTTTCCCCAGAAGCGCTCGCGGATGCCTTGGCAGTGATGCCCCAGCTTCGATCACTTTCACTGCACTTCAAGTCACTTCCCTCCCGCCGTGATAACGTTAGCATACCTCTAAAGTCGGGGGCACCTTCCATTCTCCCAACTCTCTCCCATCTCAAATTCCGAGGATCTAGCAGGTACTTGGACTGTTTATTGGCTAGGATCAATGCTCCCACTCTCCGTGATATCGAAATCTTCTTCTTCAATCAACTTACCTTCGACGTTTCACAACTCGGGAAGTTCATCGACAGGACAGAAATCCAGAGGTCACATCGTCGAGCAGACATTCGAATCACTGAGCGTGCCACCTGCATCTCCTTCAACCAACGACGATCTCCTACGCGGCTTGAAATACACTCATCTTGCGAACAATTTGATTGGCAATTGTTTTCCCTGACGCAAATTTGCGATAATCTTTCCACTTTCCTCTCCCGTATAGAAGACCTACGCATCAATGCGACGCGACCACCAATCGCGCAAGACGACACGAACGGTGAACGATGGCTGCAACTTATGTGCTTGTTCGGCGGGACACGGACGTTTCGAGTAGCTGGCGATCTTGCACCAGAGATTATCCGCGCGTTGCGGCCGACCAATAGGGTCCTCGAAACTGTACTACCTGTCCTGCGCAATCTCCACGTACTTGGCTCTGGGCCACTTCACACGCCTTCGCGTCAAGATATGGTGTCGCTGGTCGTCTGGCGCCGGCTCTCTGGCTGTCCCATAAGTGCGGGATTTATGCAACCCAGCGAACCGCCGGTATACCTTTGCGCCAACTGCGAAGACAGTTTTACACAGCACCAAATCCTCAGCGGGCGCCTAAGTAATAGGCCCGACGCTCGAATACGGTGCCATTTCTGCCATCGCTTCACGTGCTCGCAAGGACGCCTTCATTTATACCAAGAACACCTCCGCCGGCGGCACCCCGACGTCGCACCTCCGAAGTTCTCCATCTCCGATCGCATACGGGACTCTAATACAGACCTTCACGGTACCCAGAATCAAAACTATCCATTTGACCCAATCGTCTCCAAACGAACCAATACGACGCCAGGCATCTCATGGCTTCAGACCCCGAGAATTGCAGAGCTCCTGAGGGAGAATATTGACGATTCGTCACTATTTAGCCGTCCCTTCGCACCCTCGCTAGAAGCTTCGTTCACCGAAGATGCATGGATGCTCGACTCACATGATAGTTCTGTCCGAGTCAGCGAGCACTTTTGGGGGAGGGAACGAATACGAAGAGTAAACATCCACACAGAGGCATCTGAGACACACCCAGCAGGCTCCAATTGGGATTCACTCAGCACGAGATTACATACAGATCATCGATCATCTCGCAGGTCACTGACCCGCGAATAATTTAGGTGCAAAAGCTGTACAATGTGAATATGTATGATACGAATAATTATATCTTCCAACAAAAAAGAGGCTACGAACGATCGCTTCAAGAATAAGGAAAATGTGCTGGCAGTACTAGGGGGTGCACCAGCGAGGACTAGCGACGCTAGGTCCAGTGACGCCCTGAACCCCTTCTCTTCGCATGTCGAGCTCCTGAAGAACCAGCAAGACCAGCGGAGCGACGGATCGTCGTACCATTTGGAGCAGCTCGAGGATTGATGGTGGGTGTTGAGCTAAACACTTGCAAATACTGGATTTCAAAATACGCATTGTTGTAGTTGCTCGGTGGACCAATCACAAAGTTGTTGTAGCAGCTGCCCTGGCACGTCTGAGCAAATATCGTGGGGTTGCCAGCTGGGCACGTGCACGTTAGTCGAGCCGGAGCGCCAGCGAATGTCGGGCGAAATCACTCACCAAAGTCTACAAAAAAACGAGGTACCCAGACAACGTTCACACAGCCGTGTCGGCGCCGGATAGGATAGATGACGCACCTCCGCAAAGCGTGATGTCAAAAACGAGGTTCTGCGGCTCAAAGAATGTGTCGATGGTGCATCCGGTAGCCGGGAAATTCGCGACCGGCACTCCGAAGGTCGAAGTATCAACGCTGGTGGAACCTCTCGAAATCGAGGAGGGAATTTTTTGGCGCTTCAAGATTGCCTCGGAGTCAAGATTCGCTCACCGATCTTTCCAGAGGACAAACGTACCTCAAAGAACCAAATGCTGATTCGCATGGTAGGAAAGGTGTTAGTTGCCATTACTTATGGGGAGGTAACGTTAGACAGCCCACTCACGAGATACCTTTTTCCGCTAACTCTGTGGCAAACACGCCACCACCGGCAGCCGCAAATGCGGCGCCATAGGAATTCCGGTCCGGATTCTCAACGACGCAGCCCATGTTCTCATCCGCTTGGACATTGCAGTCGGTTGTGTTGACGAGCGTGCTCGTCTGTACGGCATTGACGACGGTGCACCCAGGCTCAGTGTGCAGTGCCATCTGCGCATTGAGTACATTGTTGACAGCTTCAAACGTGTCAATCTCTCCGCCTGCGGGCCAATCCGATGCAACAGCATAGGACCAGAATGCAGGCCAAACGGAGCACTAGGAAAGGAGTCAGTGCGCCATTCACTGACTTTGGATTTCGCAATCGGTGAGGGTGCATTCGCTCGCATTAGCAAATCGAGAAAGTGTTGACCTACCCCGAACGGAACATGCAGCATGTCCACGATCCACAGGTTGCCAACTGGAAAGGCCTCCTCCGTCGTGATGCGTACCGTATTGCGGTCGGAGTTGGGTGGAACAACCGTAGTGTTGTCGACCTTAATGATCGCATTTCCTGCGGAGTTGATGTACGCGAGCTGCAGGGCCGCTGCTTGCGCCGCGGTTACAAAACTGCAATGAGTAAAATAATAGAGAGAAGGAAACAACAACACGCGATAGTCAGAACAAGGACGAATAGGGCACTTGGCACACGTACTTCGCGTTGCCGTGGGTGAGATCGTCAACTGTGACATCGGGCAGTTGAGTAAGAGTGTGAGACAGGTGGCACAACGCGACCCACCGTTCCCGAAAAAATTCCAACCTTCAAAGAAGGATGACCCAAAGTATTCCTTGGTTAATGTGTATGGGGTCCCTCTGACAAGGGCAGGGAGACCGAGGGCCAAGAGGACGGCTCTCGAGGACACCATAGTTTATAACAGCGGATGCTTGTTATACTGCCAGGGGTTAGGTGGAGAGGCCCAAACGAGGGGAATTTTTTAGGGCGAGCAGAGCGGGATAAAAGAGCGAGGATTGGAACAGACGACGTCCAGAGGCGCAGCTACTTTACTCTTATGAGAGAAGAGAGAGCCGGCGATAGATCCGATAATTTATCGCCACAGAAAATAGAGCACTCCGAGTCATATTACACATGACCATAGTGGTAAGGGTGTCCAGAATGAGTACCGAAAATCTGCCGAAAATATTGGTGCTGTCAGTCAGTAAAATGTCGTGGCGTCTGGACGGTCTGGTTTTCAAGTTGCACTGGCATCAAACAGTATACTGGTATCCTGGAGCAGACATCCGAGTCGCTGCCTTGATCTTGAGACTTGTGATGGAGGCTTAGACAACCCAGAGCGGGGACGGGTGCAGAAACCCGCGGAAGAGCACAGAAGTTACTCAGTCGATAAATATCAGGGTTGTCGGAGTCAGGACTTGACCTGCATCCAATGCAGGTCAATGCAGGTTGCCGATCCTTACGCTTACGTGATCGCGACGTCGCACTCAGGCTGGTCCAAAATTATCACGGACTTACTCAGGTATTCATTTCGTTGCCACCATGCAAACCCGTACGACGGTACGATTGCCTGGACCCTATCATCTTAGTTATCAAGTCTGGGACGCATCCCGTTCGGTAGTCTAGTTACCAGTAACGTAGTAGTATTTATAGTAAGCTGTTACCTTCGTAGTGCAGTCCCTCAGTTTCTGCCCACAAGTGTGGCCCTCTGCGCGCAGATGCTGATTCGAAGAGGGTTTCTCTCAGTTTACTTTACCCCCATCCCGTCTTATTAGTACTTCTTCCATCTGCGCTGTCTATCTCGTACGGATATTGCCAGCACACATGTGCTCATTAATATTGCTATCTTAGATGTAATGCGGAATTCCACTCTTTTGCTTGTACTGTATCCACTTGATGCAACCTGGCGGGTGAAAATACATCCTCAGTCCGTAACGGGTCTTATCTCCCTGCTTATCTCCACGTTAATCCCGGTATGACGACTCCTGGGAACCCACTCGGCCCCCTCAACCGGCTATGGCAACGCCTTCCAACGCACTCGAACTTGGACTGCAAACTTATGGATTCGCGGCTATCGCCAGATCTTTTGGGATACGGTTTAACTTCAAGCTTAGCTGACTCTGGGCACCAGACACCATCATAGTTCACTGTCTCGCCACGATAACTGGAAGGAATGCGGCAGCACTTGACATTCTGTTATGGCGCTTACAGGCCCAAAGGGCCAAAACACACACAGTTTATCGCGTGCCATAAACTGACAGACGACGCCCCTGTGGCAGCCGGCGCCACAACATCGTCCGCTCCATATGTGACCGACATGAGAATGCTCTATTAGGTATAACATAGCCGGTCAATCCCCGGAGAGGATCTCATCGTATCGTGGCTGGAGTGTCCGTCTGCACCTCTGTTCCAGAACAATCATGCCTTGATCGGAACGTCTCAACGGTATGGGTAGGACGATGAGAATCGCTACTTAGTGCTGTCAGATTCCTCGGAGTAACCCCGTAGAACACCGGTGACGTACTTGAACCGATCATGATGCGATGAAGAGTATGGTGACAGCGGTCAGTCCGGCAAGACCGAGCACGCCTGCGGAGCCGTGTCTCACCGCGTTGGAAGGTGCTTGAACGACGACGGCAGATGACGTGCCAAACACGCGCACGGACCGGACTTCAAAGTACGCGTTGTCGTAGTTACTTGGTGAACCGAGCACGTAGTCATCGTAGCAGACGCCCGTGCAGGTCTGCATGAAGGTGGTGGGGTTACCAGCTGCGCACGCGCCGCTTGTGAGTTGAGCTGGAGTACATACGACAGCTGATGCGCTCACCATAGTCTATATCAAACGAAGCCAGACGACGTTGTTGTCAGGGTCGTCTGCATGAAGCCGTGCCTGAGACGACGTACCTCCACAGAGCGTGATGTCAAAGATAAGGTTCTGCGGCCGAAAGTACTTTTCCACGTTACAACCGGTAGATGAGAAATTCGCGACCGGTATGCCAAAAGCCGCAGTATCAATGCTGCTGGCATTGCCTTGTAACGAGCTTGGAACGTCGCTGCGCTACGAGATGGACTCAACGACCGTCAATCGAGGTCTCCCGGGGATAAACGTACCGAGAAAAACCAAACGCTGATTCATTGTTGTTGGTTACGAACACGTCACGTTAATTAAGTGAAAACGACGCACGAGATGGCCGTCGCCGCGTACTCCGTCACAAACACGCCCCCACCAGCAGCCGCAAAGGCAGCACCGTAGGACTTCGGGTCAGGGACTTCTATTCCGCAACCCGAATTCGAATTTTCGAGGTAGCTGCAGTCGGTGCTGTTGATGATTGTGCTCGTCTGTGTTGATTTGACGATGGTACAGCCCGGCTCGGTGTGCAGGGATACTTCGGCGTTGGTCACCATGTTGACGGCCTCGAACGTATCAATTTCACCACCTGTGGGCCACCCCTGCGCCTGAGACCAGTATGCGGGCCATACGGAGCACTGAGAGGGGGTGAACGAGTCAGCACGTCATCGTCGGGTAATGAGAGCCGCATGAGAATACGGAGAGACCAAGACGCCATATCAGCAAAAAAAAAATAGATGACCCACCCCGTACGGGACATGTAACATATCTGCGATCCACACGCTGCCCATGGCAAAGTAATCCTTAGTTGCAATGTTAACAGAATTGCGGTCTTGGTTGATCTGCAGGTTATTCGTCGTGTTGTCGACCTTAATGATCGCATTTCCTGCCGAATTGACGAACGCGAGCTTCTGCTTGGAGGCTTGCGATGCTGTCACGAAACTGATGCGTGTATTTAAAAAAAGTCGTGATGAACGGAGCACACGGGCACGCACTAGGCATTGCCGTTGGTGAGGTTGTCGTCTGGAAAACACACGGCTTGAGTGGGGTAAAACGGCTTCAGACGAAATCTGTAACTCACAGCTCCCATAAAAGTTCCAATCGTCAAAAAAGCTGCTCCCAGCGTACTCCTTAACCATGCCGTACTGCGTTCCTCTAACGGCAGCAGGAAGAGTGAAGACCAGCGCGAGGATGAAAGTTATGGATAGCATTGTTCGGTCAGGTCCAGGCTGTCAGTGAGTATTGTGTCTGCCTCAGGCTTGGCGTGAGAGGCACCAGAGGGTGAAGGAGAGCCATGGCAGGGGCAGGTGGAAAGTGTTATAACTTGAAGGGGATGAATGTATGAAACGTAACGTGGCCAGCTCGGGAAGAATGCAAGCATGTGCCACTGATGGGAAAAAAGCGTTGTGCATCAGCAGAGGGGGCCTTTCAATCGCCCCGTAGGCTGGCAGGTGAGCGCTGTGAGTGTCTATTCTAGGACCATCCATACAGCCGCGTCACGACGGCAATGTTGTTGCTTCTCACGGATGCGCCACACTCACTGGCAGGCAGTACTCAGGCTGTCTATCGCTTTCCATACAGCTATAGCTGCATAAGGAACGTGTCGCTCCTTGAAGATACGGAGAGAAGTACAATCAAAAATGACACACTGGAATACGGTACAACTGACTCCTTAAGTAAAAATAATAAATCACGAATCAACACGAATCGTCTCAGATACGCGTTGGGTGTCCTGCACTGATGACTCGGATTTCGTTTCGTTTCCCTATCGCTCCGCTCTCACAGTTGCTTCAGCAGCGCTGCCTGCTGCTCAGAGAGCGTCGTCGAGACGGCAGGGCATCCCTGTCCGGGTCCATTGAGGTTCTGCAACGTGACGAGCGCGGTGTCGACGCGCGCGAGCTGCGACTGGAGGGAGTTATCGAGCGGGTAGCTTACTTTCACGGTCGGGTTGTGGACCGCGTGGCCCGCAAGAACGTCCTGAGCGAGATGCTGTACAAAAAACGAATGAGGATCGTTCACTGCCGCGAAAGAGGTCCACCACGTACCGTGTTGAACGTTGCCTGGTCTGGGGGACAGGAACAGGGGACCTCGATCGGCTTCCCATCGGCACCATTGACGGCACCATCACAGTTACCGGTCCCTAATAAGCAATAAGGCCCTGTTTGCAGCATTCGAAAAATGCTGGCTTACCAGTTGGGTTCTTTCCTGAGGTGAAGCCAAGCTGGGGTGCGACCGCTTCGATCTGCGCGGGAGATGGCTGACCGGAAGTTGATGGTGCGGGAGGCGGCGCTGCTGCGAGTACAGGCGAAGGCGTAGGCGAGCGTGCAGGTGACGATGACGAAGGCGAGGGCGAGGGCGAGGGAACCAGAGGCGGAGGCGGGGGTTGGCCTGCATTGATAGCAGCAACTTGTGCCTGGAAAGTAGTAGAGACGATCGGACAACCCTGCCCTGGCCCATTTAAATTCTGGAGCGTGTCACTTGCGGCATTGAAACGGGCGAGTTGCGATGCCTTCGAATTATCGAGCGGGAAGGAGAGCTTCACAGATGGGTTGTGCACCACATGACCGGCCAACACGTCGGCGACGAGATGCTGGAAGACAGAAATACAAGGGTATCAACTTAGTTCCATACAACAGAGATTGAGAGAGGTTACAATACCTGGTTGAATACTGCCTGCGACGGTGGGCAGTCGCAGGGTACCTCGATTGGTTTCCCATCTGCACCATTGACGGCGCCATCGCAGTTACCGGTTCCTAATCCGCAATAAGACCCTGATGTAGTATTCGACGATTATTGGCTTACCAGTTGGGTTCTTTCCGGAGGTGAAGCCAAGCTGAGGCGCGAGCGCTTCGATCTGCGCGGGAGTTGGCGTGCCGGAAGTTGATGGTGCAGGAGGAGGCGCTGCTGCAAGCACAGGCGTAGGCGAACGTGCAGGAGATGAAGATGAGGTCGAAGACGAGGACGACGGTGACGGCGAGGATTGGGGGACCACAGGCGGCGGTGGGGGTTTGCCTGCGTTGATAGCAGCAACTTGTGCCTGGAAGGTCGTAGAAACGATAGGGCAACCCTGCCCTGGCCCATTTAGATTCTGCAACGTGTCGCTCGCAGCGTTGAAACGGGCAAGTTGCGATGCCTTCGAATTATCGAGCGGGAAGGAGAGCTTCACAGTTGGGTTGTGCACTGCGTGACCAGCCAATACGTCCGCGACGAGATGCTAGAAGGCACGAAGAAAGGGCGTCAACTTAGCTCCATACAGCAGAGATTGAGAGAGACTACAATACCTGATTGAATACAGTCTGGGACGGTGGGCAGTCGCAGGGAACCTCGATCGGCTTCCCATCCGCACCATTAACGGCACCATCGCAGTTACCAGTCCCTGGTCGATAGTAAGCACCCTGTTGTAGCAATCGAAGAATGTTTACTCACCAGTTGGGTTCTTCCCGGAGGTGAAGCCAAGCTGGGGTGCAAGCGCTTCGATCTGCGCAGGAGTTGGCGTACCGGAAGTTGATGGGACGGGAGGCGGTGCTGCTGCAAGCACAGGTGAAGGTGAAGGCGAGGGCGAACGTGCAGGTGACGAAGATGAGGACGAGGACGAGGACGAGGGAATCAGAGGCGCAGGCGGCGGTTGGCCTGCGTTGATAGCAGCAACTTGTGCCTGGAAGGTCGTCGAGACGATGGGACAACCCTGCCCTGGTCCATTTAGATTCTGGAGCGTGTCGCTCGCGGCATTGAAACGGGCAAGTTGCGATGCCTTCGAATTATCGAGCGGGAAGGAGAGCTTCACAGATGGGTTGTGTACTGCGTGACCAGCCAGCACGTCAGCGACGAGATGCTAGAGGTACAAAGAAAAGGGCGTCAAATTAGCTCCGCAGATATGGAGAGGCTACAATACCTGGTTGAATACTGCCTGCGACGGTGGGCAGTCGCAGGGAACCTCGATCGGCTTCCCATTCGCACCATTAACGGCACCATCGCAGTTACCGGACCCTGGTCTACAGTGAGCACCCTATCGCGACAACGAAAGAATATTGATTTACCAGTCGGGTTCTTTCCGGAGGTGAAGCCAAGCTGGGGTGCTAGTGCTTCGATCTGCGCGGGAGTTGGCGTACCGGAAGTTGATGGTGCGGGAGCAGGCGCTGCTGCAAGCACAGGTGAAGGCGAGGGCGAACGTGCAGGTGACGAAGATGATGATGATGATGACGACGACGACGACGACGACGGGAGGACCACAGGCGGAGGCGGGGGTTTGCCTGCATTGATAGCTGCAACTTGTGCCTGGAAAGTCGTAGAGACGATAGGACAACCTTTCCCTGGCCCATTTAGATTCTGCAACGTGTCGCTCGCCGTATTAAATCGGGCAAGTTGGGATGCCTTTGAGTTATCTTCGGGGAAAGTTACTAAGACCGTTGGGTTAGTAGTGACGTGCCCAGCAGCGACATTCGCGTTCAGTTTCTGACAAATTTGGTGAGAATCGAAAAGTCGTGGATGAAAATGTGGACCTACTTGGACAAAGCTTGCGCGATCTGGGGGGCAGTCGCAGGGAATCTTGATGGGTTTACCATCAGAGCCGTTCACGGCACCATCACAGTCACCACTGCCTAGTGCGAATTCAAATCCATTACCCAGTCGCCCTAAATAGGTAAAACCACGTACCAGTCGGATTTAATCCGGATTGGAAGCCAAATTGGGGAATGAGGGCCTCGTTCACATCTCTTCGGGAAATGGGGCTGGATGACACAGTCACCGCCAGGACGGCAAAGGGAACAATGCTAGACAGGAACTTCATGGCAAATTGCGAGTAAAAATCAGGTCTCAGTGTAAGAAAGACGAGTGAGCAAGCTCAGAGAAAACGCTCTGCGTGAGTAGAAAAAGTGAGTATCCGACCCAGTCGGTAAAAGAGTGTACTGGAGAAAGGAAGGAAGAGGGTCAGTGGGGAGAGATGCGAGCTGGCGTTTCGAGCATCTGCAATCGGGCTTTATATTCGAGCCGTCGACGTCAATGAGTCTAAGGGGGATCACTGTCTCCATCCCGACACAATATAATCGGAGGCGCAAAAGGCGACACAATCGGTGGAGAAGAAACGGCGAAATGCAATCATTTCTTGTTGTTATCATCCCGTGCAGTGACCGCACAACCGTTGTTTCGTTTCGAGACAGATCCGGCCCGTACCTCCCGGTGTCATGTCTGATCCACGACCCTTGCTGCTGGCAGAAGTGCGGACAGATAGTACCTTCGACGACATTCCAGTAATGTGAACGGTTTCTCTGGAATAAAGGGGCCTGCCATCTCACTTTAGTCTTGTGATAGAGATCTTAAGGGTGCAACCTCTACCGATCCCGTTGCAAGGAGAGATATCGCTGACCAGATCCGTGATGCGTCGATCAACGTCGGTTTCTTTTATGGTACGAATCCAATGTGCGACCTCTACCGTAATGTCCTTCATTGAGCGGAATTCGCAGTCAAAGGCCATGGAATTCCGGCCTCTGCAATATCCAGCGCGCTCTCTGCGGCCCAAAGTTTTTTTACTCTCCCAGACTCCGTCAAAATGAAGGTACGGGCCTTATATTTCAGGGACACTCGCCTCGCCTGCCAATTTATAAACGCCGCCGTGATGGCCTCCCCAGCTCGATATCCACAAGAGTCAGAATTTCAAAGGGTACACGGCGCTGCTTGGGGAAAACACGAATCCGGAGAATCGCGGGGACCTCCACGAAGGTTTTGATCTGGGTTGGGAAGAACCTGGCACAGGTGCTGTTCGGCCGTCGAAGGAGGACGGTTCTATGGCTGGTGAAAATATCTGGCCTGATGATACCCTCCTCCCTGGTTTCCGTCAAGCAGTGCTCGGATACTAGTAAGTCGTTCTGCAGCTATTTCCGCTGTAGACTCATGATAGATTTATTGGTCAAGCCATGCTGCAATTCGCCTTGGGCAGTACTTGTTTCCTTTGTTCGCCCTCGCCCTCGACCTCCCTGAGGATTTCTTCTCTGATAAGGTAGGTAGGTGGCCGTAATTCATACATCGTGCACTTTGTGCGGCTCACAAATACTCTACCTAAATAGATAACAAAGCCTGCGGCGATAATGCGACTGCTATACTATCCTCCCCAAACGGGCGTCATAGATGACCGGACAATCGGTATTGGCGCACATACTGAGTACGTGAACAAGTGAAGCCAAATAAAACAACCCTACTGCGACTAACAAGAGCAAATCGTCAGCTACGAGGTCTCTCTGGCTCTTGCTACATTTGCGCTCTGGAATCGCGCTGACCTATGCGCTAGTGTTTCACAATTCTGTGGCAGCAGGACGAGATCAGCGCCCTGCAGGTTTTGAACACAGCCGGGAAGTGGGTCAACGCGGTCCCTATCCCTGGTGCGCTCGTCGTCAAGTGATTTCCAATTTCTTTTATCTACATTCAGCCACTCACCCCTTCGCTCGCAGCCTCGGGGACCAATTCGCGCGCTGGACGAGTGCGTTACGCATTTTCCCTCCTTTCTGTGTCACGAGCTGAATACATCTACAGACGACGTATTTAAGTCCACCGTGCATCGCGCCGTAAACCGTTCTGGTGTTGCGCGCTACTCCATCCCGCTGTTTTTCGGGACGGATTATAATGTACCACTCCAGGTGAGCATGCACGTCGAGCCTTCGTCGAGCTGCGTTTGCTGATAGTATGAGCCCAGGCGATACCTAGCTGCGTGTCTGATGAATTTCCGTCAAAATACGAAGTTGTCACCGCTGGAGATTATGTCAAGTCGCGACTGGAAGCGACATATATGCACTCTAAATAGTTTTGTAGTTGTAGACCTTATGCGGAATTCGCCGTGCGGAATGACAAACCCGGAATGACATAACATGATGACATAACATGTTCCGTTGGTAATTTGCACTTGTTTACGGTGCGGAACTCGGCTCAACCATAAACTCTCATCTTCCTCATCGACGACGACGACGACGACAGCAGCGACTACATTGATAACACCGTTAACAGCAGGTTGCAGCACAGAACCACCAAAACTTTCATCTAAAATGGCCGGAACCGAAGAGGCTACGGGTCCTCTTCGCGGCGCACAGCAGGCATTTGTTGAGCAGAAAGTCCGGTGCGTATCCCATAGTTCGTAATTCACACCGGTGCTTACCTACCACCTCCCCTCCAAGTCTACTCGGAGGTCTCGGCTCTACAAAGCAGCTTTTGACCGACATCCGTTTCTTCAACAAAGAGTCGTGGACGATCCGTTACCCCAAGTTGAGCACCAAAGCGGAAGGAGTCGAGCCATCTCCGAAGCGTCGCGGCGTGCGACGGTCTCTTTCCTTCATGGACGATCCATCCTCCGAGACCGACGTCATCCTTGGGAGGGGCATGCGCCGCTCACTTACCCTCGCCGCTATCTCGGATGCTCAGGAGAATGATGGCGACGACTCCCCGTCGGATCCCGACGCTGGAGGCAGACTCATCCCCGAGTCTGAGGTCCCCGACTTCCAAGTTGTTCGCCTTGACCTCAATATGGGCCACCCCGGCTCCTCCGCAGCCGCTGGAGCCCTCGTTTCCCAACTTGAAAAAGTTTCAATCGCCAACCTCGTGGACGAACGCATGGCCGCTTGTTTGCAGCACATCGACAGGCTGTGTGTCCGCGTGGAGGACACATCCTCCAAGGTTCTCGTCACCGGCGACCTGAACGCCGGAAAGTCGACGTTTGTCAATACCCTCCTCCGACGCACCGTCATGCCAGTTGATCAGCAACCCTGCACAACCGCGTTCTGCGAAGTACACGACTTTTCGGAGAACAATAACGTGGAGGAAGTCCATATTGTCAAGGACGCGTCCGCCTACAGCATCGGTGACGAGTCAACGTACAAGCGCGCCGATCTCGGCGATTTGGACCGTATCATGGACGATGAGGAAAGGCCGTCGATTCTCAAGCTTTATCTCAACGATTCGCGACCCCTTAATCAATCCCTCCTGAACAACGGCATCGTGGACATTTCTCTCATCGATGCCCCTGGACTCAACCGCGACAGTGTCAAAACGACTGCGCTGTTTGCGCGACAAGAGGAGATCGACGTTGTCGTCTTCGTTGTCTCCGCCGAGAACCATCTCACGGAGTCGGCACGCAATTTCCTCAAGAACGCGAGCAATGAGAAGGCCTACGTCTTCATCGTCGTCAACAAGTTCGATCAGATCAAGAACAAGGACAAGTGCCGGCGCATGGTTCTTGAGCAGATCAAGGAACTCAGCCCTCGCACGTACGAGGACGCTAACGATTTAGTTCACTTCGTCGATTCGCTCGCAGGCAAGGACGACCCATCATTTGAGGAACTCGAAGCTTCCTTGCGTTCTTTCGTGCTCGTCAAGCGTGCCAAGTCGAAGCTCAATCCCGCCTCGACATACCTATCAAATCTTCTTTCAGACATCGAACTTCTTGTGGGCGCGAACGCCATCGTTGCGCAGGCCGAGATCGCGCACGCCAAGGGGGACCTCGACGCTGTGCGGCCCGTCCTGGAGCGGATGAAGAACAGCCGGGAGGCGCTTGAAGAGGCGTTGGAAGCCGTGGAGGAGCAAGGCGCAAGCTCAGCAAGTAGCAAGACGCACCGGATGCTCACGGATGCGCTCGACCGGGTTGGCCAAGGTCTTCCAGGCGTATCGTTGGTCCAAATGCCCTCGTATCCCGGCCTGCTCAACCTGTGGGATTACGCGCGAGACGTTCGCAAGGCGCTTATCACCAGTCTCGACATGGCAGTCAAGCTTGCGGAGGACGAGGCGCGAGTCGTCGCATCGACGGGTGTCCAAGAGGTCCTCATACTTGGCGACGAATATCTCCCAGAAGGCGTTGAGCGCTCTCGGCGCGTATTTATGCCCGAGGCGATGTTCAGTACACGTCGTACACGCGACGGCAAGCGGAAGGTTCGCAGAAACAGCGCCGTCGTCGCTGGCGGTACGCTCGGCCTAGGGATTGGCCTCGCAACGCGCGAAGAAATGCTTCAGCCGACATTCCTCGATCTCCTCGACGCCCCACACCACATCTGGATTTATCTCTGCGACGGGAAGGAAGCGGAGGTTGAAGAGAAAGGCACGAGCGCACTCGGGATCGTTTCTGTTGCCGTCGCCACGGTCACGATGGTCGGCGGGCAGTCCATCGGCATGCGCGGATTCGTAGAGGGCGTCATGCACATCACCAATGTCCTCGCCGACGAGAACGCACGAAAATGGGGCGCGCCGATACTCGGCGCGTTGGTCGCCGGAGCCGCTGCATACTTCATCCTCGAACTCCCCAGCTCAGTCCCGCGCACCGTCGGAAGGCGCATTCGCCACTCCCTCGTCGACCCCGCTGGCGGAGCGCAGCCCCAAGAGGAGCTATTCGTGTACGCCCATGCGGCTCGGGTTTCGCGCGAGACGCGCAAGGTGCTCCGCCTTGCGTCGTGGGATTTGAAGGAACGCTTCCGCGTTGCACTAGAGGAGCGATCGCGTGAAGTAAGGGGTGCTGAAGAGACAGAACGACGTGCCGTTTGTGCGAAGGACTGGTTCGCCGTGGTCGCGCAGAAGGCTGCTGAGATCCGCGATCAAGCGGGTTTGGTCTCCTTATCGTGATACGTTTCGTCGGCAGGTATGTACTTTCAACTTACCCACCGTGAGTAGACCTTGCTAACTGCGTTTATTGTAGGTAAACCTCATTCGGATTCTTTGCATAGCCAGCCGCTCCAGCTGCGCCGCCCCTTGTATTGTTCCGTCTTCACTTCACCTTTACTCATACTCTTACGACATTCTCATTCTCATCATAGACGAGGCTTCGCCCCTCATGCACATTCGTTTACTCCTTAACCTTAACGTGTTGATCGCCTCATGTCTCTCTACGCTACTTCATTGATGATGTATGAATTCTAATCCCGGTCAGGGGGTGCATTGTTGCCGCTCAGTGGGCACTCGCGGAGGTGCGGAGGTGCGACCTTAGTGAATGTAATAAACATTTGCCCCCTGTCGGACGGAGGATGCACTGTCGCTGGGTGGTTAGGTCTTCCGTATCGTGACGGTCTGCGTAATGCGCAGCCAGAGTGAAAGAGGTAAGGGGGAGTTTTCAGGGAGGTCAGACGGTGTTGACCGGAACAAGGATGATACGCTTGGCGACATGCAGTCAGGTACTGGTCCGTGCCACGTTTCGCATTTTCATCCTCTCGGCTTACCCACACCATCACACTGATCCGCGTTCGATGCGACAGGAGGTCGGCGAACTCTTGCGTGACTGTCATCGCTGGAAGCTATCAAAGTGCGCGGGATAGCCTGAGAGACCCTACGGAAATATGGCGTCGGTGGCTGTGCTAGTGGCCCTCTCAACTCGGAATTCTACGGAACTATTGGTGCGTGTGCCCTCACTGTGCTGGATGGTTTCACTTTTCAGATAAAGCGTGGGGACATCAATGTTGACCGGGGTGCCATGAACGTGAAGGGCTTGCAAATTCCCGTTCTACTGTTCGCTGGTGCGATTGTAATGACCTCAAATACTCAGAAGAGTTAAGACACCCTCCAGAGCGCCGAAAAGCAGTATCACAAACGCTGCGGAACTCTTTCGAGGCGGATCATTGTCATTGAAGGCACCTTTGAAAATGACGGGGTCATGATTGTCTGAAGGTCTGTCGCGAATCGATGCGGTCTCCCGGACCACGAAGTTTCCGCCTTCGCGAATGATGGGCTACGGTCTTACGCCGATCAACCAATCCTGTTTCACTCCTCAGAGATTGCAGTCGATTGGATGGAACGGGTCTGCATGCGTGGTACGTATGTGTCCCTGTGAAACCTTGCCGTAATGCAGCTGCTTATTTGACGACAGAAGGTAAACATGGTAACTTTCGAGGAATCCTTTGGCTGCCCTGGGACCTCGATGGGCCTCGAAACTCCCCAGATGACTGGCCACATGGTGGCTGGTTCTTCTATGTCAAGAGGGTTATCCTTCGCTTGCGCTATCACTTTTCTGCTTTCCTCTCTTGTCTTTCCAGTTGGTGCCATCGCTGCTTAGAAATAGCATAGAGCCTCATGTAGTGTCTTTCGTCGCTTGCTAACTTCATGTAGACTCCTTTCTGGCCGACCTCTACCAGTCCGCGACCAAAGTCTGCCAGTACTTCGTTTCCGAGTCACCTATTCTCATAGAAGAAAATTGGGGCAGTCGTAATGACGCTATTCGTTTCTTTGCCAGTGCCTACTAAGTAGCGCGCGCGGTTTCGTCGATTCCGTCTTCGTACCTTGCTTCGTACCACTTTTTAGACTTGCTTACTGGGAAAAAACTGAACAGGTGGGTCTGACAGTGTGTTGTCGCAACCGAAAATGAACGCAATTATGCACTGCCAGGAACTGGCAATTGCGATGTTGCCGTCCTCGGTGGTGGTACAGTGGCCTGCCTCTTCAAGCTTCAGGTCCCTTGTTTATTCCCACCGAACTGGGCCTAACCCATCGAAGTACGTCTCTCAAGTCCGAAATAGATTTGCTATCTTTTCGAGAGTAGGGCCCGTCTTGTTGTGGGACATGAACTCGAACGTTTATACAACACGTCTGCAAGAAGTCAGGTACTACCCGACGGACAATTCAAATGCGTTGCAGCCAACGCACCTCACGGCAGTGCCGAAAGGCCACCTGCTATCCCACGACAGCTCGCATGAGCTCATGGCTTATATGATATTGCAGGATATGCTTAGTTTAGGCGTCGGATGTCCAATCGAGTCGATAACTTTACCGCCCACAAGCTACGGTGCTCGCTGGGCGATCGGAACTAAACAACCCGCTTCAGTCTTCTACTGCCTATGGAACAGCATTCCCCCCAGTTCATCAACGGCCTCCTTATCTTCCACATTTACTCCGCCGTTTCCGTCAACGAACGCGTCTTCTTGTTCGCCGACCGAGGATCAAGTCGGAGCTGCCACACTGCCCTCAGGCTTGCGTAACGTTGCGTTGGCAAACCAGTCCGAGTCAGAAATCAATATGCTTGTTTTCCCATAGGTTCATCTTGAACTTCTCGCATCTTCTGATAATGCAGAAGGTACTAGTGAACATGACGTAGTCGTTCCAGTAGAGGCTTGACCTGATATGGTTTCTGGAACAAGCAGTGAAGCTAGAAGGATGGTAACTTAATTATTTAACTACCTAACAATCCTAAAAAATGCTTTTACGCACCATGGTGTGGGACTCAAGTGTCTTCCTAGAACCCCCTACCCACTAAAAAACCGTGCTTCCATAAATCCAGTCATCTGGGAGGTCGCGTTGCCTCTTGCACTGTATAGGGGTACGATATGTTCTGATGTATGCGTACTTCTTTCGGATCACTTTCCGACTTTCGTCACCGCGGTGTTTTGTCTTCGAAAAATCTGCGTTGATCGTTTTGAGTCCCGCTAACTCCACCTCTTTTTTCGTGCGTTCTCTCTTGGATTATTCTTTCGCATCACACCGTCCAGACCAGGTACGCTGCCTCTGAGAGTCTGAGAGTCTGATCTTCAGAAGTCGTGTTGCTCCCAGATCGTGTACATTGGATAGTTGTTGGATAAATAGTCTTTCTTGGCCTGGCCCCTTATGTCCTTCCTCTTTTGCAATGTCTCTATGCCGAAGTGTTGCACCTAATGTTAGAACCTAGGAAGATCGTCGGCCAGGTGTGGAGCCACTGTCCCTTGGCTTTCTTCCGTATCACTAGCCTCGCTGGGTGTTCACAGCTCATCAGGATATGGTCCATGGTTTCGTCTGCGCCGCAGAAGTGGCAGAAGCATCTCCTCTCGAAGTCTGGAAGCTTCAGCCAGTAGTACCGGCCCAGGCGCACCTAATACTAAATCAAGAATATCTCTATGGGCACTCGGTCCGAGTCGCCTGCCTTAGGTTCATCGGTTCAAGCAACTTTATCTTTGATAGCAACTCACACTCGCCGCGAACGCCGACGCAGAGCACGCAGTTGATTGTCCCTCTATTCGAATCTCTTATCCGCTTGATGACAGCGTCAGATCTTGCGCGCCTGAACGCCACCATGACTATCTTAATGAATTTTCAAAGCCTTGTGGCGCACCCATCGAATCCACGACTCAGACGTTTTCTGGGCTTACAGCAGGCCATCTTAGCAGTCTCACACCGTGCCCGGACATACCCGAGAGTATTGATGGACCCTTTTCTATGTGGCGTTAACTTAGGAGTTGTCGCCACTTCCAATTGACGCTTGACTCGGAAGTACCGCGGTATTGATACAGCCCACCGTATCACCCCCCTTCTGGACTCTCAAGTGTTTACTTTCATGCAATGACCGCGATTCCCCGTTCTTACGCAGAGTTCGGTCATCTAGCACCCAATGATATCTTTTCTCGCCTTTCCAATTGCTGCAGCCATACTCCGATTCCGACTATGCTTGGTCAACGACTGTTTTCTCACTTCTCCCGCGGAGCTGTCCTTGATCTTGCCTTACTATGAAGCACCTGCCCATATTCTGTAATGTGTGAAAATGCCGTGGACTCGAAAACTTCCAAATTTGCGGCGTCGATGACCTCTGGCACCAAGGTTTCTCCACTCGTCTCCGAGTCCTATAAATATCGGTCGCACCATTCGTCTACTCTCAGCAGTCTTCTACCATCGTCAAGAATGAACACCTCGAACATGCGGGCAGTATTGATTAAGAACGGAAAAGGCCCCGTGGAAAACTTGTACATTGGCGAGACGGCAGTACCTACGCTCCAGCCAGGGGAGGTCCTTGTCAAGGCGCGTCAGGCTTCCTACCGCGAAACGCCGGGATTACGCGTTCTCATCTAACCACACGCACGCTCCTGGCAGATCAAGGCGTTTGCCCTCAATCGCATGGATATTATCCAGCGCGAGGGCAACTATCCAGGAATTCCCTCGGGCTCATCGGAGATTCTTGGTGTGGAGTTTTCTGGGCACATTGTTGCTCTCGGCCCCAAGACATCACTTGGGTGGCAGACAGGCGATGAAGTCCTAGGTCTGGCCGATGGGGTGAGTATAGATACGAAATTCCTCTTTCATTCATCCGCAAAAACCCAGTATTAGCACTCATATTTCACCCTTGTTTTTTGCCGCAACAGGGTGCATACGCAGAGTTCATTGCGGTGCCTGAAAGGCAAATCCTTCACAAACCACCGCAGATGCCGTGGACAGATGCTGCGTGCATTCCCGAAGCGTTCATCACGGGTGCGCCCCCAAGTTTGCCGCATTAGCTCTGTACTGATAACGCAAGGGCAGCCTTTCAAGCCCTCGTCTTGAATGGCGAGATCAAGCCCGGTGACGATGTGCTCGTTCACGCAGGTTCTTCAGGTGTAGGAACAGCCGCGATTCAACTCGCGCGCTTCTACGGAGCGTGAGTTCGCCTCTGCGATGTCCTCTTAATTTTCCTGCCACGTTTTCTCTGATACTGCCCGAACGTCAGGCGCACCGTGACCGCAACCGCATCTAAGAAGGAGAAGCTCGACCGACTTCTTTCCCTCCCTGCTGGCGCTACCCACGTCGCAAACTACAAAACAGAAAACTTTGTGGATGTGGTGAAGGACGCGACAGGGGGTAAAGGCGTCGACATTGTCGTGGATATGGTTGGGCAGTCGCATTTTTCACGCAACGTGGAAGCTTTGGCGATGGACGGCCGCATGATAATTCTTTCCATGATGAGTGGTTCGTTCTTCAATACTTTATTGTTACGCGAGCTGCCCCTCATTGACACCATCTATTCCCGGGACTCATCTTAGGCCCCACGGTCTCGAATCTAAGTCTTCGTCCAATCCTGTTAAAGCGGCTTCGCATCCAGGGTTCGACCCTGCGGTCGCAGTCAGTAGATTATAAGGCCAGCCTCTTTAAAAGGTCTGCGCCTGCTGGTTAATTGGCCGCGTGTGGGGTGTTCACATACTGCTTAGATTTGGCGAGTTGCTCGGCAATATTACTCCAAGCGACGGAGATGGTCCTATTCGCACATACATTCACAAGGCATGGCCAATCGATCGCCACATTATGAGGGTATTTCTGATCATTGCGAATCGTAGGTGTACCCATGGATGGAGATTAAAGAAGCCACGCAGGTCATGCAAGATGATCAGAATATGTTCGTCAATCCCTCCAATTTGGCACGATTTCTGCTAACTCGATATACTCGGAATAGAGGAAAGATCGTTGTTGAGATAGCCTAGTCGTCCTCTTGCTATCGTGTTATAACCGTGAACTCCCATTTGTACTGCAAAGGACGTTGTTCTTGCAGTTTGCATGCCAGTAGTAATGTTGGTTGGTCTTAGCCCAGGACTAGGCTGGGGTCGGAATCGTCGGATGCCTAGAAATTGTTCCCATATTTGTACTTTGTACTTTGTATTAACTTCATTTAGAGGGTAAAATTCCCCAGGAAGGCTATCTTTCTCTTTTCATAGTTACTAAATGCAGCTGTACAAGTGCGGCCCACTCAAGTGACTCAACGCGCGCGCAGATGGCTAATCGATGACACAAACGGGAATCTGGTTCGGGTTGAGATGAGAGAGTGCACGCAATAGAAGCAAGCGAAGACATGGCAACCTGAGCAGCGATAGCCAAGATAAGGATTGCATACTTAAGTGGTACGTAGTCGAAGAAGACTACCGAAGGTAAGACCAAAGGGCTCCCGAGTCGGAGCCCCAGGGTCACCGGTGCACTAACTTACTAGTCCGAGTCGCCGGTTGCAAGGCCGGTTGTTGGCAGTTTTTTTGTACCGGTCCGCTCCTATTCAAGCTTTCACACATTTTTCTCTGCTCTCCCACACCACCACATCGTCCGGCGCAACAGGAGGTCGGCGAGCTCGTGCATGACAGCGTTGCTGGCACCGAAACTATCAAAGTACGCGCGATGGGGACCCTACGGAAATTTGGTGTCGGTGGCCGTTGCCCCTTGGATTCTGTGGCACTGCTTTGTGCGCCCTTGCCGTGCTGAATGGTTTCGCAGATAAGAAGTGCAGAGCGCATTGTTGCCGACTGGCACCTGCCACGAAGGGCTTACAAATTCCCATTCTACCGTTCGCTGGTGTGATTACAGAGGCTCTAAGACGTCCTCTAGAGCGTCGAAACGTAACATCACATGCTTCAGAACTCTTTCGAGACGTTCATTGTATTGAAGGCATCTTTGAGAATGACAGCGCCGTCGTGACCGCCTGAAGGTCTGTCGCGATGCGATCGCCGAACCACGAAGTTTCAGCCTTCGCGAATGACGGGCTACGGTCTTGCGCAGATTAACCAACCCGCTTCTTTGACCCGCTTTCACTCAAACCATTGTTTGTTCTGTCGATTGGATGGAATTCATGCGTGGTATGTGTTCAAGTTGTTCCCTCTTGTGAGATCTTACTGTAATGCATCTGCTTATTTGACACCGGAAGACCGACGAGGTGATTTTTGACGGACCCCTTTGCACCTCTGGGTCCCTGGTAGGCGTTCAAAGTACCTAGATGACTAGCCACGTGGGTGTTGGCTCTTTCTATGTCAAAGGGGCGGTCTTTCGCTTCCGCTAGCACTTCTCTACACCCTTCCCTTGTCTTTCCCGTTCAAATTCTCGCCATCGCTGCTTACAAAAGGCATAAAGACCCGGATGGTGTCTTTCGCGGCTTGCTAACTTCAGGTGGACTTTTCTGATTCACTTCTACGAGTCCGCCACCTAAGCTGGTTCTTCGTTTCCGAATTTCATATTACCTTAGAAGAGCATGGGGAAGTCGTCGGTGACTCTATTCCTTTATTTTCTGGCACTCACCCCGTCAGTCACGCGCGGCGTCATCGACCCCATCTTGATATCTTTAGTTGCTCTAATGGGAAAACCCCTAAAAGGTGGGTTTGGCAGCGTGTTCTCACGACCCAATATCAACGTCATTATGCACCGCAGGAATATGGGTATTGCGATGGTGCTATCCTCGGTGCTCATAGCTTGTCTCCTTGTTACTCCCACCAAACCGGGCTCTGTTCAACGAACTGAAGTACTGTACGTCTCACGTTGGAAATAGATTTGCTATCTTGAGAGTGTCGACATAGGCCTGTCTTGTCGTAGGACATGAACTCGAACGTTTATACAAGATACGAAGTCAACAACACCCCCAAAAGTCAGTTTCCCGACAGATAACTCAAACGCGTTGCAGCCGACGCGCCTCATGGCAGCTCGTTTCTTACAGTTTCATCCTCTCACACCTTCTGATTGTTACTAGAAGATACTGGTGAATGTGACGGCGCAGTGGTACTGCTTCAGGTCCGTTGGCTCAAGAACTTGAAAACTTACACGTCAGCTTTTATCTTTGATAGCAACTCACTGCCAACTCGGACGAAGGGTACGCAGTTGATTGTCCATCTGTTTATATTATTGTCCCTAGATGACAGTGTCAGGTCCTGCGTTCCTGAACGCCGTCGCGATTAATTGAATGAGCTTTGAAAGCCTTGGGGCGCTCCATCGAATGCACGGCGATTTCTGGGCCCGCAGCAAGCCATTTTGGCAAGCTCACCTCGTTCCCGGACATATCTAGAGAGCATTAGTGGCCCCTAACTTACCCTTTCCTATGCTGCATTGTCTTATCGCCGCAGGACTACAACTGAATTTTGACCCTTGAAGCTCGAAGTACCGCGCAGCCCGCCTTATCGCCCCGCCTCCTTCTGGACTCTCGATCATAAGTATGTAGTTTAATCACCGCGATTCTCCAGATTTTAGTCATCTCGTGCCCAAAGATTGGCGATGATTTTTCGCTTTTCCAATTGGCCATACTCCGAATATGCTTGGACAAAGTCCATGACAAAGACTGTATTCTTACTGTACTTCTGCCGGCGGAGTGTCCATGATCTTGCCTTTTGACTATGATGTACTGTAATACACTCTATGGTAAGAGAATGCCGTGGACTCGAATACTTCCGACTCGGAATTTGCGTCATCGACGATCATTCACACGCGATGGCACGAGCGTTACGAGGTTTCTCCACTGCTCCACTGGTCTCCTATAAATAGTATCGGTCGCACCGTTCATCTGCTCTCAGCCTTCTACTATCATCAAGGATGAACACGTCGAACATGCGAGCGGTATTGATTAAGAACGGGAAAGGTCCTCTGGAAAACTTGTATATCGGAGAGACGGCAGTGCCCACACTGCAGCCAGGGGAGGTCCTTGTCAAGGCACGTCCCTACCGCGAAACGCCGAGATCACGCATTCTAATCTAGCCACACACACTCATGGCAGATCAAGGCGTTTGCCCTCAATCGCATGGATATTACCCAGCGCGAGGGGAACTACCCAGGGATTCCCCCGGGTTCATCGGAGATACTTGGTGTGGAGTTTTCTGGGCACGTCGCTGCTCTCGGCCCCAATACATCACTTGGGTGGCAGACGGGCGATGAAGTCCTAGGTCTTGCCAATGGGGTGAGTATAGATACGAAATTGCTTATTCATTCGCTCGCAAAAACCCGATATTAGCGCTCATTTTTTGCCGCAATAGGGCGCGTACGCAGAATTCATCGCGGTGCCTGAAAACCAAATTCTTCACAAACCACCGCAGTTGCCGTGGACAGATGCTGCGTGCATCCCTGAGGCGTTCATAACGGGTACGCCATAATTTCGCCGCATTTGTTCTTTGTACAGGCTGATCACGCAGAGCAGCATTTCAGGCTCTCGTCTTGAATGGCCAGATCAAGCGCGGTGACGATGTGCTTGTTCACGCGGGTGCTTCAGGTGTAGGAACAGCTGCGATTCAACTCGCGCGCTTCTACGGAGCGTGAGTTCGCCTCTGCGACGTCCTCTTGACCCCCCTACCATATTTCTCTGATGCTGCTCGAATGTCAGGCGCACTGTCACTGCAACGTCATCTACAAAGGAGAAGCTCGACCGACTTCTTTCCCTCCCTGCTGGCGCTACCCACGTCGCAAACTACAAAACAGAAAACTTTGTGGACGTGGTAAAGGACGCGACAGGGGGGAAAGGCGTCGACATTGTCGTGGATATGGTTGGGCAGGCGCATTTCACTCGCAACGTGGAAGCTTTGGCGATGGATGGTCGCATGATAATTCTCTCCACGATAAGTGGTTCGTTCTTTAACGTTTTATTGTTATGTGAGCTGCTCATCATCAACAATAGGCGCAATGGTCTCAAATTTAAGTCTTCGTCCAATCCTGTCAAAGCGCCTTCTCATCCAGGGTTCGACTCTGCGGTCCCGGTCAGCAGATTATAAGGCCGAAGTCATCAAAAGGTCTGCGCCTCCTCTATTGATTGACCACATGCGGGGCGTTCACAACTACCTATCAGTTTTAGCGCGTTGCTCGGCAATATCACTCCGAGCGGCGGAGATGGTCCCATTCACACGTACATTCACAAGGCATGACCAATAGATCGCCACATTATGAGGGTATTTCATTCTAATCATTGCGAATCGTAGGTGTACCCATGGACGGAAATTAAAGAAGCCACGCAGGTCATGCAAGATGATCAGAATATGTTCGTCAATCTCTCCAATTTAACACGATTTCTGCTAACACAATAGACTCGGAATAGAGGAAAGATCGTTGTTGAGATAGCTAGTCGCCGTCCTCCTTACATACTTTAAGGAATCGTGTTGTTCTCGCAGTTCGTATGGGGTCTTCCAGTTTATCGTAGACGCTTGAAGTCTTGAGCTTGGTCTAGGAATCTGTAACCGTATTTGGACATTTTAGTTTGTACTAACTTCTTTTGGAGGGTAAAATTTCCCAAGCAAGGCTATTTTTGCTTTTGTAGCCACCAAATGCGGTCACCTGTGTGCATCCAGCCCACTGCACGTCTAAGCTCTGCTTATCGGCGCAGACATCCTGCCTCCCTAAGTTAATCGCGACAATTTGGCTCGCCCCTTGTACCTCAGTCGTCATGGTTGCGGTGTGAGATGTGAGAGGGTAGTGGCGGCGCCCTCGTTACCCTAGTGAGGTATTGCACTCGACATCGGCCAGCAAGCCTGAGCGACGGTTTGCCCCATCGAGCACAGCGGTAATGTTGGGCTGTAGGGCTGACTGTATGTCCTTGCTAACTTACTCGTGAATAAGAGTGACTCGGAATGAGCGTCCTAGGATGCACAGCCTGTGTATTTAGCGAATAAACCTTAGACTACCCGGGCCTGGACTTCCAGAGTAACCGGTGCATCAGCTTACAGCAAAATCAAACAGGAACAAGTCAACAAGCGTGCTGCTCGGTACCCATCCAATTTTATTACCCGTCGATAAGTTAGCTCGGAACTTGTAGTCCCACGCCATCCGTGACTGATATGTTCTAGTCGTTCGCGCGATTGTGGCGTTTGTGTCATGACCCGTCTCTCTCGTCACTGACAGTTTTTTTTCATGTCTCCCTGCCGCGCGTTTGTGGATACAGTACGGCAATTGAGAATAACAAACTTCGCTAACGCTAGAGTTCAGTGATCTTCCATGCAATCTCGCAATTCCTCGTTTCGTTTCATGCGAAGCCGCTGATTCAACGCTAATCCATTTTCGTGTTTTGTGACAACAACCTTAAGAAGCGTGACACCAGACGCTTTTGTTTCGCCGCAGTCCCGAGAACGCACACTGCTGGGCTGGAATCGTTGTACCGCCACTGATGTATGAACTGTAGTACAATGCGGCGGATGTTCTGGTGTTCTAGTACGTGTGCTTTTGGACGAGTACACTTGCGAGTACATTCCAGCCTATGCCGGATGGGGTGGACGGAGTCGTCAGCCGGCTGCCTCGCGCCAAGGTCCAGACCAGATTGTTCACCAAACAAAGTGATCCACCAGGCCAGTCATTCCCGCCCGGACTCATTTTTGGTGCGAATTATGACTGTTTCCTGTTTGCCGGCTCACGGTTCTCGCATGGGCACGCCTCAATCTTAAACGCCCAGCAATCATTTCCCGCCCGTACGTATAAAGACCTGCGTTGTCCACACCCACCTCTCCCCATCAACGTACTACCCGTCGCCTGCTTTGCAGAGCCATCAATATCCCTCCTATACGCACCTCTACACCCTTCGAACTCACACCGCGACCATGCAATTCAACAAGCTCTTCAAGGACCCTTCCCCGTCCCAGTCCACGGCCAAGCCCTCGACTAGCCGTCCTCAGACGCAGGCGTCATCTCAAACTAGCATCCGCACGGCCGCGAGCAGTCACGGGGCAGTGTTCTTCTAACGACCGAGCTCGCCCTCAGCCCCAACTTCAGCAGAGACTATTCCCGGCATTCCGTGCTCCTTAATCCTCATCAACGCCAACATTATATTCCCTACACCTCCACCAACTCCGCCAATAGCGCTACACAGAGCATTAATCCACACATAATGTATGAGCCAAAAAAAATATTCTTCCCAGGGGGTGGCGCTCATTGTTCATCCCTCGTGTAGGCGCGGGTGCCACAGGATGGTACTTTATTACACTCTCGGACCGTTGTGTCATAATTGTTCTAATCTTGCAAATTACCTTATTAGAGTACATCTACTCTTTCGATGTCGTTATCTCTCCCACCATCATCTATTATATCCTCCCCTACGTATTGCTCTCTCGTCTCCACCCTCCCTTTTCAAACCTCTTAGTTCGAGTAGGATCTGCTAATTCTATGACACATCTAAGAAAATTTTCTCTGCGCTGCCGGGGAAAGTGCTGATCATGACCTGTGCAGGCACGTGGGAATGTCGTGGGGGGTGTCAGTATAATCTCGACAAATGTTGGTCTAAATTTTGACCTCGTGCATGCTAATTAAGTGGACTTGTAGGCGCGAGGCTCGGCAAATTCAAATATGAACACGCTTCCCAAAGGGCGCTATACACTATTGCGGTACATAGAATAGAGATGGTGCTTCTTTGGTGGTGGGTCGTGAGTCGGTGTGATGGCATATTGCGGACTGGAGATACAACGGCAATCAAGCAGACTGGTTCGTCCATAGTCTAAACTGATTAACCGCGGGAACGGCGGTGTAGGAGCGAGGTGCGTGAGTACTATCTATCACAGAATGTGTATACTTCGGTTCAGGGAAGGCAGTAAAGTTCGCCAAGTTGACGAACCACGAGATAACACGGCTTGGAGGGCCGCGGCACGTAAAGTCCTCCCGAAGAGAGCGCACGAAGCCCGCATTTTATGTCTTGACAGAAGAAACTAACTTCCAGTGAGCGGCGGTAGCGTGCTCTCCAGAATAGAAATATCTTAGGTTAAAAGAGAAGATCCATCAATTTTAGGCCACGCACACGAACGCATTTGGGAAATCCGCACTGAGCCAACGTGTCGATCGCGTGGCGAGAACTAACTAGTACGATTCGATGGGGATCCGGAAATCAATGATTCATAGACGCTTCCAGTCCATTGCGAAGGCTGCGGAAATGGGCGCAGTAAACCGCCCTGCGGACCTTAATTTTTTTTATATCGTTGCGCGGCATGACAGCAATGGACGATATAGGTCCGGAGAGATACATTCTCGCAATCAACACAATAACGTTGCCTCGAGTAGGTATGGGCTCCTGTCGGCGATACGAGGGACATATCGGCCCCAAATGGTGGCCGAGGAGAAGGGCATCGCTACCCGGAGGGTGGCATTAAGCCATAAACGGCGAGTTTCGGGTCCGTTCCGTGAGTTGTCGTTGCTTCGGAGGTGCTAGGAGGACGTCAGCGACGCACTCCCAAGAAAGCCCCACGTGTATTTGCTGTAACGGAACTTCCTTTCTCTTTCTCCATATCGACGGCACCAACGGCGATTGTGGATGAGACTTGAAGGGAAGGTCCTCGATTCTGCGCAGCCGATGGTGTGGCACAGTATCAGCATCGGGTCAGATGCGCCAAGTACAGAAAGTCCTGTTCCTGTATGAGAATCATGACTCTCTAATCGGCGTCACAGTACATCTGCACTTGAGGCGGGCACGCCGCACCAACGCCTTCCCATCAATTCTACTGATCGGCGTGCCAGACCACGACTGGGAACTATGAATCTTAATGTTGCATAAAGCATGAAGCCTGATGAAGGGTTCCACACTCAGTGAGGTAAAGTGGCCACCCAAAAGTAGCGGCGATAGGGTAAGAAAAACAGTTCCAAGGGGGATGATCAGGACTGCTATGGCTGAAGCGCTGAAGAGTTAATTGACTCTATGGGGTTGCCTGCGCGAGGCTTCGAGTGAAAGTGCGGGGATACTTGGCCGCTGGGAAAGAAATTGTACTAGTTGCTGTTAACATGGAAGATCGAGATGACCATCGCATCACATGCACAGGTAGTATCGGCCAGCGAAGATGTCGTCCATTAGGTGACTCCTCGGATATACGATGGATGCAAGAACGCCGCGCATAAAGCATACGAAACGGCGGTCGACGGGCACGGACTAGAACGAACAAATAGGTTTAAACGCCTTGAGTTTTGCGAGAAGGAGCAGTCTCGCGTTGAGCAAATTCTCACTCCGCTTGAACGCAATTTCGTCCGAAATAATCCCGAAAGTACGTTGGACTTAGGACATCAGGACATCAGATCTATCAGATCTACATCAGAGACCGAAGCGGAGAAACCCGGGAGATGGAGATGCTAACTGTATTATGATCCGACATCATGACTGCCAGTGGTCACCCGAGGTCCATTGAGCTATCGTTCTATGACATGGCTACAGTAATTATTTGCGACCAATGGCCAGCGTCGTTGCCGTACAGCCGTACAGTATTGATGCAGAATGGCGTTGCCGTGCGGACGATGGGTTACAGCCTCGGCCCTCCGACTCGGATGTCCTCACGACGGAGTTAATGTTTGACTACCAACAACCTTTCAATAGTCAACGTTGTCTGAAACCGCGCATGTTAGAGAGTTAAGACAATGGTAATCTTAATAGCATCAAGTGTCTGATCACCGAGTCAGGCCCTGAAAACACAACCGTTTTTGACTTCTCGATCAAGAAGCTACTGCGCATCATAATCTTCAGCTCATTTCAGTTCCCGATGATGTCCTTGTTGGCTGTTAGAGGCTCACAGCCCTGTAGCCAGTTCCTAGTTGATGGCATGGAACACCCAGTCTACGACAACAATTGATACAGTGCCGGAGGTTGGTGAGACGAGTTGGTGAGACGAGCAGAGCAACGGAATCGAAACCAAGAATATTGTAGATGCCGTCCGGCCAACACAAACGGAATGTCTTATCTGTACGAGATCGAATAGTTTACCCAGACACGCGGGTTACCTCCGGTGATTTCCAAGTGTGATAAGCCGCCTATGAGAACGATTTTATCCATCAGCTTGGTTCTTTTCTCTCCGTAGTCGCCGATAACAGGCCGCCAAGGATGAAGGAGCTCATTGATGTCTTAGCATGTAAAGACAAAAAATAACCGCCGTACTACGTACTTGGGATATGTAAATCTGAGTTCACGATGGAAACGCGATTTGAACGGTAGGACCAACGAGATAATGAACAAGTGATGAATACAATATCTCGTGTGCAGACTAAATCTGTCGCCTCTTGTCTTAGAAATTTGCCGAATGTCTGCGCTGCGGTTCGTATGGAGGAAGATGGTCCTACGAATAGGTCATCTACTTGATATGTGGTTTCCACGAACCGAGAATAATGGCCCTGAGAGGGAGCCCACGACGTCTCTTCGTTTCTCATACGTACCTCGGGTCATTTAACGGCGGTTAAACTGATCTATGTCACCGACTTACAGCAATGCGTGGAGAATCCCTGGTGCCTCTCTGAAAAAGCCGAAAGGAGAAAGGGTAAGCGAAGAAGAACAAATGCGGGGGCCGCCTGTGGTTACCTGCTCCTTTGGTTTCTTGTGGCTTACCGCCCAAGGTTACAGTCGTCAACCTCTACGCAATGCGTTCACGATCTTTCCGGTCGGAGGCTGGAAGACATGGTACGAGTGAACCTTCAGAATCGATCATAGTCTATGAAACCAAGGGGTGGTTGACAGCAACAAAAACGCGCTAGATTCAGAGTCTGCGAAATAACGGCACAAGAATCTCGTGTGCTCTTTGCCAGCCTCTGTGATGCGTCTCGAAGAGAAGCCAGCGCTGATTCGATTACTAAGTTATCCTTGATCTGTCTATTTGAAACGAGCTCGACAACGACGGCATTACCAGCGATTGAGCTGTGCCCTTGTAACCAAACCAGAATCAGAACAAACTGTAGTTTAAACCCGTCAGGGCCAACCCAGAGGAGAGCATCAATAGAGTTCAGCTTCCACGTTTAGATCGTATCATCGTGTTTGAATAGGTCGTGGAGTCTGTAGATACATCGAGCTAGCGATATCCGAGGCAGGGACGGCAGCCAAGTCGAATGTCGGGGATTAAGGAGACGTAACAAAAAAAGCGGCACCACGTTCCGTGAGTCCTACGCAGAGAGACTGGACCACTGCTGTCGACCGCACGGGTCTCACGAAGTATGTCACCGCCGTCTGGGGTGGAACGGAGAACCAAAGTATCAACCCCAGGAACGAATTGGTGACCCTTAAGGCTATGCCAGAGCGGGACCGTACGCCCACCTTTATCATGAATGCAAAATGATCGGTATCTATCCCGTGAATGTACATTGCAAAATCCACAAATCTACCTGCAAACGTCTGGAGATATTCGGTTTCTGTTTGGCGATCAAGGAGGTTTGAAATCGAGAGCGGCGGCTTCATTGCAGGCTCCGTTTTACCCGGTGTGGCCCGTGAGGCCACTGCGCAAAACTGACAGCAATGTTGAGAACAATAGGCAAGGCGATGTAGTGGCGGGATGGCTGTGGTGACGTCTCCAAAGTGGCATTCGGGAGTTCCCACTCGCACAGCTTCTCAGCCAAAACTCCCACGCCAACCTCACCCTCAATCATAGCCTGATACTGTACAGTATTCGAAATATGAACACGGTAATGACAGTGCAAAGCATGTACAGTAACACATCGGGCTCACCGAGCCTTGCGACCGATCAACGATTTTTTCGCCGTCACTGTGCCGGCATTCCCCTTCACTAACTTTTCTTTTTTCTTTTCTCCCGATCGTCGCTTCTGTTTCAACTCGTCCTTCGTTAGCGCATCCTTGGTCAGCGAGGGGGCAGCCTTCTCAATATCTGTTTGGTTTGGGAGAGGGTTCGACTTAATTTTGGTTAGTCGACGGTAAGGTTCAGCACCAAGACATATACGTACCTTGGACCCTTTTCTTGGCTTTGGGCTTGTGACCGATCCCATGGTGGTCGGTTCACTCGGAGCCTTCTTCGGCTTCTTTTGAGCAGGTGGCTCTGCGACTTCCGCGGCCCGCTTTTGTTTTTTCCCTCCCTGGACTGGTTTCTCAGCGGCCTTGTCAGGTATCGTCGTGCGTGGAGTTTCCGCGCTCGTTAGTTCGTCGGACTCCGAATCGTTACCATCCTCAGCCTCCAGGGTGAGACCGTGCCAGCGAGCCCCTTCATCGTTACCAAGCTTGCAAGTCCAGATCGGTAAAGAGGCGCTCTTAGAAGATTTTATGCTGAGGCTCTGCACGTTGTCCCAGCCACGATGGACGGCAGCGACTATCGCAGGAAGCGCAGTCATGAGGTTTGCGAGAACTTGATCGGGCGACTGCGACAGGGTGCCAAATTTGACGGAACTGAGAAGCAATCCGTCAGTGCGAATAGACTTAGGAAAAAGGGGGATGGGAACAGACGTGCAGGTCCCGCGGTTTTGATGCATGTACGTAGACGAAATGGCACGTTCCAGTTCGCCCTTGAGATCCTTCCGAGTGAGGCACACCGGGATTGGCTGTCTACGGAGAGATCAGACGATCATCTAGTATTCGTTGCGAACTACGTACTTTTTTGCAGTGAAAAAGATCTTCCCAAGGAGACGTGGAAGGAGGGGGATGACACGGTCGTCGGCGAGGAAGAGCTCATTCTCGCGAAGCAGCGCACGCCGTGCCTCGAACGGTTTGAACTTTCCCTTGAGTTTCTCGACGCCAACGACGCGACTGATGAACTTGACGCCTGCCTGCTCAAGGAGATCTTTGTATTCACGCTGTGGGTCCTTAGTAATAAGACAGACAGCCGAGTCACGGGGATCGACGAGGGGGTACTTGACAGGGCTGATAATGTATTAGCGTGAGGAAATGCAGAGCTGCAAGTGACGCACATTCTACGAGGTTTCAACTTGGCTTCGGCGTGAACCCGCTTCACTGAGACCTGAAGCCATATATACTCCTCCTTTCCGGGAAGTAGCTCATTTTCTTCGCGCTTTTGCTGCTGCTTGAGAGCGTACTCCAACAAGGCGGTGATAGCGCGTTTGCATTGCTTGACAGAGACGTGACCATCGATGAGCTCGTCCGCCATGAGTGGCACTCGCGTGCCCTGCTGACGAGAGCAAAGTCGGATCACACATTGAGGACCCCGGATACCACATTCGGTCAAATTCCGGTTCCTGGAGTACCCCGGTCGGCCTGTTCTCGATACGACGCTATACTGCTATGCTGCTTCTCAGGCTCCCACTGGCACGTTTTCTGGTAGACATCTCCGCGGTGACAGTTCCTGTTATTTCGTGGTCACATCATTATGGCGCACAGACAATTGCAGAAATTAACAGTTCCACATTCCTCCGACTCCGGCGTGTCGCTCACCGGAATTTTGGAGCAAATAGAACCCTCGGCACTAACTAGAGGACGACCTATTGCACTGGTAAGTCCGACTTGTTACGAGACATTCGCATATTTTTGACAATTTGGGGTAGATTCTACATGGAGCAATCGGGTGGGTCCACGTAATCGCAAATTGCTTGTGGGGCTTAATGATACTGCATATCCCCAGCCATAAGGATTACCTGTACCAGAAAGCCCTTGCTGCGAGGCTACCGCTCGATTCCTTTCGCTTCGATTTCAGGTATCCCTCTCGTTTGTCAACTGTTATCATCTTCCACTTTTAACAATGAATTCGACTGTAGGGGTGCGTGTGAATCCGGTGGGACGACGAGGCATGGTGGATTAGCCAACGACGTGGAAGATGTGCGAGTTGTGGTCGCATATCTCACCCAGGAATACGGCTACAAAATTGATTTGCTCGTCGGTCACTCTCGCGGAAGTTTCGTCGCTATACGCTGGTTGTGTACTTCCGATGAAGGTAAAAACGTCGGGGGTTTTGTCAATATGGCCGGTCGCTACAAGATGGATGTGAGAGCCATTCGACCGTCATATAAGCGAGTATTGGTCTCTGACCCTCTGGCCTCTAGAGAGTATTACAGAGTGAGCGGATCATTTAATTGACTTGGCCGTTCCGAATATATATTTCCTGTAGATGCCGAACGACCTTTCCAGCTAAACGAACACGGTTACTTTGACTGGAAGGTCACTGTCGCTGGGAGGCCCGTTGTCATACGAATTACAGCAGAGGCCTTGCGTGAATTCGCGACTTGTGATACATCCATCTCTGGAAACATTTTCCATCTGCTACCGACGTCCTGACTATTCACGGTATGGCTTACAAGATGGTGCCACCGTGAGCCTCTTATCTGCTCCCTGGACCGTTAATCCTAATCATTGACAGATATGATGCGACCATCTACGCGCGAGCACTGGGTGCGCGAATTCCTGGCACGCACAACCTATACATTGTAGAATATGCCGATCATAACTTCACCGAGGTATGTATACTGTATCAGAGATTATTGAAAAAACTGATTTGTTCCACAGCACAGGGGAGAAGTCCTTGACGCCATTCTGCAGTGGTGGGAAACAAGGAAGCGCGGCGGATTGAAAACAGGGCTTTGGCTGACTGGTGTACCTCACAAGCTTTGAGCGCTTCGTATGAATTTGGATTCATTATGATATTGCGCGCACAGTGAACTTGACGCTGCTCAGTGACCTGCAATTTCACCATGCACAAACGATTCACTTTTTATGGGGATTACGGTAATAACTAACCTTCACCGTATCAATCCGATTTCATAGGGTGGCGCGCAATGACGCCCGTCTCTCAAAAGAATTGCGAAGTTGACAAACAACATAGCCAACTCAAGGTACCCGCCGTTTCTGCGCACTGCTGATATAGAATTGGACGATGATTTGTCAGATGCGGTTTTGTCATCTAACGCAGTTTTGTCAGATGAACTGTTTTTTGTCAGATGCAGTTTTATCAGACGCAGTTTTTGTCAGCGTCAGTTTCTCAGCGCGTTACGATTATTAATTTACGATGGTGTAGGTCAGTTACGTTGTCGTTCAATTCAGACACTTTGCTTGCCCTGTGCGCCTCTTGGTGCGCCTACTCGCGGGTTTCTCCTTGATAGAGTTATCAGTCTCGGTCCAACCGGCATAAGGGCGGCGTTTATTTTTAACGCCGAGCATCGTGTCCAGTCAACATGATACACGGCACTGCGTGCGTGATCGATTGATCAGCTGAGCTTTGTTCAAAGCTTGTGCTGCGCTGGTGGTGAAACGCACTTGTGGCGCATTTGTCAGATGAGGCTATATTGCTGTCGGACTTATCCGGCTACCACACAGTTTGTCGTGACTTCGGGCTCCACTTTACCAAAACGCGACTACTTTGACTCGCCTTGTTCTTTGTTCTTGACTCGAAATCCGTGAATGCTATGCCGTTTCGAATGTCAAAGCTATAACTTGACCGCTGGGCTTTGCGTTTTCTTTGTGCCGTCTCCTTGGCCGTCTACCCAGTCAACTCTGCGAAAACTTTCAGTTTCAGGTTCGAGCTAGAAGCCCTCAGGGCGCTGGATTCCTTTTCAGCGGTTATTAGGCTCGTGCAGTAGCTGCTGTTAGACAAATCCTCCGTTTCCAAAGTCTATTTGATGGATCTTCACTTGCCATGCGCTGAACGGTTCCTAGAACTCAGAGAAACTTTCAATTCAAGTTTCAAGGTCGGTAAGCACTCTTCACCGCAACCGGAGGACCACTCGCGCTTCTCGGCCACAAGGAACGACCTTCGTAACACGTCGGCGAGCCTAATCATTCCTTCTGCGACGCAGTGAGAATTTACTCGGGTTCTGGCTCTTGGAACTAGCCGGCGGATTGTTCAGGTTCACTACCTTCATGCAAACGATAAGCCTTATTAATTTCGCCCCGGTACGACCAGGTCCCCGCTCTCCTCTCCAACTGACCATTAACGAACATACGGCGAGCGCTCTTGTCTCTTTATTTCGTGCCCCATCACTGTCTCGGATGCTTTAGTCACTTTAGGTGTCGTCGAATTTGACTTTTCTTGGTAAGTTTTTAGGCCGCCGAGGTTTCCAAGTCAGCTTGGGGAGCGTCTTTGTGAGCGGTATGGTTCCCTGAGAGATAAGAGGTAAGAGCTTCGACTGGACCCACATACGTGTTCTGGTGCCACCGTGATCATGGCTCGGTTCGCAGTTTGGGTCAGTCCAGCAGTCCTGTGTGTACATGTTGTATCCTCCTTTCAAGCGCTGACCCGTCCATCGTCAAGCAGTACTTCCCACAACGGCAGCTTTACCCAAACGAACTGCACGATCCACCGACTCCTGCGCCCCATTCGCGTCGTTCCGCATCGCTGCTGCCCTGAATCGCTTACGACAGCTCAACGTAAAATTTATGGGTCCCAAGGTGGCATGTAGCGCTGTGTCGTGGCGGCTGCTCCTAATTACGTGGATTGGACCAAAATTTCGACCGTGCGTTCTCTTCGGCGGCTCAGCATCAAGGGTCCGATGACTGCTGTCTGTTATTCCTCTAAAAATCATTCGCTTCGATATCCTTGTCACTCACCGATTGCGACGCACCAAGTATGTGGTTTTCTATCTTGGATTTTTTTACCGCTAATGGTGACAGCAGCGTACGTCGGACATCTAAGGAGAAAAAAAAGACAGCATCAGGCACATGGGTGCTTGCTGGTAAAGTTTGTAAGGTGCTAGGTACACCATCGCACAGTTGACGCGTCTGAAGCGTCAAGCAATACCTGGTTGCGACAAGGATAAATCGTTCACCCGGAGCAAGCATGCGGTTTGCCTTGGCAGGACAACGAACGAAGTAGTAGAATTTACTATACACGAGGCAGAAGGTGATAGGATAGGGTACATGTACATAAGGAGCATGTAAGTAGTACACGCGCTGTATAAGGAAGAGAAAGCAATGGCAATGCAAACTCTAATGTGACATATCTTGGACCTGAGATGGTATGGCTAACGATACAGTAGGGGGATATATGCGAGAGGGAAGAAATGTTCACGTCCGGTAACACAACAAACAAGAAATCCGATATAAAGCCTCAAGAACCAAAGGGAAAAAAATTCAAGACATCATGTTAAGCAGGGGTAGATCGATGTCATCATCAGTTTCCCATGGGATGCGACCTTCCGTTGAGCTCACGATACATACGTTCGATCCTGCGTTCGGCATCGGAAAGCTGTTGTTTGAGATAGTGCACCTCCTTCTGACGCTGACCTTCGCTCTCACGGAGCTGCATTAGCTCGTCGATACTCTCTATAGCTATATGGAGCAAGAAGGGGAGGGGAGTCTCACTATTGGAAATACGATGGAAAAAAAAGCTGGCGCTCGCACCTCGTTCAAGACACTCGCTACGCTTCGCGTGGGGGTCTTGCGGGAACAGGCGATGGCGCAGCTTCTCGAACAGGTGTTTTTCGGTGTCACGGAACGTTTTGGCGTACCTGCGCTTCTTGTCGCGGACATCGCGCACGCTCCCGTCCGAGTCGCGCTCTTCCTCCCCCTCATCCGTCAGCGACTCTGACGCAGGCCCAGAGCGCGCCGTCCCGCGGTGCGGCCTCCCCACAGGATCATATCGTGAACTACCGCGCGTCGAATCGGTAGGTGAGCGACGTTGAACGCCTTTGCTGCTCCCTTTCTCGCCAGCGGTAGGCGTGACAGGGCTAGAGCCGACAGAGTGCCACATGTCCGGCGAAGAATTGAATGGTTGCATGGGGGCTGTACACTGAGTCCCCTGCGCGATGTGCGGTGAAGCGGCTGGGGCGGCGCCGGCGCTTACATTGGCGCCAAAGTGCAGAGCATTCTCGTGCAGTTCTGGCGGAGAACGCGATGGCGGCGAAGCGGGGAAGGAGGGCCTGTTGAAACGCGGGCAATGTGAGCAAAAGTGTGCTAGACGGGAGCGATGATGGCGGTGGTGATGCAAAAGATGATGCTGATGAAGATGAGAAAACAGCCTTACGCTTGTGTCGTAGAGGCGCCAAAGTAGTGACTCTGTGGTTGCATGGGCCTCGCTGGAGGGATGGGCGGCGCGAAGGTGCTGCCCTCGTGGTTCGCAGAGACCATACCCATGTGCAGTGGGACGGAGGGCGGGTTCTCAGAGGAGGGACCTGCGTCGATCACGGGGCTGTTCCACTGGTGATGGTATGGCCAAGATACAGCATCGTGATAAGCTGGTGTACTGATATTTGGTACAACATGGACGGCATCAGTAACTTCCGTAACAGTGTCGGAGCACGTGCGTACCTGGAAATGGCGTGATGGTCGACTTGAGGATAAGCCATGATGGATCCCGTCAGACGTTGGTCCGTGAGTGGGTCGATGTAGTAGGGCGGGGACGGAGGCACCGACTCGGAGGGATGGAAAGAATTGGGGACCGCGTCGGAAGGATCGGGAGGGGAGGGCGTTGCTCCGTGTAGATGTAGTCCACGAGAGGACTGCATTCTATAAGAAGTACGGAAGCAGGACTGTGAGGAACTACTGGAGGAATTCCGGGGAGGAAGGACCACATGGCCGTGGCTATATACCATCAAGGAGATACGAAACGCATGGCAAACGAGAAGGAACGGCGAGCCAAACTTGACGACGCAGAAACGGAGCTAATATCGTCTGTTTTGGGAGGAGAGAATCGATGACAGCTAAGCTAAGTAACAGAACAACAAGGTGTCCATGGATTCTTTCACCAGGGGACTCAAGGCTATTCGATTTGATTCGATTCAACCCGAGCGGTCGGTGGGCTGCCGTGTTAGTTGTTAGAAGAATCTTGATCTTCCTGTGCCTCTGGAGCAGGGGGATTAAGTTGCCGGTTCATCCGGTGGGCCGGAAGGGAGAGGAAGTAAGGGGGAAAATGGCAGGGGGTAGCCATCACTGCACTGCACAGCACGGCCCGTCTTGGGGTCCGATCGAATGACCCCTTCCACTCCCCTCCCAACACAACTTTGTTTCTGTCGCCCTGGTCGCTCCTCCGCATTGCAGGCCAGTGTAACCGGTAACTCCAACCTTTACGTGTTTCGTCGTTCACTACAGGTTTCATCTCATTCACTCGTATCTACCTGGTTCCATCCGTAGCATTCGAATAAGTGCTACTAGTAGGGTATGTATGAAGTACGATTCCAAAAGGAAATTAGAAAAAGTACGAGGATCCAAAAAAACAAAGGTGATGATGAGAGGAGAATAGAATAAAGAGTGTGGTCATAAGATACCAAGATAGCAGAGTAAAAGTCGGAAGTCGGGAAGAAGATGATGATGGGGAGGGTGGTGATCGATCGGGGCCAACAAGCGCCTGCTAATTTTGGAAGTGTGGGAGTATTCCCCAGTTTAGAAACCAAGGGGATCCCAACGATGACCAAGGCAACACTTGAAGCAAAAAAAACACCAACTGCACAGACCGAGCGCACGGCGGAAATGAGAACAAAAAGTGGGAGGCGGGGTGGTGAAGGGACAGAGGATTCACGATGCCCAGGTAAGAAAAGCAATGAAAAAAAGTACACACAACTCTGGGCACTGGAACCGGCGTCCGGAGAACGGGGCAACGTGTTACCGGGTCATTGAGCGGACTGACTCGTGTTCCGTCGAGTGCGATCCGATTCGGATAGTCGCAGCCACCTCATCACATGATGACGCACTTACAACACCCCGCCTCCAGCTCGTCTCCGCCTTGTACTGTCCGGCGTGGCCCCGACGAAACGGGTGGCTTGATGTCGGCAGTCGTTAAGCCAGACGATAACCCTGATCGTCCCTCGTTCTCGTGTTCCATAGACCTCTGATATCGCGAGAACGGCGCTGGAGAAGGTTGCATCCGCATCCGAACATGCTCCTCAGCTGTCTCATCCTCCCTCCCCTCCTTCGTTGGATCTCCACCATTCATCTGCGGCTCTATAGGCGGTCCACGTTTAGGGGGCTTCGCTTCTGCATTTTTGTCGACTGTAATGTCAGCCATTGGGATGTCCTCATCATGTCGCGCCCGAATTTTCGAGTAGTTGTAGCCGAATGTACCAGGCGCCTGGTTCAACGGACCAAGTTCGACCGAAGCGCGGTCAATACCCACTTTCCATGCTTGGACTGGATCGTGACTCACCGGTTCTGGAATCAGCGAACGAGGCCGCTTCGGGTCTCTCCCGTCGGCTCTGGTATAAAACTCACCCATACCCTTCTTGCGCGCCACAACCGGTACGACCACCTGCAAAAAGAGATTGATGGGGGAGGGAGGGGGGAAACATCAGATCACATTCGGGTACACATGGAAACGCACAGGCGTACATCGTCCCAGTTGCCACCTGGTGAGACTGCTTGCGTCCAGGTTGGGATCGCATCCGCCATGTTCTCATCCGCTGGTACCGGATATTCACCAACAGATCGCCTTTTGGAGATATCACGATTTGGCCGCGGTTGGCTTACCGGCGGGGCGCGGGATCGGGGCTTTTTCGATGATGGAGACTGGGCAATCGCGGCAGGACTCTTCGCTCGCTTCTTCGGCGTCTGCGGCGTCACGGTAGGTACACGCGGTGGGGAAGGCGGCGCTGCGTTATCTTGACGGACTTTGCGTGAGGGCCTGGGGGAATCGGGGTCTGCGGGTGCAGACGCGCTGGTTTGCGTTGGGGTTGGCGTCCTCGGGGGGTCGGATAGTTGACGAGACATCGACGGGGTCGGAATTCTGGAAGGCTGTGCCGTTCGCGACCCACTTCGCGAACGAGGACCAGTGTTACTACTGCCGACCGCAGCGACTGGTGTTCGACTATCAGCGACTCCGAGGCCGGGAAATCGGCGCGTAGTGGTAGAAGAAGCAGCGGGCGATCCAGCGCGCGTCATGCTCTCCGTTGAGCGATGTTCTAAATCGCTCTCAAAGTCCATGCCATCCTCCATATCCGTCGGAGGTGCTTCATCAAGTACTCTCGCGTGTTCGCCGTCCGCCTCCATGTAGATACTCCCACGGAAGTGTGCGTCGGTACTGCCTGCACGTCGATGTCGCTTACCCGTGCCACCGTTCCGCCAATGGTCGACCGGGCGCATGGGTACGTGTCCGTAGTTGGCAATATCGAGCATCTCCATTCGTCGGCCAACGCGCAATTCGCCGACGCCCCCATTACGCGAGACCTCGCCCCGGTACCAGTGCTCGAATGGCCGTTCTTCGTCTAAAGAGGGGCGTGGAACGTTGCTGTCGATAGAGGGACCACGCGTTCGAGATCGATGCCGTTGAGGTTGCTCCGTGACGGCGCTTCGATGCCCGTCCAACGATACGTTGTGAGTTGAACCTGATGTCCCGTTGCGGCTTTCGCTGCGCACCATGCTGCCTTGCGCGTGTCCGGAAGTACTTGGAGTTCGCGTGCGTGGAACGGGGATGCGTGTGGGCCTGACGTCAGAAGGGCGGGGTGTATGAGGCGACACAGCACGGGTGTCAGGGCGCGAGGCGGCAGAATTGTTGGGCTCCATAAGTTTCGGCTGGGACAACGTTCGAGTACGTTTAAACGGTGAACTCTCTCTGGTGGGCGTCGTCGGACGATCGCCGGAGATCGAAGGTCGCGACGACTGCAAGCTCGGCCGGGGTATGCCGCTCGGTTTGGGGGAGAACGACGTGTCGGGAGCATCGTCTCGATGGGGGTCATAGTGGTTGTGAGGATGAGATGAAAACTCTGGCGAGTTGTCTTGTATTGAGCTAATTGAAGCGGCCGATATTCGCTTTGCAAGTGCGCGACTTTCGTGTTCGAGACCTAGCAACGACAGGTCGGGAAACCGAGAGAGAAAGAACACGGGAGAAGACATACGCTTTCTGAGAGTGGGGACGATGGTCTGGTCCCATGAAGGAACCGGAGGTAATGCAGATTGTGCTGTGGCTGTCAGAGCCATACAAAATAGGAAGGGTGAGTTGCGAGTTAGCAAAGGAACTTTAATGATCGATGTTTCATGGAAAAGAGATGCGGGGAATGGAGGGGGAGCAGAGAGCCGCGACGGTGCACAGAAAGCAAAGCAAAGCTGAGCTCTCTCTCTCGATACAATCGCACGTCAACTTGGTTTGGTTGCCGCCGGTCCACTCGACTCCAATTCGGTGTCGGGGGTCCTCGCCCGCATGTTCGTTCGCACACTCCTCCTACTGTCCCTCCTTCCTCTCGCCATTTCGCTCGATACCCGTCCACATGAACTCACTATCCATAGGCATATTCACAGACGCTGTTCCATCGTTCGCGCGCGTCGCATCCCCCGTCACCGTCGACTAAGCAGCGAACATCGCGCGGTCAGTTCCAGCCGCGTATTGTTCAACGGTGATCGAGACCGCACCGTAGAACAGGTTACGGTGTTTGCTACTGACACGACCTCATTGCAAGATCATTTTTCCCGAATATGTCCTGACGTCGACAACACACTGGTCGAGGTGCTTCCTACGGTTGCGACCGATACTGCGCAGCAACACCCATTCGCAAATGGCAAAGACGATTTCGAACCTTCTGACGAGGTCATCCCACTCGAAGTGACCGAACTCAGGGTATCAGGCCCCTCGTCCAACCGTGTCGACGTTACATTATTTGCTGATGGTTGTGAGTTGTCTTATTGCCTCATGACAGCCCATACCCCACGTCCTCACTGCCGACTGACCCGTATCTCACTTACCCGCTGCCTCTCCGCTCCCATTTAGATCGTCGCTCCGAATATGATAAATTCATCTCGGATGTCACGCGGCTCGCCGAGGAAATATCCGCAAATCAAACCTTCCACTCTGTTTCTCCGCTGCTAAATTTTTGGGCCGCTTTCACTCCAAGCGAGGAGGTGCGCGCGCTCTCCAGTCCCTACCGCTGCCAATGATTGACTGGATTCGTGACCTGTCTTAAGAGCGGGGTCGGGGTCGGCGGGGTTCCTAAAAAGCAAGTTATCATCGCACCATTTTGATCATCGTCGCTGACAACATAGTCTAGCACACCATTCGGTCTCTATCGTGACGGTACAGAGCTTAGGGGTTTATACTATGCCAAACCAAAGGTTGCTCGCAATGCCTGTAATTCATTAGGCGATCGTTGCGATTATGGTATCTTGGTTGGTGAGTTGCGCAGGTATGCGTATTTGAACTCGTTGACGATTCATAGGTAATGACCCTCTATATGGAGGTACGGTTTACTGGAATCTTATTTTCTGAGAACGTCATCTGATATTCGGAATTCGTCAGGAATTGGCGGCGAATTTGTGTATGTCCGTGCTATTCTGGATGGTGACCAGCCTCTGATGCATAGCACATAAACCAACTGCAGGACCGTCACACCTTCGATAGTCAACGGCGCTCTGGTCCTCCGGTAGGTACATCCAAATCTCCTTTGAGTCATCCAAATGCTAAGCGACCAACCACGCAGCCACGAACTCGGTCATTCGATCATCGGTGTTGGCGAGGAGTACGACGGCGGTTTTGCCTATTTTGGGCCCAACTCGGCAGCCAACCCGCAGAGGCTTCCATGGACCCATTGGTTGACGTCAACCCCCAACGTTTCTTCCCCACCGCGAATTGAGCGCTCTATCATGCCCTTCCAGGCGTACCCCTGGACCATCCTCAACGCCACAGCACCCTGGCGCGCTGTGTTCCATTCTTCTGGCACCTACGCGCACCACCTTGTGCGCTTCTCACTTTCGGGCCTTCCTTCCGTACACCAACTGAGCGTTCGGCTTGATGGCGAAGATCTTCGGTGGGTTCCACTACCGGGAATTGGCATCGATCGTTGGCACTATGACATCCACCGCCCGGACGCGCTGAGCAGTGGCCAGCACGAGCTTGTTTTTGAGCTACTGGATCCCGAACAGGAGGGCGTTGCGCAGCTGTGCAGCATCGAGATCTTGGAATATGGGACCGAAGATGAGTGCGTGTCCCGTCTACTCTCCGGGTTGCATGAGATGCCTGACCTGTGACGATAGATTCGACGCGAGGCCGGGTGTATATGGTGTATTTCCAACGTATGCCGTGCAGTGCTTTCTCTCAGCTTGCTCGCGATGACACCTCTCACAGGTTTTCTATGGACAACGAGACAACCTACCGCCCTACAAACGAGGACTGCCTGATGCGCCTTACCGTCTCTCCGCACTTCTGTAATGTTTGCGCCGAGGCCCTCTGGCTCACGCTCCTTGCGCGTGTCGACCTCTTTGAGGAACCTGGTTTGGATATTCATTGTTCTCAATCACTCACTGTCGTTCGTGCAAACCTCATTCCGTTTACTGGCGGAGAGCAGGAACACCCATACAGGATACAATGGATGTTGGATGGGAAGTTGATTGGAAACCACACTAATCATACGGAACTTGTATTAACTGGAGATGCACGCGGTGAGGTTGTAGTGCAGATCAGATTAATTGTACCTGAGGTGTGGGTGGACTCGGAGAAGTTATTGAGCCCGGAAAGGGTGATCCGGCTGATGGGTATGTGTATGTGACTGTAGGAACTAATAAGTGATCCATCTTCTATACAATAAAAGATGAGCGTGTGTGTGAGTGCTTAGACATTTTTGAAGTTTGCTGATGCATATTGTAAGAAATGTAATGTAATGAAATTAGGGGTTACAAGCAGGGTTAAGAGGCCAGGTTATACCCCTAAATACCACATTCCATGAGACAACCCCCTCCTTTAAATGACCTGTTTACCAGAGGGGGGTCACCAGCCTCAAACATCCCCTCTGGTAAATGACCATTTTACCAGAGGGAGGTCATCTGCCATAACATCCCCTCTGGTAAATGACCTGTTTACCAGAGGGGGGTTGCCAGCCACAAACATCCCCTCTGGTAAATGACCTGTTTACCAGAGGGGGTCACCAGCCTCAAACATCCCCTCTGGTAAATGACCATTTTACCAGAGGGAGGTCATCTGCCATAACATCCCCTCTGGTAAATGACCTGTTTACCAGAGGGGGGTTGCCAGCCACAAACATCCCCTCTGGTAAATAAATGTTTTACCAGAGGGGGTCATTTGCCTAGTGTTGCAGAGTGTAATGCTTTGCTCAGCATTGGTCTGACTTGGACAGGGAATAGGTGGTCACAATACATAACTTAGGTGTAATCAGATACTAGGTTGGCTGACACTAGATCCATGCTTGATGTGTGAAGGCATGATAGCACTTCCACAAGGTATAGACACTGATGAAGACAGAAGTAGAGATGAAGAAATGGAAGAGAAAGGAGTACAAGACAAGCAAGAGTAGGTAGACTTTGAGAAAAGGAAATGACAATGGAATAGTGAATTGAAGAAGACCAGGATGAGGATCCTGGTCATACTAGAGCTAGCTTATATACAGTTACTCACTGGCTTTAAAGCACAGCTTGAACTCTAAATAAGTGTAAACCCTAATACCACTATCCTAGGATTTGTAATGTCTGTGAGCATGTGATAGTTAAAGAACAATAATGCTGTTGACAGTTGTTACAACACTAACATTTTACTCTTTCTTTCTCACCCTTTTCTTGGTATTTATGACTTATGATGACTCTAGTAGGACATGTTGGTCTTAGCTAGGTGACACATCATCTTTACTCACATGGCTCAGTACTAGGACACTTTCTTGTGACTCAGTCCTAGTACTCTATTGTTCTCTTATTGTTTCAGTGACGTGTACTGTACTACTGACACGTTGGACTTGTAGTCTCTATTGTTCTCATTTACTATAAAGTCTCATAGCTAGGTAGCCAGTAGCTTTAGACTTGACTTCTTGTATCATACAGTACTAGAGACAACAAGCAACCTCATCCCCACTCTTTCACATTGCATGATTCCCTCTCATAACTCTTCTCAAAGACCTTGTCTGTCTTAGCAGAGAGTTACTCGTCATTAGAAACTATCTAAGTTCTTGTTGAACTTAGATCTCTTACACAGAACCACAGTTCAGACCCTTAGTGTTCCTGTCATTGTAAACATAACCCACGTCGGGTGAATGTCCCTACTGTGATGTAACAACAGTGTGTGAGTCCGTGCTACATTGATATTCCAGCCCCTGTCCATGACTAATTACTACTGACTGCATAGTCATAACTGCTGAGTCAGTGTCTTGTGAGCATGATCATGACACAGAGGCTTATGGATAATCAGGCTTAGCTGAGAGCTGTAGCTGGCTAATGTGTAGCTGGATGTAGCCAAGCACTGCCTCAATCCCCATTTGGTTGAGTTTGTTTCTGGCTCCATATCAGCTCCACTTGTAGCTTGCTAGGTGGCTCACATACACTTTGCAGGTGGCTATGCATTCATCATGAACATGATCCTTTTGCATGCTCTTGCCCTCACTCTGATGGGCTGTGACACAAACTGTCTTTATGTAGCCTACTTGTTGTTACATTTTCTCTTTACTATACTGTGCTTACCATGCAGACTATCATTGGGACTGTTATCATTACTTTGTTATCAACTCCTCCATACCCAGACTATCACACATACTTGCTTACTTACTTGACTCTGTCCATGACTCATACCGGCTTACCTATGTGACTCATACTACTACTGATACCAGTAGTATTCAGACTATGACATCATCCTACTATAGTAGTTACTCGACTTGGTGGCTTTCCAAGTACTGGTACTAGTAGTATCTGCTTGGTGACTTGTAGTATATAACCTGTACCATTAGGACACTTAGACCTTAAGTCTGAGTTCTTGAATCTCATCGACTCCTGAACCCATCAGACCCCGGAACCCAGAACTCTAGGGGGCTGCATAAGTTGTTCGACTTCCCAGTCTCACCCTGCTCAGTGACAGCATAAGCCAGTGTGCTTCCCTGTTCACTTATCACCGAGTCTGCACAGAGTATTCCTCTGTGCCATCACAACCACAGAACCTCCTTACATTGTCCCACATCCCAAGGAGCTTACCCACAGACTGCATAACAATTGGCTTAGTCACCGGGTGCAGAACAGATGAAGTAGCCATTGTTCGGAACCTGCTCAAGTCGAGCAGAACATGCCATTGACACATAACACTTGTTGTGGTGTGCTATTGGCACAGCATCTGCCAATATCACCCATAGAGCTTTCTTCCACTCCCTCCATTTCTGCCCCTTCTCTGTCTGCTCCAGAGTCTAGGGTTTGCTTTGATGATGAGTGCACCCTCATTCCAGATCCTCAACCCCACTTGTGCATGCTAAGGCTGCCTGTCAAACCCTTCACTTTCAAACAAAGACATTCTCAGGACTTGTATTCACATTTGCTGATATCTCCTCATCACTGTCATGCACCTCCCCCTCCTGCCAGCACTTTCCCTAGACCCATGTAAGTACCCATAATTAGTCTCCACTGCACATTTAGTCAATAATTTTTCAGTCTTTCCAGGAAATCTAGTCTTAACAAGGGTCTACCTTGTTCTCCTCCTCCCATGCAACATCAGGTATCCTTACCTCAAATCCTGACAACTAGCAGGTGTTCACAGGCTCCCTCTCTTCTTCCACTTCAGTGCTCCAAATGGGTGACTATCCCTCTTTGTTGATGCTGCCCCAATTGTTTCTCTGTGACCGAGCATGAATCAGAATGAGAAGTGTCACTTTCTGGAGCCCAACTTAGTTGCTCACTGTTCCTCTGTGGGTGCTTTGCACTTTTGTTTGCTTGGCTTGGGTGTTGGTGGTGGATCAATGTTGCTTTGAATATGTGCCCTGAGCTCCCACTTCTTGCTCTTGCTCTTGCTTGCCTTCTTGAGCTTCTTGGGTTTCTCACTGGCTTCACAACCACAGGTTTCAAGCTCTTCCAAGTCCCATATCTCATCCTCAGGGGTGCCACCTGCATTGACCATGACAGCACTGGTTGCAATTTCCCCTTCTTCAAGCTTGTGATGCTCTTGCTGTTGCTCTTGCTCAGGCTGTCAGTTGTTGTAATGAATTTTGCCTTTCTTGGATGTCCTCTGGGTAGACAATGAGCTGACTGTGAAACATCATTGGCACTCAGGACAAAACCTACCATAACAGAGACTATGAACACCACTTGGCAGACATTGGCAACTTGAAGGTATGTGATCTATTGCAGCAAGAGGAGTGATAAGCATTCCTATGTTTATCATCATGGGTCTGGCATATGTCAGCTTTGAGTTGAGCAGCCTTCATGCATAGTAGTACAACAATGGGGAAAGAATGTTTGGGAGTCTCCAAGTAGAATAATATACTGGGTCACTCTGCTTGTGTCCCAAAGTGCAGGTGACTCAGATTGGACAAGCCCTGACTGGCCTGACCACTTTTCCACTCATTGCTGCTCATTCTCACCCACACTCACTTCTTCACACACACCCCTGAGCATCTTTCAGATGGTTTCCCATACATAAATTCATGACTAGGGACTGTATTGTATGCTTGCTGACTCAGGTATGACCACAACAACAACAACAATGGCGGTGACCACCATGACCATCATGGGGATGACAACATTGGCCCTTGTGGCCAGTCAAACAGGTCATCAAGTCATTGTTGTTGCTGTAGCTACCTTCTCCTTCCTCTTTTTCTCCCTCATATTTGTCCATCCCACTACTTGTACAGTCCTTTGGCCCCACCTTGCCACAGCATCCACATGTGAGGTGACTAACTTGGATGTAAAATTGTTGCTGTCCAACACTTTTGCACTGACTTTCATCGTGGTATGTTGGATGCAGTTACTAGTTGTAACGGTTCGCTAACCGTTTGTCCGACTTGGACTACTTGGGTGGCTTGCAATACCTGACTGGCGTCTTCGGACACTAGGCTGGCTAACACTAGGTCTCGCTAGAGTGAAAAGGGCGTAACAGCACCTTCACTAAGTCGATGATGAAAGAGACGAGTTGAAAGAGGGAAAGATAGAGAAAGATGACGAAGAAAAGCAAGCTGAGGAGAACAGAAACAAGACTTGTGATAGCGATTTGAAAAAGACCAGGATAGAGATCCCTGGTCTTTACTAGCCGACTTATATACACGTAAGACTCGCTTTAAAGCGGAGTCTGAACTATGCTATGAGTCACGAACCCTAGTACCGCTATCCTAGTATGACGTAGTGTCCATCAGCACATGATACTACAAGACAATAAGACGCTTTGACAGCGTGTGAGTCGGTGCTACAACGATACTCCGGACCCTGTCCATGACTAATGTATGCTGACGATCGTAGTCATAACCGATGTGTCAGTCCACTTCCGAGGCAGTCCGTGACATTATCCCCTTTTCAGGGTAAACGCCCACGTTCTACCGACCACGCAGTAAGAGCGGCGACTCGCCTATCCCGCCTCATTTCTTCCTCGATTCTATGAACCGCCCACGCCTCCTCCAGCCGTGTGCGGCATGCTCGCTGGTCCACTGCCATCACGAACAAGCGGTCCTCCACTTGCCTGATAGACTCCTGCGCTGCCTTCATCCGCTTCTGTAGTCCTCGCCACCTGGTTACCTCAGCCGTTAATGAACGATCCCCGACCTGAGCGATCGCCTCGTCGACCATAATCCAGTCCTGGTAACTGCGGTCGAGTAGTCGCAGTTCGTCCGGACCTATGTCTGGCGTCCTTCCAACCCGGTCATGGACAGCGGCGGCGTGGATTTCCCCCCTGTGTACAGGTCCATCCATCGTCATCCGCGCTTCGACATATGGGTTATCGGTCATGTGGACCTTGATAAACCTGGCCGGAACTGGTCGACCCGTAGCGTCTAAGATAGTGAAAGGGACGTAACTTGTCCCTTGGTTGTTTTCGTACCCCTGCGCAGCTGGCGATAGGGGTCGGCGCGATGACTGAGCGCCTCTGTTCGCATGGCGCGGGTGAGCGGGCGGCACGGCGTAGTGTACAGCGACGGGCTGGCGTGGTCTTCCTCTTTGACCTCGGCCACGTCGTAAACCCATCCCTTCGGCAACTTGTGGGCCTTCGGGGTAGGGAGGCGGTACTTCAGGGGAATTTTGACGACGGACTTCGAGGGCGTTGGCAATGTTGTCTGCCAAAGACATGGCCTCTTCACGAGTGAGGCGAAAGTGCGCCATTGCGCCGGTGCGAGTGGATGGTGCGGGGACGGGGACGGGGTCGACGGGAGCAGGGACGGGAGTGGGGTTTGGAGATTCGTGGCCATGGCAGTATTCTCTTGGTCCATGACACTGAGCGCAGAATCCGATATCAGTGGGTGACACCGGGCTAGCGGGAGCAAACCGGCTTGTCGTCGCCGACGGTTCTTCAGGTCGTGCTTCTTCCTGGCTTCCAGCAGCTGTTCCCGATGCCACTCTCGCGCTGTCAGCATCCCCAGTGACGATGGCTTCGGGCACGCGAAGCGTAAGGACGTGGTTGGAGTTATCTGCAGCACGAGATTCGGCTGCGTCGGCAAGTGTGAGTTGTCGGAAAGCGTCGGCGATGGTATTGGGGGAGGCAGGTCGTGGTTCGAATGGGGTCGCCTGAGCTCTGAGGATAGATTGGGTTCGTTCTGTTGCCATTCGCCTAATGTCGTCATAGATGCTGTTGATGACGGCGTCTTCATTCCCAGAGGTGGAGTCAGCGTACGCTCCAGCAGTAGCTTCATCGGCAAGGTCTGAGTGTCCATTAGATGACATATATCGACAAGCGTGTTGTGTTAAGAGGTGAGAGTGTGCAAGAGCTGAGGGGTAAGGAGACTTAGCGGATGCGAGGCTCCTTATATGTGTTTCCTTGGTGGGGTTTGAAGTTTTGAACTCCCGCACCTTATCATCTGCGAATACGTCATCCTTATCGACCCACATGTTATCCGAGTCAGGGTAGCCTTCCCATTTGACCAGATATTGAAGACGCCGTTTTCTGCCGAACTTCCGAGAGTCTAGAATCTTCTCCACGGAGTATTCTTCTGCCCCGTCGACCAGATCCGGTAGTGGTCGCTGATAGTTGGGCCCGTGCGTTATTGTTTCGTGATAAGGTGTGAGAAGATCGATGTGAAACACAGGGTGGATGCTCCACTGCGTGGGAAGGGCCAATTGATAACTGACCGGCGATAGTACCTTGATTACCTTGAATGGTCCATGCCTTCTGGGCGCAAACTTGGCAGTTGGCTGACTGATACGGAGATTCTTGCCTTCTAACCATACTTGGTCTCCTTCCTTGTATTTGGGCGTATCGCGGTGTTTGACCCATGACTGTTGGGCCTTAATCATCAACTGTTGCGCCGTGTCTCGTGCCTGTTTCAGTTGATCAAGACGCAATGTGACCTGTGGAAGGGGTGATGATGACGACATCCAATCAGCGCGTGGATGATAGCCCATTAGCAGGAAGAATGGAGACTTCCTTGTAGTCTCGCTTTGCCAATTGTTGTGTGCAAATTGCGCAATCGGGAGATAAGGAGCCCAATTTGTCTGATGATGGTCGGAAATAAATCGGATAGCGGTCTCGACCCACTGATTTGAACGTTCTGATTGTCCATCGGTCCTTGGATGATAGGCCGTAGACGGGTTTCGCTCTATCCCCGTGATGCGACATATTTCTTGCATAAATTTTGAGATAAATCGAGGATCTCGATCACTAATGACTTTCCTTGGCAGTCCAAAGTGTGCGAATACGTGTTTGATGTACAGTGCCGCCGTCCCTTCTGCATTGATCTCTTCCCGACATGGTATAAATATGGCGGCCTTGGTGCAATCGTGATCGGTAACGGTGAGAATGGAGTCGTATCCCTGCGATTCGGGAAGCTTAGTGATGAAGTCTAATGCGATAGTTTCGAACGGCATAGCTTCGGGTTTTGGGTAAATAGGCCTCAATGGTGCCTTAGTCGGTCGATTGTTGACTTTGTGGCGTTGACAGTCTGCGCATCCTTGTACGTAATCTTTGACTTCTTGACGCAGTTGTGGCCACCAGTAGTTACGCTCAACGATTTGCGTCGTCCTATTGATGCCAGGGTGACCATGTACCGGTGGATCGTGATGCGCTCGTATGATTTCGCGTTTGCCTTGTAGATTTTCCGTGACCACCACCCGCCCTTCTTTGTACCAGATGCCGTCTAAGTTTTTAAGTTGATGTGGGTCTATCCAAGGATTGAGAGTTTCTTCGTCCTGGTGGTATTGTGGCTCAACGGTTGCGATGGTTCTCGCGAATAACCGTTCTGGTAATACTGTTACATTAGCGTTATCTTCGACGCCTTGATCGTAATCAGGTCTTCTGGATAACGCATCTGCTCGCCCGTTGGCCGTTCCTTTAATGTGACGAATTTCAATGTTGTACTCGGATAGACGTAGTACTTCCCTGGCTACACGCCTGCTGATCTTGTGTGGTTCTTTCCAATACATCAGATTTTGATGATCTGAGTATACAATGACCTTATGTGGAGAGCCGGCTAAAAAGGACCTCCAGTTGTCTAGGGCCATTACCACCGCCAACAGTTCCAGATCTGCTATGTCATAGTTGCGCTGTGCCTCGTTGAGCGTTTTTGAGAAGTACGCAATGGGGTGTCGTTTGCCGTCTTCCTTCTTCTGCAGAAGTACTGCCCCTACTGCGAATCCAGATGCGTCGACTTCTAGTTCAAACTGCTTGTTAAGTTCGGGGTGTGCCAATACTGGTTCGCTTGTGACTCTGTCTCGTAGCTCATCAAACGCCTTTTGACAGCGTTCTGTCCATAACCATTCGGCGTCCTTGCGTGTTAGCTCGTTTAGTGGCCTTGCGATGTGTGCGAATCCTCGAATGAATGGTCGGTAAAAGTTGCAAAAGCCCAAAAAAGATCTAATGTCCTTAACTTTGGTAGGCTTTGGCCAGTTTTTGATACCCGCAATTTTGACGGGGTCCATGCGTGTTATCCCCTTTTCAAGGATTACCCCCAGGTAATCCATACGTGGGGCATGGAAAGTACATTTCTCCGGCTTGAAGTAAAGGTCCAATCATTCTGCGACTTCAAATACCGCCGATACTGCTTTGATATGATCGTCCAAGTTGGTACTAGTCGCAATGGCGATGTCGTCCATGTAGATACGAATTGCAGTACCCCTAGCGTTCCAAAAGTCAATTATATCTCTATATTCGTAGTTCATCATATTTTGGAACGTAGCTGGTGAGTTTTTGAGTCCAAAGAACATGACCAACGGTTCCCATAACCCGTACTTGGTTTTGAAAGCGGCCTTGTGTTCGTCCCCTTCCTTGATACGAATGTTATTATATCCGTCCTTGACATCCAGTTTTGTGAATATTTTTGCCCCGCTAAGATCTGTGAGAAGGTCTGTAATTAGTGGGAGGGGATACTGGTTGCTGATTGTGATGTCGTTTATACGCCGGTAATCTTGTACCGGCCTTAGCTTTCCGTCTTTCTTCTGTATGAAGAAGAAAGGTGATGCGTAGGGAGAAATGGAGGGACGAATGTATCCCTTAGCTTCCTGTTCCTGCAGGAATTTGAGCAGTGACTTGTCTTCGTCCTGTGTCATCGGGTATACCTTGCATGGTAGGGCGTCCGGAGCGGTCGGTTTGAAATCAATGGCATGGTCCCACGGTCTTGATGGTGGAAATCGGGATGATGCTTCGCTGCTAAATAGCTTAGCGAATCGTTCATATACTTTTGGGACTTCTGCCGCTACTTGGTTCTGTCCCGCTTGGATGGCTAGTTCTGTTGATACACCTCGGATAGTTGATTGTGATTCCAATGTGCGAACTATATGATGTTTTTCTTCTTCTGATAGGGTAGTGGCGATTACTGGTTGTTGTCGGATGATGCGAGGGTTAACAGAGGAGATGACAACCGGAAGTGCTCGTTCGTCGATAACAGCGTGTCTCCAACTGAACTTGGGCTCAAATGATGCCAGCCATGGGTAACCTAGCAGGATATCTTCACTCCCTATATCAGTGATAAGGAAGCGCATTTCTCTGTGAATTCCTTTAGTGTATACATCTAGGTCGAGATAATGCGTGATCCTCCCTGATTTGTTGGTAGTGTTGTCAATGTTAAATATCTTCCTTGGGGACGGGAGTTCTTTCATTCCTAGTCCCATCTTTGTCGCGAATTTTGGGTGCATGAAGTTATCAGTGGCCCCTGAATCTACTAGTGCTCGTTTGTCGGCCATGAAGTAACTTGTACGAATCGACACTGGAATTCTCATAGAACGATAGCGCGTGATGTATACAGAGTTACAACGGAGAGCCCTCACCCAGGCCGTTGGGTTCAGGCATTTTGAAAATCCTCTCGCCTCCATAGTTGTTGCATAACAAGGTCTTTAACCTCGTCAGGTTCCTCGGCTACCCCCTCCAGCCATGCCTGGGCTTTTTGCTGAGGAGTGCGTCCTTCAATGACGCTGCGGTCGTCAACAATGCTTCGAGCGGCGTATACACCGTCTTCCTCTGCCTCCGCCTGTCGGGTACGCGAAGGTCCTTGATTTTGTTGATAGAAAGGATTTTGCCTCACTGGCTGTCGACAGTCTCTTTTAAAGTGACCTGGTTTACCACAATTAAAGCATGTGAGGACTTTCCTTTGCCCTGTTGGCACACTCGTCCTTCGTTCCGCTCCTTCTTTGGGTTGATAACGGTTTCTTCCTGGCTCGTAATCTTCCGCTTGAGCGATACGTGCTCTCCCGGGTGATAGATCCATTGCATTCGGATCTGGGAGGTTCGGGATGTTGGGTCGACGCCATCGGTTGATATTGTTGCCTCCTCTCCAGTTGTTAACCCCAGCTGACGTGTTTTTCCTGGGATTGAACTGTTCGAGTCGGCTCTTCATGTGTACGAACACTTTTTGTTGTTGAATAGAGGCTTCGCGCCACCCCTCGTAGTCTCGTGGTTGGACATTCTTGAATATGTATTCATACATTGCGTGTGGCAATGCATCTGTGAAAATCCGCAACACCAGTGGCCGGTTGACATCGTAATTGGCATGGCGCACCAATTGTTCAAATCTCGTGATGAGACCATCCAGATCTCCATTCTGCATGCGGAGACCTCTTCCTAACTCTGCTTGTGCCTTTTCTTGTTCTAGTACATCGGCATACTGCCTATTGAAGGCGCCGATAACACCATTCCAGAGGCGTTCATCTGTGGTTGCCCATCCTTGGGTCGTGACTTGAGTGCGGAGCCATGCATTGACTCCCTTAACCCATTCGTTAACGAGGTTCCCCTGGATGTAAGTGAGGAAGAACATAGCTCGTTGATATGGGTTACGCATCAGCGCGTTTGTGATATTGACTCCTTCGTAAAGTTGCCATTGGGTGATGAATTGTTCCGCCTTCGAGCGGTCTCCTGTGAAAATAATGGGTGGGTTGCCCACTAACTTGTCTCCATGGTGTCCTCCTGGTTGAGGTGCTTGTGGCATCGGCATGGGGATTCCTGCTGGCGGTCCTCCACCTCCCGGTGGTCCTCCGCCTCCCCCGGGTGGTCCTCCGAATGGTCCGCCTCCCGGTCCTTGGCCTCCTCGTGGCCATCCAAATGGTATTCTTGGTGATGCCCGTCGTTCGCGCGCTGTGGGTGGGTCCGGCTGATCTGGTCCTATGGCGCGATATAGCGCTACGTCGTCCGGGTTCATGGGCATCTCCATATGCCCCGTGTGTGGGTTGATAGTCCCCGTTGCTGGTTCCATAGTCATCGTGCGACTCATGATTGGTTCTTGTATGTGTAGCGACTCAGCTAGTTGTAATGCGATAACCTGATCGCTTCCTCTTTGTGGCGCCGGTGATCGTACTTGAATGGCACTTGCTTCACTTGCCTCTGATGGCGTACTTGTTCGTGTAGTGGGAGTTTCGTCAATCGTGTCCCGGACCCTGCTGATTCGATCCAATCGATCTTGTTCTTCTGCGTCTTGTGGTGTAATATCGAGCCCTAAGTCTTCTCCGGCAATGCGGAAAGCTTCCCACGTTCCTCCGATTTCTAGGTTTTCAATCCAACGGATTTCCACCCAACACAGATGCTCGAAGTTGAACTCAACTGGATACCAGCGCTCTGAGCTGGATTCTTCTGGTGCGTTTGACTTGGCGTGATATCGTTCGATACCGTTATGTACACGCCACTCTACTGCTTTGATAAAGCTTTCTGGTACTTCCCTTAGTACTGGTCCTCGTAATTCGTATACTTCGAAGGACCCTTCCGACGCCCACTGTTCCCTTGTAGTTTGCAACGCCACGATGGGATCCTGGTCTTAATGTAACGGTTCGCTAACCGTTTGTCCGACTTGGACTACTTGGGTGGCTTGCAATACCTGACTGGCGTCTTCGGACACTAGGCTGGCTAACACTAGGTCTCGCTAGAGTGAAAAGGGCGTAACAGCACCTTCACTAAGTCGATGATGAAAGAGACGAGTTGAAAGAGGGAAAGATAGAGAAAGATGACGAAGAAAAGCAAGCTGAGGAGAACAGAAACAAGACTTGTGATAGCGATTTGAAAAAGACCAGGATAGAGATCCCTGGTCTTTACTAGCCGACTTATATACACGTAAGACTCGCTTTAAAGCGGAGTCTGAACTATGCTATGAGTCACGAACCCTAGTACCGCTATCCTAGTATGACGTAGTGTCCATCAGCACATGATACTACAAGACAATAAGACGCTTTGACAGCGTGTGAGTCGGTGCTACAACGATACTCCGGACCCTGTCCATGACTAATGTATGCTGACGATCGTAGTCATAACCGATGTGTCAGTCCACTTCCGAGGCAGTCCGTGACACTAGTCCTTACAATATACCAGGCCAGTCCAAAGTGCACATGTCACTTTGGGACATGACTGGAGTGGCCTGGTATATTATTCTTCTTGGAGACCCCTGAACACCCTACCTTGCTCATCCCATCCCATCTCCATGCCTCACACATTGCCATTTCTGTAGTGACTAGGCTTGTACCTGTAGACTACATATTACATTACTAAGCTTGTCATGTTGTATATAACTTGCTGAACAACTTGTTACAGAATTCATGTTTATGTTCCCTTTTGCCTCACATTGATAGTCTGCATTTGCATCCCTGTCAGGCCCACTGCCTGAGTTTGTGTTTGCATTTGCATTTGCATTTCTATTCCTTCTCATCACAACTCAGACTTCACAGAACTCATACCAGGTGTCTTGTCTCACCACAGTACTAGACACAATTTGTTGTAGATATTTAAAACAATGACATCTGATGGTGACCACTTGGAGGCCAACAATAAGTTTTTAAAGGAAACTTGCTACAGTACAACTATGACAAGGGCACCCCAAATGTGGGCTAAGTGGCACTTTGAGGTAAGTGCTGGCCACAGTATAATTTTCTGCTAATATTTGAACGAGCAGGATTCTTGACATCACCTGTTCTAACTCTGACTGGTCTGACCAATTACAAACTTTTCAGTAATTTTCATTGCATTGTAGTCCCTCCCAGTTGTCAAGCTTATGTGGCTGGATCAGGAGGAGGAGGAATATGATGACCAGGTACTAGTTGAGTTTGTCATCATAGGAAGTGATATAACTCTGCTGATGTTTTGCTGATGTGAGTGCAAAGACCCCTCATCACTGACGTGGAACTCAACTGTGATGAATTGAGTCATACAGGTTGGAATGGATGGTCTGCTGAAAAGCTACAGGTGCCAGTGAGGTTAAAGTGGGGGTCAACACAAGCGTGACACATCATGGTGAGTACAGGTCAGTGTATCATTTGCTGCCTTGCTCATGATAACTTGAAGACATCATGCAACAGTTGATGCATTGATGAGCCATTGGGGAATCATGCCCTCATAATTTCTATTTCAGACATTTTGTATTCATGACATACATAACAATAAATATACCAATTCTAGTATACCCATCAAACCCAGGTTGTGATGCTTTGCATTATTGTCACTTGTCTCCAGTTCAGTAAGGGAGCTGTTGGCATCATTGAATAAGCTGGTAAGATTGTCAAATATCCCCCTTGGTATGGGAGGAAGCGCCAACAGATCTTGATTCTCAGTGACAACTTGCAGTGATCCAGTGACCATGAGGTGAGCCTGGGGGTCCTGCCTTGGCATTACTAGGATTTGCCAACTGTAGGTTTTGAGTCCATTTTGAGGGGCACACCCTACCTTTGGCCTGCAGAGTTGTGGGCTTTTCTGTGTTGACACAGCATCTGTAAAGTGGGAGGTGTTCAAAATGTTCAGGGAATGCTCCTTGAACCTCCCAACATGTTTAAGTGCCCACCCTGTTTTACAGATGAGGTGGACGGCAGGGGCTCCATCAATAGCCCCACTACTGTATTGACACCACACCTGTCTTCTCCTGTGCTGGAGACAAGGGAGGCAGTTAGATCAACTGTCCACAACAAGTAATTAACATTACTCTTTACATTGCAAGAAGTTAAATATGTTGAGTATCCTCCAGGTAATTCTAGTTGTGGTGTCTCACTACCTCTGCTGTCATGATGACTCTATCTATTCAACCAAAATACTTCGGAATTAAAGCCAAATAGGTGATGAAACTTATGGAAGTACCAAAGAGCAGATCAGGAAGCAACTGATGGGCATTAATAAGATTCATGGAAGCAAGAAACCAAGTGAGAAAAGGAAACATGGACATTCATTGCATCTTCTGGCCACCATCTTCTGATCTACCACCTCAGCACCCCCACTGCAACACAATCTGAAGCATCCAATGATGCCCAAGCTGAGTATGAAGAATGCAAAGACAGTTGTGAAGCCGAGCAAATTGGAGGATGAGAGGAACAAGTATCTGCAGTGTGCTGGGGGAGATCTGATTGGTGCTCTTGTCCAAAGCCTGGAGAAAAACAAATATCTGCAGTATGCTGGGGGAACAAAGACCATTGAGACACATTCTCATGAGCTCATTGCTGAGCTCAACAAGGTGAAGTGTTATTGTGCATTGTCTCTTGTTGTTTTCTTGACATCCCTGACAGATGTATAAGCATGAGGCATGACTTGATCACAAAGCTAGGTGCAGTGATCAAGAAGGTGATTGTAGGCCATTTTTGCTAATTCAGTTCTGGGTTTAGGCTATCCCTGAACCCTCCACAATCCTGCTCCACCTATACTTGATCCTAACAGCCACTCCATCCCCTTCACTTTACTCACTTCCTTTCTCCAAAATACTGTCTCTCAACATCACAATTCATACTGACTTCCCCCCAACAATGTCTGTATATACCACCACATATTGATCCTACTTGCTACTAATATCTCCCTCTCAACCAATACCCTGTTTTCCCTCCACTCTATCCACCAACATCCACTCTGCCAAACATTCCACTCTGCCAAAAGACATTGTAAGGATCTAATCTAATTTGATTAAGGGTTCAGGGTAAGGTTTAGGGTGTAAAAAACCCTAAAGTCACCTTAAATGCCCTTCATTTTTCATTGAACTGTTGTGTAAAAAATACTTTTCACATGGGGTTATGAGCACTTTATGTCGAGCCTAGGGGTGACCCTTAGGGAGGGTGTAATATGACACCGAAGGTGTCGTGAACGCACTGGGGGTAAGCAGGAAGGGACCAAGGGCTGGTTGACATACCAAGCTGGAATCCCTTTCGCTTATATAGCTCATCAGGGTCCATTCCATGTGAAAGAGTGATTATGCATGCAACGACCTGTAATTGGATCGGAGCGTGTTAAGTTACCATTGTCAGCAAAGTGGTGAATCAGAATTTACAACACCACAAAGTCTCCGGCTAAGTAGCCGAGCTTTGGGCCAATTCATCTGTCATGTGTTTCTAAGAGATGGAGAGTTGCGTTAGCTAAGGTCATTTTTTCTATAACCATCTCACAAAGCCTTCATTCACAGAAGCTGGTCAGCCCACCAAAGGGAATCCACCAACAGCTCCCTACAAGCTGGTCAAGGAGTATTATATCCTTTCAACTCCAACAGAAATCCCTCATGGAAGGGGTATCCTGTACTTGCGCCTTGTTGTCCCATCAAAGGGTTACTGGTCGCTTCTCACCGACGGCAAGATTGAATGAAGTGTAGAAACATTAAATGTGACATACCTAGAACCTTTTGAAAAACTGTCACATGATATAACATAATCGAGATAATAAGCCTCAATAATAACAGCTTGATTACATACTCATGGGCACGTGACCGGCTTGCTCAGCAAGTGAGCACTTAAGTCACGTGACCCTAATCTTGGGCCCTTTCTTCGATAGGGTTATGAGTACTTTCTTCCACAAAACCCTAGGGTTGGATCCAGGGTATGGCTTAGGGTCCAGCCTAGGGTAGGGTGGAGGCAGCATAGGGGTCTGCCTAGGGTGGATGCTTAGGGTTGGCCCAGGGTCAGCCTTCAGGTGCATGCTCATAGATATTGAGAATGCTTATATGACTAATGCACTCAAGCATATGCATGCACTTTGCATTCCTGGTTGTCCTTCACACCTGCAAATTGCATTCAGTGTGGATATGACCAAATATATGTGTGCACTTCACTTTCCTGGGCGTCCTGGACACCTGTGCATCGCATCCAGTTCGCCATGCATGTATATGACTGAGAATGTCAAGCATATGTGTGCACTTTGCTTCCTGAACATAGTGGTTACCCACACATTGCATTCATCTGAAAAGCAAGCATAACTTAAGTGTGCATTTTACTGAACCAGGCGTCCAGGACGCTCACACATCGCATCCAGCCTACATCAGTCAGTTACCAGCACTGTGGGCTGGATGCAATGTGCAGGCATCCTGGACGCCCATGTATCGCATCCATTGCACAATGAATGCATATGACTGACTGCACACTGGATGCAATGTGCAGGCATCCTGGATGCCCATGTATTGCACCCAGTGCACAATGAGTGCATATGGCTAATGCACATGTGCCTGTGTGTGCATTTTACTTTCTTGGGTGTCCTGGAGACACAGAAGCATCACATTCAGTTTGCTGCTGTGCATGTATATGACTGGGAATGTCAAGCACATGTGTGCACTTTGCTTCCTGGGTTAAATGGATGCCCACACATCACATTTGGTCTCCTATGCAAGCATATGAGTGCACTTTACTCACCTTGGTGTCCAGGATGCCTTCACATTGCATCTTAGGGTTATGAGCACTTTATGTCGAGCGTAGGGGTGACCCCTATGGCCATATATGGAAGGAGGGAGTCAGCCCTTTGTACTGAGACAGACACATACAGTGACTGCATGAAGTGTTATGAGCACTTTATGTCGAGCGTAGGGGTGACCCCTACGGCCATATATGGAAGGAGGGAGTCAGCCCTTTGTACTGAGACAGACACATACAGTGACTGCATGAAGTGTTAGGGGTAGCACTACAGCTAGGGACTAGGGTCACACCCACAGCACATACAGTCAGCACACAAATCGAAAATAATGTCTATCATTTGATTATGTACACATCACGCATGCAACACCAGCAAAAGAGCGTCCTGGACGCCTCCACACACACAGGCTAGCATCGGCCCGCCAGACCATGGCAGCCTGCCGTGTCACAGGCGTCCTGGACGCCTCCCACTGCACAAGGGTGCTATCTAGAGGTGCAAAGCACATGCATGCATGTACTATATAGTGTGTGTGTGCATGCAGAGTGCTTCTCACATCACTAAAATTAAGGTGTGCACTATACTGAAGGCGTCCTGGACACCTCCACATGAACAAGGCTCAAGCCAGCCCGCTCAGCCCGCATCATCTCACTCTTGATGATGTGCATACCGTATATTGTGAATACTTCTGGTCCACTGCACTGTGCATGTGTGAGGCATCCTGGATGCCTCTTGCACAGCTGCAACTCAAGTTTAGTAGCATTTCGAGCAACCTCCATGCATGCATACACTAAATACTGTTTTTCAGTATATAATGCGTGCGTGCATGTAGAAGGCTTTGCACTGCACAAGAATCAAGGTGTGCACTACACTAAAGGCGTCCTGGACGCCTCCACGTGCACAGAGGTCAAACCGGCCCGCTCAGCCCGTTATGTGTCACTCTTGCTGTTGTGCATATATTGTGAATTCCACCGGCCCGCGCCCGCCAGAGTGGGCTGTGCGTGTGAGAGGCGTCCAGGACACCTTTCTTAGGGTTTAGGGAGGGTGTCACGGACTGGACCGCACTGATCTCTTCTGCAGCTTATCATTGGGACTGCACTCGTTCTTATCTTATCTCATCCTTCATCACTGCGCGGTACGTTGCTATCAGATGACTCTAGGACATGTGATGAGCCGGGTGCTACGGCTTTCCATGATGTTCCATTCCTAGGACAGGTGTATTAGTATTACTTATCCAGCCTCACACGCTGTCAGGCGTTCTATTGTTCTGTAGTATCACATGCCATGGACATGACTCATTCCTAGGATAGCTGTACTAGGGTTCATGACTCATTACTTAGTTCAGACTCCGCTTCAAAGCGAGTCTTACGTGTATATAAGTCGACTAGTAAAGACCAGGGATCCCTATCCTGGTCTTCTTCAATTCGCTATCAGTTCTCGTTCTCCTTTCCTTTCCAGTCTGCTTCTCTTTGTCACCTTATTCCTCTTCTTCTTTCTCCTTCAACTCTTCTCTCTCATTAGCGACTTAGTGGAGGTGCTGTTACGCCCTTTTCACTCTAAAGGGACCTAGTGTTAGCCCGCCTAGTGTCCGAGAACGCCAGTCACGTGTTGCAAGCCACTCCAGTAGTCCAAGTCGGACAAACGGTTAGCGAACCGTTACAGAGGGTGTAAAAGACCACCGAAGGTGGTCTGAACGCACTAAAGCTGAAGGGGCCAAGAGCGGGTAAGTAAACTTATCCCGCCGCCCTTTCGCTTATATGCTCATCAGGGCCCACTTTCAAAAGGAGTTTCAACCTTACCATCCGCCCTGTGATTGGAGCGGTAAATGGCTAATTAACCGAGTCAGCACACGGACCATCGGAGTTACTAAAATCCATTGGGGCGTTACCCCAACCAACGGTTATCATACAAATGGCCGCCCCAACGGATTCGATGGAACAAGCACGTGTCTAGAAGGAAAAGTTGTTCGTGAGTTTACTTTTCATATTTCCACAAAGTCACCTATATGGGTCGACTCTAGACATTAAATGTGCTTACCTTGGAACATTCGAGAACATCACGTGGTATCGGTAATCAAAGAAGTAAGCGCCTCAATTATAACAGCATGATTACGTACCACGGTCACGTGACTATCAAGGCGAATTTGGGCAACGGGCGCCTAATCTAAAATTGGCTTTTCCCGAAGCTTACATAAGCTAAGATCACGTGACCCCTATTCCTTATACCCCGCGTCCCCTTCACCGTTATGAGCACTTTATGTCGAGCGTAGGGGTGACCCCTATGGCCATATATGGAAGGAGGGAGTCAGCCCTTTGTACTGAGACAGACACATACAGTGACTGCATGAAGTGTTATGAGCACTTTATGTCGAGCGTAGGGGTGACCCCTACGGCCATATATGGAAGGAGGGAGTCAGCCCTTTGTACTGAGACAGACACATACAGTGACTGCATGAAGTGTTATGAGCACTTTATGTCGAGCGTAGGGGTGACCCCTACGGCCATATATGGAAGGAGGGAGTCAGCCCTTTGTACTGAGACAGACACATACAGTGACTGCATGAAGTGTTAGGGGTAGCACTACAGCTAGGGACTAGGGTCACACCCACAGCACATACAGTCAGCACACAAATCGAAAATAATGTCTATCATTTGATTATGTACACATCACACATGCAACACCAGCAAAAGAGCGTCCTGGATGCCTCCACACACACAGGCTAGCATTGGCCCGCCAGACCATGGCAGCCTGCCGTGTCACAGGCGTCCTGGACACCTCCCACTGCACAAGGGTGCTATCTAGAGGTGCAAAGCACATGCATGCATGTACTATATAGTGTGTGTGTGCATGCAGAGTGCTTCTCACATCACTAAAATTAAGGTGTGCACTATACTGAAGGCATCCTGGACGCCTCCACATGAACAAGGCTCAAGCCAGCCCGCTCAGCCCACATCATCTCACTCTTGATGATGTGCATACTGTATATTGTGAATACTTCTGGTCCACTGCACTGTGCATGTGTGAGGCATCCTGGATGCCTCTTGCACAGCTGCAACTCAAGTTTAGTAGCATTTCGAGCAACCTCCATGCATGCATACACTAAATACTGTTTCTCAGTATATAATGCGTGCGTGCATGTAGAATGCTTTGCACTGCACAAGAATCAAGGTGTGCACTACACTAAAGGCGTCCTGGACGCCTCCATGTGCACAGAGGTCAAACCGGCCCGCTCAGCCCATTATGTGTCACTCTTGCTGTTGTGCATATATTGTGAATTCCACCGGCCTGCGCCCGCCAGAGTGGGCTGTGCGTGTGAGAGGCGTCCAGGACGCCTTTCACACAGCTGTACTTCGATTTTTGTTGAAACGTAATAAGTATGTATGTATCTTATCTATAGCAGTTACGACATAAGTAGACTACGCAAAGTATGATTACCATATTAAGTAGTTACATTACGCACATCCATGGGCATAACTCTTATCAGGGTCATGTGAATGATTCTGGTATGTTCTAGGGTGTTCCACACATCAGGCGTCACTGAAAACAATGTCGTGGACACCTTTACTCATCATAGTTACGCAAAGGGACATGGTGGGACCATAGAGGTCACTTTTCCCTATATAAGGAGGGGTGAAAAGAGACCTACCCTCCCCAGCAGAATATCACTTGTATCTACTCGTGCTCTATACACTGCGCTTAAGACTAGCAAACACCTTCTACCAAAGGTGAGTCTTCTGTAGCCTGCGTGCTGCGCCATGTGCTGTGCAACAGGTTATGGGCCCTGCCACAACGGCTAGCTGTGCGCTGAGCGCACCTGCCCACTACCCACTGTAAAGTGGATGTGGTGCTGAGACTAGTGTTGTTGGCATAGCCTACAATGCCCTTGATGGGCATGTAAGACCTTGGGGTCATGAACGACACCATCTCATTGATTTGAGGTGGAGTAGATCGTTCCTCAAGGCAATTCTCCGAAAGGAGAGTTGTTGTTGGCGGTCGAAAGGACACGTTCCTATTAGACCATTGTTTTTCTCACTCAGTAATTGTGAATAGCCTTTGCTGACGATTCTCAAAGCATTCACAGAAAACAATGTCGTCCCAACTAACAACATTTGTCCAAGTCTTTGACGGACAAAACTACGTCACCTGGTGTAAGGCCATGCGTGCCTTCCTCATGGCTCAAGGCCTTTGGGGATACACTGATGGCAGCCTCCCGGAACCCTTGATTCCTATCCTTCCCATTGCGCCTCTACCCCTCGATCCTGCTGCTTCCCAGGCTGATCAAAATGCTCATGCCGCTATGGAAGCCCAGTACAAGGTCGACAAAGCGGATTATGACCGCGATCCTCCCCTTCACCCAGCTCTATGGATGGCTTGGCATAAGGGGAATGACATGGCTTTGGGCAATATTACCCTTCGCCTTTCCCCTGCCATCCAGCAGCGTATGAGTCCCAACTTTAACGCTGAACAGTCCTGGGATTGGCTGAAGACTGAGTTCGGCGGTGCATCATTCCCATCCATCTATCGCGACTTCCGAGAAGCGATCACCATGCGTATTAATCCTAGCCATCACCCTGGTCCCCAGTTTGACAAAGTAGAAGCTGCTTTTACTCGTATTGCAAACACGACCATCGGTAAAGGCTCCAAGATTAAGAGGCTCTCACTCCCTTCCCACTTCCAAGCCCTCATTGCGATGGCTGCTATTCCTCTCAAATGGGAAAACCTCATTCCCATCATTCAGAACGGCTACGAAATCGAAGATCTTACCTTCGGAGATATTCGTGACATAGTCGTTACTCAGTTCGAGAATGAAACCAATCGTGGTGCTCATTCGAAGAACAAGAAGGAGCAGCATGCTAACAAACTCGCTGCCGATAAGCTTTCTGCCGTTAAGCGTAAGCACGACAACCCTCACTTTAAAAAGCAGAGTGGAAGTCAGCAGCAGGACGCAGACTCCTCGCCTCCCAACCAGCAGCAGCATAAGCAGCGCGGTGCGAGAGCAGGTGGTCGCGGCAAAGCTAAAGGCAAAGGCAAGGCTCAGACTGGCCACTCTCATGTCGCTTCAGTCGCTGCCCTCACTCCTGCACTTTCCTCCCCATCCACTACCTCTGTCGCACACATTGGACCATCATCGTCCATTGTAACGTGCACCGTCTCAATTCCCCACCCTACCTTACAGGCAAGGGTTGAGGGTCCTTACCCTACCGTCAATAGAGCGCTCTCGTTACTTGAACGCATGGATGCTCCACTGAGCATTCAAGTCGTCAAAACGATTGAGCAGCGGTTTGATGACTATGATCAGTCAGTACGATCGAGGTCAAATTACAACTATGACAAGGAGTATGACTCTGAGGTGGACGTGGACATGTCTTAGCTAGTTCCCGGGCGTGATAATACGCTGACCGAGTCTGACTTTGAAGACGATGGGGGTACGTCTCTTGTATCTGCATTTGAGTCTTTGTCTGTTGACTTAAACTCACAAATCTCTGGAGGTATTACCCGAGCACCTACCCCAGAGTATGTCGATCCAGAGACTGTAGGACCCCTCCATTTGGAGGATGAGATTGCGGCAATGTGGGCAAATCCTGGTCACTCCAGAGCTGTACAACGCAGGAGTTCTAATGAGTTCATTGATGAACTTTATAGGAACCACCAGCAATACCTCCAGACCCTGGAGTTTGGTGTGATGGCATCCACACCTGCCTCGCCTATCACACCTACCTCGCGTTGTGCGACACCCAGTCATATTGCTAACTCCTTATTGGAGGATGAGCTACTTGATTGGGGATCTGATGATGAAGAGTATGCTCTTTATTCACTCACTGCACATGATGCTGACTTTGACATAGTATCAGCCCGCTCCCGAAAAAAGCAAGAGGAGCGGCAATGTAATAATATGTTATCGTCTGTAGTATCTAAACTGTACAGTATTAATCTCGGCGTTCTTGATATCTTGAAATGCGAACACGATGATTTCTTTACTCAGTGTGCACAGTGTAATAAGAGACTTGAAACCCTCTGGTTATTAGACTCAGGGGCTTCTGCACACTTCACCAACAGAAAGAGTGACTTCATAAGTTACCAGCCTTATCCAAAATCTGACAGGCAACCTGTTAGAACCGCGGCTCATACGATCTTTGTTGAAGGATCTGGGACAGTATTGCTTCGGCATTATGTCAATAAGACTCTTGTTACAACCAGAGTTCATCCAGTCCTTTACATTCCATCAATGAGTATTCGCCTTCTCTCAATGGGAGAATTTTTGCAACAAGGAATGCGCGTTTTGGGAAATTCGCTGCATATAACCTTGTTACACCAAAAACCGTTTGTCCAGTGTAAGCCTTTAATACCTGGTCATATGTTATATTGGTTAGATGCGACATCTACTAGTGTAGAAGCGCAGTTCATCGAAACACCTTATATCTACAAAGTAGATTATGATCTAATGCATCGTTGCCTCGGACACCCATCTAAAGAGGTTTTAAGGCATGCTAAAGATCATACTAAGGGTTTTCCCGATGGGATTAAAATTCCTAATACATCTGATGATGTATGTCCTGGATGTGCGCAAGGCAAAATGCCTTCTGCATCACATCCTCCTTCCACTACAAGGGCTACCACACCTTTTAAAAGGATACACTCTGATTTAAAAAGTTTTCCTTTACCGTCATATGCCAAATACAAGTATTTTATTGTCTTCTTAGACGATTATACTTCGTATGCTTGGATTACACTCTTGCATGACAAAGGCTCAGCCATAACGGCTTTGAGACAATGGTTAGCGCTTATCAAAAATCAATTTGATACTACCATAAAAGAGTGGATGTCCGATGCCGGCGGTGAATATAAATCAGATGTGTTCCTTAAAACATTGAAGGATGCCGGCATTACAGTGCTTCAAAGCACGCCCCATACGCCACAGCAAAATGGGTGCGCTGAACGCTTTATGCGCACTATCATGGATAAAGCCCAGGCCATGCGGTTAGAAGCTTGTCTCCCGCAGTCCTGGTGGGAATTTGCAGTCAATCATGCTGCACATTGTTATAATAGGACTCCTATGAGTCGTATAAATTGGAAAACCCCCTACCAATTATTAAACAATGAAATCCCAGACATTTCTCATCTTAGAGTTTTTGGGTGTGGCGCATATGTCCATATTCCTGAGTCTCACAGAAAAAATAAACTATCTCCTAAAAGCGAACTCATGATCTACTTAGGTAGACCTAGCGGAATGAAGGGTGACATGTTTATGCGTACTCCAAATACTTTGTTTTATTCAGACAAAGCACTCTTTGATGAAATGTTATTCCCTCGCTGCTCTAATCAGCAGACTCCTGGGAAAATACGTGGGACAACCCAGTTAGATGAACCTCCATCTAATCAACCACCACTTGATTTCGAAGACACCACTCCTGGTGATCTTGACTTATCACCCCCTGAGCCACCAAAAGGGAGTAGCGCTCCACAACCCGACGGGGTTGAGGAGGTTCCTGCGAAAGCAGATGATCCTCCAGAGCAGCAAGCTCCGCCTCCTCACCCTGACCCTGTACCTAAGCCTAAGGGTAAATCACGGTCTCGACCTGAAACTACATCTGATGTAGCACCCAGGTGGTCAGAGCGATTGAGGAAAGTACCTACCAATCCTGATAATATCTACGGCGATAGGCACCCTTCTAAGGTTAGCCGAGATATTGAGCGGACTCGTACTTGGAAACAAATGGTTGAGAACCAACCGGGTAGCTCCCGGCGACGTTCATCCCATGATCAGACAGAATCAGGAAAATCTCCTGAGCAATCTGCATCTAAACTTCCAACTACACTGAGTGAAAGTTCGCATGATTCAGAGGATGAGGTAGATCAGCAGTTGCTGACCCGCCTTGCTCAGGAAGGGGGAGTCAAATTCCAAGATTATCTGCTTGCCAAAGCAGTTCCACCGTATGATCTTGGGTCACCTGATACCTCCAATATTCGTGAATGGACCTTTAGGGACATTCTTAGAATGCCAAAAGAATCACAGGAGGAGTGGAAACAAGCGTGTTGCGAGGAGTTGGCTTCTCTTCGCAAACGCAAAGTCTTTGAATTAGTAGACCCGCCGAAAGGCAGAAAGGTCATAAAAAACCGATGGGTATTCGACTTAAAGTCGGATGGCTGTAAAAAAGCCAGGCTTGTAGCGAAAGGCTTTTCTCAGGTTGAAGGCATTGATTATGACAAAATATTCTCACCTGTGGTACGGTTTGAGACAGTCCGGATGATGATAGCGCTTGCCGCTTTAAAAGATTGGCACATCTCCGGTCTAGACGTCAAAACAGCCTTCCTATATGGCGACCTTGATGAGGAGCTTTATATGGAACAACCTGAAGGGTTTAAAGTCCCTGGCCACAAAAATAAAAACAAAGTGATGCGCCTTAAGAAAGCCATCTATGGACTCAAACAAGCTGCTTTAGCCTGGTGGAAAGCGCTTGATGGATCCATGGCCAAGATAGGCTGCACACGACTTGTTTCAGACTCTGGTATATTTGTCAATAAAGGCAAAACCATTGTCATAATCGTTTATGTCGACGATGTGCTCTTTCTTGGAGCAAATAAAAAAGACATTAGTTCTCTGAAAGAGCGTTTTATGCAGATCTGGGAATGTAGAGATCTGGGCGATACACAAGAGTTTTTACACATGTGCATAGTGAAATCGAAAGGTTGTATTCTAATCGACCAAGTAGATTATTTACACAAAGTGCTGCAGCGTTTTAAGCTCATAAATGCGAAAACTGTACCTACTCCATTACTGGAAGGGTATCAGCCATTGCCTAATAAAGATTCTCCAAACCCAGAGCTCCGCTCTCAGTTCCAACAAGTAATAGGGTCACTCCTATATATTATGATTGGAACGCGACCAGATATAGCCTATGCTGTGACTAAACTGTCGCAATTTGCAGCAAACCCCAATAAGGATCACCTAGATAGAGCAATGTATATTTGCCGCTATCTACTAGGTACATCCGATTATGCTTTAGTCTATGATGGCAAAAGCGATGGGGGTTTACTAGCATATGCTGACTCTGATTGGGCTTCAGACCCGATCACTAGAAAGTCTACAACGGGCTATTTAGTTAAACTAGCAAATGGTGTATTTTGCTGGAATTCTAGAGCGCAAAAATCTATCGCGCTCTCTTCCACTGAAGCAGAATATATGTCGCTTGCTGATACAAGCAGACAGTTGGTCTGGATATGGTCACTCTTTGAGGAGATCGGTATTATCCTAGCACCAATTCCATTATGCGGTGATAATCAAGGATCCATCTTCCTTGCATCTAATCCGGTACAGGAAAAGCGCATAAAACACATTGACATCCGTTACCACTATATACATGAAGTCGTACGCGCTAAGAAGATTGAACTCTTCTTTATTGAAGGATCTGAGAATCCTGCAGATTTGTTTACTAAGAATCTGGGTCGTATAAAATTTCAGAAGTTCAGAGAGCAATTAGGATTAGAGTTTTACTCATCCTAGTCATTAAGAGTCGATGAGAAGCGTGGTGTTCAGTCTAACCACTGTTACACGGAAACATTTCCTCAGAGACGTTTGGGACAGAAAGATGGAAACCGTGTTTTCAATTTCTTGTCTAGTCTCTAACACGTCTCATCAGAGACTTCTTAAACTGCTATGAAACAACTAGCATAGGTCGTCAATGAGTATTTCTCATAACGATATGTCCCGTGCTCAGTTCAAGTTCTTGGATTGAATGTTGTTTTGTTTTGTTCATTATGCTTAGACCACTACTGTGTACTTAGCAAGGGGGAGTGTTGAAATGTAATAAGTATGTATGTATCTTATCTATAGCAGTTATGACATAAGTAGACTATGCAAAGTATGATTACCATATTAAGTAGTTACATTACGCACATCCATGGGCATAACTCTTATCAGGGTCATGTGAATGATTCTGGTATGTTCTAGGGTGTTCCACACATCAGGCGTCACTGAAAACAATGTCGTGGACACCTTTACTCATCATAGTTACGCAAAGGGACATGGTGGGACCATAGAGGTCACTTTTCCCTATATAAGGAGGGGTGAAAAGAGACCTACCCTCCCCAGCAGAATATCACTTGTATCTACTCGTGCTCTATACACTGCTTAAGACTAGCAAACACCTTCTACCAAAGGTGAGTCTTCTGTAGCCTGCGTGCTGCGCCATGTGCTGTGCAACAATTTTAGTAGCACTTCGAGCAACTTCCATGCACGTGCACACTAAATACTGTTTCTCAGTATATAGTGCACGCGTGCATGCAGACTGCTTTGCACCACACAAGAATTGAGGTGTGCACTACACCAAAGGCGTCCAGGACGCCTCCACGTGCACGAGGCTCAAACCGGCCCGCTCAGCCTGCTATGTGTCACTCTTGCTGTTGTGCATATATTGTGAATTCCGCCGGCCGCGCCCCCCGGAGTGGGCTGTGCGTGTGAGAGGTGTCCAGGACGCCTTTCGCACAGCTGCACCTCGATTTTGTTCGTATTTCGAGCAACCTCCATGCACACGCACACTAAATACTGTTTCTCAGTATATAGTGCACGCGTGCATGCAGACTGCTTTGCACCACACAAGAATTGAGGTGTGCACTACACCAAAGGCGTCCAGGACGCCTCCACACGCACAGGGCTCAAACCGGCCCGCTCGGCCCGTTATGTGTCACTCTAGATGTTGCACATATATTGTGAATACTACCGGCCCGCCCCCACCGGAGTGGGCTGTGCATGTGTGAGGCGTCCTGGACGCATTTTCTACAGCTACACCTTGAGTAGGATGTGCTTTTGAACAATTTGCATGCATGCATGCACCAAATACCACTATTCAGTATTTAGTGTGTGTGTGCGTGCACATTGCTTTGCACCTCACCAAAATTGAAGTATGCATCGCACCAAAGGTGTCCAGGACGCCTCCACATGCACAAGGGTCAAAAAGGCCCGCTCAGCCCACTATGTCACTTTTGATACCTTGCATATATTGTGAATATCACCGGCCTGCCACACCAGAATACTAGGCTGTGTGTATGTGAGGCTTCCTGGACGTCATTTTTGAACCCAGGTCTTGAGTTTGGTGCCATTTCAAGAAATCTGCATGCACACATGCGCAAAATACCATGGCACACTGGAAAGGTTGTCGGTATCACAAATCACACATCAAATGTCACACAAGAGGCCCGTGTCGCCGGAGGTGTCCAGGACGCCTTTCAAGGCCTGTGTCCCACTGTCACCTCCAGCCACTTGAGTGACATCTTGTGTAACGTGAATCCCATCATAGCAATCATTTTCTGTAAAATCCAAATAATTTCTGTACAAATGGTCCCATAAACTATTTATTCTATGTCACTATGTGCATAGTAGCAATCAAAATAACTCCTCGCTGTCATGTGACAAAAAGGCCCACTGTCAGCGGAGGCGTCCAGGACGCCTTTCATGCTGTGTTACATATATTCAAAGGCAACAACATTACCCTTGCAACTTTCATCCAATGCATTTTTTTGCCAGCCCCCCTGAGTCTTCCAATGATCTTTCGGATCGTTTGTTGCCATAAACACTTCCAATGCTGATCTCTCAGTGAGTCGTGACATTGTCAGTCTTGCATTGCAGGGAATCGTTTTGTATGCCTGTGGGAAATAAATCTAAAACTCCGACAGCAGAAGCCAAAGTCCAACCTGAGTGACAACAAGTCTCTTGCTATCAATTTGCTTTTGTCATTTGTATGGTAATAAAAATACTGCTTACAGAGGCAAACAACAAGTAAGCGTGAGGGTGCATCTAAGCATCACGGACTGCTTCAATGCTTGTCGTGTGTCACGCGTCATGTGTCACATGTCACAAAAGAGGCCAGTGCAGTGGAGGCGTCCTGGACGCCTTTGGCACCCACTTGAGTGACATCCGATATCACAACTTCCCCAGTGTGCTCCTACCTCGCTAACTTACCAATGTTGATATCACCTTGCTTGTCATGGAGCTCTCTATTACTACTAGTACCTATCCAATCTGCATATCCTGATTCTCCGCTTCAAGTTTCAAGTTCTTCCCTTGGTTCTTCCCACCCTTTGCCACCCCTGTACTGTTGTCATCTCTCACCTTCACTTGTTCCACATCCTTGCCACTACTGTATTCAAACAAGGTTGCAGTCAACCCAGTTGACATATATATTTCTACATTTATTATTTAATTAATCTGCATACTGAAGAATATGAGAATCATAACACCATAACACTAGGAACATCGTGTTGGATGATTATCATAATTTGCTACCAGTTTTGTACAAGTCAGTCTAGCTTAGACGTTTTAATGGCTGATTTTTAATTATTCATTTTTTTTCGATAGACTAATTTCGGACAATTTAGAATGATTTTCATCCTAAGCTACTAATATTTCTCTGAGGATGAAATTCATCCAATTTTCCGTTCACAGTGCTCATTGAATGCATGTTTGCATTTATCCTACCTTACAGTATCTAGTAACTTAAGCTACGCCTTACGCTAAGTAAGTTGCCCATCTTTGGCTGTCACACATCACGTGGTCACCCTTCTGTTCCCGCGCCGGATGTAACTGCCCGCATTCTGATCCTGTGGAACTACTGTGGAACTAGTATCGGCATGACTTGGCTATCAGGTTCTTGTGGCTACACAGTGCCGAGGACGTAAGTGGTCGCGCATAACTTAGTCTTCTTCCAGTCTCATGGGACCCAACCCCTGGTGATTGCCGAATGATAACACTGTATTGTATCATCTATGCATCCGCTGCGCCACCGTTTTCTTCTCTCCACCCTCTCATCTCTTCCCCCATGTCTAATGTTGGAGCACCTGAGCCAGACTGGATGGCTTCCATTGACATCATGTACTGCCACATCCATCTGTGGAATGAGGTCCCATCACGCTCCACAGCCGTGACCGTTTGGCTCGCCCACTTGGTTGAAGTGGAGGTGTGTCGCTTATCCATGTGTCTCAGCTGGGCTTGACTCTTCTCAGGAAGTTATCATTTGGCTCCTCAAGTTCAACAAACGCTCTGAGGAAGAGTTGGATGCTTGGTTTGTTGCCCATAGCATCCCCCGCGCTGAGATAAGGGCCCGCATCAGTCCATATGCCACCCCGGATTGGCCATCGCGCTTTCCTCGATATGCTAAAATGCTTGAGGGTGACCTTTTGCATTATGAGATGGTTGTGGGCGCTGCTCTGCAATGCCACGGGGGGACTCGCTGTCAGTTGCCTGGGCCAGTGCAAGCTGCTGCCTTTACAGAAGCGGGAGAGATCTTCGCTGCATGTGCCGCGGTGGGGATGTGGCCTGACTGCCGCCTCCCTACTTTTTCATGTCGCCTTGCTATAGAGCGCGCTGAGGCGTTTGGTCCTCGCATCGAATATGAGACATATGAGCCACTGCCCCTTGAACACCCTGCATACCGGACACGCGCTCCACTGCCTGAGCGTGGCGACATTCTGCCCCCCCCACAACTCCGCATGGAGGACTCCAAGATCAGCACCTTCAATGCCACCCTCTGGGAGTGTATTGCACGGACCACCAAACACTCTCCCTCGCCTTCGTCTGCCGGTGTGGATGCTCCCCATGTCATGCATGGCAGCCATCGGAGCAGTCCTGGTGAGAACCCTGGAGGTCACAGAGGGTCACGTGCTGGGTCTCCCGCTGGTAGCGAGCCTCTGCCCGGGCACGGGCGTTAGTGAGGTAGCGGGAGCACGCGGGGTCGTGGGCATCATAGTGTATAACATGCTATGCTATCCTAGCGTACTTATTCATACTGAGTGACACAACCTTGTGCAACGAGAATCCCATCATAGAAACCACTTAAAATCCAAATAATTTCCACACCACCAATGATCCCATCAATTATTTATTTTATGTGCGTACATAGCAATCAAAATAACTCCTGGCTGTCACGTGACAAAAAGGCCCAGTGTCAGCAGAGACATCCAGGACGCCTTGCACCAATGCACGACATGAAACCAAGCATGAATTCAATCATGACCATCTACTCATCACGCTCATGCAGCACCAAGGCCAGCATATCATTAACCAGAATAATTTCTGTAACTACACTTAACTTCGTACCCAATGATCAATTTACAAGCCAATTTCTGTGCATAACTCGAGGCCTTCCACTCTCCATCTGTCTAACCACGGTCCGAAATAGTTGTGTACTTTTCGCATCATTTCCACGGTCCGGCCCGCCTTGATCTGGCCACAAATTTAAATTTCGCTTCAATACATATTTTCATGTGCGATCAGTCAATTTTATTTACTTAAAAGTAAAGTAGATATATTAGTAAATGTAAATTACATAAACTATGGACTTTTTTTGTCTAAGTCGATACAGAGCAAACCCGGGAGAGGGGTGTGAGCATGACCCTGCATGCTCACACGCACCCCCGGTGTGCGCATACCCTGCTTGCAGAGCAGGAGGGAGGGCGCCACCTGCCGGGTTCAGGCCCGCCCCTGCATGGTGCATGGCACGGAATGGGGGAGGGGCGCTGCCCCCCTCCCCGGTTTGCGACTTGTCCTCGGGTTCCGCACAGCCCCCATTCGCACGGCCCCTTTGCACGTGCATGGGGGCAAGGGGAAGCCCCACACACAAACGGAGGGAGGGGCTGCCGTGCCGCTTGCATGCCGGCTCCCGTCCTCGCAGCCCCTCCTATCGCACACCCCAATGCCCTTGGGGGTTGTGCACAGATGGGGTGCAAAAGCAGGGGCGCACGCATCGCCCCCTGCTCACGTGCCTCTCCCGGTCCATGCCTGTATGGGCACCCTCCTCCTGGTCCCATCCGCCAAACCGGGGAGGGCGCGCACGGGTCCCCCTCATCCGCGGTGCGCCCTGTTTCGCGTGCACAGGGCAGGGGAGGGGGTGGAAATGGGGGCGGCACCTTCTCCGCACCCCGTTCACTGGGCAAGGAGGGGACAGCAGGGGGGACGGTGCCATATCCCACGTAGCGGTCCACCCCCGCGCCCTCTTAGCGAAAACGTGGGAGTGAGGGAGGGGCCATCCCCACCTCCCCGTTCGTGGGCCCCGCTCACGTGCGTGCGTGCATGCGTGAGCGGGACGCAAGGGGGCAGGGGTGGTACCGTGCGCACGCGTTTCCGTGCCCTGTTGGGGCCCAAACGGGGCGGGATAAAGGGGGAGCAGCGCAGGGGGGTCCTGTGCTCGCGCTGTTCTGTTCGGCTGAGCGGGGGTGAGGGGCTAAAGGGGGGGCATACCTTTTACGCGCCGCCCTACATTCCCCGTTTGCGCACAGAGGCAGGGTGGCGCGAACCCCGCGCACAGAAGGGGGAGGAAACAGGGCGCCCCCACCCAGCACAGGTGGCGCACAGGGGAGGGGCACCAACGGGGGTGCGCACAGGTATGGGCCACGCAGCAAGAGGGGGAGGGGGCATGCAAAGGCAATTTGCATGCCCCCGCCCCCTCTGTACACCCCCATTCACATGCCGCGTTGCATGCGAAGGGGGGTGGGCGCGCACAAGGGGGAGACGTGGGGGGCGCGCTAGGAGGGGGGCGCCACGTCTCCCGTGGCAGCCCATCCCTGCGCCCTCTTCGCAAATGGGGGAGGGGGGCGGCATGTCGCGCAGACCCACTCCCGTGCCCTTTAGGGGGGCAAACGAGAGGCCCCAGTTCGTGCATGAACGGGGGCGGCGGCCAAAGGAGTGGTGGGCGGTTCCGCACTCCCTGTCCTGCGAGTCATCGGGGGCGAGGGCCAAAGGGAGGGGGGCGTACCTTTTGCAGGCCGCCCTGCGTCCCCGGCTTGCACACAGAGGCGGGGTGGCGCAAACCCCATGGAGGGAGGGGGAAACCGGGTGCCCCTACCCAGCATGGGGGGCACCAGCAGGGGGCGTGCAGAGGCGGGGCCATGCAGCATCAAGGGGAGGGGGCATGTTTGCACCCCCACCCCCTTTGCACACCCTCTTGCATGGGCGTTTTCCTGCATCGCTGCCAGCGGGTGGAAGCCTGGGGAGGAGGGCGGCGTTCCCACGCGTCTCACCAATACACAGAAACGCGTTTTTGTTTACGCGCTGTTTTTCTTTATTTTTACTTATTTTTACTTTGTCTTTTCACGGAAATACAGATAGATAAAAAACTTAAAAAGCGGACTTTTAACCGGTAACTGGGGAAACCGGACCGGGCATGGAACGGATGCAAAAAGTCAAAGACTGTCCGAAATGGCCCCGTGTCAGCAGAGGCGTCCAGGACACCTTTTTGCTGTTTGCACCGACTCGGACTGACGAGCAATATCCTATCATGACCATCTCATCTTGATCTGATCACAGTTGCCCAGAACGTCGATCGTGTTAGATTGCAATAGCCACTGAGATATAGTAAAAAAATGTAACTTGGTACAGGCTGATGCATCTTATATGCGTGCGAGGCACAGTATCGATCACAAACGTAGTAAGACATCACTGAAATATGTGCTCCAACATGTCTATATTGTCGTCAGATCTTATCAGCTCACCGTTGGACACACGCTCCGGCCTCCAAAGTTGCGTTTTGTTGACATTCATAGGATAGCACACCTCACCGATGACTCCTGACCAGTCAAAATCGACCAGCATGATCCCCGGCTCGCCGTCCTTTCTAATCATGATGTTGACATCTCGTACATCGCCGTGCACAAAGTTGGCTTGATGAAGATCGACCAATCGTTCCTTGATCAGTTTGTATGTATCCGTTGCACCCACAGCATCCATTTTGTCGAAGGGCTTGTATTCCTTGTCGAGAGCGTCCATGATAACCATCGTCCATCCCGCTCCGATGACTTCGAAACCTCTCAACTTCGGAGCGATACCCATCTTTGCACATTCCTCGTGAACGGCTCGTGAGTACCGACATACGAACTTAATGCAAATTCGGTCTCCATCTTTGACGGTCTTGCCAATAAAAAGCGACTTCTTGTCGTCGATCGAGTCCACGTACTTGAACTTCACTTGGGCTTCACTCGGAGTATCGAGGGAGCGGTAAACGCGAAGATCTGGATATTCTGGGTCCAAGTCTTTGAGAAGTTCGGGGGTCTTCAACTGCTTGTAGCATCCTTCTAATGACTTGATGGCTTTCCTGAAGGCACCGAGATAACGAGCGAGAGATTCACGCATATTGGTGTCGGTCTGATGATAGAACAGAGGCATGGTGGGAGTAAGAACTTGAAAATGCGGATGAGCCCGCCAAACGGCACCAGAAAAGCTGATTTGGGGTCCTGAGAATATCATGTTAGTATTTTACAGCAAGAGATGATAAGAGAATCAAACCAAAAACGGTGACGATCAAGCACAGAAAGTTGAAGGTGGAATGCTGTGCCGCCGTCTCCCGGCCAAAATGGGTGTAATACAAAACCGTCAGAGCGTAAGGTTCGCCACCTTTGCTGCCGATCTCCGACTTGACATCAATAATAGAAATAAGTTCTTTCCCGCACTCGATCACCCAATCAGGCCGTAAGACTCCCCGACTTTGAGGCCTTTGAGGGCGCGTTAACGAAGGTTCAATAACCGATATTCCATTCTCTATCAGAATCCTTTGAAGGGTCTGTGCTCGGTGCTCTTTTTTATCGAAGAATTGAGACATCCCAACCGCCAACTCTAGAGCCAGCTTGTTGTCCTCGTAAATCGGCTCATGGTTGGCACAATCGTCAACGAACTTACGGAGGATCGAATTGTATAATGTGACGGGAATCGTCGCGTCCGCAGCCGGGGGTCGACTCCATATGATTTTCTAACTCTCCTTTTGCTGATCCTTCGAAAATGTTGTAGCAATTGCCGAACTTGAAGGTGCATTATCCCACAAAAAGTGCTTGACGAACTGTTTACATCCCTCTCGTATTCCCTGAGAAGGCAAGACAACCTGAGAGCCTGCGGAAAGATCCATGCTTCAGTCTCTGAAAAGGAAATACAGATGCCACACTCACCATCTCGAGGTCGTATCTCAACAAGGATGTGGAGGGATTCCTGACCTAATGTTGCAGCTTCAAAATACCTGGGTATTTTATTACAGGGATATGCTAGGCGTTCAACAACAGACATGGAACGATCAAGGCCATCCGAACGAAGAGTGTTTAAAGTTTCGGATAATTTGGGGAGGCCGGGAATGTGTTTAGTGAACTTCCAAAGGACGAGATCGGACTCGTGGACGTCTTTGTACCTAGGGGGCAGCGACTGTTTGATCTTGACCCTGAGGTTGATGACAGATTGGCTGCTTTTGATTTCGATTGAAGACATGTGTTCGGGGTCTTCGGGCCAGAGAAGATACGTAAGAGTGATCTCAGAGTCCTCGGACATGGTGGGATTGAACGGTGCAAACACAAGGACGGCTGACAGTGGTGGTGCGGCACAAAGTAGAAAACGGTGTGATACTATAGCCAGGCAGCCGGGAGGCAACCCGGCCCAGGCTGTCACTTAATTTGGATCGTTATCTCACTTGGCGGCCAATTATGGGCCAAGATAACTTACAGTAATCTACTGTAAGTTACAGTACAAGTTTTATCGGTGAGTGGTTTTTTGCTCAAACAGTTTTCCAGTCAAAGACTTCTGTCAACGAAGAAATCACTAACTAAGTCCATACTATCACGTGTCCTGGCTTGCAAAATGGTGGGGAGGCAAGTTGCAAAACACGATTTTTAAGAGAAGTCCCTCACTACGCCTCTCTCAATGCCAGGTAAGGACTTGACCACAGCATCTCCTCAGAGTTCACGAGGAACTATCAGAGTCACCAGTGACTTGCTCTACATGAGTCCCTTCAAATTATATACCGTTTCGAGCTTTAGAGACACCTTCACAAAGCCGAACCATGTCCACTGCTTGCTGTGTCGCACATGTGCACATTGCACACCTAAGTTACTGGACCCTGATCTATCAGCCGAAACGTGAGCTTGGTCAAGTGCCTTGCAGTTCACCAAACGGCCGTCTGTTCACGGTGCACCCGCGCCGTACCGTAGATTAACCAAGACCGTGAGGGTGCACATATGTATGTACGGCTGTCGGGGCGGGGACTGCTCTATACACTTGGAACCGGAAACAGCAAGCCAGTCAACAAAAGCATACACAAGTGGGTCGGACGGACAGGTCCAAGCCCACCGATATCCCTTGTGCAACGCCCGGGACCATGTGAGGGCGATATGTGTCTGTGGCAGGAACATTACCAGTTCATCACCACGTATGGTGCATCATGTGGGTTGGCTTCAACCCAAGCTTCGACCCGCACCCATGATACCTGAGTCTCGGATCCAAACGTGGCCTAGAAGCGTGAATGCAAATCTGCAAACACAACGACTAGCCGGGACAATCGTCCCCCACGGTGGTCGTCGACCGGTGATGGTGGTGCGAGTGGAAGAAAGAAGAATCGAGTCGCGTCGCACGACGTGTTTTGTATGGCCGTGAGAAATATATTTCACACTCCGACATAAGCGAAGGTCCGACCAAAACGAATCATTGGTGCGTTCCAAGTGCGTTCCTTGGTGCGTTCATCACACAGATTCGCTTCGTGCTCTTCCATATAGTAATAAAAACAGTGTTAATGGTGTACTTTAGTAACCAAGCAGTAAGTGTGAAGGTGCATCTACAGTGACGGAGGCGTTCTGGACGCCCGGGCCTCCGCCCCTGTTGTGACGTGTGATGCATGTGATGCGTGACCGTGTGACGCACGACGACCTTCGTGTGCGTGCAGTGTCCTGGACGCTTTTGCTTGCGCGTGGCATGCAATATGAATCCAATAGCGACCATCTCATCACACTTTCCCAGCACATCATTCACTTTGATATCCAGACCAATTCTACGTACATAGCTAATTTACCAATACGTGTTACATTTATGCAAGCATTTATGATTTAATTTATGTGCATAACTTACTGTTTATGCCAACAACGTCTATGCTGTCACGCATCACACGTCACACAGTGACACGCACGAGGCCCAGTGTAAGTGGAGCGTCCCGGACACATCTGCTACTGGATCCTGCTGTAGATAAATCCTGACTCACACTGACTCAGGCCTGTCGCTTGCTACTCATCATCGCTTGCATCAATGTATCAACAACGTATCGATAGTACAGTCTTGAGTACAGTAACAAGGCTAACAAGAACAATATCTGTAACATGCATACAAACAAACCCTCGAAACGAATAGGATGTAACGATACATTCAAGGATGCATTCAAGGATGCATTGGAATATCATGTTTTCGGCTGTCACGGGCCGGAAGGAGCCAACTGTCAGCGGGCAGCGGGCAGCTTGGCGGGCAGTATCCTGGACGCCTTTCTACTGAGTCGCATGATATTATATGAATTTGATCACGACCATCTCATCACATTTTCACAGAATATTAACTTGGGATATCCTGAATAATTTGCGTAAATACTTTTCACACAAAGTAATTCTTCTAACTCTCATGTGTCACGTGCAAGAAAGGCCTAGTGTCAGTGGAGGCGTCCAGGACGCCTCCGAGCTGAGTATCATGCGATATGAATGAATCCTACTACGGCCATCTCATCACTCATTCACATTTGATATCCGGAGTGGCTCTATGTAACTTAGCTACAAATAGGCGTTTGAAACCATGTACTAGTATTTCAAGATACATTTATTATTTAAAGTTATTTACCCGCATACACATACAGTAGTGAAGTCAATGCGTCCAGCTATCACGGGCCATAACACATAAGGGCCCAGTGTCAGCGAAGGCGTCCTGGACGCCTTTGCGCTGTGTGACACGCATTCAAAGGCAACCTGAGGCCGAGTGACATGCGATATGAATTCCAATCGTAACCGGTTGACCCAGCACATCATTATTTCACATTGATTTTAGGAATGATCAGCATCACTAATGCCTGATGCATTTCTTATCTAATTTTCGCTTGAACTTTCGTGCATACTGATACTGACTATGTGTCCGGCTATGACAGGCCGGGAAGTCTCAGTGTCAGCAGAGGCGTCCTGGACGCTTTTTGCATTGAGTGGCATGTGATATAATCCAATCACGGCCATCTATCTCAATACTTTCCTATCACATCATATTTCATATCCAGGATTATCCCACGTAGCTACCAATATGTGTTTGAAATCGTTCATCTGGGAAGAGCCTATGGCTGCCAAAGTACTACTAGTACGAGTACAGTAGTAACTTAGTATCAAGAGTAGTGTGACGGTGCTGTTCTTCTGTCACGCATCACGCGTGACAGAGAGGCCCAGTGTCAGTGGAGCGTCCTGGACGCCTTTGCCGCGGTGAGTCATGTGCAACCTGTATCCGAATTCAAGGTCTGAACAGATCAAAATAAATCTTAGAATCTTGCACATTGATTAAATTACATCTCTACAATCTGTAAATGTTACAGTAACATGGATTCAACAGAGTGTACCGTGGTACCCACTGGTACCCGGTGACAATCTAGTAAGCCATAATCAAGGCACCATTTAATCTAGGCCATAATATATGGTGCACTCTCTCTGTCCTTGCAGGTCTTTCCGGAAAGACCCAGTGTCAGCAGAGGCGTCCAGGACGCCTTTGCTCAACTCACATGCGACTTGAATGATTCAATTGTGAGCCGGGCATGGAACCTTTAGCCATCTCATCGCTCTTTCCAGTGGCACTTAAGTTACCTCCATATCTATTTTGTACTGTAGTATGATCTCCGTCATTACTAAATTAACATACACTCAGTACAGTAGCTCACAATTGTAAATTTCATTTTTGAATATGCTGTATGTGCACACTTGCCAAGGCTCTTCTTGCGTGTGTGGGCTTCCGTTTTGGCCCAGGCTAAGATGACCGTGACACAGTGTCAGTGAGGGCGTCCTGGATGCCTATTCATGCGCTTATGAGACATATTCAAGTTTAGTCTTCTATTACGGTCAAGTTTGCAGTGCACAGCATACTGTACTCTGAAGTTACCGCAACATGTCCCCATTGTCGAAACTAAATGGCTCTCCATTCCTGCCTGTTGAAACTATTCCCTGAGAAGTCAATGACGAGTCGACGACATTCACACGTGTGAGAAAATGATGCAGTGAGGGTTACTCCTCAGCAAACGGGAAAGACACCAGAGAGAGAAATCATAGTAACATATGTAAGTTGCATTATGTATGCGATGAGACCCTGAGCGATTGAGAAAAGAGAAAAGATTGCCGACACACAAAAAGTCCAGGTGGTCACGTTCGAATGTTTGGTTATTTGTACAGCACTCTGATTTACATGATGATCAACGTCGACTATGGCTACGGCTACTTTGACCACTACGAGGTTGGCGACTGGTGCTCCTTGGGCTGCTCGGTTGACTGCCGCCACCGCTGCCGCCGTCACCCTTGTCCCAATTTAGGCACATGTCCTCAAACGAGCGAGTCGGGTCATCAGCGAGACCAAACAACGACCCCGTGCCTGGCTTGTCCTTCCTTGGCTTTGAAGGCCCTGCCCTCTGTGCATGCAACAGCTGCAAATCTACCGCTGCCAGAGACCGCTGAGACATGTTTGCCTGCTTGTATGCGCTTCGACGTGCCGGACCCTCGCGATCGTATGATACCTCGCTCACCTCTATCACCTCGTCGCTGTCGTCGTCGGAGGGTTCACGGCTGCGCTTGGAGCTCGTAGCTGCGGACGAACCATCTCCCGATTGACTCTCGGTCAAGTCCTCTAAGCTGGTCAGCGGTGACGAGGTCCTGCTATATCCACCCTCAAGCCCTTGAAATTTCTGTCAGCCCTCGTAAGAGATCGAGTCAAGTTACTCACCGGCCATATCCACATCGCCATCACCATCGTCGATCTGAGGCACAGACACGGAAACCAATGGGACTTCTGGGTCCTGAAGGAATTTGATGTCTTCCTCGATTGGCCTCCCGGTGTACTTCGGCACGAGAATTTGTATCGCTTTGGCGCGCGCGTTCAGTTCGTCGTAGGCGAGCGCATCAAGAGCATAATCCAGATTCACTGCTCTCAGCGCACCATACTGGGTAGTTACCCGATCCAATTCCAATGTAAAGTACCGAACATAGTCCGGCTGGGCTGACATGTTCAGCTGCTCGAGTTCCTCGTCAAAGTCGGGATCCATCTCGTCTATGATGCCGTATTTGGCTGCGACGAACTGGGGAAGGATCGCCTCTATCCCGGCAAGCGAGCACGGAAGACTTGAACTCGGCTCCGGAGTCGGCTCCTGAGATGGCGTGCGGTTTGACGGGCCAGCTTCGACACCCGGTGCGCTGTCGCCAGCCTCGCCGGTGGCCTCGGCGGTGACGTGTTGTCCCACCTCCTTCGCCTTCCCTTTCCCTCGCGCACGTGGGGCAGCTTTCTTCTTCGACTTTGGCTTTGGCTCCGTCGTCTTCACTTTGCCTTTGCCTTTGCCCTTGCGGCCTGAGCTTCTCCCCTCCTCGTTGTTGTTGTTGTTGTTGTTGTTGTTGTTGTTGTCGTCTTCCTCGCCGCCTTCGTCCAGGGGCTCCTTTTCGCCGAGCTGCAACGCTTCCCCTGTGCATCGCCCTTGGTCATTCCTCCATCGCACCGGCAACATCGACATCACACTCACTGAGCTTGTTGCCCATGTTGGAGAACATGTCTTGTATGAACCCCTTGCCAAACGAGATGTTGTTTAAGAAGATGTCCGGAGATCTCGCCCCGATCAGGCGATAGACGTGAACTTGTTTGGGCTGCGGAAATCTCCAGACGCAGCCAATCAGCTGCTGCTCGCTCAGCACAGACCAAAGTACGTCCTAGCACACATATGCAAGTCGCACCCGTTGTCAGTCGTCTCGGATGACCCTCTGCACAATTCCGTGTACGCACCACGATCACCAATATGTGCGCACACGCGATGTTTAGCCCAACCGAGCCGATGTTCGATATTAGAAGCACACGTGCTCCATCATGGTTGCACAAACGGAATTCGTTCAGCAGGTCCACCCGCTTCTTCTGACTCATGCTCCCGTGCATGGTCACCACCTTGATTCCGTTCGCCAACAACACCTGCTCGTGATCAGTTCATCGCCGCCCACATCTTTTGACAAACAAAACGATCGTGGCTCACCACCCTAATCAGCTCAAATGACGACGGGAAGTACAAGTAGACGATAATCTTATCAGGCGGCAATTGCCCTGCCGGTTCCAGTCGCTGATGCCTCGGCCTATCTTGCAATGACTTTGACTCCGCCACCACCACCGCAGTTTCTGTCTGTCGCGCCGGGGTGATCGCCGGTGTGCCGTCCTTCGCTAAATGGTGTTGAAGGATCTCCACAAGCGAGTCCAGTTTCGCCGAGCGTGCCGTTCTGTACTCCTCATACGTATGAGAAATAGGTGTTGTCTTACCGATGGTCCCCTTTGGTTGGACACACCATGGGTGCAGCAGCGTTTTCCGGATGTCAAGGTAAAAATTCTATGTTCCACGACATGACCTTGTCAGCTCGCTCTCAACAAGTATCCCTTTGACTCACCTCGCTTGCGAACCGCCGCACGAACGACTCACTGTCAACCGCCCTTTCCGCATGCCTCTCAAGCGCCTCGTACTCGTGCTCGTACATGTCCAGCACACACAGATGCTCATCATATGGCTCCAAACCGTTGATAGATTCCCCCTCGTAGTCCGTGGAGAGTGCCGTGCGCCGTATCACCGCGCCCTCGTACTTCTCCCGAATCTTCGTCAACCACCACCCACTCCAGTACTGCGTCTGTGTCTCGAGGCCCACTTGCTCTACCTTGCCCTCCAGATACGCTCCCATCTGCTGGTTCAGCACTTCATTGTCCGTAGACCTCATCGATTTCTTGTCCTCCCGCTTTGCATGTGCCAGTGCCGTGTTCATCGTATTCAGCTCGTGGTCATGGCTGTCGTCAAATCCCTCCAGCCCGATCGCCGTCCCGATGTTCCAGAGGTCCTGCGTAAGTGCCATATATTAGTTACCGTAATATAGTATCTGCACACGTCACGAAAGACTTGCCGAAGGATGCGTTTGCACCGGCGTCGCCGTCATCGCCACAAATATGTCTGTCAACTCTCGCAGCGCCCGCACTGCACCGAACAGCTTGTTCACGTTGCGGAAGCTGTGCGCCTCGTCGACTGCAACCCCAAGGTACCGTCTTCCAAATATTGTCTTCTTCTGCTCGCGACCCAAGTGCATCGCCAGCTTCCCCCGACCATGTAGTCTGTGGATCTTGCTGGACTCCGATTGTAGGGCCTATCGCCATTCAATCTCTCTTAGAATACCCTTCGTAGCTCGTGAATTTCACACTCACCGTTGTCATCGCGATATAAATCCTCATGTGGGCTGGCACCTGCGCTTGCTCATCCGCCTCCTCCCATAAGTCCATGTGCTGTTCGAACGATCCCGTAATCTTGATGATATCGAATGAGCCACCCCATAAGAATCGTTGGCACTCCCACACAGCTTGCTCCACCAGCATCGGGGGCACCACAATCAAAAATGGCTCCTCAGGCAGCTCTCCCGTTCCCCCCTGAAAGTTCTTCCACTGATCCTGCCCTGTCACACACGTCAACTTCCCCTCGACTCGTACACAATAAACACTCTCGACTCACCCCACAGCCCCGGGTATCTCCCGTTCAGTTTGAAGTACGTCCGATAGTATGCCAACATGGAAAACAATGCGATCACCTGTACCGTCTTGCCTAGTCCGACGTCGTCCATCAGGAGCACGGGCTCCGACTTCTTCGCTCGGTCCAGCATCTTGACAACTCCCACCAACTGGTGCCACCGAAGGGAGTGCCCTTCGGTCGTCGTCACGCTCGTCTCCTGCTCTCCCAGCTCCTGAGAAGCGTCCTGCTCGGTGACTTGACCCGACCTGAAGAACGGGATCGCGTGTCGTTCCAACCCGAGCATCTTGTACAGCTCGGCTGGCGTCTTCTCCTGCAGGTGCTCCACTCCTTCGGACCATTCTTCATTCGGCTCGGGGTCCCAGTCGATCTCCATCCTGTCCACCATCTCCGCCTGCTCAAGCTCGAGCCACTCTGCCAGCTCCAAGCTCATCATCTCGGCTTCCTTCTTCGACGCCATCCTTCCCAACACGTCCCTCAGGTTTTTACTGAGACCTGATCGCATCCACTCGTCAGCGCTCTATTCCATCCATGTCGCAGCACGTGCTGTCCCACGACCCATCGCTCTGCTCACCTTTGACTAAGTGAGGCGCTTGCACGCCCATGAGGATTTTGTACATGTCAGCAACGTGTTTGAGTTGCTGCTTGAGGGTCTTTTCTGTCATCCTATCGTTGAAGGCAGACGTGAGTGTGACTAGGTTGTCCACCCTCCTTAGCCAAGCCAGTAGGTCGCCCGCCGTGAGATTCTCGTCCGCTCCCACTTTGGTGAGCTCTGAAAATCGAGGTCATCCATTGATCTCAACTATCTACGATACATCATGATAACGTACGCTCGAACTGCTCGGTCACCTCCACTTTGCCTTTCTCCATCCATTTAAATTGGCTCTTAGTGCTGTTTCTCACTTTGTGCCACAGGCACGACAACAGTGTGCAGACAAACTGGTAGATTTCGGGCTTCACCAACTGCACTCTTGCTTCGGGCGCGCCGGAGAACGCGTCTTCGCCGAAAAATTTAAACGCGATCGCTTGCTCTGCTTCTCCAAGCTGCACATTCTTCATCTTTGGAATCTTCTCAGGCTGCCAAATCAAAACCCTCAACCTCTTAAGCTTTCCCCACGTCGCTGTTGCCCACTCACCGATCCAACCCCGCCATCACCAACCATGAGACGTGGGTGTCGCTCATACGCGTCTAGTAAATCCTCCATATCCTCCGTCATCCGCCAGCCTGGGTGCACCTTGTCGTACCACTTCACCCACGCCTCCTTCCCAGCCTTGTCGTTATTGTCTTCCTTCTTGAATATGTTGACCTGTTTTCTGAAGTTGTCAGGGATGCTGTGTATCCGATGTGCCAGCGCCTGCACAGCTTCCAGCTCCCTGAGAGTCAAGCTGGTTTGCGCGGGTGTCGCTTCCGGGTCGAACGGCAACGTGAAATTCTTCGTGCGCTCCTTCCATGTATCAAACGTCCAGATGATGTCTGAAACCGCCATCACCGCAGCAGCAGCCGTCCCCGATGGCATGTTTATGCAGGAAAATATTTATGAGATGACGGTGGATAAAAGTAAGTTGACGAGTGCGAGGATCCACACTCACACACTGCAGTTCTATATACGCCTCCTGCACAACGCCACATCGCTCTCTTAGGTACCTCCTTATCAATGTGGTAGTGCTTCCTCTCGCTCTAGGCAACACATAGCTTCCCACCTGCCCTCAGATGACTCGCAGTGTTTCCCATCCCGTAAGTGTCCCTTGATCGATGTTTGCCTGCTCATTGGACGGTCCCTATCTCCCTCGGGTTTCCTCTGCCATCCTAGTAAATTCTTTTTCAAGAGATAAGCTCTGCACCAGTCACACCGTCGCCGTTCACGCCACAGACACCCTTCATCAAATCAGAACATTCCGCTCGACATTCAATCCCTTGGTTTCTCCTTCCTCAAGCGCTGCATGTTTTCTCATCGAGTGTACACACCACGCTCCACACGGTCGCTGCTCCGAAGAATCTTGTCCAATCTATCATCGCACACTTGCACTATGATTCGAACAGCAAGCCGCCATTGAGCCGCACCGCCTCGTGAGCTTCGCTGGCACATATCCACGTACGAGGCAGCTTAGCCGTGCCAATGGTCATCTCCCGCCCGCTTCACCCTGTCGGCCCATGTCACAACTCGCACTCTACCTACAAGTCATATATACATGTAGTACTACTACCTGTGTACCCCACCGCCTTCCCTCTATTGCTCTCCCCGTCTACGCCACCTCCTGACGCCCTTCATCAAATCAAAACATTCCATTCGACATCTTCTTCAATCTCACACACCACGCCGAACCTTGTCCAATGTGGCATTACCATCGAGCCCCAAAGTCGCACCGCCTCGCGAGCTTCACTTGCACATATGCACGCAGGAGGCAACTTATCCGTGCCAATGGGCATCTCCCAAGTCATCTCCCCCCTTCACCGTGTCAGCCCATGTCACATAATTATCGCACTATATCTACAAGTCGTGTATCCCTGTAGTACCTGTGTATCCCACCGCCTCCTATCTAGTCGCCCTGTCTGCCCTCACAGGCTCTCCCTCGCTATACCATACTGCGTCCTTCGTATATGACTCAACTTGACTTAATTTTACATTGTGCACGAGTGCAACCGTTCGTTCTTAGTACCGAGTACCAATGGCCTGACTTGCTTCTCACGCTGCCGCTGCCGCCATGCTGTGGGCTCAGAATTGCCATCCATGCACACATTCCAAAACCCATATACAGTTACCACGACATCACGCCACTTATTTTCTCATCAAAACGTCCAAGCCACATCATCCGCCTCATCTCACTCCATCAATCTTCTCCGTTCTCCGACGCCGCATCCCTTTCCAGCTTCCCTTCCAAACACCACTTCTCATTTCCCACCTTATCGCATTATGACGGGTGTACCCACATTTCCCTAAAGTAGATCAACACAGTATTCTTTTTGCCAATTAAGACCAATTCTCATCCGTTCAATAACCCCAATTCCAATTTCATTTCTCCTATCACTACCACCACCGCCACCAACGACCCCCCCCCCCCCCCCCCCAATTCCATCCCAAGATGTCAGCCTTAACCATTCCCACCTTGATTCTTGCCGCTGGCTCCCAAATCTGGACCTTTCCCACATGGAAGGAAAGGACTAAGGACGCCATTCCTCCCTTAAACAGGGATGCCAGTCACGCAACCACACAGCTCGTCTCGTGGCAACTCACTGTAATCAGGGACTTCTCTAAAGAAATAGACACTCACTCGACCTTTCACGCCCGCATGCACTACATCCGGGAGACTGTCAAATTGCGCGGAAAATTCAGCCTAGCTGCTCAAGCGTGGAGCGCTTGGACACTGCGTCAAATGACTAATTGGAACATCCAGACCGACATAGAGGGCGTGTTCCGCCGTTTCGATTGCCATCCATCTCAATTCAACACTTCGCTATCAAGCACAGACTTGGTCAGCCTCTCATCTCTTTTCACTCTTCGAGCTTCCTTCACTCACTTCTTTCAAGGATACCTTACTCCTCATTTTGGTCCCCTCCGTCGCCGACCTCCTTTTCGGCGAAGACGCCTACCTCAACCCTTCGGCATCCAACCCGCTTGTCAAATTTGAATTGTATCATTTTGTCCTGGCCCTGTTGCCCATCATATGGCGTGCTGCCAAGCATGGTGCCAATACCGATGGCATTGACTGAGTGTATCTATATGTCTTATCGTGTTTGTTTTGTTTTTGTTTTTGTTTTTGTTTTTTATTTATTTCACTTATATACCGGGGCATGTATCTACGACAAACCAGTAGGCCGTGGGGGGGTGCGGAAATGAGAACAGTTGTCACATTATCTCTACGATTTGGTCCCAGGTCCCTTATAAAAGGAGACAAGCTGGGCTAGACCTAGTTGGTGTAGTTCTGGGCCATTGCGACCAAGGACAGCTTGTGTGTCCGTCATGTAAGTTAATTGTTATGACCTTGTGGGGTCAAACAAATGCATGACGTGTGCCGAAGGTAATCTGTGGTACAAAGTGTCAGAGTTAGTCAATCACTCGAGGGTCGATGAGGCCGTGAGGCCAAACTGGACAGAGTAGAGAAGATTCAGGGATGATACTAGGATTCGCAAGAGGTAGACGAAGAACAAGATGGGGCTCTGGGACACATTGTCCAGCCTGTTATATACATACTAAGGGTACAGCATGAGTCACGAAGAGTGAGGCAATGTCCTAGGAATGAGTCAACACAAGGAGATGCAGCCTTAAGGCCCACAAGTAAGAATGTGAGAAGTAATCAGAGAACAGCCTTAAGGGCCGAGTATGCAGTCCAAACAGATGGGAGTGGGAATGGGGTGGACAAGTGGGGAGAGGGAAGAAGAAAGGAAAAAGTAAGCGTCCGTATCATAGCCGCGGTGGTAAATCATGACATCACCCCCTTTCTTACGTTTGAGACCTCCACGTCTCACGACTCTCGGTTTCCTTCCTCATCTTCATGGCCTACGTATCCCTCATCCTCTAAGGAGGGGTTGGGGTCTGTAGGTAGGGGGACCTCGATCAGGTGGAGGTGATGGGCATGGCAACCCCCGCCGTAAGTGGCATGGCGACGAGGCACCAGGCAGCAAATGGTGGTATGACATTTGGAGTGAGGGCGGGGACAAGAGGCGCTGTAGTGGTTGGGAGCGTGACAGTAGGCACAACGGCGATGGAGAGGGGGGTCGGGAAAAGTGTACTTGACTCCCCATCGGTCTTCAAACCAAGGCCTGAGCGATTCACTGTCTCCTGACTCAACGTCGATTAGGAGGCACTGGGCCATAGAGAACGTCTGAGGTTCGGGGATGGGAGCAGTGCGATACGCAAGGGGGGTAGAAATACGTTCCCCTAGGTGCATGTAGGGATGGAGACGGCTTCGGACCTGTGCTTTCTCGAGATGTTGGCGGAGGGGTGTAGACTTGCTGCGCCATTTGAAAAACTTGTCCTCCAAGACCTTGCACTGGCACAGGAGGTTCTCGTATTCCAGCATGTGGGCGCGGTATCGGTCTACATCAGCGAGTACTCCGTAGTCCCTGAGCTCGTACAGCGCGATGTCCACTTCTATAGCACCTGGATAACCAGCGTCGAAGATCCCTAATGCAGAGTTATCAGAACGAGCGGGTGAAATCTTGGGACCAATGAAGGGGGCAGCCTGAAGGGGCCAACCATAGGCTTGGCGAGGTGGGTCAGAGTCGTCTCGGAGCCCAAGGACATAATGCTGGTGAGACTCAAAGTCTAGGTCAAAGCATACATAGTGGGGGTCCTGGGGAGTCCCGTAAGGGGGGTCAAGGGAGATCTGCTCCACGTACTTGTCGTGGTTGGGGTCTCCTGGTTCATATCGAACGTAGGACGTGGGGGCTCATTGACCTGGGGGCGATGGAGTAGGAGGGGGGTCGTGGAATACGGCTCGGGGTCCATCTCCCAGCATGGCTTCGCATATCTCGATGGTCTCTTCCAAGGACAGGGGCTCGGTGGGAGGTGAGATGCGGTGGTAGAGCAAGAGAGGTGGGGGAGGGTCACGGATTCGCGACAAGAGTGTGGGGGACGGGAGAGTAGAGGGAGGGACCATAGGGGACGTTGTAAGCTCAGGGTTGGGTACCTGTAATGGGGTTATGGGTGACCTGACAGGGAGTCCCGGCAGGCTGAGTGGGTAGGTGAGAGTCTCAGTTCCCGGGGAAGACGGGGGAGAAGGGGTGAGTAGAGGAAGGGGAGAGAGTGATTCAGACATGACGGTTATTCTTCGAATGGTGATAGGATTTGGCCCCAGACCCTGAGTTGCTTTATAAGTGGTACGGATGGCAGAGGGGTGGGTTCAGTAATAGTCTCTGATGAGTGAGTCAGCGTGGAGGTTGGTCAAGGGTTCCCAGCTATCATGTGCTTCTGAGAAGCCTTTCCACCTGACTAGGTATTGGAGTTGGTGGCGTCTCTTCCTTGCGCCCAAGATTTGCTCAACTTCCCATTCTGGTTGCCCGTCCACTAGGTCTGGAGCGGGTTCTTGATATTTGTTGCCATTTAGGGTTGTTTCTTTGTAGGGCGTAAGGAGGGTGCCGTGGAACACGTTGTGAATCTTCCATGACGGGGGTAATTTGATTCGGAAAGACGTTCTGGATATGGTGTCCGTAACTAGGAAGGGTCCGAACCTTCTAGGCGCTAGCTTTGCTGAGGGGTGAGTTGTATTGAGGTTCTTCCCTTCTAGCCATACCAGATCTCCTTTATTGTAGGGGGTAAAGCTCGATGGGAGTTCTATCGCTTGCGACCTGCGTAGAGCTTCGGCAGTGTCTTTCCTAGCTTGGGTGATAAGGGCCAATCTGTCATTTAGTGGTGGAGATGTGGTGGTTCGGAAAGTTTGATGGACACGTGGTATGTGCCCCATGATGAGTTCAAATGGCGCTTTCTTAGTGGTAGCGTTTGGCCAGGCGTTGAAAGTGAATTGGGCGAGGGGTAACAGATGGCGCCAGTTGGTTTGGTGGAAGTCTGTAAAGATCCGGAAGTACTGCTCGAGTTTCTGATTAGAACGCTCTGATTGTCCATCTGTTTGGGGTCGATATGCCGTACTGGTGTTGTGCTGAATGGAGAGTATTCGACATAGTTCCTGAATGATGGTGGCCATAAAGCGGGGGTCTCGGTCCGATATGATTCGTGAGGGTAGTCCGTAATGGGGTAACACGTAAGTAGCGTATAGTAGAGCAACTCCGGCCACGTCTATAGTTTCATTGCAGGGGAGGAATATGCAGACTTTCGAGAAAGTGTCTGTGATCGTTAGTATAGAATCGTATCCTTCTGATATAGGTAGTTTAACAATGAAATCCATGGTGACTGATGTGAAAGGGAGGGTGAAGTTATCTGATGGGATAGGAAACAGAGGCGGCTTGGGCTTTGAAGGGTTATTTTTCCGAGACTGACAAATGTGGCAGCCTTTGACGTATTCGGTGACTGTCTGTTTTAGGTTAGGCCACCAGTAGTCTCTTGCTATTGCCCATGTTGTATTGGATATACCCGGGTGTCCTGCCGTTGGTGAATCGTGATATAGTGAAATTACCCCCCTTCTCAAGGGTAGATCGTCCACGACTACTAGCCGGTCTCCATACCAGTAAAGATCGTTGATGACCTTCAGAGGAAATGTATTAGCCCACTTTTTCAAAAGGCTAGGTTGTTGTATTTGGCAAGCGCGAGCTCTGTCATCTATGGAGGAGAAGGTGGCTGCTCGAGCGAACAGGTGTTGGGGGAGGACAGTTACGTTGTCATTATCTTCTGACCCTTGTGGATAGTCGGGGCGTCTTGATAACGCGTCTGATTTGTTGGCTGTCCCTGGGAAGTGGACTAGGGTGAAGTCATAGTCCGCCAACTGGGGTATGTAGCGAGCGACTTGGCGGTTGATGTGGTGTGGGTGACGGTAATATTCTAGGTTTTTGTGGTCTGTAAATACTGTGATAGGAAAAGGGGAGCTTAAGAGAAGATGGCGGTGGTGGGTGAGACCCCGAAATACAGCTAGGAACTTGCGATCGTGAATGTCGTAGTTCCTTTCTGCTTCGTTGAATGTCTGTGAATGGAGTCCCACAGTGACATGTTTCCCCCTGTCGTCTTTTTGGGTGAGAATGGCTCCTGTAGCGAATGCAGAGGCGTCTACTTGTAGGAAGAAAGGTCGACTGGGATCTGGTTGGTGGAGGGTGGGGTTATTTAGGATGGTCGCAATAAGGGAATCAAGAGCTTCTGTGCATTCTGGGGTCCACAGGAACGGATGGTCTTTCTTCGTGAGAGCGACGAGGGGGCGTGCAATGTTGGCGAAATTAGGGATAAATGGGCGCTGGTAGCCTAGGACTCCCAGAATACTTCGGACTTCTTTTACCGTATGAAGGACGCGTGGCCAGTCTCTAAGAGCACTCGTCTTTTTGGGGTCTGGTTTTAACTGGTCTCCATCGACGACTATTCCCAGGTAAGTCATAGAGCGCTGCTCGAACTCGCATTTGGCCGGACGGAGGAAGTAGGATTCTTCTTCCAAAAGGTCTAGGACTTCATGGACAATTTGTCGATGTCGCTCCACATCGTCTCCAGTAGCGATAAGGATGTCATCCATGTAGACAAAGAGTTCCGTGGGATACTTGTCTAGTAGTCGTTTTAGGAGACGACTCATGGCTCTACAGAAGGTGCTGGGGGCGTTGTTCATTCCGAATGGCATAGCCTGGGTTTGAACAGACCATAAGGAGTTTTGAACGCGGCTTTCCACTGGTCTTCTTCCTTGATGCGTATGTTGTTGAAGCCCCATCGCAGATCTGCTTTAGTGAAAATCTTTTTCCCTTGTAGTTTATCGATGATACTTCCTATCAGGGGTAAGGGGTAGACATCTCGTACTGTCCACATGTTGAGTGCTTGATAGTCGACAATGGGGCGGAGATTGCCATCTTTTTTTGCTCTAAAAAAGACAGGGGATGCATAGGGGGAATTAGTTTCGACAATGTATCCTTTGGCCAGGTTTTCATCGATATATGTTTTGAGGGCTTTGAGCTCTTTCTCCGTCTGTCTGTAGAGTTTGCAGTCTAGTTTAGCCGGAGCTCCAGGTTTGAGCTCGATTGCATGGTCGTCTAGCCGAGAGGGAGGGAACCTTTGGGCAGCTTCTTCGCTAAAGACCCTCCAGTGGCGGTGATATTGTGTAGGGATTAACTCTTGTGTCTCCTTTTGGTCAGAGGGGCTTGAAGGAGTGATGACACGGGTGAGGTTTTGTTTTAGACTGATAACCCGCTGTTTCGATACTGAAGTTGTCCCCTTCTAGACAGTTGGTGCCCCAGTTGATGGAGGGGTTGAAGGTTTTGAACCAGGGGTGTCCAAATATGATGCGATCGCTTCCTAAGTTTGCGATATAGAAGCCCAGTTTTACTACTTTGTCCCCTTGACGGATCCATAGGTTACAATATTGAGTAATGCTTCCTTCTTGGTTAAGAGATCCATCGACGTTGTTGACCTGCAAAGGTTGGGGCAGAGAGCGGGTTCCAAGGCCCAGGGAGTTAACTGCGCGTTTGTCGATGAAATTATGGGTGGCTCCACTGTCTAGGAGTACTTTTGTTTCAGTCTTTTTGTGCCACATGAAAACAGAAATTTGGACTGTCATTGAGTCTTTCTTTTTACTGTACATGTTAGCTACGAGAGGCACCGGGTTTGCGACCGTCAAAGCCCGGCAGAACAAAAATCCTCGCCCATATCACGGGCGTCGAGGTAAAGCGATCGTTCTTCGTCGCTCATCTTCACCTCGAGCGCTCGGATTTGCTGGGCGTAAGACAACTTGGGTGGCAGGGATGGCGGGACGCTCGAGGTTGACGGGGTAATGGGGACGGTAGTAGGGGCGGTCGAAGCTTCCCGAATGTTAGTGTTTTGGCGGTTTGAAGCGTTCTGCGCGTTGGCATTTTTCGGGCAGTTGCGAGCCATGTGGCCTTGGGTGCGACATCTGAAACACTGTCCCTCGGCTTGGTATTGTGCTCGCTCTTCGTCGGTAAGTTTTTTAAACGGAACAGTAACATTGGTTGCATCTACGTCCATTGGGACGTGCTGATTGTTCGACGAATTCGAGTGAGTGTGTTGACCCGTGTTCTGGTATGAATGTCCGTCACGTGATGTTTGGTTCTGGCGAGGTCCGATAAGTCCCGAACTCTGGAGTTCCTTGACTTTGGACACTTCCTTTCGTGCGGCGACTTGCCATTCTTCCATGGTGTCGGGCATGGAATCCCGGTTGATAATACGACGTTGGATGGCTTTGCGGAGACCCGATCGGTAGCGATCGATCGTTCCTTTTGCATCAACCTCCCAGCCAGCGGCGTTTGCGAGTCGGGCGAAAGTGGCGTTGTAAGTGTCAATGTCTAGATCCTTCATCTGAAGTTTCATCAGCTGACTGTAGGCACTTTGGGTTTTCGTAGTGTCGGTCCAGGCTGCTTTAAACGAGGTTTCGAACTCATTCCACAGAACTTCATCATTTTTGCGGACGCTTCCTGGTCTAGTCGAGTCCGTTCGGTTTTCGAGCTCTATGTCGCAGGCGTTAACCCAATCTTCGACTAGCGGGCCCTTGATGTAGGACAGTGCAGTGAGCACTCGGAAGAATGGGATACTAATGGAGTCGTTATTTCGATTTAGGAGCCTGTATCGGCGGAACTCATTCCAGAATGACTCGGACCGGCTTCGATCACCGTTGAAGACGGCTGGCACGGTGCCTTTGAGTCCGTTAGAAGGAGGTGCGCGTGTAGGTGCTACTGTGGTGACGTTGGTTGACATGTCTATGTCGGGGGTTTCGATGGGCGCGTCGATGTTTATTGGACCGAATGCTGATGTGACTGAGTGGATAGACGCAGTGGGATTTTCGGTTTCTGGTAAGTGGGTGTTCTGAACACTCACAGCAGAGTGTGCTGATATGGTGTCTGATCCTTCAGAAGAGTCGCTGTTATCGAACGCTCCTGGCGTGAATCGGAAGGTGGTGCGGGAGGGGGCTCGAGATGGGGGTTGGTATTCTGGGTGCTGAGGATCTGTTATGTTCCAGAATCCGATGCCGAACACGTTTTGGATAGGGATAACTAGGTTTTCTTGGGTGTAGAAGGTACGTGCACTGGCGTCGTATCGAAGTTCGTACCAACGGTTGTTGATGAATTCGACAGGTTCAAGGGAGTTGTTCGACATGAGGTGTTGGGGGATGTAGTATCCGCGGTTAGGTCTATTCCACTCGACGGTCCCTTTTACGTGGGTTGGGAGGTCGTCGTGGGTACGGCGAGTGATGGGGGTGGCTTGATTACTGGGAGCAAAAGCGATTTGTAGGGACGCCACGGTGTGTTGAGTTCAGGGTTGCGGTGGGTACAGGTGTGAGGACGTAACACGTCCTAAGAGAGATCTTGTTCTTATGTTATGACCTTGCGGGGTCAAACAAATGCACGACATGTGCCGAAGGTAATCTGTGGTACAAAGTGTCAGAGTTAGTCAATCACTCGAGGGTCGATGAGGCCGTGAGGCCAAACTGGACAGAGTAGAGAAGATTCAGGGATGATACTAGGATTCGCAAGAGGTAGACGAAGAACAAGATGGGGCTCTGGGACACATTGTCCAGCCTGTTATATACATACTAAGGGTACAGCATGAGTCACGAAGAGTGAGGCAATGTCCTAGGAATGAGTCAACACAAGGAGACGCAGCCTTAAGGCCCACAAGTAAGAATGCGAGAAGTAATCAGAGAACAGCCTTAAGGGCCGAGTATGCAGTCCAAACAGATGGGAGTGGGAATGGGGTGGACAAGTGGGGAGAGGGAAGAAGAAAGGAAAAAGTAAGTGTCCATATCATAGCCGCGGTGGTAAATCATGACATTAATGCTGTCGGCCCAATACCGTCCGTCAGAGTGGGGATCGAGTCTTGGTATGCCGGGGAGCCATGGGCTTTTGGGGGCTTATCGTGTGTCCAGTCGTCACGATGGTCATGATTCGTATCTACATTATAAGTATATCTATCTGTCTGTACTTGTACACTGCCAAACATCACTGGACCCTGTGAGAGGGGGGTTCAGTCGGCTAGCACTCATAGGAAGGCCAATTGAGGCTCGGGAGAGGGCTCATGCAAATTCAAATTTGAATTTCGACATTGATTGACCCAGCAATCGTCCCCAAATAAAGTTAAAACTATGTCAAACAAGTGCTGGCCGACTGAACCCCCTCACAGGGTCAGTGACGTTTGGCAGTGTACTTGATGTGCACCTGAACGAGGTCACAAGCCTCCTTTCTCGCGATCTTACTCTTACTGCAGGCCCCTATGGCCCCGTCTGAGATCTCGGCTCGCTGGCGCATCCTCGCCCAACACTCATGATGCATCAAACACTCTTTCGAATCATGGCCTACTGTCTACACCCCCCTTCTTGGTACAGACCATCTCACTATAAGTTACTGCCTCATGCTGATCCATCCGCCGAAGCGTGAGCTTAGTCAAGGTCAACTTGCTGTGCCTTACCGTTCACCAAACGGCGTGGCCGTCTGTGCAGGGAGCACCTGTGCCGTACCGTCAAACAACCCGAGGGCATTTGGGTGGACTTTATGTACTGTATGTAAGTTATGTATGTAGTATGACTGTCAAGCGAGGACTGCTCTATAAACGTGGAAACGGCCAACCCATTCCACGTTTGCAGAGCAGTCAAGCATAAGTGACACAAGTGGGTCAGACAGACAAGTCGACGATCGGTGAGCATCCGCTGACATGTGTGCAATGCATAACGCCTGGGGCCATGTGAGGGCGATACCTGTGTCTGGTATGGTGCGTCATGCGAGTTGGCTTCGTTCGACTCAAGCCTCGACACAAGGTCAGCCACCCACAATATAATACCTGAGTCTCGGATCAGAACCGTGGCCTAGAAGCGTGAAAGCAAATATGCAAACACAACGACTAGCCGGGACAATTGTCCCCCACGGCGATCCTCGACCGGTGATGGTGGAAGGAAAGAAGTGAATCGCGTCGTGCGACGCGTTTTGTATGGCCGTGAGAAATATGTTTGAAACTCCGACCGAAGCAAAAGCTTGACCAAAACGACAGATTGGTGCAAGAAGTCCAAAAGAAGTCTTTCAGATTTGCCATTTCTCCATCAGATTGCTTGATTTTGTATAGTAATAAAAATACTGTTAACAGAGTGGACTTTTAACAACAAGTAAGGTTGTCAAGGTTCAAGTTGTCGCTTGTCGTGCGGTCGCATCACATGTCACGCGTCTCACATGTCACGAAAGAGGTCCGTGTCAGTGGAGGCGTCCAGGATGCCTTTCAAAGCTTGTGTCTGGCTGTCACGGGCCGGAAGGGCTCAGTGTCATGGAGCGTCCAGGACTCCTTTGCACTGAGTGATACACTGCAATCTTGTGCAACAAATCCCATCACAGCCATTATTTAAAACTTGATTTAAAATCCAAATAATTTCTGTAATCACAGTGCCAATCGTCAATTCTATTATTTATTTTACTGTATGTGCGTAGAAATCGAAATTACTTTTGCGAGTTAATTCTCCTAACTGTCACGTGCCGACAAGACCGTGTCAGCAGCAGCATCCAGGACGCCTTTACACTGACATGAGACATGATCCAATCTCACATCACGATTACCCAGCACATCATTACATTTGATACCAGAACAACTAAAACACAAACGAAAGTAATCTTTGTACATTTTATTATTTACTTAACATGCGTGTAGAGATTAGGGCACGCGAGGGTGATTATATTGTGAGATCACTCATGGGATGGTAGGAGGAGTGGAGCATTGTTACTCCTATCTCTCACTCTTGCTTACAGTAGTATATTCCGGAGTAAGCCAGACTACTGTTATCTAATCTAACCTCAGATTGGCTGGATCCCAACAATGCATAGTCGTCAAGATAGAAGCGTGGATAGATAGATTGTAATCGATTGTAAGGCTCTGGTTGTCAAGGGCCGGAAGGACCCAGTGTCGGCGGAGGCGTCCAGGACGCCCTTGCATCGAGTGACATGCAATATGAATCCCAATCGTGACCCACCACATCGTTCACCCATTGATTTTTATTACTACTAATGATAATAAGGTGCACAGTGATGCATTTGATTTAGTGGCACAATGAATTCAACCACAACCCTCTCATCACCTTTCTCAGCACATCATTCACATTGGCAAATTGGATATCCATAATACAGCTGTTTCGAAAAGCATAGTCCCAAAAAATATGGCTACAGCAAAATTGTACGGTGTGAAATTGAACTGTATTGTTCACTCCAAGATCACTCCATTTATTGAGATGCAGTGGAGTATTGGTTGGAGCAGGCTTGCCGACACCTTACTCAAGTAGTCAACTGTGCGGCACCTCTCTCAGTCAACTTTTTTTCGCATGCGTCTACGCTTTTCGAAACAGCTGGAAGAAAAACGTCATCTCTCATTCTAATTCTCACCTGCGTGACACGAAACCGACACCATTGCTGCGTTACTGTACAGTATATAAGTTTCACAAGGCTTTTACAAGTCAATAGATGCACAAATGAACCATGGCAGGACTCTAAGTAAGTAGGACTTTGAAACAGGATAGATGTAAAGTTGATGCTACAAAAACCCGTTTGATTCGACATCATATGCCACCCAAATTCCCTCTGAGGGCTTTACCTTCTTGAATGAACGCGACGGCTGGAGAAAGGGAAGGCATTCCTTGCATGGTGCCTTACTTTGGCCCAGCTCGCCTTCGTATGAACACACCATCTTCACATCTCTCAGCTCTGAGGAAGCCCCATGGATCTTGTCCTGATCCCATGCTTGGATGCAACGGCAAGATGGGCATTGATAGGGTACGGGTAACCCCCACGGCTGAGTGTGCAAATGTGCCCATTTTAGCAGGCATTGCCTAAGGGTGGAGGCCTCCATCCAGAAGTGCACAATACTGGTGTGGCGGCAAAGTGGGGAGTTGTTCAAGAGTTGCCCGACAGCACTGTCAAAGCTGCGACCTTCGATGATGATGTGCTGGAAGAAGTTTAACAAGAAGGTGGCAGCATATATGGGATGGAAGGAAGGAGCATCGAAGGCAAACAGGTTGGTGGGCTTCAACCTGCTCTTTTGAGCCACATTGGTTTGAAAAGTGGAAATAGCGACTCACATCTCGGCGACGGATTTGACCCTGTTCTTTGAAGAGGATTGATTCACCACTGCACCACAACAGAAGAAAAACCAGTGAGTGGAGAGTCCACGGATGACCTCTAAGACTGGTTGTGTGACAACTTGTGCAATCCACTGTCGCACATCAGATGAGACCAAAAACGGATGGGAACTTCAAGGCATGCACCTCGTCAATGGGAACATGGAAACTTGATGAAGTCCCAAGATTCCCCGTCGCATCTTCCGCATGAGTAGTGATAAGGACGATCACGGTTTTGAGAGTTGACCTGACACGAAGTTGGTGAGGTCACCGTCTGCTAAGTTTCTGGCCTGAGGAGCCCACCTAGCTACACTCAATCGACTGAAAACGTTCACCATGTTTTGCTCATGCTCATGCCGACTTGCAGACAGGTCATACAAGATGTCCTCGTAGATGAGCGAGCTGTCGCCCCTGTCAGGAAAGAAGGCATTGGCGAAGGGCTCCAAGATCTTGCCGAGATCGCCAGTGTCAAAATGGAAGACGTCAAGACGGAGATTTAGGATGGTGATGCCATCGCTCAGGAATTTGGATCGTGGAATGAGCTGTGCGCTTCCACGCAGTTTGGCTGGGGAGGGATACAGAGGCTGCATGGTCAGGATTTCATGTAGAGGTTTGGACAGATGTGGCACTGCTTGTGTCAGGTTCACATCCTGACTAGAAAGACGACCTGGCACGACGTCACAATAGAAGCCCTGGGTAGATTGCAGGTCAAAAATCAAATGATGTTGGGATGTGCCAAGGCATTGAACGCACATAGTAGGGACTACATCTCTTTGCACGACGATCGCTGTCCTGATGACAGGGCGGGCAGATGAACAAAATGTCCAAGTCTTCATAACCCAAGTTGTCTGGTTCATCCAAGCATTGGCCAATGCAGATCCCACGCGAGCATCCGGCAGCACTGCACAACATCAGTTTACCTCCATTTCCACACATGAAGCAATACTAGAAAAGTTGAGCCTAAAACCTGTTCATCGTGCAAGAAAGTGGAAGGGTTTCACCTGATCGTGCAACACGTCCGGCACGGGATCTGTGTGGACCATAGAAACGTCCATGTCCGCTTGGAAATTAACATCCATTGTTTGAGGTTATGTGCAAGCTCGATATATATAATGGGCAAAGAGCAACGGATAGTGCGTGGTAGAAGCCGGGGACGTGTTCAAAGTTTTTATCAGATCATACCGTCAGTGGACCGGTTTCGGGCCGGAGCAATATGATGTGCCAATAAGTTAACTTTCCCCCAGATGCTTCCGTAACATATGCATGACAAAAGTGCGAAAAGGCGGTGTCAATTTTAATTCTTTGTTGCTCCCTGACCCACTCAAGCAACAAGAAAAAATAAGAAGAGGTATGAACATTATGAACAGCTATCGACTTTGTCCAGTTCAACAAGCAGTTTCATGCAGGGCTCAGCTCATGCCGTATCAGGACTCAGGTGCGATTATATTACAGTAACACACTTTCACGTTCATAATACTGTAAGTATCGTATCCGTAAAATGGCATTAGATCGGCAACCTGGAGTAATCACAGGTGGGCGCCAGGCTCATATCGGCCAAGTTGAGCCAGCAATAGAATGCGAGTCTGAGCACAAACCCAGCAGTTCAGTCGGTGGCACTGGAAAAAACATGAGTAAGAGGTTGACACAAGCATGGGAAAGGAAGTGAGTGAGCGAAGCGCGAAACGACAAGTGATTCGAAGGGCAAGGAGGAGCACACCGATAAACTCGAGCAGAATCGGATGGATTTCAAGCCATACAACGCGAATATTTTATACAAGTTATACTACAACCAGATGTCAACACATCAGTCATCACACGAGTCGGCACAGCAGTAATCAGTCGGGAAACTTTCAAGGCAGAAAATTACCTGAGTAAAAGGGGCAAAAAGTGGAGTGGTTTGGGAGCACCTGAACGAGTCGAGAATAAGTCCAGAAACTCATAAGGGGCTTGAGGCAGTTGAGTCGGCCAGGTCAAGCAGTATGCACGACCACAGCATGGCGGTCCCAACTCAGGACAGGAAAGTGGCTGGGTCGTGCATCTAAGTTACAACATGGTACCTTGCGTGAGTTGCCGTTTTCTCGGATTCATGTCAATCCGAAAAGGAAGGTGCCAAAAAGGCACGTCAAACGAGACAGCATTTCAAATCACATTTGAACTCAGATCATATTCTTTGAAAGATTCTTTGGGTAGTGAATACCACTTCTACTGTAAAACGAGAAAGATATGACTATTACAATAGATTAGAGAGTCACTGGTCACTTGAGATCACTTACTGTGACCGCAGCCCACACCGTCATCGCCCAGGGATTTAGGGTGGCAAGGCTCTTATCAGTAGTGTGAGGGGACACTCTCCGAATGAGGGGGGTCCAGCACAGCAAGCTAAATCCACCAAACAGTTCCAGTGTACGCTACCACTACCATGCACCTAACTCACGCCTCATTCACAACTATCTAACTATCTATGCTTCACTCGTCCTGCTCCTTTTGCTGCCATCTCATTCAGGGTCAACGCTCAGCCAGTCATCGAGTTGTTGGGCATTATTGTTACTAATGTGGCCAAGTCACACATGTGCTGGGTGAGCGATGACTTCACAAGTTGAACTGCGTGATCAGTTTTCTCACACTGCTTGCCATGTTGTCACAGCTTGCAGTGTTTCAGATCAGACACTGAACCACCATCCAAAGTGTGGCCTCACTGCCTTGCCGTGCCGTCCTTCAGCATCAACCAGCCGTCTGCACGGTGCACCCATGCTGTACCGTCAAGCAACCCAAGAGTGTCAGGGTCTACATATGCATGTACGGCTGTCAAGCAAGGACTGCTCTAGACACTTGGAACCAGCCACCGCAAGCCAGACGGTCAAAGCGTACACAAACAAGTGGGTTAGACAGACACATCCGAGCCTAGAGATATCCCATGTGCAATGCCTGGACCATGTGAGGGCGATACCTGTGTCTGGGGCAGGAACATTACTGGTTCATCACCATGTATATGGTACGTCATGCAAGTTAGTTTCGACCCCAGCTTCGACCCGACCCGTGATACAGTACCTGATACCAGAGTCAGTCTTGGATCAGAAACCGTGGCCTAGAAGTGTGAACGCAAATCTGCGAACACAACGACTGGCCGGGACAATCGTCCCCCACGGCGATCGTCGACCAGTGATGGTGGTGTGAGTGGAAGGAAGGAAAGAAGGATTGACGTGACGCATTTTGTATGGCTGTGAGAAATATATTTTAAACTCCGACATAAGCGAAGGTCCAACCAAAACGAACCATCGGTGCGTTCATCACACAGATTTGCTTTGTGATCTTTTGTATAGTAATAAAATCAGTGATAACAGTGTAGTAACCAAGAAGTAAGCGTCGAGGGTGCATCTACAGCGACAGATGCGCTCTGGACGTTTGATGCATGTGATGCGTGAACCGTGACACGCGAAACCTTTGTGTGCGTGCAGGCATCCTGCACACCTTTGCACTAAGTGGCATGCAATATGATATCCAATAGCGACCATCTCATCACACTTTTCCAGCAAATAATTCACATTTGATATCCAGACCGATTCTATGTACATAGCTAACTTACCAATACGTGTTACATTTATTATTTAATTTATGTGCATAACTTACCAAGTAACTTACTGTCTACTAAGAATTAAGGTGTGCGGCGTCCTGCTCCACATCAAGCTCCACATGCACAAGGCTCAAACCGGCCTGCTCAGTCCGCTACATATATTCTCAATACTGCCGGCCCGCTGTACCGGAGCAGGCTGCGCATGTGAGAGGCGTCCAGGACGCCTTTTGCACAACAGCTGCACCTCTATTTGGTAGTATTTCGAGCAAACTCCATGCATGTGCACACTAAATACTGTTTCTCATGTGTTTATTAATTTATGCCAGTGTGCATGCCGTCCTTTCCAAGCTTGTTTTTGGCTTGTTTCCAAGATACCTTTGTCATATCACACATCACAAAAAGCGCCCAGTGTCACTGTGTCAGTGGAGGCGGCCAGCGTGCCTTTGCGTGCCAAGTGATGCATGTGCAACCTCTGTCTGAATTGGCCGAAGAATCTGAGAATCTACCACCATAAATTACATCCTATTCAACGCATGTTTACATTTATGGTACCTTACAGTGTCTGGTACTAGCTTAAGTTACGCCTTACCCTAAGTTACCATGTTTGGCCGTCACATGTCACGTGGTCACCCTTCTGTTCCAGCGCCGGATGTAAGCATCTGCATGCTGATCCTGTGGAACCTGTCCCTCTACAGTATGGCCACGAGTTAGCTACCAGGTTCTTACGGGAACACAGTGCCGAGGACGTAAGTGGTCCCGCGTAACTTAGTCTTCTTCCAGTGCCGTGAGACCCACCCCTCGTGATCGCCGACAATACACAGTTGTGCGGTGCACTGGCAGTGTTACAGGCAGGATGAGGACCACGTGATGGGATCATGTGACGATAACCCAGATCACAGAGATCTAACAAATAAGTCATGGGTCACGAGTTCGGAGCAAGACCACCAGAAGAAGTCATGTGACCAGGTCATGTGATGGACGCCCAGACCCAGAGGCCAGACTTGAGCCTAGAGGGGTCTAACCAGATAAGTGATGGGCAGCTGATGAATAATGATGTCATGTTCTAGACAGGGTCTAGGCAGATGGTCTGCCAGTGGAAGTCTGGAAGGTTCTAGGAGGGTTCTGGCTGGGAGTCAGAAAGGTTCTGGAAGGATCTAGGCGGGCTTGGCAAGAAGGCCATGAGGCACATGGTGCACAGAGGTATTTATCCCATTGGTGGGAGATATGGACATGCATTGGACATGTGTTGTATGCCCCTGGCATGAGGTATGCCTTGAGGCTGTTATCTATGACTCACAGTCGATAAGCCCCTGTGGCTTGATGGCAGTATGCCATTGGACGATTACTATAGGGTTTCAGGTTCAGTAGGAGCCTGAATGTGTTACTTATACGGTATATAAGACTCTGCAGCTCGAGCAGTAGTCTTTAGCTTAGTTTCTTTAAAGCTTCACCCAGTTAGCTCGGAGTCATCCCTTCCTGTGTAGAATCCCCTCAGCTTTATCAAACCCAAGCAGATACAGTTGTTGCTTCACCTTTAACCTAGGCTGTTGTGATCATCCACTTCTGTATAGATACCAGCATTCCTATCCCTTTCAGCAGGTGATAGAGGTCCAGACCGCCAAGTGTAGCCGTTGTCATTCATCGAAACCCCCTTATGCCTAAGTCAGGCAGTACAATCGGTGAATCGTAACACACGGTATCAAGAGAAAGGTAAGGAAACTTATCAATAGCCTGAGGCAGTCGGTTGGCACTGGGGTTAAATTAAAGGTGTAGGGACCGAGGATAGTGTGTTGGGCCAGAGGAGCTGTGAATTGGCAAAATCATGTTGCGCACGGCTGTCGGTAACAACCAATGACACGATCTGCTTCAAATTCACAGATGACCCTGAGAACCTGGAAAAATATCGAGTGATGGCCTTGGTGATGGCAATAGAATAATGGAGAAGGGAGATCCTGCTGCCTGCCTGTATTTCCCTCTAGCACACAGGCGACATCTTTTGAGATTGCCGGAGCAGCCATCTCTTAATTTACTAGGACTCTGGAGAGAGTCAATTGGTTGTCACCGTGAATGAACCAAAACCTACAGTAACCCCAGGTGTGTTCAGTGTCCCAGTGCTTGTATCAGACATGCTCGGACTCTCCCGAACTGCTACATGGGCAGTTGTCGCCGGACCTTCTGACAGGGGTTTGCACGGCCTGCACTGATCTGACCACGTGTCAGCCTTATTTAGGTGCCCATCAACTATCCGATCGAGTGTTCAATGCAAATATGTTACCATGCCTTGAGCAAATCCTGTCTGAGGGATTGTGTTACAGTTAGACAGACCGCTCTGCTCGGCCTGAGCTAAGGTACTGTGACAAAAGTTGTTCTGTTGGATCCGGATCAGTTGGGTTCACAACTTGTGAGTAACTTCGGATGGATGCGGATGACCAGGACGATGATAAGGTTTGTAGGACCCTATCGTGACAGCGTGGGACTCAATACCCTCGCAGAATCGGTGGTAACAGAGTGAAGTCTGTGAGAGGAACGGTTGGGAAAGTCAACTGGACTTTATGCAACTCCTAGCCTAGAAGGTGACATATGTCTGATTGATACAAGAACTCAGACCTAAGGTCTAAGTTCGCTAATGGTACAGTTTATATACTCAGTACGTGAGTCACTACTACTGAGTCATAATACTAGGATGAGTCACTTATGACACTATGACTCCACTAATACTACTAGTCCCTGTAATAGTATGAGTCACTATGACTCGTCATATGGAAGGTGGTGGAATAGTCCAGAACTAATGATGTCACTTATCACATGATAGTCCCAACTCATGTGATACATTGATACTGCACAATCAAAACATAACAATACTCCCTTTTCAGGTGGAACGCCCACGTTCCATATCCTGTAGAAGTTCTGCAACTCTTCCCCTAGCTTGTACAATTTCTCTGCTGTTAGCCTCTGCCATCCTCTCCAACGTATTAGCCTGTTCGAGTCGTCTTACACACTGATCCTTCTCCATCTGTACCTGTCCTAGGCGTTCCTCTAACTGCTGTAGGTCATAGAGTAAGTTGGATAGCTTAGCCTCTAATCCCCCATAGCGTCGTACTTCTGCCTTGACAGTGTGGTCGCAGAGAGCACGGAAACCCAGGTCTACCTCATCGCGGTATGGATAACGGTGACTAAGGAACCAGAGATCTGCCTTTGAGTAACAAGGACGGCGATATAGATCAAAATAGGGTTCGGCATAAAGATAATCAGAGTAGGGAGTGGGACTTCCTGTGTGATAACTGCAGACACGTGGGTTATCTGTGTATTTGACCTTCGTAAATTTGGCAGGCCATAACCGACCATCAGGCCCCTTGATATGCATAGGCACATAGAAGTCGCCTAGATTGTAGTTGTAACCCTCAGGGGGTGGCGTCCACGCTTCTCAAATTGATGGAACATCTTCCTCGTCAATCTTCGCCCTCCAGTCAGTATCTGTGTCAGCAGGTTGATATCCTCCTCGAATCTCTGCTCCGGAGTCAGCCTGAATTGGTGAGGTTTCTTGACCTTGTGAGTTGGATCCAATGACTTGAGATCCTTTGCATAGCCACTGTGTTTGATCAAGTATGGCCCCCAGATAGTCGAGCTGCGGAGGGATCAGTAATGGGGGAGTGGAACGTTGGGAGGAGGGGATGGAAGTGGGGTTAGTGGTGACATCATTTGTCGGGGAGGAAGGTCCGGAGATAAGTTCCTTGAGTAATCGGGTATGGGGAGTACATCCCGCTCGACCAATGAGGGTCTGGGGGATGGAGAACTCTGTGTATCATGGAATTGTGGGATCCTTATTCTTGGGAGTACTGGTTGTGGAGCGATTGGGAGATTCAGTGAGGGACTCAGTGGGGGTTCTCCAGCTCGAGGGTTCAAAGCAGTTGATTGTGTGCCAAGCCTCATACCATCCCCGGTCGGGATGAGTGTTGGGGGGCAAGTCCTGAGGTCCAGCATAGCTAACTGTTGTCATGGGTAAGGGACTCGCAACTCCAGCTTTGGGGATGGGACTCTTGCACTGAGCGTAAGGTAAGGCGGTGCTGATAACATCCTGGGACATCGATGTGTTGCTGTAAATCCACGAGTGTAATGTGGGGGTTGACTCATCTCTGATACTCTGAGTCCTCCTTATATGCGTTACTGCCCTGGGATTTTGTTTCCTAAAATCCTCTAGAGCTTGTTCAGCATTCATATCGTCCCAGTTGACCCACTCATTATCCGAGTCTGGGTAGCCTTTCCACTTGACCAGGTATTGTACTTTGCGCCCTTTTCCATGATGTCTTGACAATAAGACTTGCTCCACTTCATACTCTTCTTCGTCATTGATAAGGTCAGGTGGTGGCCTCGTGTAGTTGGGACCATGGAAATCCGTTTTGATATATGGGGTTAAAAGATCTATATGAAATACATCATGGATCTTCCAAGTCGGCAGTAAGGTCAGTTGATATGTGATGGGCAAAAGAACCTTCTTAATGAGGAAGGGTCCCTGATGTTTAGGCACTAACTTGGCAGTGGGTTGTTCCGTCTTTAAGTTACGCCCTTCTAGCCACACTTTATCCCCGATCTTGAAAGTCCGTCCTAAGTACCTAGAATGTAACAGTTCGCTAACTGTTTGTCCGACTTGGACTACTTGAGTGGCTTGCAACACATGACTGGTGTTCTTCGGACACTAGGCTGGCTAACACTAGGTCCCCTTAGAGTGAAAAGGGCGTGACAGCACCTCCACTAAGTCAATGATGAGAGAGAAGAGTTGAAAGAGAAAGAAGAAGAGGAAGATGGAGACAAAGAGAGGCAGACTGGAAAGGAAGAGAAACCAAGACTAGGTAGTGAATTGAAGAAGACCAGGATAGGGATCCCTGGTCTTTACTAGTCGACTTATATACATGTGAGACTCGCTTTGAAGCGGAGTCTGAACTAAGCAAATGAGTCACAAACCCTAGTACAGCTATCCTAGTATGACATAGTGTCCATCGGCACCTGATACTACAAGACAATAAGACGCTCCACAGCGTGTGAGTCAACGCTCTAACGATATTCCGGACCCTGTCCATGACTAATGTAATCTGACGGCATAGTCATAACTGCTGAGTCAGTCCACTTCCAAGGCAGTCCGTGACATTATCCCCTTTTCAGGGTAAATGCCCACATTCTACCGACCATGCAGTGAGAGCGGTAACTCGCCTATCCCGCCTCATTTCTTCTTCAATCCGATGCACTGCCCATGCCTCTTCTAGTCGGGTGCGGCATGCCCGTTGATCCACCGCCATCGCGAATAACCGGTCTTCCACTTGCTGGATCGACTCTTGTGCCGCCTTCATCCGCTTCTGTAATCCGTGCCACCTCACCACCTCTGCAGTTAGCGATCGGTCCCCGACGTGAGCTATCGCCTCATCCACCATCATCCAGTCCTGGTAGCTGCGATCCAACAGGCACAACTCATCCGGTCCAATCTCCGGTGTGCACCCAACCCGGTCCAGAACTGCGGCCGCATGGATCTCCCCTCGATGTACGGGTCCATCCATCGTCATCCGCGCCTCCACATAGGGGTTGTCTGTCATGTGGACCTTGATGTACCTGGCAGGGACTGGTCGACCGGTTGCATCTAAGATAGTGAAAGGGACGTAACTTGTCCCTTGGTTGTTTTCATACCCCTGTGCAGCTGGCGATAGGGGTCGGTGCAATGACTGAGCGCCTCTGTTCGCATGGTGCAGGTGAGCAGGCAGCACGGCGTAGTGTATAGCGACGGGCTGGCGTGGTCTTCCTCTTTGACCTCTGCCATGTCGTAAATCCATCCCTTCGGCAACTTGTCGGTCTTCGGGGTAGGGAGGCGGTACTTCAGGGGAATCTTGACGACGGACTTCGAGGGCATTGGCAATGTTGTCCGCCAGAGACATGGCTTCTTCACGAGTGAGGCAAAAGTGCGCCATTGCGCCGGTGCTAGTGGTTGGTGCGGGGACGGGGACAGGTGTGACTGGAGCTGGGACTGGAGTGGGAGCTGGAGACTCGTGGCCATGGCAGTATTCTCTTGGTCCATGGCATTGAGCGCAGAATCCGAGATCAGAGGGTGACACCGGGCTAGCTGTCACGGATCGGCCCGTGACCCGCCGGAAAAGCGTGGAGTTTGACAGCAAGGCAAAGGTTGGAGCGCTAGTTCAGAGAGCGCGCGCCTTTAAGAAGCAGAAGACGGCAGAAGAAGCCGCGGAGAATGAGTGGAACGACCACAAAGAAGCCTATACACGTGCAGTGAGTACCCGACAATACGCAGTTGTGCGGCGCGCTGGCAGTGTGACAGGCAGGATGAAAACCACGTGATGGAATCACGTGAACAAACCCAGACGAGGTAATCTAACCCAGATTATGGAAGTCTAACAAATAAGTTATGGGTCACGAGTTCGGAGCAAGACCACCAGGAGAAGTCACGTGACCGGGTCACGTGATGGACGCCCAGACCCAGAGGCCAGACTTGAGCCTAGAGGGGTCTAACCGGATAAGTGATGGGCAGCTGATGAATAATGATGTCATGTTCTAGACAGGGTCTAGGCAGATGGTCTGCCATGGGAAGTCTGGATGGATCTAGGAGGATTCTGGCTGGGAGTCGGAAAGGTTCTGGAAGGATCTAGGCGGGCTTGGCGAGAAGGCCATGAGGCGCGTGGTGCGCAGAGGTATTATTCCCATTGGTGGGAGATACGGACATGCATTGGACATGTGTTGTATGCCCCTGGCATGAGGTATGCCTTGAGGCTCTTATCTATGACTCACGGTCGATAAGCCCCTGTGGCTTGATGGCGGTATGCCATTGGACGATTACTATAGGGTTTCAGGTTCAGTAGGAGCCTGAATGTGTTACTTATACGGTATATAAGACTCTGCAGCTCGAGCAGTAGTCTTTAGCTTAGTTTCTTTAAAGCTTCACCCAGTTAGCTCGGAGTTGTCCCTTCCTGTGTAGAACCCCCTCAGCTTTATCAAACCCAAGCAGATACAGTCGTTGCTTCGCCTTAACTCAGGCTGTTGTGATCATCCACTTCTGTATATTATACCAGCATTCCTATCCCTTTCAGCAGGTGATAGAGGTCAAGACCGTCAAGTGTAGCCGTTGTCATTCATCAAGACCCCCTTACGCCTAAGTCAGGCAGTACGATTGGTGAATCGTAACACTAGCGGAATCATGCCGGCTTGTCGTCGCCAGCGGTTCTTCAGATTGTGTCGCTTCCTCGCCTCTAGCAACTGTTCCCGATGCCACTCTCACACTGTCAGCATCCCCAACGACAATGGCTTCGGGGACTTGAATTGTAAGGACATGTTCGGCGCCAGCTGTAGCTCGAGTCTCTGCTGCATCTGCAAGGGTGAGCTGTCGGAAGGCATTGGCGATGGTATCGGTGGGTGAGGATGGGGGTCGAGGTTCAAATGGGGCTGCCTGAGCTCGGAGGATAGATGATGTTCGTTCTGCTGCCATTCGTCTGATGTCGTTGTAGATGGCGTTGACCACGTCGTCCTTGTGCCCAGAGGCGGAGTCGGCATATGCTCCAGCAGTAACTTCTTCGGCAAGGTCGGAGTGTCCAGCATTTGACATATGTCGATGGGCATGTTGTGTTAAGAGATGAGAGTGGATAAGAGCTGAGGGGTGAGGAGACTTAGCGAATGATAGGCTCCTTATATGTGTTTCTTTGGCGGGGTTTGAGGCTTTGAACTCCCGCACCTTATCGTCAGCGAATACATCATCTTTGTCGACCCACATGTTGTCTGAGTCAGGGTAGCCTTCCCATTTGACCAAATATTGAAGACACCGTCTTCTGCCGAACTTCCGAGAGTCTAGAATCTTCTCCACGGAGTATTCTTCTTCCCTGTCAACCAAATCCGGTAATGGGCGCTGATAGTTGGGCCCATGCGTTATTGTCTCGCGGTAAGGTGCGAGAAGATCGATGTGAAACACGGGGTGAATGCTCCACTGCATGGGAAGGGCTAATTGGTAACTGACCGGCGATAGTACCTTAATAACCTTGAAGGGGCCATGCCTCCTGGGCACAAGCTTGGCAGTGGGCTGACTGATACGGAGATTCTTGCCCTCTAGCCATACTTGGTCACCTTCCTTGTACTTGGGCGTATCGCGGTGTTTGACCCATGACTGTTGGGCCTTAATCATCAGCTGTTGCACCGTGTCTCGTGCCTGTTTCAGTTGCTCGAGGCACAATGTGACCTGTGGTAGTGGAGATGATGACGAAATCCAATCAGCGTGTGGATGATAGCCCATCAGAAGGAAGAATGGCGACTTCCTTGTAGTTTCGCTTGGCCAATTATTGTGTGCAAACTGGGCAATAGGGAGATAAGGAGCCCAATTTGTCTGATGGTGGTTAGAGATGAACCGGATGGCAGTCTCAACCCATTGATTTGAGCGCTCTGATTGTCTGTCGGTCCTTGGATGATACGCCGTTGATGGATTTTGCTCGATCCCCGTGATGCGACATACTTCTTGCATGAATTTTGACACAAATCTGGGGTCTCGGTCGCTAATGACTTTCCGTGGTAATCCGAAGTGCGCAAACACGTGTTGGATATAGAGCGCTGCTGTGCCTTCTGCACTGATTTCTTCTCGACAGGGTATGAAGATTGCTGCTTTGGTGCAATCATGATCTGTGACGGTGAGAATGGAGTCGTATCCCTGCAATTCAGGGAGTTTAGTGATGAAGTCTAATGCGATAGTTTCGAATGGCATAGCTTCAGGTTTGGGATATATGGGCCTTAAAGGCGCCTTGGTTGGTCGATTATTGACCTTGTGGCGCTGGCAATCAGCGCATCCTTGTACATAATCTTTAACATCACCTCGTAATTGAGGCCACCAGTAATTGCGCTCAACGATTTGCACTGTCCTATTGATGCCGGGGTGACCATGTACTGGTGGATCGTGATGTGCTTGTATGATTTTGCGTTTGCCTTGTAGTTCTTCTGTAACCACTACACGCCCTTCCTTGTACCAGACGTCATCTATGCATTTGAGTTGATGTGGATCAATCCATGGTTTAAGACGTTCTTCGTCTTGACGGTATTGTGGTGTGATAGTCACTGTGGTTCTTGCAAAGAGTCGTTCTGGTAGTACTGTTACGTTTGCATTATCTTCGGTACCTTGATCATAGTCGGGTCTCCTTGATAATGCATCGGCCTGCCTGTTGGCCGTTCCTTTGATGTGACGGATTTCAATGTTGTACTCAGATAAGCGAAGTACTTCCCTGGCTACACGCCTACTAATCTTGTGTGGCTCCTTCCAATACAGCAGGTTTTGATGATCTGAGTAGACGATGACCTTGTGTTGTGAGCCTGCTAAGAATGACCTCCAGTTGTCTAGGGACATTACAACCGCAAGTAGCTCCAAGTCTGCTATGTTGTAATTTCGCTGAGCCTCATTGAGGGTTTTCGAAAAGTAGGCAATAGGGTGTCGTTTGCCGTCTTCCTTCTTTTGCAGCAATACAGCCCCTACTGCAAATCTGGATGCGTCAACCTCCAGCTCGAACTGCTTGTCTAGTTCGGGGTGTGCTAATACTGGCTCGCTCGTGACTCTGTTCTGTAGTTCATCGAAGGCCTTTTGACATCGTTCTGTCCATAGCCATTCGGCGTCCTTGCATGTTAGTTCGTTGAGTGGTCGTGCTATGTGTGCAAATCCTCGAATAAATGGTTGATAAAAATTGCAGAAGCCCAAAAAAGATCTGATGTCCTTAACTTTGGTGGGCGTGGGCCAATTTTTAATACCCGTGATTTTGACAGGGTCCATGCACGTTATCCCCTTTTCAAGGATTACCCCCAGGTAATCCATACATGGGGCATGGAAGGTGCACTTCTCCGGTTTGAAATACAAATCCAGTCGTTCCACTACTTCAAATACTGCTGATACTGCTTGGATATGGTCTTCCAGGTTGGTACTGGTGGCAATAGCAATGTTGTCCATGTAGATACGTATTGCCGTTCCCCTGGTGTTCCAATAATCAATAATGTCCCTGTACTCATAATTCATCATGTTTTGGAACATAGCTGGTGAGTTTTTCAGCCCAAAAAACATGACTAGCGGCTCCCATAACCCGTATTTGGTTTTAAACGCCGCCTTGTGTTCGTCTCCCTCTTTGATTCGAATGTTGTTGTATCCATCTTTGACGTCAAGCTTGGTGAATATCTTGGCGCCACTGAGATCTGTCAGGAGATCGGAGATTAATGGGAGGGGGTATTGATTGCTGATCATAATGTCATTGATACACCGGTAGTCTTGCACCGGCCTCAGCTTTCCGTCTTTCTTCTGTATAAAGAAGAAAGGTGATGCGTAGGGAGAGATGGAGGGATGAATGTATCCCTTAGCTTCCTGTTCTTGCAGGAATTTGAGCAGTGACTTGTCTTTGTCTTGGGTCATGGGGTAGATTTTACAGGGGAGTGTGTCTGGAGCAGTCGGTTTGAAATCGATAGTGTGATCCCATGGTCTTGATGGTGGGAATCGGGATGATGCTTTGCTGCTGAATAACTTGGCGAATCATTCGTACACCTTTGGTACTTCAGCGGCGACCTGATTTTGACCTGCCTGTATTGCTAGTTCTGTGGATACTCCTCGAATAGCGGATGGAGGAGTGATCTGAGATTCAAGTGTGCAGACTATGTGATGCTTTTCTTCTTTTGATAAAGTTGCAGCGATCACCGGCCGCTGTCGGATGATACGGGGGTTGACGGATGAAATGATCACTGGGAGTACTCGTTCGTCAATGACGGCGTGTCTCCAACTAAACTTGGGTTCAAATGATGCTAGCCACGGGTATCCTAATAGCATGTCTTCGCTTCCTATGTCGGTGATGAGGAAGCGCATTTCTCTGTGAATCCCTTTAGTGTATATGTCTAAATCGAGATAATGTGTGATCTTCCCCAATTTGTTGGTGGTATTGTCAATGTTGAATATTTTCCTGGGCATTGGGAGTTCCTTCATTCCCAATCCCATTTTCGTCGCGAAATTAGGGTGCATGAAGTTGTCAGTGGCCCCTGAATCTACTAGCGCTCGCTTATCGGCCATGAAGTAACTGGTACGGATCGACACTGGAATTCGCATAGAACGGTAGCGTGTGATGTATACAGAGTTACAACAAAGAGCCCTCACCCAGGCCGTTGGGTTCAGGCATTTTGAAAATCCTCTCGCTTCCACAATTGTTGCATAACAAGGTCTTTAACCTCGTCGGGTTCTTCGGCCACCCCTTCAAGCCATGCTTGCACTTTTTGCTGTGGGGTGCGTCCTTCGGCGATGCTGCGATCGTCTACTATGCTTCGAGCGGCATAGAAGCCATCTTCTTCTGTATCCCCCTGTCGAACTCGTGGGGGGCCTTGATTTTGTCAGTAAAAAGGGTTTTGCCTCAAGGGCTGTCGACAATCTCTTTTAAAGTGACCGGGTTTGTCACAATTGAAACATTTGAGGACTTTCCTTTGTCCTACTGGCGTGCCAGTCCCTCGTCCTGCTCCTTCCGGCAGCTGGTAGCAGTTCCTTCCTGGCTTGTAGTCTTCTGCCTGAGCCAACCGTGCTCTTCCTGGGGATAAATCCATCGCATTTGGATCTGGGAGGTTTGGAATGTTGGGTCGTCGCCATCGATTGGCATTGTTGTTGTAGCTGTTGCCCTTCCAGTTGTTAACCCCTGTTGATGTATTCTTCCTGGGATTGAACTGCTCGAGCTGACTCTTCATGTGTACGAACACCTTCTGCTGTTGTATTGAAGCCTCTCGCCATCCTTCATAGTCCCGAGGTTGTATGTTTTTGAAGATGTATTCATACATTGCGTGGGGCAATGCATCTGTGAAAATGCACAGGACCAGTGGCTGGTTGACGTCATAATTGGCGTGTCGTACCAATTGTTCAAACCTCGTGATTAATCCATCCAAATCTCCGTTTTGCATGCAGAGTCCTCGTCCTAACTCGGCTTGTGCCTTCTCTTGTTCTAGTACATCAGCATACTGCCTATTGAAGGCACCGATGACCCCATTCAATAATTGTTCGTCTGTTGTAGCCCATCCTTGGGTCGTGACTTGGGTACAGAGCCATGCATTGACTCCCTTGACCCATTCGTTAACGAGGTTCCCCTGTATGTAGGTGAGGAAAAACATAGCTCGTTGGTATGGGTTATGCATAAGCATATTTGTGATATTGACCCCTTTGTAAAGTTGCCATTGGGTGATGAATTGTTCGGCCTTGGAGCAATCTCCTGTAAAAATGATGGGCGGATTGCCCACTAGTTTATCTCCATGGTGTCCTCCTGGTTGGGGTGCTTGTGGCATGGGGATAGGAACTCCTCCCGGCGGTCCTCCACCTCCCGGTGGTCCTCCGCCTCCACCTGGGGGTCCTCCGAACGGTCCACCTCCAGGTCCTTGTCCTCCCCTTGGCCATCCGAATGGTATTCTTGGTGATGCTCGTCTTTCACAAGCTGCTGGGGGGTCTGGCTGATCTGGTCCTATGGCGCGATATAGTGCCACGTCATCTGGGTTCATGGGCATCTCCATATGCCTCGTGTGTGGGTTGATTGTGCCCGTTGCTGGTTCCATGGTCATTGTGCGACTCATGACTGGCTCGTGTATATGCAATGACTCAGCTAACTGTAACGCAATAATCTGATCGCTTCCTCTTTGTGGTGCCGGGGACCGTACTTGAATCGCACTTGCTTCACTAGCTACCGACAGTGTACTGGTTCGTGTCATGGGGGTTTTGTCTATTGTGCCTCGGATCCTTCTTGCTCGGTCTAACTGATCTTGATTTTCTGCGTCTTGTGGGGTAATATCGAGCCCCAAATCTTCTCCGGCGATGCAGAACGCTTCCCAACGTCCTCCGATTTCTAGGTTTTCGATCCAACGGATTTCTACCCAACAAAGATGTTCGAAGTTGAACTCAACTGGGTACCAGTGCTCTGAGCTGGACTCTTCTGGTGCGTTTGACTTGGCGTGATATCGTTCGATACCGTTGTGTACATGCCACTCTGCTGCTTTGATGAAATTCTCCGGTATATCCCTTTGTACCGGTCCTTGCAAATTGTATGCTTCAAAGGGCCCTTCTGATGCCCAACGTTCCCTTGTAGTTTGCAACACCACAATGGGATCCTGGTCTTAATGTAATGGTTCGCTAACCGTTTGTCCGACTTGGACTACTTGAGTGGCTTGCAACACATGACTGGCGTTCTTCGGACACTAGGCTGGCTAACACTAGGTCCCCTTAGAGTGAAAAGGGCGTGACAGCACCTCCACTAAGTCGATGATGAGAGAGAAGAGTTGAAAGAGAAAGAAGAAGAGGAAGATGGAGACAAAGAGAGGCAGACTGGAAAGGAAGAGAAACCGAGACTAGATAGCGAATTGAAGAAGACCAGGATAGGGATCCCTGGTCTTTACTAGTCAACTTATATACACGTGAGACTCGCTTTGAAGCGGAGTCTGAACTAAGCAAATGAGTCACAAACCCTAGTACAGCTATCCTAGTATGACATAGTGTCCATCGGCACCTGATACTACAAGACAATAAGACGCTCCACAGCGTGTGAGTCAACGCTCCAACAATATTCCGGTGTACGCGCTCGTAAGTGCATGCGTGTGTTCGTGTGGCAGAGAGGGGGATTGTGTAGGTAAGAGGTTGAGGGGGTTGCCAGCAGCCGTCAAATGCGAGAAATGCGAGAGTCCTTCGAGTGCCGCGTTGGCCTGACTTCCGGGACGAGCACGCAAAGTTGGGGGGAAACAGGTAGCGACACGGCACTCCTGAACGTCTATGATATTCTCCTTTCGAAAGGGCATAGCAGGGTCCTATTTAAGTACAAAACGAAGTACCTAAAAGAGTAAGAAAGGAAGATCGTAAAATGGTAAGCATGGGGGGGTCGGGCATCGAGGCAGCACAGATCGAGATAAGAAAAGCGTGGTTTCGGGCACAGCACGCGAGCTAGCCTTACACCGGACCCTGTCCATGACTAATGTAATCTGATGGTGTAGTCATAACCGCTGAGTCAGTCCACTTCCAAGGCAGTCCGTGACATAGAATGCGCCCATCGTTTTTGAGCGATAAGGATAGCGTCGTGTACTTGCTGTCTTGCCTGAGTCCATTCCTCAATTTGTGTTTCAACTCCTGGTAATGTGTTAGGGAATGGAGTGATGTTAGCTCACGGATGGTATCCCATTAGTACTTGGAAAGGGGATTTCTTCATTGTTTCATTATGCCACGAGTTGTGAGCAAATTCCGCAAAGGGTAGGTGTTTGCGCCAATTGTTTTGAGCAAAATTAGTCCAGGGTCATAACCATTGTTCCAGCCACTGATTGGATCTTTCCGATTGCCCATCTGTCCTTGGATGGTATGCTGTTGACACGTTCACTTTGATCCCCATCCGTTTACAAAGGGTTTGCATAAATCGGGAAATGAACCGGGGATCTCTATCGCAAATCACTTTAGAGGGTAACCCATAACGTACAAAGACGTTCCTAAGATAAAGATCAGCTACTCCTTCTGCATCAATTGTTTCATGACAGGGAATGAAGATTGCTGCTTTAGAGCAGTCGTGATCCATGATGGTTAGGATCGAATCATATCCTTCGGATACTGGGAGTTTGACAATAAAGTCCATCGCTATCGTTTGAAAGGGTAAGGCATCTAATTCCTGTGTGATAGGATTCAAAGGTGCCTTCCTTGCTTGTGTGTTAACTTTGTGCCTTTGGCATTCGGCACATCCTTTGACATAGTCATGTACATCTCTTGCTATTTGCGGCCACCAATAGTACCTTGTGACTAGTTGCATTGTTCGTGAAATCCCAGGGTGTCCATAAGCAGGTAGATCATGATGATCGTGAATAATTTGCTGCTTTGTGTCCTTTCCTAGCGTAATCACTTGTCCTGTTCCTTTCCACCAGCGCCCATTTATCCTTTTGAGGTTATGTGGGTTTACCCAAGGTCTAAGGACATTAAGATCTTGATCATATGTCAGGGGGGTAGCAGAGGTGGTTATGGCACGTGCAAAGAGGTGATCGGGTAACACTGTGATGTTCTCATTATCCCATTCCCCTTGATCATAATCTGGGCATCTTGATAACATATCTGCTCTACTATTAGTATTCCCAGGTATATGGCGTAGCTCGATATCATATTCAGATAGTTCTAGAACTTCTCTGGCAATTCTTCGGCTAATCTTCTGGGGTTGTCGCCAGTATAGCAAATTAGCATGATCCGTGTATACAATGACTTTGTGAGGTGATCCTGCTAGATAGGCTCGCCAGTGTCTTAGTCCTTTTACGACCGCCAAGAGTTCTAGATCCCAGATATCATAGTTTCGTTCTGCTTCTGTCAGGGTTGTGGAGTAGTAAGCTATGGGATGTTTCTTCCCATTGTCTCCTCTTTGTGTTAGTACTGCTCCTAACGCAAATCCAGATGCGTCTACTTCGAGTTCGAATGGTTTGGTTAGATTTGGTTGAATTAGAACTGGTTCTGATGTTATCCTCTGTCGAAGGGTTTCAAACGCATCTTGACATTTTGGAGTCCATTCCCATGGGGTGTCTTTTCTCTTGAGTTCGTTCAAGGGCTTCGCAGTGTGTGAAATTTGATGAATAAATGGTCTGTAGACATTGCAAAAGCCAAGAAAAGATCGGACTTGTTTTACTGTTGTGGGAATGGGCCAAGATCCAACCCCCGCAACTTTGGCAGGGTCCATACAAGTTACTCCCTTTTCAAGGATTAGCCCCAGATAATTGACGTGTGATGATTCCCGGACACATTTTTCTGGTTTTAGGTATAGGTCCAGCTCTTCTAGTCGATCCAAGATTGTGTGTACCGCTTCTCGATGGTCCTGAAGTTTGGCCGTTGTTGCGATCAGAATGTCGTCCATATAGATAATGATTTCAGTGCCCTTTAGCCTAAATTGTTCGGTGACTCCTTCGAATTCGTGATCCATCATTGCTTGAAACGTAGCGGGTGCGTTTGTTGGTCCGAAAGGCATGACTGTTGGTTCCCATGGCCCATACTTGGTTTTAAACACCGCTTTATGAGTATCCTCATCTTTGATACGGATATTGTTATACCCCCATCTAATATCAAATTTGCTGAAGATCCAAGCATCTTTGACTCTAGCAATAAGTTCTGGGATAAGTGGTAAGGGGTACTTGTTTTTGATCGTATAATCATTGAGTTTTCGATAGTCTATCACTGGCTGGAGTTTCCCATCCTTCTTTTTGATGAAGAAAAATGATGACACATAAGGTGATTTTGACTGTCAAATATACCTTTTTGCCTTTTCTTCCTTAATCCATTTGAGGAGTGCTTCGTCTTCAGCTTGTGTCATAGGATAGATTTTACAGTCCAGTGCTTTTGGCACGCCCTCTTTGAGTTCGATTGTGTGGTCCCAGGGTCTAGATGGTGGGAATCGATGAGACTCTTCTTCGCTAAAGACCTTCTTGTGACGTTGATATTCTGGTGGTACCGGGACCTCCTTGGTATATTGTTGGATGTTTTGCGCCAACTGAGTGGATATATTAGCACTTCTGTGTCCTTGATCTGTTAGTTCCTGGACGATTTGATCTTTATCTGCATCAGATAATGGTTCAGTTGCTATCCTATTAAGGGAAGCATCTGTATAGGAAATGATTGGTTTAATCCGTAGTGATTTCCAATCCAGAGATCGGATAACAATCGGAAGGTATTTGTTATCAATAACGGAATCTTTCCATTGGAATTGGGGTTTGAAGGCCGCTAGCCAGGGGTATCCTAAGATCAGATCTTCCAGTCCTAAGTCCGTGATAAGGAATCTCATTTGTTTTTCTTTATCCCCAGTTCGGATTTCCAGATTGGTGTATTCTTGAATAAGGCCCGCCTTGTTGTTAGTCCCATCAATATTCCAGATTTTCTTTGGTCGGTCCAGTTTCTGGGTACCCAATCCTAACCTTTTGATAAGCCTAGGATCGATGAAATTATCAGTGGCTCCAGAGTCCACTAAGATGCTTTTGTCGGCCATTGCTTGTGACGTGCGAAATGAAACAGGGATTTTCATACTTCGATACCGAGTAAGATACACAGAGTTACATTGCAGTCTACGAATTGCTCGCCCCCAGACTGATGGGTTAGAGCTCAGGAAAAATCCTGACGGTTCTTCATGAAGACTTCCTGGATGACTATATCCTTGTCTTCATCGTTGAGTTCTTTGATCTGTTCAATAAGCCCTTTGGCATCAAATGTCTTCTTTGTATTAGTTGCTTGGATCTGAACTTCGTCTTCCTGATTTCCTCGAGCCTGTGATTGGCGAGGTTTGTCAGGACAGTTTTGACTCATGTGTCCTTGTTTCCTACAGCAGAAACATCCCCCTGTAGCCATTAGTTTGGCGTGTTCGTCTTTGGTGAGTGTGCCCCTGGCACGGATATGTCCAGGGGTAAGATCCATGGCATTGGAATTCTTCGCAGAACCGGACCCTTGCCCCTGGCGCCAGTTTTGGTTTGGGCCTTGCTTGTTTTGAGGTACCTTGCCCTGGGGTACCTTGCCATTGAAAAACATTTGGAGATACAACCATTTTTGCTGTTGTTCGACCGCTCCTTCGGTCCATTCCTGCCACAAGTTTGGGCATCTTCCCCCTTGACTGATCATATTGTAATGAAGCATTTTGGGAAGTCCTTCAGCAAACATGGTCCATGTGCCTTTTGCATTAAGATCGTGTCCCGAGATGCGAGCAAGTTGTTCGAATTTGGCTATATAGCCATCTAGATCCCCATCTTTCATATGGATCTCCTTAATTGCTCGTTCAGCTTTTTCCACACTCATAGTGTCCGTAAAGGCATCTTTGAACCAGTCGATGATAGTGCGCCATAGGTACTCATTGTGGACTTGTGCTCCCCCAGCTAATTGGTCTCCTAGCCATTCGATTTGCACTGCTACCCATTCTTGGATATTTGGGCCTTTGATGAATGACAAAAAGAGCATAGCCTGAGTAAAGGGGGTGTTAATAACGTCCGCTCCCCAATTGAGTCCATAGTAGATATTCCATTCTTGAAGGAAGCCTTCAGTTTTGCTTCGCATTCCATCAAAGACTTCTGGTTCGCATCCTACAAGCTTGCCTCCTCCAGGATTTCCCCCTCCTCCAGGAGGTCCTCCGGGATTTCCCCCTCCTCCAGGAGGTCCTGGGGGTCCGGGTGGTCCCGGTGGTCCTCCGCCAATAGGAGGGCCTCGACTTGACCAATGTCCGCCTCCTCCTCCAGGAGGTCCTGATGGAGGTGGTCCGCTTCCGAAGGGGTTAGAGGGTACTGCAAATCTAGTAGTTCTGCCCAATATAGTTGCTGGAGGAATAGTGGTAGTTGCTGCGATTGAGGCCATTGTGCTAGCCGGTGTCGATGCTTTGTAGACAATGGTTGGTGTGAATTTGGTAGGGGAGACGTCGGTGGGAATGTGGCTAGCCAATTGTGCAAGTTGTTCTTCAGCTGCTGCTGCTTTGTCTGTGACAGGAATGTCGATGTTTTCTTCTGGGGTGTCTTCGTTGTCGCTTCCAAACTTGAAGATATCTTGGGGTGGCTCTTCCTCTGTATCTTCCTGTCCATCCAATGGTCCCCAGCGGCTTCTATCCACTCTCTCTTTGTTGTAGATGCGAAGACCCAATTTGACTGGGGCAGGTCGTTCAATTGCAAATCCTCTGTTGTCAGGAAGTTTTCTAGTAACTCCCCACTGGAGAGCTCCAAAGTCGAAATCCACTGCAATGAAGGTGTCATCATCAGTGGAGTCATTGCTGGTAGTATAATATCCCCAGCCATATTCCTTGTCAAGCCACTCGGCTTCTTTGATGTATCGTTTAGGGACATTCTGCTCCCCCCTACGTGAAATGTAGGTGGTGATTGTGTTTGTTCGTGGAGTCGCCACAGTGGTACAGAGGTCTGAGTTAATGTTACGGTTAGACAGACCGCTCTGCTCGGCCTGAGCTAAGGTACTGTGACAAAAGTTGTTCTGTTGGATCCGGATCAGTTGGGTTCGCAACTTGTGAGTAACTTCGGATGGATGCAGATGACCAGGATGATGATAAGGTTTGTAGGACCCTATCGTGACAGCATGGGACTCAATACCCTCGCAGAATCGGTGGTAACAGAGCGAAGTCTGTGAGAGGAATGGTTGGGAAAGTCGACTGGACTTTATGCAACTCCTAGCCTAGAAGGCGATGTATGTCTGATTGATACAAGAACTCAGACCTAAGGTCTAAGTTCGCTAATGGTACAGTTTATATACTCAGTACGTGAGTCACTACTACTGAGTCATAATACTAGGATGAGTCACTTATGACACTATGACTCCACTAATACTACTAGTCCCTGTAATAGTATGAGTCACTATGACTCGTCGTATGGAAGGTGGTGGAATAGTCCGGAACTAATGATGTCACTTATCACATGATAGTCCCAACTCATGTGATACATTGATACTGCACAATCGAAACGTAACAGATTGGGCTTATGACATTCGATCAGTGACATCCAGACACTGACCCTGGTCTTGGTCAAGGTCTGGGTGAGGTTGAGCCCAGGACTGAGCCAGGGTTTTCTTGGGATGGGTGGTGATGGGCGTCTATGATGTTAGTGTGCACTCACTCTGATGCTGGGACGAACGAGGCGAGTACGGGGTGCAAAGCCCATCACATACGACCTCGTCTCCATCAAATACCTGGTCACTGGTCACCGGTCATCATTGTCCATGGCTTCTTTGAAGGGGAGGAAAGAGGAATTGATGGGATCCGGCAATAGTATTTTCTAAACAATGTATTAGACATTGACCTATATAACATCCGATTCTCCCTGAGAAATGTGGTATACTTCTCTGACAGTTTGCGGCAAGTTTCATAGTGATTGACACCCTCAGTATGATAGCAACTCTGAAGCTGGTCCCTGACAATGTGGGCTTCCATGGTTCGGACCAAAGATCCATGCACATGCACGTCACGAGCAGCAATCCATGCTTTGAGTTCTGTAGCTCTGTCATCACTCATGCTCTCCTGTTGATGTGTTCTATTCATAGGTGGGTATAGGGTATGTATGTAGGAGTACAACATACACAAAGAAAGGCCATAAACAAGCTAGTCAATGTCCGGAGTGTCATCGTAATGGATGGGGAAGGGATACATGACTTTGACTAACTTACAAAATTCCTCCCACAACTCCTCACGATGTTTGATCAGATCCTCAGCAGTGCACTCGTTTGCCCGCTGAGTGATCTCATTGAAGTCGGCTGCAACGACTTGCTTGTTGATGAAGGCGCCCGCCATTGGGATTTGCATGTCCCAAGGGGGGCCAGTCCCCAAGGGGGAAAGTCGGAAACACAGCGATGAACACAGTCCAAAACACTTCGTTTCCCCATTTCCAGTGTGGCAGTTGTTGGTCTCAAATGTAATAGATAAGCCAGTGCTGGACTCGGAACACCAGTGTTTCCCAGGCCACAGTAGATGCTTTATTGAAAGTCAGCGAAAGAGGAAGGAACGAGATCGGTATAACACGAGTCTGTGACAATGCATGAGGGTTGAGACATGGGGACAGTGAGTAGGAGTTATACCGAATGGGATGGTACCTCTGTGTTTGGCTGAACTGACTCCTGAGGAGCATTGGTAGACCTAATAACAGGGCAGAGGTTGGTGAATTCGGGAAGAAGGTGAATCATTAGTTCTAATGGCTGTCAAGAAAAATTCCGGTTAATGACAACTCAGCTTGTGGATATGAAGCATGCTTACCATCTCTGCATTGTGAAGATGATTCAGGATATCACCTTTGAAAGATAGAGAAAAATTGAACGAATTCTGTGGAGTTGGGAACAGTGCAAAGTAACTTGCGACAGCCATCATGTCCATGTTGATTTGTGTGAGTGAAGCGATGTGTGTGTGGGCCCAAAAAAATGCAAAAGTCAGCACTCACATGATGGAAATTGGCAATGATCAACAGATTGATGGCCATGCACCAGAGTCGTGCCAGAGTCGTGGCTGCAGATCCAAGTCGCTCATCGTCCTTGCACACAAGAAACTTGCATCAAGTCACAATGTTGTCAACACATCAATGACCCCTCCACTCTGCACCGCACGTGGATCTGGGGATGTGCATAATGATGCCCTCAATTCCGCAGGTATGCTCTTCACTCGAGTTTTGTTGGCCTTCTTTTGATACTTGTTGTCACGGACGCGTATATCTTTTTCTGTTTTCTGTGTTAGAGTCCTTATCATCAGATATGATAAGATGGTTAGTCACATGATGCCAACATGTGCATTTGTATTCGTCATACAGGCACGTGATCCTGGGAAGGACCTGCCTTATAGACAATTAGACATGTGTATGTTATGATTGGTTGGAAGGTCATGGAACATCGTAGAACGATAGGGTAAGATAGATTACATGCTGTATTAGGTTTCAGTCAGCATTGTTCTATTATTAGGGCGATGCATCAGTGCAAGTAAGCACTTATGACACAGTGATCAGTAATCACAATAGAAGTGCTAAATATAGATACACAATGCATCAGCTTGTAGTCATTCATACTTACTCAGTAGATTAGTAAGTGACTCATCCCTAGTAGTATATAAGATACCCTGTAGCGTCCTGAGTAGAACCAACTTGTCCTCTTGGTTCTTACTCAGGTTCGCATTCCCACTTGTCTTCCATACACCAATCTAACTTGTCCTCTTGGTTCTTACTCAGACTATCCTTTTGTGAGACACTGCTGTTATTACCTTGTATAAAGGTATCAAGTACAGCACGCTCCACACCGGTTAGTTTCAGCGCATGATCTATCTCTGCGTTAGGCTTGAGCAGTCCTTGATGAGCCCATTTCTATTTTAGCTTGCTTAGCGTAGCCGATAGTCATCCGCTACACTTGTCCTATTCCCTTCCAGATTTCTTGAGGCATTTGAGCAACAAATTCCAATGCCTTGTATGTCCTATACAAAAAGGGAAGTCATTGACCATGACTGCCAGTCATGCAAGAGAGCACCTATCAACTGGTATTCACCGGCACCACTCAAAGATTGCATTGCAGGGCCCTTTATGCTCGACAAGCGTGGCTGGGCCTGTTGGACCAATTGATATGGATGATGTGCAGCAGTCTCTGCCTGCTGAGCCAGTGAGTATGGATCTGCTTTGCAGCACTCATTATCTGACTCTGTTTTAGATGATAGTCAAGGATGTGGAGTCGTCCACTGGAGGCCAACTATTGAATACACACTTTACTCACTCCTTGTGTGCAATGGGAGGCATCCATGTTGAAAATCCATCGATCTTCCCGGTTGGCAACCCCTTGTGTGCCACAGAATGCAGCCATGCTGATAGTCCCTCAAATTTCCTGGTTGATGACCCCTTGTGTGCCGTGGAACACAGCCATGCCGACAGCCCCTCAATTTTCCTGGTCGGTAACCCCTTGCATGCCACGGGAGGCAGCCATGTCGACAGTCCCTCAATTTTCCCAGTCGATGACCCCTTGTGTGCTGCGGGAGGCAGCTGTGTTGACTGTCCCTTGCCCAATTTGTGCCTTGGTTTCACCCCTGTTGACAACGTCCACGATTTTGACTACCAATGGTCTATACAGAGCACCCAACCTGAACAAGCTGACATGACATTCAACCTTTTGTTAGGTGAAGGCTTTCTGTTTGCCGATGAAGATATTGGAGATGGGGTACACACAAGCAACCTCAATATTGATCTTGATGGTGAGTTTATTGTTTTTGCTCTCTTTTTCCGCTGCTGAACAATTCTAGCTGTCATCAATTTTGAGGATGTGCCATTGACTCCAGTTGGTGGAGTCAGCCCAACAAATCCGACATACCCATATCCATCTTTTGCAGTAAGTTTTATGTCTCTCATTCTAAGCACATCTACTCACATACTTAAGTTATACTTGACAGACATGTTATTTAATTCTCCTCGACTTCGGTTCTCGGAACAACAAAAGAAGGCCGTGCTTAATTGGGCTTTGCAGCTTGGTGCATGCAATGTCCCATCACTCTATGCACTTTCCCAATGCCAAGAACATGTCAAAAAAGTTGTTGGGAACTCAGCCACGGCTGTCACAACTGGCACAGGCCATAGGTTATATATGCAGGACGTCCCATTCTTGATAGCAAAGGTGCAGCATTTCTCCTCATGCCTGGAACCATTATGTCTGATGCAGCAAGGCCACACAGGACTATGCCAACCCTATCACTCGTTTAGCAATGTGGGACTACCCCATTGATGGTGATGGTGGTACCTCACAGGTATTTCACGGATCAAAAATACATGACATGTGTTCTGCTCTCGTGGTACCCACTGTATGTGTGAATGACCACATATTCTTTGTGGACGAGCTCCTACAACATCAAGACAACACTTATTTTATTCCCGAGCAGTTCTTCTATCGACTGCCAGAAGAAGCAAAGTTGTCAGGTATTCCCAATACCACTGGATCGGCCAAGCACAGTGACAGTTCCCCAGCGGTATATGAGCCATCTGTCCATGATTTGTGGTCACTTGGCCATAAAGTTGTGCAGACTAACATTGCCTCTTTAACTTCGTGTGTGGTGTTGTACTGACTATTCTTTAAAACAGGAAGGCTTTTCTGTTTCCAATGAGAAATCCACTGTGTGCATTGATGCATTCAAATGCACATTTTTGGACATTCAGTCCAATCAGCAAGAATTTGTGTGTGGGTTCATAGGTGTGTTTGATGGTGGCCTTTAAGCTCACACTAATTTATTTTTACTCGCAGATTCATCGAGAGTATATGGGTCCCGCATGCCACACCCTCTGCATGCAAAGGCAGACAGTTGGATGGTCTATACTGTCCCCATAATTGTCTTCATGGACAATGCATCAGCTAATATTTCCAAGCAATGGAACAAGCACATGATTGTCTATCTGTCCAATGCTGGACTTCCTCAGGAGATGCTGGAGAAGGAGTTCTGTGTAAAGTTTGTCACATCGTCTCCAAATGCTTTGCCGATGGAGCTCATGTGTGCAGTGCGTGACTCAATGGAGTATGTGTAATCTCTTCTTTATCTACTTGTCATATCTCACCCTTTGTTAGCAAGGCATTGGACTTTCCCATCACCATGTTTGACTGCAAAACAAGAAAGGAAGTATTGACAATCCCTTATCTTATATTCACTGCAAGTGACAACCCCATGCATGCTGAACAAACAAGTGGCTCGGGTCTCAACTCAAACTATTTCTGTCGTACATGTGATGTAGGTGGTACCAAAGCCTATAAGAGATCAGATGAAGGATTTGCCAAGTTATTTGAAGTGAGTCTTTTTTGATATTCTTGATGATACTGCTGTCTCATGATTGTGTACTTTAGATTGGAAACATACATGACCCAACTGAGACAAAACAAGAGATTGAGAAGCAGCTGAGGCTTTGTGTTCTCCCTGGTGGTTCTGAAAAGGTTGATTCTGCATCATGAAACTCTGGCATTAAAGATGCAATGGTTGTCCCAATCATGCATCACATGATAGCAAAAGGGAAGGTACTGCACAAGGCACCAAACACTGATGAAGCAGCTCCAAATGTTGCTGAATCAACAACAGCTGGGGATGTTGATTCAAGTCACAGTAATGTTCTGGTGAGGTGAAATTATTAGGAAGCCCCAGAGTACTCATCAGATTGCAGGATCCAGCTGAGATAACAGATAACAGTGGTTGTCAGCCAAATGCAATCACTGATTATTCCCAAGAAGCTGGGCCTGTGGGCAATGTGCAGAAACTTTCTGAGCAGGAAATTCAGGCAAAATTGACAGAAGAAATGGAGGACCTCTTGAGTAAAGGGGGTATTAATCCTCTCATTGGAATGTCAGGTATGTATTTAGTTCATATCAGTCAGAGTTGCAGGTGGTGATATCTGCAGGGTTTAACATACATCTTGACACTCCAATGGAAATCCTTCACACTGTGCTCCTTGGTGTTGTGAAATACTACTGGGCTCAGACTATCTGGTATCTCAAGAACTGCTCAAAGTCTCTGAATTTATTTCAGATCTGTCTTGCCTCAGTTGAGTGGAATGGATTAAATGCACCAAGTACTGATGCTGCATATATCTGCCAATATCATGGCAGCTTGATTGGGAAGCACTTTAAAGGTTTGGCACAATTCATGCCATTCCTGGTGTATGATCTTGTGCCTGAAAATGTTTTGCATGCATGGAATATTATTGGTGCACTTGTTGTCCTTCTCTGGCATACAGAGATTGAGGATATAGAGTGCTATTTGGTGAGATTCAATTTATTTCATTCAGTTGGCATCATCCTAACATGCTGCAGTCATCACTAACTCAGATAATTGGGGACTTTCTCAATATCACAGCAAAGTACTCTCCAAGCATTCTTATTTCAAAGCCAAAATTCCATTTTCTCATCCACCTTCCAGCATTCATCCAGTGTTTTGGCCCAGCAATCTTATTTTCCACTGAGTGTTATGAATCATTTAACCATGTCTTCCACCTCTTGTGCATCTACAGCAATTGTCAAGCACCAAGTTGTGACAGCTGCAACACATTTGCAGCACAGGATTGCATCAAACACATTTCCACAGGGGGCTACTGGCTAGACACTGACACGGGACGGTGGGTACAAGTAGGGCAGACAATTCTTGACTATGTGTCAACACATGACAAAGCCTTAAGTTGGCTCGGTCTTCCCAAAGAGAGCAAGTTAACACCCGGTGAGTTTCCCCCAACATATCCACTCAAACTTATTGACATTCTCCAGGCAAGAAAAAACTCGTCCACAAGTCTGTTGTGTCAGGACAATATACACGCTATATACCCCTTCCCCCAGTTTTGTGGAGCGAGACGAGAATGTTTCAAGTCCTATGCCCGGATTCTGACACTTCAATTGCAATGGTGAACCTTTCCTTTCATCAAGCAGAGTTATTTATTGCCCAGAACGGCAAGGACCGGGTGCGCCTGCATGACTTTGTGGTTTTCTGCCGGCACACAAACTCAGAGCTGGGATTGCAGCCATCAGTGAGTAATACGTCTTGGAGAACTGACAGCACACTGATCCAGGAATTCCCCCTTGACCAGCTGGCCATTGGCTGTGTGGTGGAGATACTTGTGCTTGCAGAAAACTCGAACCAAGCAAGCCATTGCACCCCTCGCAAGCTAGGAGTTTCACATGTCACTGTCAAGGTTTATGACTTTGACAAGGAACGGCACAAAGTATGGGATGCCCCATGTATCCAACCTTCAGAGTCTGAAAACTTTGTTGTTGTTGCTGCAAAGGTGTGTCACCTGTTGCTGCACTTGACCTGTGTTGACACCAGCACGAATGCTGTAGGAAATTTATTGTATTGTGAATGTCCAGCATGACTGCTATTCATGCAGATGCATGGGCATCCAGCACAGTGCCGTGCAGCAAGAACATGATAAGACCAGCAGGATGCAGGATCTTATTGACCACAATCCCGAGCCACAATTTGTTCTCAATGTCCACTCAATTCACAACTACAAGTCAATTTTGGCTGTCACACCCCCAGGTCTTCGGAAGCCATTTACGAGTGTTGATGTGGATGTTGTTACACTCAGAAAAAGGGCAGCACAACTTATCCGAAAAGAATGCACAGATGACAATATTGCACATCCCAAGGATCCTGACAAGCTCACTTCAGGATCACTTCTGTTTGATTGGACGTGCAGAAAGACTCAGGCAGCACCTCATCTTGATCGGAATGCAACTTTTACTGGCATGCTTAGCTCGCAAAGCAAGCTGGAGCTCTTGACAATGGCAGCAGTGCTAGGCATTCAAACCACAGAAAAGGATCGGAAACAAGAACTCACTTCGAAAATACGGGACCATTTGGATACTAACCCCAATACCAGGAACAGTGCACAATTTGGGCAGCTGACTTGGCGATCAGCAAATTGGAGCAAGACATCTTCAAGTTCTGCTGTCCCCACTCCCCCCTCTGGAACACCACACAGAATGGCCATGACTCACCAACAAATGTCCTCATTCATTCCCTTGCACACCCCGTTTATTCCGTTTGGTACACAACAACTACCTTATTCTGTGGCTGGTCTACCAGCAATGGGCTATCCTGTGCCATCAACGTCTTCCCAATTGTCTTCACTCAATTACACTCCATTGACAACACATGCACCTTATCTATTTCTGCCCTCACATGCCCCCCCAGTAGGTGGGCAACACAACTGGCAGGGTCATTTCCCACCAGATATTCAACCTCACACACACACACATGGCCCAGAACCAGGGTCAGTTGCAAATCAAGAACATCACCCTAGATCTTGAGCTAGAAAGTATGTGCAAGTGTTGTTACAGGATCATAATATCTAGGCTTTAAGTGACTGATATTATGTCTTCCAGAGAGCATCAGAAACGGGAGTTGGGTGCATCAGAAACCAGAGTTGGAGGCTTGAATGGCAGTCTTGATTGGTGGTATGGGTTCTGGAGCACGTTGGAAGGAGCAAGTTGGGGGCTTGAGGTGAAGCTTGAAGGGCAGAATGGTATAAATAATTGAGATAGCATGTTCTGAAGTACATCAGAAAGAATCAATTGTCTGCCTTTGCAGCATGAGCAATCTGATTGTCTGTGTTTGGTCGAGTTTGATGGGCCTGCATGTGCAAAGTCAACAAGTCAACAACACGACTTCTCAACTTCTTTCTTTGTGATGTGTCTTCCTCCTGTGGCATTCCCCTCATTTTGTACAAGCAAAATGAGCTTGTGCTGCAACATTTGTAACTCCAGGACAACTGCCCTTAGTGCAGACAATGATAATAATCTCACTCATATGACAGCTTCCGACTCCAGGATGCTTGGTCTTCTCATGACACCCACACCCTCTGGTGGTACTCGCCGCTGCAGAGATAGAAATGATCTTGAATTTAATGTCGAGGACAACATTGTTATAACTAGGCCGGCTGGGACCATCCCGATTACACCTGCAACCAGGAAGCATCTCAAAGTGTCTTGTGAGGACGCCGCACGCCTCTTCAATGTTGACGCCCAGCAACTCATCATGTTTGCAGAGGCATGTTATGTTTTCAACTCTCTTAAGTCATTTATTAATGTGCAGGTCTCATCTGTTGTTCACATGCTCATCCATGTGGAGGCACACCTCCTCAGAATAGAGAAGATGTTCAGGAAGGAGAAGCTCGACAGCCTCTTCAAATCAGCAGACTTCAAGGTATGTTTCTCATTTATTGCACCATGATTTTTTAACCAATACACTCCAGAGTGGTTTACAGGACTGACTCATGGTTGCTCTACTTTCCCCTGGTATACCTGCATATGTCACTGATGTGACAACACAGATGTTGGTAAGCCCTGCCATATTTTCTATTTCCCATCTCAATGGCTTTCTAGAACATCATAAAGGAACAATGTGAGCTTTTCAGAGTTCCCAAGGATATATTTGAAGACCCAGACTATTGTCCTTGACTCGAAACCATGATCAGTGAGCTCCTCACTTCGTGCTGGAGCACCATCAAGCAAAAGGTCAGTCACTCTTTGTTCAAAGGCATGCCTGTCTGATGGTCGCAACCAAACAGATCAAAGGATCGTTCAAAGACGATGGCAACGCACTCCACATCAGCATTCTCGTGCAGAGGGTGTTCCCAAAGGGTGTCCCAAGCACAATGGAACACTGGATGTGAATTGCCTTTCTGGTAAGTATTTCCCTTTTTCCTGCATATTTATTCTGAGATCAATTCTAGCGATCTTCATATCGAGACTTTGTCAAGTTCACAGGCTTGAAGAAGACACCAGGGGCTCTGGTTCCGTTGTGCCGGCGTCCCAACTCCACTCCAGAAGTAAGAGACAATGATTCAGAGACTGTAGCAACAGATGGTCATCATGGAGATGACAGTGTCAGAGTCGATGAAGAGGACAGTGCAGACAATCAAGGACCAATAACTGGGAAGACATATACACAACAGCAATACTGGAACTATGTCAACAATTATCCAGAGTACATCAGGACCACACTCTTTGCCGACATTGTGGACCGCTCTGAACGGCAATCCCAGATGCTGCAGTGTGTACTTATTCTCGTTCTTGTCTCTTTCACTTTGCTAATCACACTTCTAGGTTGTTCAATGAAGCATTGCAGATCAACCTGTACAATTACAGGGATGGCAGCAGAAGATCCCCTCAAGGCAAGCAACTCCTGGGGTGGCAGAAGGTCCTCCATTGCAGTGTGTGCTGGTGATACTTGGAGTCAAGCTTGAATTGGATTACAGTACATAAATACCTATCACATTATCGAAATTACTACATCTTTAATATCACTGTTTTTTCCGACGTACACACCGACTGTCTGCTGCAACCAAATTGACCAACCTTGCCCAAGGCTCACCACATGGAAACCACCACAGAACACTGATTGAACATCACACAACGGCCAACAGGGGGACAAGACTGAATGCTGACCCAACCCTCCAAACTATATTGTCTACCGGGCACCCGCACAACCTTGGATCGACCTCAGATGGGCCCGAGGTGACGCCCAAGCGGCTATTCAGCCAGTGCCAAGGCTCTGGCCCTATCACAGCCTTTGCACAGATAGCACCCACTGGGGCCTAAATTTGGGGTTGTATAAATCTTGAATTGCCAAAGCCTCAAACAGGGCCAGGTACATCCGGCAGTGTAAGCCGCCTGTCTTGAAAGTCATGGTCATGTGTATAGTAGTAGTAGACGCCCAGTGCATTCACCCTGATGATGAACTCTCCTAAGTAAGTGATCAAGTGTCTTCCATCCACTACACCTTAAAGCGACGACCAATCGGATCTCACAATAGGCGTGCCCAACATACATTGCCCCCTCAACATCCGAGTCTCACCACCTTAAAGCAATCAGACTAGCAGTTGTCTTGCATGGCTCAAGTTTGTTACCAATTTTCCCAATTCCTATTCTCTGTAAAGAAGCTAGGTATCGATATGACGAAATCGTCAAGTGGGCAGGATAGTGTGGGCGGTGAACAATGGCTGGGGCTCATCTGCGCCTTTGGTGGCACATGGGATCTTCATGTAGCTGGCGTACTACATGTGATGGACATCCTGTGTGCTTTATGTCTAGCCGATGGGTTGCATACAACTAACATAACTGTGTTCTCTGCCTTGTGCATCCTTCGTGTGGAGGAGTCAATGAAGTTGGATGGGCCGTCTTGGGACGCTGTACAGTCTTTTGTCGCATTGCGATGGCTCTCTGGCCCTCCGGTACAGGTGTACGTGCGAGAATGCTCGTGTCATCTGCGGCTATACCAGTTTCAGAGGGCAACAACTACTCAAAACTCACCTTGTAACGGAGCACGCATACCAAGTCGTGTGCTCATATTGCGGTGACTTCGAGTGGTCACTGGAATACGATCGTCCATCATTCCGAGAACACCTCAAAACCAAACACCATGAGGTCGCGCGCAACGATCCCATAATTTCAAATCCCCTGTGAACAAGTCTTACGTCCCATTTCCATCACGACAGTCTCCTTAACTGGCACGGTTCTCTCCGCACACCAGACACGGTCGCACGCTCCGCCACAATCGCTGCGCCACAATCCCAAGAGCTGGAGATTCTGACACCAGAAGAGATCCCAGCGCGGGCTAACGAGACCCCAACACTCTCCGAACCCTTCCCGTCTTCGCCATGACCCGCCTCATTCCTCAAAGACACCCGATCGCTTTTCTCCTCCTTTTCTCTTTATCTCCAGGTGGCACAGAGAACATGAATGCCTCTGAGATGATTCAGACTTCGTGAGTTATATAGATAAGATTATTGTGTAATTGCCAAGCATACATACAACGTGTCCGTGCCCTAAAGTGTTTCCCATGCGGACCAAATCCGCCCCCGGCAGCGGTAATCTGGGCGGCACTACGCCATACTGAACCTGCCGACGCCGACGCCGAACCCGAGGTCAGCCCACGTAGCTGCTCACCGTGCTGTGGCTATCGCGTTGTTTCCCTCGTTTCTCCGCTACAATGGTCTGATGCCTTCGAAGATGTGGGGCTGTAAGGACTACTTTGGCGTCGTTGTTAGCCGTCGAGGTCTCCTGGAACATGAGTAGGAGCAACGTTCTCACCATTCGCCAAGCTGTCACTGACGGAGAAGAGCCCGTCGAGTCCGGCTGGAGTCGTACCGTCATTGGCGCGTGAAGAGCGGAGAGCGGAACCAGCGTCCGAAAAAGTCGGTGCTCTGCGGTCAGGGCGGATGTCCCTTGTATGGGGGTTTCTCTCCGCGGCATGGCTAAGCAAACCGACACCTGCTCAAACGCTCTCTCTCTTACACTAGTGGCGAGCACTGGCACAGGACCCCGCAATGGCAGTGTTACAGGATTGCCAGTTGCTTTCGATTTGGCCCATTGTTGGCGTACATAGCGGTCACGTGGATTGGATTGTCGATAGTATGGTGGTATTGAAGATGAGAAAGTGGATTTCAGGTCAAAAGCGAGCAGCTGGAATTTCGGAACGGCGTTGATGTAAAGGGTTCAGAAGTGGGGAACCAGGATGGTGGACTGAGCCCGGCGAATTGGGGTTTATACTTGAAAGCAACTTCTATCCGGCTCTGCATAGAATCTCGATGGCTGGCTCAGAAGAGAAGTCATGGGGTCGGCTCTGGCCATTTGCCGAGGAAGGTGATGAAGTAGCTATTATGAAGTGGAATAGAAGGTTGGAATGTCGTGACTGAAAGGAGCGGCTGAACAGTCGGGTTCGAAGAAATCTTGGACTCTGGGGAAAGAAACCAGGAGAGACAGTCAGAGACTCAGAATGAGACAAAAGCGAAGGGAGTTACACATTGCCCGATGACACTGAGCTTGCCTCTAAATTTGATGTCGAAGTCAGTACTAGCAGCTTTCTCTTTCTAGGGTGACAGGGAAAGTTGGTGTTCGTGAGCGGAAGGAATTGGGATTGGGTTCGGTGGGACTTTTCGGTGTACTGCAGGCCGTGCCCTGCGAATTGAGCCAGTGACTGTTGACGCGTTGACGCGTGATACGTGACGAAGCGTGTTGGGTTGGTATGGTACAACTCCGGGCCGACGCATCCGTACACACCCGATTCAAGTTGACGCACTGGCCGGTCAGCTCTTATTGTCTGAACCAACGACTGCCACTTTTTTTACCATCCTTCCGATCACTACTACTGCTCTACATAACGGCACAACTACCAGTGAGCCATGATTAACCGTTGCCAGTATCGGGCACGTGACCTTGGGAGACGGCGAAGGTTTTTCAATGGCACTTCTTTCGCGCAGGTGCTAGCAAGCATCGTGGAAGAAAAGCCTGCAGGGGACGGTGAAGATGGCATATAATTCACCGGGCTTATTTGCCGCGAGGGAAGGTGATTTTGTCATGGAAGGTCGGGTGTTTTGGCGCTCGTTGTCTTTAACGAGAGTGAGCCCAAGAGCCACCATCTGACACAGTGAGCGAAAAAATATCACGTACGAGCGGCTGGGACTCGACAGATGTGTTGTGAGATTTGTCGTGAGCTGCGACCTTGCAAAGTAAACTGGCGCTGGCCTGTTCAAGTTGCGGTGCGAGATGTTGCTGACACCGGATAGGGAAAGGGTAGTGGCAGTAATTATTGGCTTGCAAACGTTTTGGCGACATTCAGAGAGAGCCGGGAAGAGGTGGGGCAAAGACAGGGAATCTGAGTCGCTGCTCTAATGCTTCGGGTCGGTCTTGGGGTCGGTGGTGGTATTGCAATAAATGTATGCGAGGAAAGGGAATAGGGCATGGAATATTTGAGTCGAGAAGGACTTGATGTTGACACCATCAAGCTTGGCCTTGCATCTGGCTATCCACCGAATCACAGAGACGGGGTGGGATCCATGGGCGTTGTGTTGCAGGACGAGGGTTGAAAGGGGGGGCAGGGGCGGGGCGGATATAAAGTTGGGTACAATGTTAGACACGGCCATGAAGAAATCATGCGCTCTTTATTGCAGTAACCTGGAGTGTGACCAAGTGACGCGTGAAACCGGCGTCAGAATACGGGAAAAAAGCATCGCTCGCATTCAAGTTCCTAAGCGCAGCTACTGATGACATTCCTACAGAGAGTGGAAGAGCCAAATATTACTTTGATAACGAGAGCCGATTGCAGTGGTGGTGGCGATGAAGCTGAAGAACGGCACCGAACCCACGAAGAGGGGCTAAAAAGGACGTTCGGTTCTCGGCGCTTGTTAGACATACCCGAACCAGCTCAGGCTGCTCGGGACTCGGATTCATGCACCTGGCCCGTCCAGGCACTCTTCAAAGTAAAATGATCAATCTCCCACTCTCTACTCCTGGAGATGAAATTGAATCTTCCAGTGGACGTGCCGGACCCACATTTCCCACTGAATCCCTTCCCCGATCAAATGATAATCCTCAATCTAGAACAGGTACATCTTTCAGCAAGTGCCTGCGCCACTTGCTAACCTGTTCCGTTTCTCTACAAGTGACGATCGAGGGCCTTCCAGATGGACTGCTTTTGAAGATATTTTGTGATTATCTGAATGCCTCTCCACGATTATGGCCTAGGCTTGTGCACACATGTCGCAAATGGCGGCGCATCGTACTTGCGTCCGAGCAGGATCTACACCTTCCGTTGGTCTGTACACATGGAACCCCTGTACTGAAATATCTCGGTTGCTGGCCCAACTTGCCTATCATCGTACAGTACGGCGGATCTTTGGAGCTTGATCCGCCAGCTCCGGAGGACGAGGTCAATATCATGGCCGCGCTCAATCAGTCTGATCGTGTTCATTCTATCAGCCTCACCGTCACAAGCTCGCTCCTGGAAAACTTAAACGCAATCAAAAGGCCTTTTTCAGAACTGCAAGATTTTGTTCTTCTGTCTCGAGACAGCCCACAGGTGACCTTGCCAAGTGCTTTTGGATGGGGCACACGCCTTCGTCGACTCCACTTAACTCGGATCGTCTTTTCCGCACTCCCTCTACTCCTTTATTCCTCGAGGAATCTGGTAGACCTTAAGCTTCACGAAGTCCCGAATCCTTGGCTTTTCTCACCGGAAGCGCTCACGGATGCCTTGTGCGAGACGGCCCAACTTCGATCACTTTCACTCCATTTCCTTCCCACCACCGATCATATCGGCGTAACCATACCACCTCAGAAACGCGTTGTTTTCCCAGCTCTCACTCACCTTGATTTTCGAGGAATCGCCAAGTATTTGGGAGACTTTGTTGCCAGAATCGATACACCTCGTCTGGGTGACTTCGAAGTCACATTCTTCAATGAACCCATCCTCGACTTTTCGAAACTTAGCGAATTTATAGATCGGATCGAAATACAAAAGTCACACCGTCGAGCAGATATTCTATCCTCTGAGCGCGTCATCTCCATCTCCTTGACACAGCCAGGCGCCCCCACGTGCCTTACATTCCAATTATTGTGCGAGCCTCTAGCTTGGCAGCTATCCACCATGTCTCGGCTCTGCGTTCCCCTTTCCTCTTTGCTTATTGATGTGAAAGATCTACACTTCAGTGTGATGCGACAGTCAAGAGAGGGCGATGGTTTTGATAGCGAACGGTGGCTGGAGTCTATTACTTCATTCACGGGCGTAAAATGGTTTCATATTACTGGTAACATCTTGATAGATATCGTGCGTGCTTTGCAGCAACCAGACAGGCGGCACAAAACTGTACTACCTTCCCTGCAAACGCTCTACTTACCTCAGCCTGGGCCACGTCAAGCGCGTCTGAGGGAGATGGTAGTGTCGTTCATGGTCTTATGCCGGCTCTCTGGTCATCCTATAGAGGTGGAATATGGACGGCCGTGTCACATAGGTGAAGTACATGGAACGCTGGCAGGTAAAACGCATGCTCAATGTTGCAATCACTCGTTAACCCGTTTGAAGGATGTCCATTTTCTCACCAGGTCACGATCGAGATGCTCGACGACGATGTCTTTCTAAACATTTTTCGTCATAATCTGAATGAAACCCCACGATTTTGGCCTACTCTCGCGTGTGTGTGCCGAAGATGGCGACAAATTATACTGACATCACCTCTGGGTCTAAATCTCCGGCTTCACTGTACGCATGGGACTCCCGTATTGAAGGCTCTAAATTGCTGGCCAACCTTGCCAATTCTCGTCAAGTACGGGGGCCTCTCAAATCTTAATCCGCCAGCTCCCGAAGACGATGACAATATCATTGCCGCACTTAAGCAATCTGGCCGTGTTATCTTGATCAGCCTTACCGTCACGCGCTCGCTACTTGGAAAGTTGTCCCTAATTTCTGAGCCATTTTTGGAAATAGAAGATTTGGCTCTGTTTTCGCGAGAAAGCACGCAGCCGACCCTGCCCAGCACCTTTCGGTGGGGTCCTCGCCTTCGTACCCTCCACTCTACCAGGGTTGCCTTTCCCTCTTTCCCTCACCTACTTTTGCCTTCCCAGGACCTCGTAGATATTCAGCTCAACGAGATACCTATTGCTGGGTATTTTTTTCCAGAAGCATTTGCGAATGCCCTGACGGGGGTGACCCAACTTCAATCACTCTCACTTCATTTCCTTTCCCTCCCTCCCCGCCGAAAATTCCTTGGCTTGCCTCCAGCGCCAGGGGAGCGCGTTGTCCTTCCCGTCCTCACCCACCTCAAATATCGAGGAAGTAGCAAGTACTTGGACAGCTTTGTGGCCAGGGTAGATGCACCTCATCTCGAGGATATCGATATCACATTCTTTAGCCAGCCGACCATGGACGCTTCGCAACTTGGCCGATTCATCGAGCGGACAGAAATGCAGACATCGCTTTGCCAAGCAGGCATTGAAACCTCCCCGAATGCGATTTCGATCTCCTTCATCAACTCACGCGCCTCGACACCTCTTCGGTTACAAATACCGTGCCAGCAGTTGGACTGGCAGTTGTCTCAAATGGCTCAAATTTGCGACCGATTTTCTCCATTCCTACTCCGTGTCAAAAATCTAAGCATCAATACGACCCAATCGTCAAGTGGCCTGGCCGACGTAGGAAGTGATCCGTGGCTAGAGCTTGTCCGCTCATTTGTTGGCGCAAGAAACTTACGTGTGGCTGGCGAACTCGCCGCCAATATATTTTGTGCTTTGCGTCCAACCGCCGGTGGACATACCACTGAGGCAGTCATAGTACTTCCTGCCTTGCGCAACCTTCGTGTCCAGAACCCTATACCTACGATGGATGCGCCGTTTTGGGAAAACACACAATCACTTATTGACATGCGACAGTTGTCCGTAGAACTGGACCTTTTATGCCATATCTGCAAGACACCTTTCACAGAGCAAGAAGAACTCAGAAGGCACCTTTTACTTGCGCATGAATATCTAATGGTGTGTTCCTATTGCGGCGACTTCCAGTGTAAACTGGGATATACCCAACTATTCCGGGAACATCTCAATAGCAACCATCCTGAGGTCGTGCGCAACGATCCGCTCTTTTTGGATCCTCGTTCAACTGGTACGTATTATCAACTTCTAGGAGTTTTTTTCCGGCACGGCTCTCCGCGCGTGCCAGACGTTGTCACACCCCCCACTACGACACCTAACGAGATCCAAGCGTGGCTTAGCGACATACCCCCCTTCGTCAAACCCATTACACTATCGCCACGGAAAGCCTCTTTACCCAAAGGTACATGATAGTATAGCTACGGAGAGCAACTTAGATAGCAGGCAGTCTGTTTCCCATTTCCCATTCTTAGTCTTACTTTTACTATTATTCGTGTTGATGGAGAGTGCGCAGATAATTCTGTCTTCGCTTTAAACTTGAATATTCGAGATCAGTGGTGCATGGGCGAGACGACTCCGAGCTGGTATAAATTTCATCGCACACCGAATCTGGTCCCTACGATAAGAGAACTCAAGCTCCATGGAGCAAGCTTGACATACGCCAGACCCCCCGGCGATTGCCGCGCGAAAAAAATAAAAACGTTTTGGTCAGAAGCGACCTCGTATCGAGTGGTATAAATATATATATATCATACTACACACGAGGACATAGGGCGAACAGGCGAATATGGTAGAGAACGTGACCGAGGTCAGGCAGGCCGAATCCGGCCCCGGCAGATGCACCCCGGGCGAGATGCTCATGGCGCTCAGGTTTGCCATCATCATGCCCTGAATATTGAACGGGTTTATCCAGTTCAGCTGCGCAAGTTCCGCAATGTCGTGCCCGATCAGCATCCCCAACGTGAACGAACTTGGGTGGAGGTTGAACCTGCCGACGCCCAATCCGAGGCCTGCCAGCGCCGTGTGCTGGTGTGAGGAGATCCATCGCGCTGCGGCCGATGTCGCTTTTGTCGAAACGATTAGGTATGTTCGGGAGTCACTTTGGACACGACCGATACGAAGGCGTGTGCACATCACAGCAAACACCGATGATAGTCATGCCATGTTTGACGGCGGTGGAACTGCCGCAGTTGTCGTGCATGTAGCCCTTGAAGGACCGGCGGAACTTCTCGGGGCCGCCGAGGCGCGGGACATTGCTGCCGCCGTACAAATCGTTCAACTTGGCGGCGGCAAGGTCAACTGTCTGACCGTGACCCGTTGGCGTTATCGTTCGTTGGCTGTCGATGACTTCTGGAACACGGGCAAGAGCGGCGTATTCACCATGGTTGCCCGACTGACGCTAACGACGGGGGAGAGTCCATCGAGGGTGGCACGCCATGAAGGCGTAGGGAATGGAAAGCGGGGTTACAGGAGAGGCCAGAAAACTCCTCCTCGGTGCTCTGTGGACGGGACACCATGGAATTGTCAGTTATGTCTTGAGTGGGAGGTGTCATCGCACTCCGCGACCTAAACGAGTGAACTGATACTGGCCCAATTACAGCGTTCTGCTGCGCTCGAGGCGAGAGCCAGCGCAGAAATATGAGTTGCGCTGTTGGCAACTTTTGAGTTTGGCATGTTGCTGAGTGGGTCGAGGCGGCGTCATTTGGGCTACCGACGCTACTAGCGGTATCAGGAAGTAGGAAGGACGACGACGAATCGCTCAGCATCCCTGACTCGGATATGGACGACGTTAGCCTGTGGTTGAACACGCCGATGCCTGTCCCGAGGCTTTCCAGCGCCGTGTGCTGGTGTACGACGACCATCGCGCTGCTGCCGTTGCCGCTTCTATCGAAACGGGTAGATAGATCGTAGATTTCAGGGACGTTGTGCAGCTAGACCAATTGCCACCACCACCTGCATGCAGGGTGTTACCACTCAGACAAGGCACTTTGGACTGTTGACACAAGACACTGGGTATGAGTTCTGTGAAGTCCAAGGAAGGGGAAGGGGGAAAAGAAAGGAAAGGAGAATCGGGATTGCGGGATTGCAGGCAGCAGGCCTGGACGCAGATGCAGACGTTAACGCGAGACGAAAGGGAACATGAACATTGCTGTATACATTTTAGCTTAGTAATGTCTAATACGTAGTCTACAAGCTCAGAAAGGTCATAGACCTTACAGGACCGACGTAACGCGCGTGCTGACTGGGGATAGGGTCGTAGTCGTCGCCGTACATGCCGTTGTTGGTCACGATATTGTTGACAGTGGGAGAACTGTCGCAGTGCCGCAGTTTTCGTGCATGTGGCCCTCGAAGGAGCAGCGGAAGCTGCGGAACGTCCCCGGTCCGTGAAGGCGCGGGTCATTGCCGCCACCGTGCATGTCGTTCAACTTGGGGAGGCGGGGTCAACTGTTTGACCGTGACCCATGGCGTCACTGTTCTCCGTCGGTCGGTGACCTCTGGGATATAGGAAAGAGCGACTTTTTTGACGTTTTTCACCACACTTGCCCGATGTTGGCGGATGGGGGGGGGGGGGGGGGGGGGGGGAGAGACAGTCGACGGTGGCACTGCCATCGGGGCACGGAGAGCGGAAAGCAGGGTTGCCGTAGAGACCAGAAAACTCCGTGCACCGTGGACGGGAAGACTAGCCTATAGGCTCGACGGATGCCTTCGAGTGGGGAGTTATCGCGCTCCGCGGCCGAGTGAACCGACACCGGCCTAAGTGCTGCGCTCGATGCGAAAGCCAGCGCGGAAATACGATGAATAGCGCTGTTAGCAACTTTGAGTTTGACGTGTTGCTGAGGGAGAGCGCCGTGGGGTCACTGGGGTTATCGACACTATCTGCGGTATGCGTAGATAGGAAGGGCGATGGGTTAAGGGCTAGCGCCTGGTGGTTCGTATCGCTGGCGTTAAAAGGTGCGGGCGGATGGGGAACTGGGCATGATTGACTAGAGTCCGGGCGAATTGTGAGTTCCACGAGCGAGCTTGACTTCCATCTGGCTCACATAGAACCCCCGGTAGCCGGGCTCAGAGGAGCAGCCATGAGGACTGCCATTTGTTTATGACGGGATGATGAAGCGGGTCTATAAGTGATTGGAACGTAGCAAGGGACTGTACAGAGCGGCTGTGCGCTCTGCCTCAGAGAGAACCTTGAATCCTGGATAAAGGTGAGATCAATAGAAGGAGTGAAAAAGATATGCTCACATCGGCTCGATGGCACTGAGCTCCTCCTCGAATTTGACGTCTAGGGATGTAGCAGTCATCCCTTCCTACGTGAGATGACTACGGTGTTGGCAATAATGATAAAGGCGGAAATAATCAAAAAGATAGATCCTCACCAGCACGACTTCTTCATGATGGAAAACTCAAAACATTGGTCGACAGAAGGAGCTGGGAAAGCAGATGGGCGTAAGGCGCGTGCGAGAGAAGAAAAACATGTGGGGGATGGGAGAAATCGGATTGTATGGTGCGAGGGCTCACCTTCTAGGATTTGAAAAGCAGTGCTGGCAAGGAGCTCGCTGGTTGGGCGTCCATTGACCCTGCCTCCACGACAAAGAGAGGGAGACTGAAACCCTGCGCTGTGGCGAAGCGGCGCCAAGGGACGGGATATGCATATGCTAGAGAGGGGAAGGGCCGGGGCTGGCTGGAGGAAGGCATGATGACATTGCCATGATGGTGGTTTGCGTTTGCTCGTGGATGAGGAAAGAACGATAAAAAGTAAGAGACTCGTTCTTGTTATTTTGAAGAAAGGAATTTGAATGGGGTTGCCAAATTAGATGAGAAGGGAGACCGACGTCAGGCTAGGATGTGGGACCGCAGCACTAAGCAGGGGTTATACCTTGGGTTACACGAGGTGTGGGCTGCAACGGGAAGTTTATTTATGGCTATTTGTTCAACTCAAGCAAGATAACTTCAGTACAGTACAGTCTCATCGTACATCGTTCATGGATCCATGGATTCATGGGTCGTTTTGGGGGGTTTCCTCAACGCAGTAGCAAAGCGCTCGCACAGCCAAATGGCGGCGGTTCCGACGCATCCTCGCCAGTCCTCACTGGGCACGAAGTTCAAGTTAAAGCACGCTCACCGCTCATATTATCATAAGTAAACGGCTGCCTCGGCTTTACAAACCTTGGTAATTACTTAGAAGGTCGTCTGCGAGAATCGGAGATATAATTATTGTGCGCCGTCGAGCTATGAGCGGTGTGTTTCAAGTTAACTGTCTAGAACGAGCGAGTCCGGGTGGCCAGCATCTGGTGCAAGAGCGAAAGGCAACGCTGGCAAAGAGGCTGACCCGGAAAAGTCGATGCTCAGCAATCGGGGCCACTTGGGCCCGGAGGATGGGCTCGGCGGATACTTCTGGTGTAAGGTATTTATCGTGCTCTAAGGCCTAGTGAACTGGCCTGCCGAAGCGCCACTGATGCTGAACTGGGCTGAGTTGGGCGAGGGTAACAACACACCGGTCGACTTGTTAACGGTATTGGTGGTATCCGGAAAAGGGTAAGAAGAGGTGGAGTAAACAGCAAGCGAATGGCAGTTCGGCCCGGGGCTGGTACTGACAAGGGTGCCAATGTTACCATGAAGGTGGAGGAAAGTGAACCGGTTACTTTATGACAGGTCGTATGAGTCTGGAGGCTTCACGTTAGAGTTGAGGTTCGTACTTGATTCGTACTTGCACGCTTGGTTTCCATCTGGCTCCGCACAGAGTACAAAATTCGAGGACGTTGACTTACGCTGACTTTCACAGCACTTTTAATCGGGCTCAGGCTGAGAAACGCCATTTTACCGCCGCGTGTATGCAGCGTGTCTGACATGCGATGGCACATGGAGGGAAGGTCACTCGGGCGAAAGCTGCTTCTGTCCATTCTCCCCTCATGAACGTTCTAAAGTAAGTGGTCTAGCGTCTTCCATCTTCGACTTCAGGTGACAGTCTATGTCCCAACTCTCTCAGTAGACCTTCCCCTGCTCTTCGCGTATCGACAGAGACCAAGCAGAGCATTGCTGCGCCAAGCCAGAGCCCAAGCAGCAACACCTCATCCGCGGAGTACCTGTCTTGTTCCACAACTTTGTCGCTTTTTCCGCAAGCGACAATTTGGAACCTCTCAGACAAATTGCTTTTGAAGATATTTCGTTGCTATCTGGAAGCCTTCCCGCGATTTTGGCCACTGCTTGGGCATATTTGTCACAAATGGCGACGCATCATACTCGTGTTTTTCCGACTACACTTCACGCACGGGACGCCAGTCTCGAAGAGTCTAAAATGCCGCCCTCCTCTTCCTATCATTATGCAGTACGGAGGGTCTCGAGAGCTTGATCCACCAACTCCCGAGGACGAGAAGAATATCTTGACCGCACTCCGGCAAACTGGTCGTATTGTTTCAATCAGCCTCACCGTCTCAAGATTTCTCCTGGAAAAGTTATACACAATCCAAGGCGTAATCGACAAGCCATTTTCGGAACTGGAAGATCTCGTTCTTCTGTCTCGAGATGGCGTAAGGATGACCCTGCCCAGCGCTTTTCGGTGGGGCCCACGCCTTCGTCGTCTCCGCTCGACTGGGATAGTCTTTCCCTCACTCCTTCAGCTTCTTTCTTCTTCCAGGAATCTTGTAGACCTCCACCTACACGATGTTCTCAATCCTTCGCTTATCTCACCTAAAGTCCTCACCATTCTCCTGTCTGGGATGACCCAGCTTCAATTACTTTCACTCCATTTCTTCTCCGCCTACCATTACTCTGCTCCCTTGCCTGCTCCGCCCGGGAAACGCGTTGTACTCCCTGTTCTTACTCACCTTGATTTTCGAGGACATGCGGAGTACTTGGCAAGTCTTATGACCGGAATCGACTCTCCTCGTCTAGGACATATCGAAGTCGCATTCTCCAATGTAGACACGTCGGAACTTTCAAAAATCAGCGAATTCGTTCGTCGGATAGGAATTCACAGATCTCATCGTCGGGCAGATATACTATCTTCTGATAGTGCCATCTCAATCTCCTTGATACAGACACGAGCTCCCACGTGCCTCAAATTGCAATTACTCTTCGAGACAATTGACCTGCAACTATACTACATATCGCGAGTCTGCGATCATTTTTCTGCCTTCCTTCTCGATGTAGAGGATCTTCGTATCCGTGTCAGACGACGGTCAAGACGGAAGGATAGTCTCGATAGTGAACAATGGCTGGAGCCCATCAACTTGTTCGCAGGTGTAAAATGGATTCATGTCGCTGGGAACCTCTCGACACAGATCGTGCGTACTTTGCAACAACCGGAGACAGCTGCGCTGTCTGCTCTGCAGGGGCTCTACATACCGCAGCCTGGGCCACGTCATGCGCCTTTGAGGGAGGCTGTAGTGTCATTCATGACCTCACGCCGTCTCTCTGGTCATCCTTTAGTGGTGGACTATGAACAACTAACCAATACCAGTGAAATATGTGGAACAGGTACAACGTTATGCCCAGTTTTACCACAATTCCTCGCTGACTCGTCGGACCTCGGAAGTAGGACAGTTTTCCCATCACGTGATTATCGAGACGCTCCCCGACGGCGTCCTTCTTAACATATTTCGTCAGTATCTGGGTGCCACACCACATCTTTGGCCTACGCTCGTGTGGGTGTGCCACATGTGGCGACAGATATTATTCACATCACCTCTCGGTCTAAATATTCGACTCTACTGCACTCATGGAACGCCTGTTTTGAAGTTTCTAGATTGCTGGCCGGCCCTCCCTATCATCTTACAGTACGGGGGGGTTCCAAATCTTAGTCCGCCGGCTGCTGAGGACGATGACAATATCATTGTTGCCTTGAAGAAATCTGGTCGCGTGGGTTCTATTAGCCTCACCATCACAAGTTCGCTCCTCGAAAAACTCTCCGCAATCTCTGAGCCATTTTTGGAACTAGAAGAACTGGCTCTACTTTCCAGAGATGACATGAAGATGACCTTGCCCAGCACCTTTCGATGGGGCCATCTCCTCCGCACTCTCCACTCGACCAGGGTTGCCTTTCTCTCGTTCCCGCACCTACTCTCACCCTGCCATGACCTTGTAGATCTTCGGCTCCACGAAATCCCTAATGCCGGGTATTTTTCCCCAGAAGCGTTCGCGAATGCGTTGTCTGGCATGACACAACTTCAATCAATTTTACTCCATCTGCTTTCCTTTCCCCGCCGCAGGAGCTTCCTTAGCTTGCCTCCACCATCAGGGGAACGCATTCTTCTCGTCGCTCTCATCAGCCTCAACTATTGTGGAGCTAGCAAGTACCTGGACTGCTTTGTGTCCAGAATCGACGCGCCTCACCTCGAGGATATCGATATCACGCTATTTAGCCAACCGACGATGGACGCTTCGCAACTTGGCCGGTTCATCGAGCGAATAGGAATGCAGCAGTCGCTCAGCGAAGCGGCCGTGCAAATCTATTCGCACGTCATTACCATATCCTTTTCCAATACAAGCGCTTTTACACCTCTTCGGCTACAAATACCGTGCGAGCAGTTAGACTGGCAGTTGTCTGGCATGGCCCAAGTTTGTAACCAACTTTCCCCATTCCTATTCCGTGCCAACAATTTAGGCATCAATACGACCCAACCACCAACTGGGCGTGATGACGTGGATGGTGTACAATGGCTGGATCTTGTCAGCTCGTTCGACGGCGCAAAAGACTTGTTGGTGGCTGGCGAACTCGCAACAGACATCTTGTGTGCTTTGCGACAAGCGGACGGGGGGCACAGAATCGACAAAATTGTGCTCCCTTCCCTGCTCAACCTCCGTTTACGGACGCCAGAGCCCATAGATGGCCCGTTCCGGGACGCTGCCCTGTCATTTTTCACCTCTCGACGGCTCTCCGGTCGTCCCATAGAGCTGGAATTTTTATGCCATATCTGCAATACCAGTTTCACACGGCAGCAAGAACTCAAAGAACACCTTGTCGACAAGCATGCATACAGAATCGGGTGCTCGCATTGCGTCGACGGCAACTTCGAGCCCAAGTCGGGAAGCGATCATCTGTTCCGAGACCACCTCGCAAGCAAGCACCCTGAAGTCGCGCACAACGACGAAGTCTTTTCAAATCCCTTTTCTACACTTGAGGGTCTCATTAACCGTCACAGTTCTCTGCGCACTCCAGGTGCCATCGCAGTCACCACCACGGGCACCACACAACACTTTTCAATAGCTAGTGACGGCTCCGAGATTACTGATCACTCCTTCGAAATACTTAGTGAACCCTCCGACGACGACTCGGACGTCCTCAACTTCTTCTAGCACTGACTTCACAAGCCTCAATCTTCCTTTATTCTTGTTTTTTTTTTCTTCCGGGGGGGAGGGTTTACACAGGGAGCACAGATGGGGGGTTTTTTTTTTTTTCGCGCGTTCGACTATGTATGAGATAACGATTGAGTACTGAGTGATTACGGAGAGAGAAATACGTCATACCCTAGGCAAGACTCGCGAAGAAAATACAATAGTTTCGGTCAGACGCGATCGCGCATACTGGAGTCGTACTAATATATAGTTGTGTCATACACAGAAAGTTTCGTCACCGCGGCATATCATGACTGAAATTCCCTCAACAGCGGTGAGATATCGGCTCCTGCTTTTCGGCTGCCAGTCGAGCTTCCGAGCATCGAAGCCGACGAGGGCGCCAGTCCACCCGACGGCGGCGCAGGCGGATCATTGATGCCCATTTTCCTCCTCACGACTTCGAAAGTATGGAGCATTTCCCTACGCGCACCCAGCACCGCAACGCCCTGCGCCTCCAGTGCCTGCTCGTCCATAACCACCATTTCCTTCCAGGACCCGCAAGACCAGGCGGACCGAATCCGCCACCACCAGCAGCGATCTGCGCTGCGAGGAGCTGTGCCTCGGGCGATATGCACATCGCGCTCAGGTTCGCCACGCCCAGCATGAATGCGTTCATCGCGTTGAGCTGTGCTAGTTGCGCCATGTCAGCCTGCTCGGAATGCTTACTCCAGGTGAGCCTAGTCCGAGGTTGAACCCGCCGATGCCTATACTGAGACTGGTAGTTCGGCTTGTTGGTGTGCCGCGGCCATCGCGCTGCTGCTGTCGTCGCTTTTGCTGAAACAGCTAGAAGTGTTTGAGTTTGAGAGTGCGGGACTTGACCCAGGTTACCACTGCTACCTCCCGAAGAAGCACCGGGGACACGGCCGATGCCTGGCACGCATGCTGATCGGAGATAAGGTCACTGTCGTCGCTGTATACGCCGTTGCTGGTCACGCCATTGTTGACGGCGGTGGAGCTGCCGCTGTTATCGTGCACGTGGCTCATGGACCGGCAGAACTGCTCGGGACCGTCGAGGCGCGGAACGTTGTGCCGCCATACAAGTCGTTTTTCAATTTGGCGGCACCTAGGTCATCCGTCTGACTGTAGTCCGTAGCGTTGTTATTCGCCTTCGACGATTTCTAGGACACGGACAGGAGCAGCGTATTAACCATGCTCACCCAACTGTCGCCGATGGCGGGGGAGTGTCCGTCGAGGGAGGCAGCGCCATCGGGACGGGGAGAGCGGAAAGCGGGGCTGCCAGAGAGGCCAGAGAAGTCGGCGCTCTGTGGACCGGACCACCTGGGCTCGACGGAAATATCTTGAGCAGGGAGTTGTCGCGCTCCACGGCCTGGCCGAGTGAACCGAAGCTGGCCCATGTACCGCGCTTCGCTGCCTCGAAGCGAGAGACAGTGCGGATATATGAAGGAAGGCGTTGTTGGAGGCTTTGAGTTTAGCGCGCTGTTGAGCGAGGGTTGCCGCGGCGTCGCTTGGGTTGCTGGCGAAATTGGCGGAATCCGGAGATAGAAAGGAGGACGACGAGTCGAAGGCTAGCGACTGGCAGTCCGTGGAACTGGTGTTGAATGTGCGGGAGGAGGGAGAACTGGCCATGTTGGACTTGAGCTCGGGCGATTTGACATTCGTACTAGCATCTGGCTCTGCATGGAACCCCGACGGCCGGGCTCAGAAGAGCAGTCATGGGGTCGGCCTTGGCCATTTGTTGCGGGACGGTGATGAACAAGTGGATCCGCACTTGAGAAGAATGTTGTAGAAGACCGTAAAGAGCAGCTGTGTGCTCAGCTTTGGCGAGAATCATGAACACTGGGGAAACTGGCTATCAGAATGAAGTGTAACGGGTATTATGCTACTCACGTTGCTTGATGGAACCACATAGTTCCTGCTTAAAATTGACGTTGAGAGAGGCAGCAGCCATCCCTTTCCAGTGTGAAGATTGCGGCATTGGTGAAGCTGATGACGACTCGGATGGCCAAAAAAAAATGGCTGTTCGCTGGCGTTACTTCATAATGATAGAAATTATTCTTGAACATTGGTCGATAGCGTCAGCTGGGAAAACAGATGGGTATAAGGTGGACGAATGAGAAAAAAAATGAATGGGATAAGGAAGGGGAGGATTGGAACATGTGGGAGTGAAAGGATCGAATGAATGCTCACCTTCTGCAGTAGTTGGAAAGGTGGCGCTGCCTAACAGTTGCCGGCCATACCCTCAGTGCGATGGAAGAGAGGCGAGACCGGAACCCTATGGTGGGGCCGGGAAGGGAGCGGAGCTATGGACGCGCGTACGCTAGCGTTCTTGTTGTCGGCGGGGAGGAAGGAGATTGGACTGGAGGGAGGCCCGAGGAAAGAGATGCCGGTGAAGGTCGGTGTAGTGTGCTCACGACCGAGGACAGAAGGAGCGAAGAAAAAATTAAACAAGAAGCTCTTTCTTGTTCTGTTTTTTTCCTGGTAAAAAAAGAGCAGGGAAAGGGGTACTGTAGACTGGCCTACGCGTTTACTGTGCGTATTGTTTGTTCAACAAGTCACATAGCCGCCCCTCGAACCGACCTAGGCCTAGCCTGAGGCAACTACTGGCTCTGTCTGACTGTCTCTGCTCTTATGATGTCTGAAGTGATCGACTGCCTCCTTGAAATCTCGGTGATTGTTACTACCAGTGGGCTACCTAAGAGGGCGATCGGTCGTGGGCTAGGTAGTCTACGATTACAATGGCCCGATATGTACAGTAGACATCCGGCCAACATGGGAGAAACTAATCTGAGATTGAAGCCAACCACTCCAGGTCAAAAATAGCCAACTACTGTACATACTCCATTCAACCTGGGTAAGCGCATCGTGCCAATTTACAGTACAACTGCGGTCATTGCGACGCCACCTTCCGAGCCATCGCTTCTATTGAATTGATCATCTGGACCGATTGAGAGCGCATCGACTCGGAAACAAGCACTGCCGCCGCCGCCGCATAACACCTTCACGACAAGCGAGCAAAGATATGGTCACTAGAAGCTCGATGGTACTAGCTCTTGATCAGATCACTCATCGCTGCCATCAGCGCCACGCTACTGTTGGTTATGACCATGGAGAGTAGCTGAGAGCCACGAACAGAACAATTGGCCGAACAGGTCTTGGCCAGTGACTCTTGGAAAGTTCTCCTCAAACTTTTACTGTATCTAAGGCACTTTTTATCACTAGTGATTGTGGCTAATTATTGTCGCGTTCGTTGCATTTACTGTAAGCTGTGGTGAGGTTAGGGCAGATGGGTGACGTCCGGCTGAGTCGAGGTGCAGAAGTGAGGTCGCCAGTTCGTTGCAGTGGGGGGAGCACGAGCACAAGAGTGAAACCTAAAGTCAAAAGTAGAGCGCGCGTCACAAAGGGCGATGCCAGTTCGATTGGCGAGGGCGCGAGAGACGATGACAAGGGTAAAAGATGAGCGCAAGGGTGTGAAAGTCGAGCAACGAGAGCAAAGAGCGAGTTCATGCGAATGGTTTTTAGAACACGATGCCATTCGAATCATGCAACGCAAGGTTTTTATACAAGTTATGCTACAAATTTAGGAGTCCAGTTAGGAGTCCACACATCAGTCATCAAAGAGGCTTTACAGGGGTTTTATCAGTAAGTACAGGAGTAGTTAATCGAAAACGCGGGATACAAGGATTCGGAAAAAGAGCTGAGCAAACAGGAGTTGAAGTGGAATACGATCGAGGGATTTTGTGGCACTTGGATAGGAGTAGAATCGAGAACAGGTCGAGAATGTAAGTCCAGAAAGAGCCCAGGAGAACTTGTGAGGGGCTTGAGGCGGTCGAGTCGGCCGGGTCGAGCAGTATGATTTGCACCAAGCTGTTTATTAGTGATAACCCCACCTTATACTAGTACTACTGTACTAGTACAACCAGGCACTGCACATGTAAACAGCGCATATATCGGTTCCATCACGCTGGCACATTTGGCGCGTGTCAGCGTTGTCAGCCACTTGTGTCCCAAATCTTGTTCAGACTCGGACGACTGGACTGTGCTCTGGACTGTGTGCCAGTGATAACAATCTTAGTATCGTGCTCTAGCCTGATCGTTCTCGCCTCATGCAGTAAGTGTCTTCAATGCTCTATTACTCCGGTAAGAGGTGACAGTGTTTGTCCAAATCTCTTCATCATGATAGACATGCCCGTGTCCGCCTCTCATCGATTCAGACCCCCCCACCCATCGCTGCACCAAGCCAATGCCCTAGCAGAGGTACGTCTTCTGTGACTCGGAAATGAATGCACCACTCACTAACCCGCTCATTTCTTGACAAGCCGCGATCGCGAAGCTTTCCGACAAGGTTCTGCTGAAGATATTTGGTTATTTTCTGGATATGTCTCCGCGAGATTGGCCCACGCTTGTGCATATATGTCGCAACTGGCGACGTATCGTACTTGCCTTTCAACAGACCCTACACTTTCAACTGTTCTGCACCCACGGAACACCTGTGCGAAAGTCTCTAGACTGCTGGTCGGCCGCCCTGCCTATCGTCGTGGAGTACGGGAGATATCTAACTGCCGATCCCCCGACACCAGAGGACAAGGACAACATCATCATCATCGCGCTCAACCAGTCCGATCGTGTTACTTCTATTAGCCTTGCCGTCACAATGACGCAGTTATCTGATATAAAGGGGCCATTCTTAGGACTAGAGGACCTTGTCCTTCTCTCTCTCGATACAGAGCGGCCGACCCTTTCCAATGCTTTTGGGTGGGGCATACTCCGTAGTTTCCACTTGACCAGGATCGCCCTTTTCGCATTCCCTCGGTTTCTTTACTATTATAGGAACCTTGTAGACCTTCAGCTTCATGACGTTTTCGACCCCGGCTTTGCTCACCAGAAGCACTCACTAATGCTTTGTCCGGGATGGCCCAGCTTCGATCACTTTCACTTCATTTGCTTCCGACCACCGACCATGTTGGTGTATCCCCACCTTCCCAGACTCGCGTCTTTCTCCCTGCTCTTACTCACCTTAACTTTCAAGGAATCTCCCAGTACTTGGAAAACTTTGTGGGCGGTGTTGATGCTCCTCATCTAGGGACTATCGAAATTATATTCAAGTTATCCAATAGATCCATCCGAGTCACCGATTTCTCATACCTTCGTACATTCACCGATCGGATAGAAATGCACAAGTCGCACAGTCAAGTCCATATTTGGTCTTCTGAGCATGCTATCTCCATCTCCTGTACGCAGCCAGGTGCTCGCACTTGCATCAACTTGCAAGTATTTTGCAAGCGATTAAGCGACTAGTTGTCATTCATGTCTCGAATTCTCATTCATCTTCCTGCATTCTATTCTGACGTGGAGGACCTGCACATCAGCGAAACACGGAAAGCAAGAGGGGAGGATAGTAGACTATGGCTGGAGCCTTTCAACTCATTCACAAGTGTAAAGTGGATTCATGTCACTGCGAACCTCTCAACGGACATTGTGTATGTTTTGCGATCTGGAAAGTCGATCAAATCACTGCTTCCAGCCTTGCAAAAGCTCTACATAGTGCAGCCTCACTGGCAGCCACGTCACGAGCCTCTGGGGATAATGGTGGTGTTATTCATGACCTCACGATGGCTCTCTGGCCATCATGTAGCGGTGGAATATGTACGACTAGTATCCCAAGGTGAACTGCATGGAAGAGGTACAATTTATACCAGAACCTCCACCAATACCTGCTAACTTGTATTGGAGTAGGACCATTTTCTCAGCAAGCCACAGCTGCCAGTGAGATGCTCTCCGACGACATCTTTCTCAACATTTTTCGTCTCTGTTTGGATATTACTCCACGCTTTTGGCCTGCACTCGCACGGGTGTGCCATAGATGGCGACAAATTGTACTAACATCACCTCTGGGTCTAAATCTTCGACTCCACTGTACGCACGGAACACCTGTCTCGGAGGCCATACATTGCTGGACTGCCCTTCCGATTATTGTACTGTATGGGGGGGTTCCGAATCTTAATCCACCGGCCCCTGAGGACGATGGCAATATTATTGCCGCGCTGAAGCAATTTGGTCGCGTTCGCTCCATCAGCCTCACCGTCACCAGCTCTCTCATTGACAAACTTTCCACAATCTCTGAGCCAATTTCGGGACTGGAAGAGCTCACTCTTCTGTCCCAAGGTAGCATGCAACTGGTACTCCCCAAGACTTTTCGGTGGGGCGCTCGCCTCCGTAATCTCCACTCGACCAGGATCGCTTTTCCCTCATTCCTGCAGCTACTTTCGCCCTGCCATGACCTTGTAGATCTTCAGCTCCACGAAATCCCTGGTGCCGGGTATTTTTCTCCAGAAGCATTTGCAAATTCCTTGTCCGAGATGACCCAACTTCGGTCGCTCACACTCCATTTACTTTCCTTCCCTGGTCGCCGGAGCTACCTTAGCTTAGGTCCACCGCCAGGGGAACGCATCGTTCTCCCCGCCCTCACCCGATTCAAATATCGAGGGACTAGCAAATACCTGGACATTCTCGTGACCAGAATCGATGCACCGCGTCTCGGCGAGATCGATATTACATTCTTTTGCCAACCCACGATGGACACTTTGCAATTTGGCCGATTCATCGAGCGGACAGAAATTCGGACGTCGCTCTTTCGGGCAGAGGTTGAAACTTTTGCGAAAGCCATCTCCGTCTCCTTCACGGACTCAAGAACTTGTACTCCTCTTCGGGTGCAGATATCATGCGAGCAATTAGACTGGCAGCTGTCCTGCATGGCTCGAGTCTGTGACCAATTTTCCCCACTCCTATATCATGTAGAAGAGCTAAGGGTCAATACGACACAATGGCCAAGTGGGCAGGACGACGTGGCTGGGGAACAATGGCTGGACCTCGTTCGCTCATTCGGCGGCGCAAGAGACTTTTGGGTGGCTAAAAAACTTACAAGAGACATCTTGCGTGCTTTGGGTCAAGCCGACGGGGGGGACACAACTGTGCTTCCTACCCTGCGTCATTTTCGCGTGGAGGAACCTGTGGAGGTGGACGAGCCGTCGTGTGATGCTTTACACTCATTTATAACCTCGCGGTCGCTCGCTGGCCGTCCTGTGAAGTGTAATGTGACATTGTTCCAGTGCAACACCTGTCATGCCCATTTCTCCCAGCAAAAAACAGTCGATCTTCACCTTATACACAAGCATGCGTTCCGAATTGTGTGTTCCTATTGCAAGGAGTCGGTGTCTCTGCCGGGAAATGATTATTCATTCCGGAGCCACCTCACAAGGAACCACTCCCAAGTTGCGCGCAAGGATGAATTCCTTTCGAAACCTCTGTTGGCATATAGCGCTGTGGAAATCGAGGATCTCCGTCGCCGGCACAGTTCGCTTCTCCCGCAAAACATCGTCGCATCCTCTGTTGGGCTAGATTGGTAGACTGGTGACCGTCTGTATATGAATATGAAGGTAAACCTGCGATGTATATTGATAATCATATACAGGCTGGTCACGACCCTGATTGGTTCGGGTAGTCGCGATGGGTGCACGTGATCTAGGGTATAACTTACGCTTTGGTATACGAACCGATCCTTTGGCCGTTTCTCTTCTACTGTGACTGAAGGTTTCCCAGCCTAACGATAGACGGGCTACCTCTCTCCCTCTTTCTCAGATACTTCGCACATCCGCTCCCTAGCTCGTTCCCCGGAAACACCTGATAGTGACACAGTCCACGGATAGCAAACCTCAGTTCCTTGTTCCCTTTTGTTTCTTAGTCTTCTTTTTGGTTCTTTTGTCCGCAAAGCGATATGGAGTGTGCATATGATTTTGTCTTCGCGCGTTGATATGTACTACGAGATAACAATGTATTGTGATTACCCGTTATGCACACGACGTGTCCGAGCTGTAATATTTGACGCACAGGACGCCAGACTTTTGCCAGGGAGAGCCATATAACTCACACACCCCACTCCAGGTGACTCTCGGGAAGACAAAGTTGGTCAGAAGCGATCGCGCATGCTCGAGTCGTTTAGATATATAGTTGTATCATACACATGTTAAAAAGGTCACCTATATACAAAAAGAAACAAATACGACGAAGAGAAAGAGAGGGAAACTCGCTTGTGGTTGGACACTGTGCGTGTGACTGTGTGTGCGTGGGTAAGACTCGGAAACGACGACTCCTCGGGGTAGTACCAATTACTGTAATGGGAAATGGGAAAAGCCCCACCACTATCACCATCGGCGCCCATACGAACATGAAAGAAAAAGGACAATCCCGACGACAAGTATCGCGACATATTAGATAGGAATTACGAGTCCGAAGACCGGTACTAGTAAACGCGCGAGCAAACACAAAAGGGCGAACACGAACAAATTGGGGAATCCTGCTTTTAAAAAGGTCATATTTCACGCCAAGGGCATCCCAGCACGACTACCAGTCGAGCTGCCAAGGGTCGAAGCCGAAGAGGGCGCCGGTCCACCCAACGGTGGCGGTGGTGGCGGCGGCGCAGTGGGATCATCGATACCCATTTTCCTCCTCACGACCTCGAAAGTCTTGAGCATTTTCCTACGCGCACCCAGCGCCGCAGCACCCAGCGCCTCAAGTGCCTGCTCGTTCATAACCACCATGCCCTTCCACGACATACCCCCGTTCATCCCGTTTAGCTGTGCGAGTTGCGCCATGTTGAGTCCGTTAGGTATGCCTAGGTCGGGTGAGCCGAGCCCGAGGTTGAACCCGCTGACCGCCTATACGGAGGTTTGCCAGCGCGGCCTGTTGGTGAGCGGCGGCCATCGCGCTGCTGTCATCGTCACTGCCGCCGCCGTTCCCCAGACTGCCACCCCCGAACCTCGACGAGGTATTTGGGATACGACCGATGCCTGGAGCGTGTTGACCGGAAATGAGATTGCCGTCATCGCCGTATACTCCCATTGTTGGTCACGCAATTGTTGATGGCGGTGGAGCTGCCGCTGTTGTCGTGCACGTAGCCCTTAGAGGACCGGCGGAACTTCTCGGGACCATCCAGGCGCGGAACGTCGCTGCCGCCGTATAGGTCGTTCAACTTGGCGGTAGCGAGGTCGACTGTCTGCCCGTGATTCGAGGCGTTATTGTTCGCCGTTGACGACTTCTGGAACATGGGCAGGAGCGGCGTGCTCACCATGCTTGCCCAGCTGTCGCCCTTAGCGGGAGATAGTGCGTCGAGGGAGGCACGGGGAGAGCGGAATACAGGGCTATCGGAGAGGCCAGAGAAGTCGGTCCCCTGTGGGCGAGACGACCTAGGCTCGATGGATATATCCTGAGTAGGGGAGTTATCTTGCTCCGCGACTTGGCTGAGTGAACTGACGCCGGCCCATGTATCGCACTCTCCGCTTGTGGCTAAGGCTGGAGCAGATATACGATGTGCGGCGTTACTGACTGCTTTAAGTTTAGCGCACTGTTGAGCGAGGGTCGCCGCGGCGTCGCTTGGGTTGCCGACGGAATTGGCGGAATCGGGAGATAGGAATGAGGACGAGTCAAAGGCTAGCGAGTGGCGGTTCGTGACGCTGGTATTGAAAGTGCAGGCAGAGGGGGAACTGGGCATGTTGGACTTGAGTCCGGGCGATTTGAGATTCATACTGGCAAATTTGGCTTCTATCTAGCTCTTCATGGAACCCCCGACGGCCGGGCTCAGAAGAGCAGTCATGGGGTCGGCCCTGGCTATTTGTTGCAGGACGGCGATGAAGAAGCGGATCTGCACTTGAGTAGAATGTTGTAAAAGACTTTAAAGAGCGGCTATGTGCTCGGCTTCGGAGAGAACCATGAATCCCAGAGAGAGAGAACAAGAAAATGAAAAATAACGAGTATTAGGCTACTCACGTTTGCGCGGAGTTCCTCCATAAAATTGACGTCAAGAGAGGCAGCAGACATCTCTTCCTAGTGGGAAGATTGCGGTATTGGCAATACTGATGACGAATCAGATGGTCAAACGATGGCGCTCGCCAGCTTTTCTTCATAATGGTGGAAAATCATTGGTCGATAGCGTCAGCTGGGAAAAGAGATGGGCATAAGGCGAGCAAATGAGAAAAAAAAAGAGAAATAGTTAAAGAGGGAATCGAAATGTGTGGGAACGAAAAACTCGAAAGAATGCTCACTTTCTGAGGTTGGAAAGGTGGTGCTGCCTAGAAGTTGCTGGTCGGACCTTCAGTGCGAGGAGAGGTTGAGACTGTAGCCCTGTGGCCGAGGGGGAGGGAGCGGGAGCTATGGACGTTCTTCCGCTAGCGTTCTTGCTGTCGATGGGGAGGGACGAGATCGGATTGGAAGGAGGCCCGAGCCAAGACATGTCGGTGGTGGTCTCGTTCCTTTTTTTTTCTGGTCAGAGCTCGAGATAAGCGCTGAAGCTGAAGCGCTGAAGTTCAAGACGCTTCGGCAGCAGTGAGAATGACATCACCATTACGGTATCAACTTGACATGTGACTGCTAGAAAATGGGCAATCTAAATCGCCGACTTGTTGTGTCGGTCGTCGGACCGATGTGCCCAAGGCAGGAACCAATGATATCCACATACCGTCTTTGTGGCGGATTACGAGCAATAATACACCTCTGTGTCTCTGATATGCCCTTGATACCGCCTTGGCCCTTCGAGTCGTGTGTGCTACGTGTGAGCTTCAAGATGTACTAGTGTAGGGCGGACTCGGATTTGGCGGTGGGGCGGCTCTTCACTGGCACTTTCCGAGTCCTACTACGCACTCTACAAACCATCCGATACGCCAGCGACAGCTGCTCTGCTCTTTTACCCCTAATGACATCTCCAAAGTAAGTCGTCTTAGACTCATCTAGCTCCAATGCTCTATCGCAAGAAGTGACAGTCACTGACAGGCCGCGTGTACTTCACGAATATCTCAATAGCCGGCGCGCCAGTGCTCCAGACAGGTTAACCCGCCGATCCTACGCAACACCAAGCCTATGCTCAAGCAGAGGTACGCCTTCTGCGAAGGGCCTACCAGCCTTACTCGCTAACCCGTTCACCTTCTCGCCCAGTCACGATTGAGAGCGTTTCCGATGAAGTTCTTCTTCACATATTTTCTTATTTTCTAGATGTCTCTCCGCGAGATTGGCCCAAGCTTGTGCATACATGTCGCAAGTGGCGACGTATCGTATCTGCGTCTCAACGAGATCTACATCTTCAGTTGTTCTGTACGCACGGAACGCTTGTACAGAAGAGTCTCAATTGCTGGCCCGCCCTTCCAATTGTCGTGCAATACGGGGGATCGCAAACGCTCGATCCACCTGTTCCCGAGGACGAGGAGAATATCATGGCCGCACTCGAGCAGTCTGATCGCGTCATATCTATTACCCTCACCGTCTCAAGCTCGCTCCTGGAAAAGCTATCCGCAATAGAGAGGTCATTTTCGGAACTGCAGGACCTTGTTCTTCTGTCTCAATATGGCGTGCCGCTGACCCTGTCCAGTACTTTTCGGTGGGGCCAACGCCTTCGTCGTCTCCACTCAACAGGGGTCGCTTTTCCCGCACTCCTTCAGCTTCTTTATTCCTCCAAAAATCTTATAGACCTTCAGCTTCATGATGTGTTGGATCCTCGGCATGTCTCACCAGAATTGCTCACGGACGCCTTGTCCGGAATGGTCCAGCTACGGTCACTTTCACTTCAATCCCTCTCCACCACCTATTATCCTGCCCCACTCCTCAGGCTACCGTCTGAGGAACGTGTTGCCCTCCCTTTTCTCACATGCCTCGAGCTTATCTTCCGAGGGAATGCCAGCTACTTGGAAAGTTTTGTGACCCGAATCGATGCTCCTCGTCTCGAGGACATCGAAATCACTTTCTTAGATCATCCCATCGTTAGCCTTTCAATGCTTAGCGAATTCATTGATCGGATAGAAATGCACAAGTCACACCGTCAAGCACATATTTTATTTTCGGAGCATACCATCTCCGTCTCCTTGATACAACCAGGAACTCACACGCGCCTTATATTGCAATTATTCTGCCGGCCATTACACATGCAGCTATTCTCAATGACTCGACTCTGCCTTAATTTTTCTACTATCCTTTTCAACGTGGGGGAATTATGCGTCAGTGCATTGCGACATCTCAAATGGACGAATGGTTTTGATAGTCGACGATGGCCGGAGCTTCTCAGCCCATTCACAGGTGTCAAAGTGCTTCATCTCAATACAAAAATTGCAAACGACTCGACAAACTTTGTGCATGCTCTGCAACTACCAGAGAGGCAGTGCGAAAGCGTGCTTCCTGCCCTGCTCAAGCTCTGCATACAGCAGCCTAGTCCCCGCCACGTGCCTTTGAGGGAGGCGGTAGTGGCACTCATGGTCTCACGCCGGCTCACTGGCCATCCTCTAGAGGTGGAATATGAACGACTATGCAATATCAACGAACAATTTGACACAGGTACTACGACGTACACACCATGCCTCCACCACAATTCACTAACTTCTTTGAAATAGGAACGTTTTCTCAGCAGGTGACGATTGAGACGATCTGCGAAGACATTCTTTTGAACATATTTCGTCAATTTCTAGATGCCACTCCACAATTTTGGCCTACGCTCGTGTGGGTGTGCCAAAGATGGCGACAGATCGTATTTACAACACCTCTCGGCCTAAATATTCGGCTCTACTGTACATACAGGACACCTGTCCTGAAGGCTCTGGGTCACTGGCCAGCGCTGCCAATCGTCATGGAGTACGGTTTTGAACCCCCAGCTCCTGAGGACGACGACAATATCATTGCTGCACTCAGGCAATCCAATCGTGTTAGCTCCATTAACCTCATTGTCACCAGCTCGCTCCTTGAAAAAATTTCCGCAATCTCTGAGCCATTTACACAACTAGAAGACGTTGTTTTTTTCTCAAAAGATAAGCTGCAGCTCACCCTGCCCAGCTCTTTTCATTTGGGCCCTCGCCTTCGCACCCTCCATCTCATCAAGATCGCTTTCCCCTCATTACTGCAGCTACTTTTGCACTCCCAAAACCTTGTAGATATTCAACTCCACAAAATGCCCATAGCTGGGTATTTTTCCCCCGAAGCGTTTGCCAATGCATTGTCTGGGATGACCCAACTTCGATCGCTTTCACTCCATTTCCTTTCCCTCCCTCCCCGCCGACATTACCTTAGCTTGCCTCCACCGCCGGAGGAACGCGTTGTTCTTCCCGCTCTCACTAGCCTCAAATATCAAGGGACTAGTAAGTACTTGGACAGCTTTGTTGGCAGAATCGATGCTCCTCGTCTGGAGGATATCGAAATAATATTATTTAGCCAACCCACGATGGATGCTTCGCAACTCGGCCGATTCATCGAGCGGACAGAAATGCACACGTCGCTCGTTCAAGCAGACGTCGAAACCTCTGCACATGCTATTTCCATTTCCTTCACCGACTCGAGTGCGTCCACACCACTTCGAATACAAATATCGTGCAAGCAGTTAGACTGGCAGCTGTCCTGCATGGCCCAAGTTTGTGACGGATTTTCCCCATTCTTATCTCCTGTAAACAATCTAGGGATCAGCACAGCACAACGGCCAGGTGGTCGCAATGACGCGAATGCTGAACAATGGTCGGAGCTTGTGCGCTCATTCAGGTTCGGCAGTGCAAAAAGCTTTTGGGTGGCTGGCGAATTTACAACAGACATCTTGTGCGCTTTTGGTCCTTTCAAGGGGGGGCACACTACCATTCTTCCTGCCCTGCGTCATCTTCGTGTAGGGGATCCTTTACCGATGTATGGGCCGTCGTGGGAAGCCGTACGGTCACTTATCGCCTCGCGATGGCTCTCCAGCCGTCCTGTACAGCTTAACGCGCCATCATATCTGTGCCACATCTGCCGTGGCACTTTCGAACAGCCACAAAGTCTCAAACATCACCTTATGCTCGGGTATGGATACCAAGCCCTGTGCTCGTATTGCGGCGACTTCGAGTGGACGCCAGAACGCGGTGATCTGTTCAGAGAGCACCTGAAAAGCGAACACCCCGAAGTCGCACGCAAGGATGTGCATATTTCGAAGCCTTCGTTAACACCTGTCCAAATCGATAGTCTCGTTAACCGGCACAGTTCTCTTCGTGCACCAGTCCCATCCTCTCCCACGTCCACCGTGCCACACTTCCCAATAAACAGTGATTCCGACATCTGACGAGAGTCAGACGTGGCCTGACGATACCCATCATCCCTCTTCCTCGAATCCTTTGCACCATCGCTATGGAAAGCCTTTGTTTCTTTTGTTTCGTCTTTTTTCTTTCTCTCTCCGGAACGTGCAGACCATCTGTCTTTCTGCGTTATATGTACTAGTACGAGATGACAATATGAATTCACCAATTATGCACACGACGAGTCCGAGCCGTGAACTATATCGTCGATTCGGATCCTCAGGCTAGGCAGAGAGCTTGACCCACAATGAGCTTGAAACATGCCATGCCCCAGGCAACTCTTTTTTTTTATTTTAAAAAATCAGATTTATACCACGTGACAAGCCCTAGGCTAAGTATGGTCTCGACATGCTTACTAACTAACTATATATGTGCTGGACAACATGCCATACCCTGCTGGGCCCTGAAGGGTACCCTCAGGCCTAAACACCATTTTCCTGGTCTACTCATGTCCCTGTTGGCCCCCAACCACTTCCCCTCCCACCAACTCCAGGTACCGGCCACTACACTTCTACTTGCACCCTGCCAGGATCCTTAATGACTTACAGTATACAAGGGCCCCTTTTCAGCTCTTACTGAACCAGTTAAGTTTTTGGCACCTAGGTATCACCTCCTGTTAGCCCTTGGGGATGTATTCCCGTAATGTTGCAGTTCGAGCACAGCAACTTTCCTGTTATGAGAAGGAAGAGGGATTAGAGGGGGGTTAATGAGGAGGGGAGATAAAGATAGTGTTGGGCAAGTGAAAATGATCATGGGTTAGACAATGGTGTTGGGAAAAGCCTGGGAAAGGAATGAGGGGGTAAAAAGTGTGGGCTTCTGTTTCGGTGATGCCCCGATTGTAAATGAATGGTGTTGGAACAGCTAGGCCGCTGGGGGGGGTGTGGTGATGGGTGAGGCCCAGAGAAGCACATGAGGTGCAGAGATTAATGGCAGGCTGACTGCAGCCCCCCTTTCCTGGGGCCTTGTGCATGCTGCAAGATGGGTGATAAGGGCTGCATAGCCCCAAAGGAGAGTGGGTTATTGGCTGGCTGTGGAGCTGAGCTGGGAAGTAGGGTAAAGGGGGTTTTTAGCCCCCTGGAGAGAGAGTAATGCCACTGTGAGGCAACAGAGAGAGAGGGTAAAGGCCACTGGTGAAGGCAACCAGAGTGGGCCCAAAGACACCCTTCAGAGCCCACAGAGGTTGACTGAACCTCAAGCACCCGCCAGATGACAAGCCATACCCTGCTGGACCCCCAAGGGGGTATCCTCAGGCCTAAGCCCTGTTTTCCTGACATTTTATGATCCCAGACGCCACTCCATACCATGCTGGCCCCAACTAATTCAGAGCTCCCTAAGTCCCATTGAAGGGAAAGCTTAGTGTGGAGATGGGAGGGTCACCTCAGGCCTAAGAGTTGTTTTCCACAAGGGGAAGGTGGTGGTGGTAAGAGGAAGAGAAGAGATGCCCCAGGCAACTCTTGGGAAGACAATAAAGCAGTGTTGGTCAGAAGGATTCGTGCATCCACAAGTCGTATAAATATATAGTTGTATCATGCACACATTTAAAAAGTCACACACAAATTAATGCCCCACCACTACCACCACTGCCGCCCAGCCTCCATGCAAATATAGAAAAGGACAGGCTGACTACAAGTTTTGTGAAATATTAGATAGGAATCACAAGTCTGACGACCGGTACTAGTAAATGTGTGAGCAAACATAAAAGGCGAACAAACAAACAAAATGGGGAATCATGCTTTTTAAAAAGGTCATATTTCGGGAGAGAGCACTGCACCCTCACGCCAAGGGCATCCCACCACTGCTACTAGCCGAGCTTCCCAACCTCGAAGCCGATGAAGGCACAGGCACACCTGACAGCGGGGGTGGTGGCAATGGCACAGTTGGATCATTGATGCCCATTTTCCTCCTCACAACCTCAAAAGTCTTGAGCATTTTCCTACACACACATGGCATGTCCAGCTGGTTGTAGCGGATGACTATTGGCTATGTCAAGCAAGCTGAAAATAAATGGGCTCGTCAAGGACAACTCAAGCTTGACACAGAGATAAATCACGCGCCAAACTAACCGGTGTGGAGTGTGCTACACTTGATACCTTTATACAAGGTAATAGTAGCGGTGTCACACAAAAGGCTAGTCTGAGATAGAACCAAGAGGACAAGTTAGATTGGTGCTATGGAAGACAAGAGGAATGCAAACCTGAGATAGAACCAAGAGGACAAGTTGGTTCTACTCAGGATGCTACAGGGTGTCTTATATACTACTAGGGATGAGTCACTTACTAATCTACTAAGTAAGTATATATGACTACAAGCTGACACATCGTGTATCTATATTTAGCACTTCTATTGTGATTACTGATCACTGTGTCATAAGTGCTTACTTGTGCTGATGCATCGTCCTAATAATAGAATAATGCTGACTGAAACCTAATACAGCATGTAATCTTCATTACCCTATTGTTCTACGACATTCCATAATGTTCCAACCAATCATAATGTACACATGTCTGATATGAGATAAGGCAGGTCCTTCCCAGGATCACGTGCCTTTATGACGAATACAAATGCACATGTTGGCATCATGTGACTAACCATCTTATCATATCTAATGATAAGGACTCTAACGCAGAAAACAGAAAAAGATATATGCGTCTGTGACACTGGTGGGAAATTATCCCTCTCGTGGTGCATGACACAGAATCACTAGCTTGAACTAGCAATGTTTATGCAGAGCAGCCTATTCATACAAAATAAAAACAAGCTAAATGTCTGCTAAACCCAGCACCACAACTTGAATGCCCTGTGCCTTAGTGCCTGCTCGTCCATAACCACCATATCTTTCTATGACATACTCTCAAAATTCAGTGTGTACTTGTGCAGTCTGAGCGTGTGCTGCATCTTTAAGCACTGCTGGGCTGAAATCTTCTTTGTCTTTTGTTGTGTTGCTGCTGTTGGTGCTGAGACCTGGCAAGTGGCCTCCAGACTGACTCGGTCCACTGCAGAGTCCTACCGATGCTGCCCTGCAGCCCCCTGAAGCTGCCTAGTCCACCATGGCCTGCAAGATTAGCCACCCTGAAACTGCCTCCAGCAGCAGCGATCTATGCTGCGAGTGACTGTGCCTCGGGCGATATACCCATTGTGCTCAGGTTCGCCATGCCCAGCATATTCATGTTGAAGGGGTTCATCCCTGTGTTCATCCTGTTTAGTTGTGTGAGTTGTGCCATGTTGAGCCCGCTCAGAATGCCTAGTCCAAGTTTGAACCTGCTGACACCCATACTGAGACCTGCTAGTGAGGCTTGTTAGTATGCAGTGGCCACTGCACTGCTGTTGTTGTTGTTTTCAGCTGAACTGCCAGACTGCCAGAGCTGTTTGTTATGATTCACCAATTGTACTGCCTGACTTAGGTGTAAGGGGGGTCTTGATGAATGACAACAGCTACACCTGACAGTCTGGACCTCTATCACCTGCTGAAAGGGATAGGAATGCTAGTATAATATACAGAAGTGGATGATCACAACAGCCTAGGTTAAAGGCAAAGCAATGACTGTATCTGCTTGGGTTTGGATAAAGCTGAGGGGAATACACAGGAAGGGATGACTCCGAGCTAACTGGGTGAAGCTTTAAAGAAACTAAGCTAAAGACTACTGCTCGAGCTGCAGAGTCTTATATACCGTATAAGTAACACATTCAGGCTCCTACTGAACCTGAAACCCTATAGTAATTGTCCAATGGTATCCAACCATCAAGCCACAGGGGCTTATCAACCGTGAGTCATAGATTACAGCCTCAAGGCATACCTCATGCCAGGGGCATCCAACACATGTCCATCCCATGGCCATATCTCCGACCAATAGGATAAATACCTCTGCACACCATGCACCTCATGGCCTTATCGCCAAGCCCGCCTAGACCTGCCCAGAACCTTTCCAACTCCCAGCTGGAATCCTTCCAGACCCTACTAGACCCTGCTGGCAGACCAACCCGAGACCCTGTCTAGAACATGACATCATAACTTATCATCAGCTGCCCATCACTTATCCGGTTAGACCCCTCTAGGCTCAAGACTGGCCTCTGGGTCTGGGCATCCATCACATGACCCAGTCACATGACTTCTTCTGGTGGTCTTGCTCCGAACTCATGACCCATAACTTATTTGTTAGACTTCCCTAGTCTGGGTTACAGACCAAGCCTGGGTTATTGTCATGTGATCCCATCACATGGTCCTTGCTCTGCCTGTAACACTGCCAGTGCGCCGCACAACTGTGTATTGTCGGGTACTCACTGCATGTGCCAGTGCTTGCTGCTCCTCTAGAGCTTCGTTTTCTGCTTCTTCTGCCAACTTCTGCTTCTTGAAGGTGCATGCTCTTTGTACCAGCGCTCCAACCTTTGCCTTCTTATCAAATGTTATGCTTTTCCTGCACATCATGGGCCAATCCATGACACTGTTTGAGCTTTTTTTTTTTTTTTTTTTAAAACCAATTTATATTCCAGAATACATGTCCAAGACAAAGCCCAGTCATAACTAAGAACTGTTACAGTAAAGAGATGGGTAAACAAATGGTAAATACACATATGGCTGAATCACCAAAATGCATAAGTAAGGTTTGAGAGTAGGAGCATCCGTTTTGGGAGTGCTCAGTTATAAATAGATAGAGTTAGAATCACAAGGACTGGGGGTATAGTAACAGAAGATATGACCTTCAGTATATGACCAGACTGTTTAGTCCGGTTCTGGTGGGATTGATGTGGCAGGTAACACTTCAGGGTGGTCTGAGGCCGACTCTTCCTTCCGTGATGAAGCTAAGCAGCTGGTGCACTCTCTTTGTCGTTGAATGCAGTTGCTCTAGCATGAGTGTGCACATGTGTGATTGAATACCTGTATTAACACGTGCTTGATAGTGACACAGACATTCCTGAATGAGGTGTGTGGGTGTTCTTAATGTTGCTCCACATTGGCAAGCTAGAGTTTCCAGTGGGTCTGTTGGTCAGAACCTTTTGGTGTAAGAGCCTGTGAACACATGATCCACTGCAAGTTGAACAGCTGCTGAAGTAATGCGGTGTGAATAAAGCAGACAGTGTGTTTTGCAACCATGTTTGCCTTTTTCCAAGTCTGTTGCCACTACCCAAAGAGGGTGATCAGATCCTGAGGGAGGTTCTGTGATGATCTTCTCCCTGTGTGCATGACCTTCTCCTGAATCTCTGACCCATCTGAGGCAGAATTGGGCGAGACACCGCTCAAGCCCAAACTTGTGTTCCCAGGCAAGGAAGGCTTTTTGTCTAGCCCAGCACTTCTGAAAGGATGCTGACTGAATACGATCCATACTGTCTGGTGGAAGACCCCAGCTAGCTTCTTTGGCCGCTTCTACTGCCATGTTGTGCCCTTCCAATGAGTTGTCTGCTGGTGCCCAGACCAGGAAGTAGGAAACCTGTCGGTGTCTTAGCATGAGTAGAGTTAGTGCTTTGTGGAACCAGAGAGCTGCCTCATGAGCTTTGTGGAACCAGAGAGCTGCCTCATGAGCTTTGACTGAACGTGGGTTTTTAACCACCTGCAATGCTGAAGCATTGTTACTCAGTAGGAAAAAATTAATGGGGGGTCGGACCTCCTCCATATAGTACTCAGCAAGGGTTTCCGCTGCTCTAGCGATTGCAAAAGCATCTGCATTGAACTGTGTTAACTCCGAGCTGATCGTCCAGGAATGCACATTTGATGGCCCATTCCCAACTGAGTATGTGGCAGATGCACCTCCTACCACAGTTGGCTCAGCTACAACACACGAGGTGATGCATGCAGCCGTGTGGATTATCATTGTGTTCCACCCTTCACAAGAGACTGTGAGGTCTCTGATCCAGGCTTTCTGCACGTGTGGGCGCACAACTCCCATGTACATGAGGTGTGCCGCCCAGTTGGGAATCTCCCAGGGGCTCACTGCCACGACATCAACCCTAGGGCCCCATGAAGGGACCTTCTGGGTGAGAGCCTCTAAGACTGTAGGGCACAGGATCTGAGAATTAGCAGGCTGGTCAACCCCTTCTGGCAGCAGCATCAGGTGGTTGCCATGTCCTGCTCATTGAACTGGAATTGGTAAATTATCTTGGTCCATTGAGTGCCATTCTGGGCCCAGCCTGTTCAACAGCTGAGACTTGCTTGATAACCTGTATAGTCTCAGTGCAGAGGTATGTGAGTTTCTCCAAAAAGTGATGCATCAGCAGCATGCGGGTGATCTGGAGAAGAGTTTCCCTTGGTGCTGTGTGGAAGGAACCTGTTACAACCTTGACTATTTCATTTTGCACCTGTTGAAGGTTCTTGACTAGGCCTTTGGTGCCTCCTTGACAAAACCATAGTTGGCAGCCCCAGGTCATGACCGGGAGACACACCATGTTAAGTACCAGTCTCCAGTTAGCCATTGAAAGTCTGCATATGCTATTACTGAGTACTTGTAGCGCCTTGATGGAAGTGTGTGCCCTATTGCACATGATGCAAACATGTGGTTCCCATTTGAGTCTTCTGTTGATGAAGAACCCTAGATATTGCAGCATGTCTACAGGCTGGACTGTGAAGTATGAATTAATCTCTGGCTGTGGCAGGATGAGTCATGTTGGAGAGGGCATGGGGTTGCACTTGTATGGTTTCTGGAAGAAGAGGAGTTCTGTCTTCTCCAGTTCTATTGCTAGTCCCGATCTGGTAAGCCATTCCACACAGACCGAGTATCTGGTGCAGAGTAATTTGGCAATGTCGTCCCAGGTTTCCGCACAGGCAAATAGAAGGCCATTGTCCACATACATTCCTAGCAATGAGTTGTTTCAGTGCACCATTTTGCCCAATAATGGTGCTGTATAAGCAATGGACAATACTGGGGAAAGTGGTGATCCTTGAGGGACTCTGACTGGCTGGACACATTCCTCCGAGAGGATATTGTTAAAGTGTAGTTTGATTCACCTATTGGCCAGAAAGGATGTTGCCCAAGCTACCAGTTTGTTTGCAAATCCCATGTTTTCCAATCTTGCTGCCATGTGCGCATGATTGATGTTGTCGAAGAATCCCTTGACATCGAACAGGAGTATGCCAGCTTTGAGCCCTGCTGTGTGCACTGCCTGTACATCATGAATGAGGGTCAATCCTGCATCGAGGCATGATGAATGAGTGCATCCCCCGAATTGGTTGGTGTGGATGAGTTCTTCTTTGACTATGTCATGCTGGAACCTTTTGGCAACTGCTTTTTCCATCAGTTTGCTTATGTTTTCCAGCAATGAAATTGGACAATGTGCTTTGGCATGTGAGTAGTCCGACTTGTTTGGTTTTGGGATTATGACCACAGTGGCTTCCTTCCATTGATCTGGGTGATGGCCAAGCCTGATGCATGAGGAGAAGATGTTAGTAAGGAGGTCATTGCAATGAGGCCATCCATGCTTGAGGAGATCCCATCCGATACCCAAGATTCCCGGAGCCGATTTGGTCACTGTTTGTTTAAGAAGGTCGAAGAGCTCTTCTTTATTAAAGGGCTCAAACAGGCGTGGTGGTCAAGGCATCGGATCATCTGTGAAGTGTGTGGGAATATTTCTGTCATCTTTTGTGAAGAATCTTTCCAAGAGAAGGGAGGCCATTTGTTCATGGTTGTGTGTCAGATCCCCATTGTGGTCGATAAGGGCCGGGATGTGGGAGGAATGCCTGCCATGGCGCCATGCAGCTACTTCCCAAATGTTAGCTTCCGTGATGTACATGTTGGCCCACTCTCATTTGGCAATTCGGACTACTCATTTGAGTTCCCTGCCCAGGCATGTTTGGTCTTGGTCGGAAGCCTCAGCAAGTGCTGCCACTGCTTCTCTACACTCATTGTTCCACCATTTGGATGAGAATCCTGGCATGCTTCCCTTCTTATTCATGGTAGCTGTGCACACAATGTTGAAGGCTGTGTAGATTGCCTGGACTAGATTGTCGATAACTTCCAGCGTCTGGATTGGAAGTGAAGGTGTGTGGGGAACAGTGGCTGCAAATACCCGGTCCCATTCTTCCCATTCCTGGGCTGATATTGACATGTCGAATTGATTAGTGCGGTCCTCCCTATGCCTAGACAGTCAGATTGGGGTGGAGGCAATGGTGTGTATAAGGGCATGGTCAGATCCCAACGAGCCTGCCCAGTTGATGTGTGCTCCCTGGAACAAGCCCTGGATGGTCACAGCAAAATTGCACCATACTAGGTCAATGGTGCTATCCCTAGCTCCATTTTCACCTTTATGCATAGCGATCCCTGGTTGTGATAGGAGCAAGAATGTTTGAGTGGCAAGCCATTCCTCCAAGCGTGCTGAAGAGCTTGATGTCATCCAGTTTGGAGGGGACCACGAGCTGGAGTGTAAATTGAAATCCCCCATGATGATGGTGGGAATTGTGGAGTCAAGATCTAGTGAAAGTAATGTAGAGAGCACCGATTTGTCATCAACATTGTTGTAAAAGTTGATTGCCCTCCACTTGAGTTGACCGACTAGTATGTCAGTGATCAGAATACAAGGGTGAGCCACAATGTCGTTCTGAGTTGTGTGTTGGCAGAAATTCTTCTTGAAAGGGTGATCTTTATCATGAATGCAAACATAGGTCATGACCTTAGCTTGCTGATCCGGGTGGAAGAATGGGTAGGCAAGAAGCCAGCTAGGGTTAGCTGCCCCTCCAAGAACATTGCAGCCTTCTCTTTGGTCATTGCTCCTGGCGACTCCGATGCAGTTGAACCATGGTTCTTGAATAAATAGGATATCATCTGACTTGTTTGAATTTAGTAATGCATGCATGGGGGTGTTTTGCCACTGCATATTGATGGAAGCAAAGCTGAAATTATGCATCTGTGATCATAGACACAGAGGGGCCCCAGCCCATGTCTGCTCCCTTCTCCCTAGCTTTGTCCGAGATGTGGTTGAGGATTGACACTTCAATGCCGATTGGGGGGTGTGATCTGTTCTGAGTGACGGGAACATTGTCAAACGGAGTTACTGTGGCCCCTAATCTATAGTAGTCAGACCCTCTCTGTTACAATTCACCAATTGTACTGCCTGACTTAGGCGTAAGTGTTATGTTTCTTATTCTTACACTGTGCTTACTTTACAGACTATCATTGGGACTGTTATAGTTACTTCATCATCACAACCCCCATGCACAGACTTTACTCATTACTGCTTACTTGTTCGACTCCGGTTATGACTCGATCCTGTTACTGATACTAGTGGTATTCGGACTATGACATCACCCTAGTACAATAGTTGCTTGACTTGGTGGCTTTCCAAGTACTGGTACTGGTAGTATCTGCTTGGCAACTTGTACTATATAACCTGTACCTTGTCACAGATCGGCCCATGACACGCCGGAAAAGCGCGACGTTTGACAAGAAGGCAAAGGTTGGAGTGCTAGTACAAAGAGCACGCACCTTCAAGAAACAGAAGTTGGCAGAAGAAGCCGAAGAAGAATCGGCAGCAGAGACATTAGCACTGGCACATGCAGTGAGTTCCCGACAATATGCGGTTGTGCAGCACACTGGCAGTGTTTCAGGCAGAGCAAGGACCATGTGATGGGATCACGTGACAATAACCCAGACTATGGAAGTCTAACAAATAAGTCATGGGTCACGAGTTTGGAGCAAGACCACCAGAAGAAGTCATGTGACTGGGTCATGTGATGGACGCCCAGACCCAGGGGCCAGTCTTGAGCCTAGAGGGGTCTAACCAGATAAGTGATGGGCAGCTGATGATAAGTTATGATGTCATGTTCTAGACAGGGTCTAGGGTTGGTCTGTCAGCAAGGTCTGGAAGGATCTGGAAGGATTCCGGCTGGGAGTTGGAAAGGTTCTGGATGGATCTAGGCAGGCTTGGCAATAAGGCCATGAGGCACATGGTGCACAGAGGTATTTATCCTATTGGTCAGAGATAAGGCCATGGGACAGACATGTGTTGGATGCCCCTGGCATGAGGTATGCCTTGAGGCTGTAATCTATGACTCATGTGAGATAAGCCCCGGTGGCTTGATGGACACTTATTATTGGACGATTACTATAGGGTTTCAGGTTCAGTAGGAGCCTGAATGTGTTACTTATACGGTATATAAGACTCTGCAGCTCGAGCAGTAGTCTTTAGCTTAGTTTCTTTAAAGCTTCACCCAGTTAGCTTGGAGTCATCCCTTCCTGTGTTTTCCTCAGCTTTATCAAACCCAAGCAGATACAGTTGTTGCTTCACCTTAACTCAGGCTGTTGTGATCATCCACTTCTGTATATTATACCAGCATTCCTATCCCTTTAAGCAGGTGATAGAGGTCAAGACCGTCCTGTGTAGCCGTTGTCATTCATCAAGACCCCCTATGCCTAAGTCAGGCAGTATGATTGGTGAATCATAACATACCTGTAGCATACTCAGACCATAGTTCTGAGTTCTTGAATCATATTGACTCTTGACATCGGACCTCACAGAACCTGGAACCCAGGAGCTGCATAAGTCGTTCAACTTCCCAGTCTCACCCCACTCAGTGACAGCATAAGCCAGCGTGCTTCCCTGTTCACTTACCACCGAGTCTGCACAGAGTATTCCTCTGTGCCTTTGCAATCACAGAACCTCCTTACTCCATCCCACATCCTAAGGAGCTCACTCATCGACTGTGTACCAATTGGCTTAGTCGCCAGGCACAGAACAGACAGCATAGCCATCATTCAGAACCTGCTCACATCGAGAAGAATGTGCCATTGACACATAACAGTAAGGGGGGTCTTGATGAATGACAACAGCTACACTTGACAGTCTGGGCCTCTATCACCTGCTGAAAGGGATAGGAATGCTGGTATAATATACAGAAGTGGATGATCACAACAGCCTAGGTTAAAGGCGAAGCAACAACTGTATCTGCTTGGGTTTCAAAGAAGCTGAGAGGGGACTACACAGGAAGGGACAACTCCAAGCTAACTGGGTGAAGCTTTAAAGAAACTAAGCTAAAGACTACTGCTCGAGCTGCAGAGTCTTATATACGTATAAAGTAACACATTCAGGCTCCTACTGAACCTGAAACCCTATGGTAATCGTCCAATAATAAGTGTTCATCAAGCCACAGGGGCTTGTCTCACATGAGTCATAGATAATAGCCTCAAGGCATACCTCATGCCAGGGGCATCCAACACATGTCCAATGCATGTCCAAATCTCCCACCAATGGGATAAATACCTCTGCGCACCACGTGCCTCTTGGCCTTCTCGCCAAGCCCGCCTAGATCCATCCAGAACCTTTCCAACTCCCAGCTGGAATCCTTCCAGATCCTTCCAGACTCTGCTGACAGACCAACCCTAGACCCCGTCTAGATCATGACATCATAACTTATCATCAGCTGCCCATCACTTATCTGGTTAGACCCCTCTAGGCTCAAGACTGGCCCCTGGGTCTGGGTGTCCATCACATGACCCGGTCACATGACTTCTTCTGGTGGTCTTGCTTCGAACTCATGACCCATAACTTATTTGTTAGACTTCTATAGTCTGGGTTAACATCACGTGATCCCATCACATGGTCCTTGCTCTGCCTGTAACACTGCCAGTGTGCTGCACAACTGCATATTGCCAGGTACTCACTGCACGTGCCAGCACTTGCTGCTCCTCTAGAGCTTCTTCTTTGGCTTCTTCTGCCAACTTCTGCTTCTTGAAGGTGCACACTCTCTGTACCAGTGCTCCAACCTTTGCCTTGCCATCAAACATCATGCTTTTCTGGCATGTCACAAGTCGATCTGTGACACTCTCAGATTGTCATCGATTGCCTCATCTATTTTGATTTCTGCAATGACTTCTTCTTCGGCTTCGTTGAGCAAATCCATGACTTTGTTGTCATTGTGTTTGTCCATGTTGTCGAGCTGTTTGCATGCCTCCTTGTCTCCAGCCAGAATAGCTGTTCTGTATGCTTTGCAGCAGCCTAGCTCTGTGTACAAATCAACAATTGATCTTCCTTTTGACGATACAATCCGAGCTGTAGGGAGCACTGTAGTATCAGTGACATTGGGGCACAGAGAGATAAAGTGTTTCTGGTACTCCACCATTGACAGGAGGGGGCAGCACATGCATAAAAGAATGTTTTTCCCCTTTTCTGTAGGGCATTGAGGAAGGGGAATGTCTTTGACTTCTGGTATGATGAATGACCTTAATGGCGGGGAATATGGGGGGGCCCTTTCCTTGCCTTTGGTGACTTGTTTCTTGCCTACTGTTTGGAATGGCTTGCTCTCCTCCCTTGCTGGTAGGCGTGGCAGGTTGAAGTCACCTCTCTTTAGGCACTTGTGTGACTGCATGTGGTGATCTGTTTTCTTGCACAGGAGGCACTTTAGAACACAGGTGCATTTTCCAAGTGTTTTGTGTGACTTTGCATTGCATTTGTAATCGTGATCCCTTCCATCATGAGTGCCTCCACATCTGTAGCATTTGATTGCATTCTTGGGGAGCTTCCACTTTGACAAGTTGGCATAGTGTCCTAGCATGTGGCACCGTGAGCATTGCAGCAGTGTAGGGTTGTCCCCACATTGGAGGAATTTGACTTGTGCTCCGAACATTCAGACCCCATGAGTGAGTGTGTTCTAACATATGGAGTTGTCCTCATCGATAATGGCCACCAGGACTGTAGATTTTTCCTTTTTGTTGTTGAGTGGGTTGCCTTGCCAGTGTGGTGCGATGCAGATCAGGGCGTCTTGGAAGCAGGGATTGGCAATGAATTGTGTGAGTAGGTCTTCTGGTCCCCATACACATCCCTCAAGATCTTTTGTTGGTACTAGGCATAACTGGATCCAGGTCCATCCTTTAGTTGGTACCAATTCTGTGTGTCCTTTGAATGGTCGGCACAGGTAGGGCTTGATCGCCATGAGATCTTGTGGCAGAATAATGCCTGCAATGGTGTACACAAAGTTTCCGGTGGTGTTGGACGTAGTGGACCATCTCCCGCTCAAGACTGCAGGTGGATTCTTGGCTTGTCTGGCTAGGTCCCTTTGAACTGACTGGATGATTTCAACCAGGTTGCAAGCCCTGAACTTTTGTTCTTCTTCTTTGTTTTCCATCCCGCCAAATCGTATAACTGTAACTTCTGTTAAGTTACCGTCTGATGGGGACTTTTGAGTGCCCTGGTTTCCTAATGGCTTGCAGCCTTAGATGTTGTGTTGTATGTGCTCGTAAGTGCGTGTGTGAAGATTGTGTGGCAGAGGGAGTTCCTGCTCCAAGAGGTAAGAAGTAAGAGGTTAGCAAAAGCGTCCTTTGAGTGCCACGATAGGCCTGACTTCCGGGACGAGCACACAAGATGGGGGGTAAAACTCTCCTATGAGCAAATCTATTCCGAAGACACGAAGCAAGAGAGTTTAAGTACAAAAGAAAGTACCTAAACAAGGTAGCGAAAAGGAGGATACGGAAATGGTAAGCATATGAGAGTTTGGGCATCGAGGCAAGATAAATCGAGATAAGAAAAATGTGGTTTCGGGCTCAGCACACGAGCTGGCCTTACAGTGTGCTTGAGCAGCCGAATGTTGAACTGACTGTTGCTGCACCACCATGGCTTGTGTTATGACATTGGCAAATAGCAGCTTGATCCTTGAATTATTGTTTGACAATGGGATGTGTCTGTTGTCTGGGCCTGAGGCTCCTGGGACACTGTGTCTTTGTTGTAGAATTGCTCGGGCTGTGTTGCACTTGTGTCTCACGCCCCTGCTGATTGGTTCCAATTCTGGGAATTGTTCATCGTCCACTTGTGCAACTGGTTCTTGCCTGGGGAGGGATTGTTCTGGTACTGGTGGTTCCGAAGGGAAAGGAGGAGTGCCCTGAGTGTCCTGCCGCGACCTGGTATCCTGGGTCATCACTGCAGGGCCAACAGAAGTGGAAGATACTCGGGGTGCCATAGGTTTAATGTGTTCGGACCGGTACCCAGGGCCTGTGTGTTGCAGGATTCTGGGAATCCTATCTCCTCCCAGAGCTTGTTCAACCCTGTGGATAGTGTCCCAAATTGGCTGGTTGAATTTAGCCATTATTGCAAGCATTTGTGTTTCAAACATGTCCATTGCAGTGACTTCAGGTGAACATGAAGGAGCGACACCATCCTCATGAGCTTTGGCTCCTCTGAATTGAGGAGTACAAGACATTGCTGGTGGGAGTGATACATTAGTCAGCGGCAGAGGGATTCCTGGGGGGAAGATGTCTGCTGGGTTCAATGTTTCTGGATCTATGGTTATATGATTTTCTTTGTTGTGAATTGACAAAGAAGAGCTGTGTAGTGAGGGAGAAAGCACAAGGTCCTCAGCAAGGTTCACCGCTTTGTTAATCACTGACAGGGTGGAGGGGGTAACAAACAAGGTGGGAGGAGTCGGCTCTGGCTTGATCATAAAGGTTATTGTAGTTGTGTTCTTGACCTCTTGGGGGGGGGGGGGGTAGGCGTCTTCTGATTGTCCCTGTCAGGTAGAGGAGGAACTATAACCTCAGCAGGGGAATATGCATGTTTACACAAAGTGGAAACAGCCGATGAATTAGAGGCATTGCTATTCGCACGTCCTCTTGGGGTTATTGGAGCAGGGTGTGCCTTCCTTTGGTCGACTTTGACTTTCTTGGCAGCTGGTTGATTATCCTGTATGTTTATCCCAAGATGGGCTGCAGCTGAAAGTACCAGCTTCTTCTCTTCCTCTAGTGTCAAGGCATTGAGTTGAGCCACCATGACATGTCGGTGTTCCTTGACTAGTTTAGCATGTTCTGCAGTGATTTCTGTGTCCACCCTTGGGGCCAAGGTGCTGCACTCATCTGCCAGTAGACGGGCAAATTTGCTGTCAGCTTTGATGCATGCCTGGTCCTTTGCCTTCTCGACCAGATTGAGATAGTAAGAGTCTGCATCCCTCTGTGCTTGATGCTCCTTCTGTGTATGCAGTTTGTTGCTTTTGTTTGTGTATGCTTGTAAGGCCTCTGCCACTGCCTTGGCTTTGCCTTCCTTGGTTGCTTCTTCGATCATAGGATTATACACTCTGTTTTCTTCAGCAAGGCATTGGTTGTTAAATTTGCTGCGTACTTGAAGCTTGATATTGTCTCTTATGGTGGAGGTGATTTCTTCCCAAGATGCTTTGTTAAGTAGTTGGTCGATTAGCTCAGCTAAGCCCATGGTGGTAAGGTGTTCCTCTACTTTGTTTGCCTTTACAGTGACTGCTGCACGAATCTGGGATTTGTGTGCCTGCCAGACTGTAGCCCTAATACCATCCACACTGTCTTGCGGGAGGTAAGGGCCATTGTCCAGGGATAGTTGCTCCACGATTTGGAGTGCTATAGCCTCTAGGAGGTCACGTTGTGTATCAAGAGGGGGAAGGGTCTTTGATCACCTGTAGTCATCCCTAAGGGGTTCAATGGGGAAGTTGCTGGTATGCCCAACATTTCGAGTGTGTATGGCTCCCCTGAGAATGGCTGCCATGGTGTGTGTGGCTGCTCAGTACCAGTTGCTGGGCCGGAGTAGTCTCCATATTTCGTCCTGGTCATTGTCCATACAAGGGCCCACAGAGAGTGCCGCTCCTGCAAGGTCTAGAATTTGTTGTAATTCCTCTGATTGGACAGGGAAAGCTGGGTCTTCCATGATGGAAAGGGGTTCCCTAAGGAAATAATGAGAATGACCTTCTACTGCCTGGTTGAGTTCATCCCTAATGGCATGCATGGCCCCTTCCACCTGGTAATACCGATAGTTTGTGCTTATAAGGGGGACCATGGATCCGTCCATGACTTGGGAGTTGACTAGCGATCAAATGCTGAGAGCAGTGTTATGGGATTCTGGCAGAAATTGGAAGGCCAGTGTGAGACGATCGCTGCCAACCTCCAACAATGCTGGGGTGTGTTCCAGGTGTTGTGTGATCGCTTCCCTGTTGCTTCCATAGGAGGCTGATGAAACTGTGATGGGGTGAAGTTGATCGCCGATCACATGAGTTGTAGTGCCGGTTGCCTCGCTGCTTTGAGGCTGGAATGTTGCACTTTGTTGTTCTTCCCCAGAAGAGCCAGGCAGGAAGAGGGGGGGAATGTCAATGCATGTCGGCAAGTTGTCCATTGGGGATGAGGTACCAGATTGGATGTTGTCCCTGGCTTCAGCAAAGGAGGATGAACAGGATATGGTATTGCCTAGAGTGCTTCCTCTAGCTGGAACTGCAGTGTGGAGTGCTGCCCAAACTTCCAGAGGCACATTGTTTAGCTTGAGGTTATCTGGAGCCGGGCTCTGGTTGAGTACTTGTTCCATAGCTTGTACCGACATTAACACCACTTCATTGGCGAGGGATGGGAGAACACGTTCTACAGCCTCTAGAATGACTTCAGGGCTTGGGGTTTCCAGGGGTGACAGGACTGCTTCCCTAATTGCATCCATTTCTTCTTGGGCTACAACCATTGCTTGTGAGCTCAGGATGGCAAAAAGGGTATGATGCACTGGTGGGGCATCTGGCTGGTATTGCACCCTGAAAGTGGGTGAGGGGGGAGCAGCCTGAACTTGGGAAGGAGTATCCCTTTGAGCTCTGTAAAGTTCCAAGACCGTCATGAATCTAGCAGGGAAGCTAGGAGGGAGGTTAGTGTGGGGGTTGTCTTCATCTGGTGGGGTGGGGTGTTGTGCCCGAGACAACAACGAGGAGGCATTCTGTGAGAGGGTGAGAAGCTGTTAAACTGTGTTAGCAGAAGAGGTTGCGAGGATTCCAGGCGGTAGCTCTGTTAGTGAGTTTAACTAGGGACCAACACCAGGAGATGGTGGTGGTAAGAGGAAGAGAAGGGATGGAGCTGTTTGAGCTTGAAAGTACGGGACTTTACGCAGGCTGCGACTGTCACCTCTCGAAGAGGCACTTGGGACACGTCCGACGCCTGGCGTGCATGCTGACCGGAGATAAGGTCGCCGTCGTCACCGAAGACGCCGTTATTGGCCACGCCGTTGTTGACGGCGGTGGAGCTGCCGCTGTTGTCGTGCCTGTGGCCCTTGGAGACCTGCGAAATTTCTCGGGACCGTCAGGGCGCAGGATGTTGCCGCCGACGAATAGGTCGTTCAACTTGGTGGTAGCAAGTACAAATGTCTGCCCGTGACTGAGGCGTTATCGTTGGCCGTCGACAACTTCTGAAACATGGACAGGTTGTCGCCCATGGCAGGGTATAGTCTGTCGAGAGAGGCACCACCATCGGGGCGGGGAGAGTGGAAAGCAGGGCTGCCGGAGAGTTCGGACTTCGGTGCTCTGTGGACGGGAAGACCTGGGCTCGACGGAAATATCTTGTGTGGAGAGTTATCGCGCTCCGTGACCTGGTAGAGTGAATTGACGCTGGCCCATGTACCCCATTCTGCTGCGCTCGTGGGCTAGGGCTAGTGCGGATATACGACGCGCAGCGTTGCTGAGTTTGGCGTGCTGCGGAGCGAGGGTCGCCGCGGCGGCGCTTGTGTTGCCGACGGAATTGGCGGAATCCGGACATAGGAAGGAGGACAATAAGTCAAAGGGTAGTGACTAGCAGTTCGTGGCGCTGGTGTTGGAGGTGCGTGCGGAGGGGGAACTGGGCATGTTGGAGTTGAGTCTGGGCGACTTGATATTCATATTGGCAAGTTTGGCTTCCATCTGACTCCGCATGGAACCCCGACGGTCAGGCGCAGACGAGCATGGGGTCGGCCTTGACCATTTATTGCAGGAAGGCGATGAAGAAGCGGATCTGCACTTCGAGTAGAATGTTGTAAAAGAGCAGCTGTACGCTCGGCTTCGGCGAGAACCTTGAACCCTGGGAAAAGGTGAGACCATTAGGAGGGGAGGAAAATGATACCCACTTTGCTCGATGGCACAGAACTCCTCCTTGAAATCGACGATGGGAGAGGCAGCAGCCATCACTTCCTACGTGAGAAGAAATACGGTGTTGCCATGTTGGCGACGCTGACGACCACTCAGATAACCGAAAAGATGAATTCTCACCAGCGTGACTTTATAACGATGGAAATTCTCAAAAATTGGTCGATGGCATCAGCTCGGAGAAACAAGGGGCATAAGTGGGGAAGAGAGAGAAAGTTGATAGGAGGAGAGGAGGGCGGAAATCGGATTGGGGAAGCTCACCTTCTGGCTTTGAAACGTGGCGCTTCCCAGGAGCTCGCTAGTCGGGCGTCCGTTAGGGAGCTGGCCTCCAGGGAGGATAGGCGAGATTGAAGCCCTGTGCTGCGGCGGTGGCAGTGGGTGGGACGGGGCCCATGGTCGCGCGTGCTGGCGTTCTTGCCGTTCGCGACTTGGACGGAGGGGAGGGACCGGAGTCGGACTGGAGGGGGCCAAAGTTGGGTTATGGTTTGTAAATATGTTAAACCTAGAGGCTCGTTCGTGTTTCAAAAGATAGAAAGGACAGAGGTAACCACCGTCGGAATGATAAGGTCTATTTATGCTTGTGTACATGCAACTCGTAAGTTACGTCCTCATCAAACTACGTCGATCGTATGAATACAGGGACGTCAAGAGGGACGTGCCATTCCTGTAATCCAGGTTACTGAGAGCGCCAAGGGCCACATCGACCCAGAGTCCAGAACGCCCTAATCCGCCTCCATAACTAACGATCGTGATGCGAGCTAGCTCGTTGGGGGCAACTGTTAGAGTCAAAGCGTCAAGCTGTCAAGGGTTGACTCGGAAACTGACGGACTCGAATCCCGAAGCTTGCTTGCGTGGTATAGTCATGTGCTTCAACAGCGCTGCAGTCATCTTCGCTTCACCGAAATGACCGGGAATGATCGATGGAGTGCGTGGGTTTCTGTGCGCGTATCGCAACACTAACGTCACCACATCGCCATCACGCTAGTGTCGGCCAAGCCGTAGGCCGTGGCGGCGAAGACGCTGCCAGTATCGAGCGCGTGGTCTTTGGAGACCCTGTGGAGGTTCTCAAGGGCATGAGCGTAGAACGGTAACGCCGTTCAAGTCGCCCGAGGCGGCGACGGTCGTCTACAAGGATCAGAGGTATTAGTGCGAACCGTCAAACTTTGAGTATTGCGTTCGGCGGCACATACGTCACCCCGGTAAGGAGCGAGCGAGTCCAGGCAGCTAGCATCTGGTGCAAGAGCGAAAGGCAGCGCCGACAACGGGGCTGGGAAGTTCGACGATCGGCCGTCGGGCCGACTTCAACTTGGGCTCAGAGAGTGGGGTCGGTGGATACTTCTGGTGTAGGGATTTATCGTGGTGTGCGGTCAAGTAAACCAGACTGCCGAAGCGCCACTGAGGCTTAGCTGGGCTGAGGCGTGGGTTGTTGTGGCGCCGACCTCGGGGCGAGAGTAACAGCGATCGACTTTGTCGACGGTGTTGGTGGTATCCAGAAAAGGCTTGGAAAAAGGTAAGAAGAGGTGGAGTAAACGGCAAGCGAATGGCAGTTCGGGTTGGTGCTTGATGGAGGAAAGTGAACCGGGTATAGCGGGTAGTATGGGTCTACTAGAAGCTTCAAGTTTCAAGTTGGAGGAGTTGAGATTCGTACTTGATTCGTACTTGCACGCTTGGCTTCGAGTTCCATCTCGCTCTGCACAGCACAGTGTACAAAATTCGAAGACCGACTACACGTTGACTCTCACAACAATTTTATCAGCCTGATGAGACACGCCATTTTACCGCACCGCGTGTATGCGGCGTGTCTGACATGCGATAGCACCTGGAGTGAAAGTTACTCGAGCAATAGCTGCCCTTGTCCTTTCTCCCCTCATGAACTTTCTAAAGTAAGTGATCTAGCGTCTTCCATCTTCCACTTCAGGTGACGGTCTATGCCCCAATTCTCTTACTAGTGGACCTACCCCTGCTCTTCGCGTATCGACAGAGACCCCGCATGCTGCACCAAGCCAATGCCCAAGCAGCGTCACCTCCGAGTCATCTGCGGAGTGCCTGTCTTGTTCGACAACATTTTCCCCTTTTCCGCAAGCGACGATTGAGATCCTCTCAGATACATTGCTTTTGAAGATATTTCGTTATTATCTAGAAGCGTCCCCGCGATTTTGGCCACTGCTTGGGCATATCTGTCACAGATGGCGATGTATCATGCTTGGATCCTTTCGGCTGCACCTCACGCAAGGAACACCAGTCTCAAAGAGTCTAGAATACCGCCCCCCTCTGCCTATCGTCTTGCGGTACGGAGGGTCTCTAGAGCTTGATCCACCAACTCCCGGGGACGAGAACGATATCGTAACCGCACTCCAGCAAACTGATCGTGTTGTTTCTATCAGCCTCACCATCTCAAGATCGCTCTTGGAAAAGTTACACGCAATCGAGAGGCCATTTCCGGAACTGGAAGATCTCGTCCTTCTGTCTCAAGATGACGAGCGGCTGATCCTGCCCAGCGCTTTTCGGTGGGGCTCACGACTTCGTTCTCTTCACTCGACTGGGATCATCTTCCCTTCACTCCTTCAGCTTCTTCATTCTTCCAGGAATCTTGTAGACCTCCACCTACACAAAGTTCTCGATTCTCAGCACTTCTCGCCTAAAGTCCTCACCAATCTCTTGTCTAGGATGACCCAGCTTCGATCACTTTCACTCCATATCCTCTCCACCACACATTACCCTGCCCCACCCGCACCGCCCTCGAAACGCGTTATACTCCCTGTTCTTACTCACGTTTGTTTTCGAGGAAATATGGAGTACTTGGCAGGCCTTGTGACCAGAATCGATGCTCCTCGTCTGGGGCATATCGACGTCGCATTCTCCACTGTGAAGACATCAGAACTTTCAGTACTGAGCGAATTTATTGATCGCATAGGAATTCACAGGTCTCATCGTCGAGCAGATATTCTATCTTCTGATATTGCCATCTTAATCTCCTTGACACGGACAGGAACTCCCGAGTACCTTCAATTTCAATTATTCTGCCCGACACTGGACCTGCAGCTATCCTCCATAGCTCGAATCTGCGTTCATTTTTCCGCCTTCCTTTTCGATGTAGAGGTTCTTCTCATCTGTGTGAGACGACAATCAAGACGGGAGGCTGGTCTCAATAGTGAACAATGGCTTGAGCCCATCAACTTATTCAAAGGTGTAAAATGGTTTCATGTCGCCGGGAACTTCTCGACACAGATCGTCTGTGCTTTGCAACAACCGGAGAATGCCGCGCTATCTGCTCTGCGGGGGCTCTATATACCGCAGCCTGGGCCCCGCCATGCGCCTTTGAGGGAGGCTGTAGTGTCATTCATGGTCTTTCGCCGGCTCTCCGGTCATCCTATCGGGGTGGAATATGAACGACTAAGCCACATCAATGCACTACGTGAAACAGGTATAATGCATGCCCCGTGCCTCCACCACAGTCCACTAACTCGTTTGGAGTAGGACCTTTTTCTCAGCAGACCACAATTGAGACGCTCTCTAACGACGTCCTTCTCAACATATTTCGTCATTATCTGGATGTCACTCCGCGATTATGGCATATCCTCGCGTGCGTGTGCCAAGGATGGCGACATATCATATTTACGTCACCCCTCGGCCTAAATATTCGACTCTACTGTACATACGGGACGCCCGTTTTGAAGACCCTAGACTGCTGGCCAGCCCTACCCATGATCGTCCACTATGGGGGGTCTTCATATCTCGATCCCCCGTCCTCCGAAGACGACGACAATATCATTGCTGCACTGAAGCAATCTAATCGTGTTGGCTCCATCAGTCTCACCGTCACCAGCTCGCTCCTTGAAAAACTTTCCGCGATCTCCGAGCCACTTTCGGAACTAGAGGGACTTGCTCTTCTGTCTCATAGTAACATGCAGCTGACTCTCCCCAGCACTTTTCAGTGGGGCCCTCGCCTCCGTACTCTCCACTCGACCAGGATTGCCTTCCCCTCATTCCCCCAACTACTTCTGCCCTCGCAGAACCTCGTAGATATTCAGCTCTACGAAATCCCTAGTGCCGGGTATTTTTCCCCAGAAGCGTTCGCGAACGCGTTGTCTGGGATGACACAACTTCGATCACTTACACTCCATCTGCTTTCCTTCCCCCGCCGCCGGAGCTTCCTTGGCTTGCCTCCACCGCCCGGGGAACGCATTCTTCTCCCCGCTCTCACCTGCCTCAAATATCGAGGAACCAGCAAGTACCTGGACAGCTTTGTGGCTAGAATCGACGTGCATCATCTCGTGGATATTGATATCATATTCTTTAGCCAACCGACGATGGACGCTTCGCAACTTGGCAGATTCATCGATCGGATAGAAATGCAGAGGTCGCCCAGTCATGCGGAAATTGAAACCTCCGTGCAATCCATTTCCATTTCCTTCCCCAACTCCAGTGCTTCTACACGTCTTAGATTACAGATACCGTGCAAGCAGTTAGACTGGCAACTGTCTTGCATGGCTCAAGTTTGTGGCCAATTTTCCCTATTCCTATTCCGGGTAAACGATCTCAGCATCAATACGACCGAACCGTTGTGTGCGAGTGATGACGTGGACGGTAGACAATGGGTGGAACTTGTCCGCACATTCGGCGGCGCAAAAGGCTTGTCGGTGGCTGGCGAACTCGCGGCAGACGTCTTGTGTGCTCTGCGGCCAATCGACGGGGGACACACAGCCGACACAACTGTGCTCCCCGTCCTGCGCAACCTTCGTGTGCGGATGCCAGAGCCCATAGATGGCCCGTTTCGGGACGCTGCCCTATCATTTTTTACCTCTCGACGGCTCGCCGGCCGTCCCATAGAGCTGGAATTTTTATGCCATATCTGCAATACCAGTTTCACACGGCAGCAAGAACTCAAAGCACACCTTGTCGACATGCATGCATACCGAATCGTGTGTTCGCATTGCGTCGACGACGACTTCGAGCCTAAGCCGGGAAGCGATCATCTATTCCGAGATCACCTCGCAAGCAAGCATCCTGAAGTTGCGCGCAACGACGAAGTCTTTTCAAATCCCTTTTCCACTCTTGACGGTCTCATTAACCGGCACAGTTCTCTGAGCGCTCCAGGAACCGTCGCACTCACGGCCACGGCCACGACACCGCACTCCCCAACAGATAGCGATACCAACGAGATATTCAGTGACCTCTCTGATATTGATATTTCTGACTACTAGTATTGACCTCAGCAAGCCTCGATTTTCCTTTATTTTCTCGTTTTTTCTTCGGGGGGGGGGGATTGCACAGAGTACGCAGATGGTTTTGTTTTCGCGCGTTCTACTATGTACGATAACGATATGAGTGGTTTGCTTATTATGGACACGATGCATCCGAGCCGTAAGTTTTATCGCACACGACAAGGGCCAATTCGAATCCTTATGTCAGTCAGAGTGCAAAATACTGTACTCCATACCCCGGGTGCCATGGGTGAGACTCTTGCGAAGAAAATACAACAGTTTTAAACAGACACGATTTCGCATACGACGAAGAGAAAGAGAAGGAAACTCGTTGTGGTTGGACACTGGCACTGTGCGTGTGAATGTGCGCGGGTAAGAAACGATGACTTCTCGAATTGAAGTACGTAGGAAATGCTGTAAAGGGAAAAAGGAAGACTCCACTACTACCACTACCGCGCCCATACGAACATGAAAGAAAAAGGACAAGCCCGACTGCAAGTTTCGCGAAAAATATTAGATTGGAGTCACGAGTCCGAAGACCGGTACTAGGTAACGCGCGAGCGAGCACAAAAGTCGAACAAACGAAAAGATAGGGAATCCTGCTTTTTAAAATGGTCGTATTTCACGCCGAGGGCATCACACCACGACTACCAGTTGAGCTGCCGAGCGTTGAAGCCGAAGAGGGTGCCGCTCCACCCGACGGCGGGGGTGGCTGCCATGACGCAGTCAGATCATCGATGCCCAATTTCTTCCTCACGACCTATGCCAGCAATATGGAGTATGCATATGACTTTGTCTTCGCACGTTGTACATACTCACACGTTGATATGTACTACGCGATAACAATGTATCGTGATTGCCCGTTATGCACACGACGTGTCCGAGCCGTAATATACTAATATTTGACGCACACGACGCCAGACTTTTGCCAGAGAGAGCCATATAACTTTTTTTTTAATTTTTTTTAAATCAATTTATATTCCGGAATACATGTTCGAAACAAAGCCCGGTCGTAGCTAAGAACCACTACAGTAAACAAAACAGGTTTAATCAAAGGTCCACGAGAATGAGTATAGGAACAACATCAAACTCATAAATAGGAGGTTAGCAAGTGGAGCGTCCGTTTCGGAAATGCTCAAGTGAATATATAGGTTTGTTAGAATCGCAAGGACTGGGTTGTTGGTGGCGTAAGAATAATCTGACATAGAGGTGACTATCTATTTAGTCAGGCTCTGGTGGGACGGGTGTAGCAGGTGTGAAGTCAGGAGGTCGAAACGCTACCTTGCCTTCGGAGAGCCATATAACTTACCAACCCCACTCCGGGTGACTCTCGTGAAGACAGCGTTGATTAGAAGCGATCGCACATACTCGAGTCGTATAAATATATAGTTGTATCATACACACGTTAAAAAAATCACCTATATTACAAAAAGAAACAAATACGACGAAGAGAAAGAGAAGGAAACTCGCTTGAGGTTGGACACTGTGCATGTGAATGTGCGCGGGTAAGAAACGGCGACTCCTCGAGGTACGTACGAATTACTGTAAAGGGAAAAAGGAAGGCCCCACTACTACCACTACCACCGCCGCCCGTACGAACATAAAAGAAAAGGACAAGTATCGCGAAATATTAGATAAGAATCACGAGTCCGAGGACCGGTACTAGTAAACGCGCGAGCGAACACTGAAGGGCGAACAAACGAAAAAATGGGGAATCCTGCTTTTTTAAAAAGGTCATATTTCGGGAGAGAGCGCTGCGCCCTCACGCCGAGGGCATCCCACCACCACTACCAGCCGAGCTTCCCAACGTCGAACCCGAAGAGGACGCCGGTCCACCCGACGGCGGGGGTGGGGGCGGCAGCGCCGTCGGATCATCGATGCCCATTTTCCTCCTGACGACCTCGAAAGTCTTGAGCATTTTCCTACGCGCACCCAGCGCTGCAACGCCCTGCGCCTCGAGTGCCTGCTCGTCCATAACCACCATATCCTTCCACGACATACCCTCGAAATTCGGCGTGTACTTGTGCAGTCTGAGCGTGCGCAGCCACCCAGCTACGTCGTTAAGCACCGCCGGGTCGAAATCTTCTTCGTCTTTCTTCGCGCTGTTGCCGTTGCCTGCGGATGATGAGCCGCTTTTGCCGTTGGCGCTGAGGCCCGGCGAGCGGCCACCGGACCGGCTCGGTCCGCGGCTACCACCCATACCGCTCTGCAGCCCACCAAAGCCGCCTAGACCACCGAGGCCCGCAAGATTAGCCTGTCCGAATCCGCCTCCAGCAGCAGCGATTTGCGCAGCGAGAAGCTGTGCCTCTGGAGATATCCCCATCGCGCTGAGATTCGCCATGCCGAGCATGTTCATGTTGAATGGGTTCATCCCCGTGTTCATTCCGGTCATCCCGTTCAGCTGTGCGAGTTGCGCCATGTTGAGTCCGTTAGGCATGCCGCCGAGGCCGGGAGAGCCTAAGCCGAGGTTGAACCCCCCAACGCCCATACCGAGGTTTGCCAGCGCAGCTTGTTGGTGTGCGGCGGCCATCGCGCTGCTGCCGTCGTCGCTGCCACCGAATCGGCCTGAGGTGTTGGAGAGTGCGGGGCTTTGGGCACCGGACCAATTGCTACCGCCGCCGCCGCCATTCCGCAGGCTGCCACCGCCGCCTCTCGATGAGGCACTTGGGACACGACCGACGCCTGGCGCGTGTTGACCGGCGATGAGATCGCCATCGTCGCCATATATCCCATTGTTGGTCACGCCATTGTTGACGGCGGTGGAACTGCCGGTGTTGTCGTGCACGTGGCCCTTGGAGGACCGGCGGAATTTCTCGGGACCGTCGAGGCGCGGGACGTTGCCGCCGCCATACAAATCGTTCAACTTGGCGGTAGCGATGTCGACTGTCTGCCCGTGATTCGAGGCGTTATTGTTCGCCGTCGACTTCTGGAACATGGGCAGGAGCGGCGTATTCACCATGCTCGCCCAGCTATCGCCCATGGCGGGGGATAGAGCGTCGAGGGAGGCACCATCGGGGCGGGGAGAGCGGAAGGCAGGGCTGCCGGAGAGGCCAGAAAAGTCGGTGCTCTGTGGACGTGAAGACCTAGGCTCGATGGATATATCCTGAGTGGGGGAGTTATCGCGCTCCGCGACCTGACCGAGTGAACTGACGCTGGCCCAAGTACCGCGCTCTCCGCTTGTGGCCAAGGCTGGTGCAGATATACGATGTGCGGCGTTGCTGGCTGCTTTGAGTTTAGCGCGCTGTTGAGCGAGGGTCGCCGCGGCGTCGCTTGGGTTGCCGACGGCAGAATCGGGAGATAGGAAGGAGGACGATGAGTCGAATGCTAGCGATTGGCGGTTGGTGGCGCTGGTATTGAAGGTGCGGGCGGAAGGGGAACTGGGCATGTTGGACTTGAGTCCGGGCGATTTCAGATTCATACTGGCAAGTTTGGCTTCCATCTGGCTCTGCATGGAACCCCCGACGGCCGGGCTCAGAAGAGCAGTCATGGGGTCGGCCCTGGCCATTTGTTGCAGGACGGTGATGAAGAAACGGATCTGCACTTGAGTAGAATGTTGTAAAAGACTGTAAAGAGCGGCTGTGCGCTCTGCTTCGGAGAGAACTTTGAACCCTGGAGGAAGTGAGCATTAGAACGAAATGTAAGTGATATTAGCTTACATTGCTCGATGGCACTGAGTTCCTCCTTAAAATTGACGTCGAGAGAGGCAGCAGCCATCTCTTCCTACGTGAGAAGATAGCGGCGTTGGCGGTGTTGATCTGATGACGACTCAGATGATCAAAGATGCTCACCAGCGTGACTTCATAATGATGGAAATTCTCAAACCATTGGTCGATAGCATCAGCTGGGAAAAAAGCGAATGGGCGTAAGGCGGGCGAAGAACCAAAAAAAATGACAGGGGGGGATGGCTCACCTTCTGGGGTTTGAAAAGTGGCGCTGCCTAGGAGCTCACTGGTTGGGCGTCCACTAGGGGGCCCGCCTCCAGGGCGAGGAGAGGCGAGACTGAAGCCCTGCGCTGCAGCTGTGGGGCGGGCGGCGGGGCCCATGGATGCTCGTGCGCTAGCGTTCTTGCCGTTCGCGCCTTGTACGGGGGAGGGGCCGGGGCTAGGGCTGGAGGGAGGCCTGAGGGACATGCTGGGTGGTCTGTGACTAACGAAACGAAAGGGAGAAGAGAGAATTAAAAAAAAAACAAGATGCTCGTCCTTGTTTTTTTCTTTTTTTTTTTTTCTGCGATTACAAAAAAAAAAAGGAAAGGCCGTAGAGATGATAAGGGAGGACCGACGTCGAGTCGGGGTACAATAGTAGCAAAAGGACCAGCGGGGACAGCCGGGCCCGGACGACGGTTGGGAGGGGTCTATTTATGGTTATTTATACATTCATTGCCTCAGGGCATCTGCGCCAATCCCTCACGAACATATTCATCGAACATCGACTTGTACGTCTGATCCCATCGGCTCAGCGCGGGCCGTCCCTCCACAAGATCCCCAGTCGCCCACAGCATCCGTAGCTGGTCTATCTCCCGCCGCGTCTCGTTGTCCGGCACGAGGATGTAGAAGTCCCCAGAGCGCACACGGTCCAGCATGAACAAGACCGTCTCCTCTGCCGTCCACGCACCCGGAGGCTTCTCGTCAATCTTGTCCTGGTTCCCGTCGCCCGCGGTCATACCGGTCCACGTCCATCCGGGGCTGTGTTATAATATCATGTTAATGAGCTGATATATACGCGAGACGGGGGTGCGCACACGAAGAGGTGGGCAGTCACGTTCGCCCCAGGACGCGAACGCAGTTCGTGCGACAGGCTCTCTGTCAGGCTCTTCACGGCTGCCTTGGATGCGTTGTATGCGGGGTTACCGCTGTTCATTTCATTAGCGCTTCATTCTATACGTGGCGGGACCGAAAATACACGCACGGTGGATTCGTGATCCCTTGTTTCGATCCCGTGTTGATGATAACAGAGAGGTTCTCCTGATGGAGCATCATCTAGACGCACGCACGTCAATATCAACAAAAAGAGGCGATAAGAGAGAACCAAAACGGACCGGGACGAACGTGTGTTGTACATTGAGCACGCTAAATGACACAATACCGTTATCGCCCTCACGTGTGTGTGCCGCAAAACACGGAATCGACGTACCCGAACAGATTCACGTCCATCACCGCCTTCCACTTATCGAGGCCCTCATACGAGCGCCCTACATTCATCACCGCGGCATTATTGAGCAGCACAGCGACCTGCAAAGCCAAGCCCAGATGAGCTCGCGCACACACGCACACGGCCCCACCCACCTCTCCCCAATTATCATACACACGATCGCGCAATCTCACGACCTCATCCAGCTTGCTCACATCCGTCTCGACGGCCAGCACATTCGACTCTCCGTGCGCCTCCCCCAGCTCTGCGGCTAGCACGTTGAGGCTCTTAGCGTCTATATCTGCAATCGCCACTTTGAGCCCGAGTCTGTGCATTGTTAAAGCTCCCTCAGACATCATACTAAATGGCACCACGATGATCGCACCTGGCGAACTCGCGCGCAGCTGCGCGGCCGATACCGCTCGCGGCGCCTGTGACGACCGCGACGCGGCCAAGGTGTATGACGGGGTGGTGTTCCTCGTCGATGGGCGATATGAGGGACTCTACGCGGAAGAGGGATGTGGTGCTAGGTGCACGGAGAGGCGAAGGGCCACGATCTCCCATCGGGGGCATGATTGTTGCCAAAGAGAAAAAATTAAAAAAAATAATAAAAAGAAAGGAAGAGGAAATTTGTTAATTGGGAGGGTTTGTGTGGTTGTGATGGAAAGTGTGGGGTGCTTGCTGAGATGGAGTGTTATTTATTTGACTTGATCGCCAAAGTCGCTCGTCGAGATCTGCTTGGCTGCTTGGGGCTTCTGGAACGTGGTACGAGCCCTTGTTCTCTTCTGAGTGGCCTTCGCGCGCCCCGCTATCTCTTATTTGTCTCGTGTGGTCTCATACTTGCATCACATTAGGCCATCGTGACTGCACTGCATTACTTCAGAGCTGGCCTAGCCAGGTCTGGCCCGACTGCGTACCTACAACACTCCCCCCCCAAAAAAAAACAAAAAAAAATTACCCAGAGAAAACAGTCTAGCCTTGTCACTACAGTCCCTCGTCGTACAGCTTCCGTGCGAGAGCAACGTACAGCTGCTCCAGATCGCGCATCGATTCGAGATCGCCGCGCTTGGGTGGAGCAGATGGCGAAGATGGCAATTGCCACTGCACTGGGGAACTACTCCCTGCCCCATCACCCGCAAATGAAAACGCCCCACGCGATGCAGCTGGCATCTGCTCCACGAGCCAATCTACCACCGCCGACAGCCTACGCGCCTCGTCCTTCGAGCTGGCGCTAGGCTTCTCCGAGTCGTCCCGCCTGCTACGCCCCCAATTAATCGCGAAGCTCCATGCGTCCGGCAAATCGACGTCGAGCTCAATGCCACTTGCGCCTCGCAGGGCCCAATGGTCTGCACCTTCGAGCGTACCGAGGAACTCGCCCCAACGCGCCGAATCTACGCTCACGAGTCCGTCATTTCCCTCTGCGTCTCCGCTGGCGCTATCGAGTACAGCCTTGGGGAACCAGAGGGGGTGCCAGATGTTCAGCGCGCCCATGCGCCCCGCGATGCTGAAATAGCGTACGCGGGGGTCGTCGGGCGTGCGTGGGTTGAACGTCTCGGTTAGGTAGGACGTTGTGAGGTTTGCGTAGGCGGGGGAGTCGAATAGCGATAGGAGGAGGGTGGTGAATGAGGAGGGCAGCGAGGAGAACGAAAGTGTTGACTGTTCCGCGCTTGTTGCAGCAGCAGTATCGATCGCCGTGTGGCGCATAGTCGTCATCGATGCAGAAGCCGAAGCAGTGTCGTCTTCGGGTCGGCGACGTCCTAAGCCGAGATATTCCTGATACGGATAAATGTGCACAGCACGCACACGCACACGGGATCGTCAGTTTTCCGGAACAAAAAAGCTCGTGCGAGACGCGCAATGCCAAAAAAAACGTACCTTGCACCAGTCCATAAAGGGACTCCCACGGTGTGGCGTCGCAATGGTGGTCAACGACAGCGGGGTGTACTCGACCGGCTTGAGATGCGTGATCAAATGACGGCAGTCAAGCCCGCCCATCGAATGTGCCATAAAGTTGATTCCGCGTCCGGGGGCTTTGGCTTGTAAAAACCTATCGAGCTGTTCCGCGCGCGAGGCGATCGACCCGGTACCAGGCACAGCAGTGACGATGACCTCGGCGCCGACGATCTTGCGAAGGATGCCGAGGATAGTCGACCAGTACTGCATACGCAGACTCGGAGGCCCGCGGACGTCGAAGCCGTATAACCCTGCGATGCCAATGTTGTTTGAGTACAATTCATTCATGCTTTGTAATTTGCAACGTGGGGTGCGCACCGTGGCAGAGGACGATGGGGAACCGCGGTGCGCGGAGCGGATCATATAGCACTGGGCTTTGCATCAGCCGGTGGATCGCACCGCGGTCACGGTTCTCGTGTTGCTCTGTGGGAGGAGGGCTGGGAGGATAGCGGTTTGGATTTGGATTTGGACCTGGGTTGGAGTTGGGGATAGGAGCCGAACTGCGTCCGCCCGTCTCGGTTCTTGGAGGCTCGGCGAGCTGTTGCGCGGATCTGGATGTTGGGTGGAAGAGAGATAGGCGTGTGGGCCACCGGGGCCACGGTATTGATAGTCGACCAGATGCTGTGAGGTAAGTTGAACAACAGTATGTGAGGCAGGTGCGCTTCCCGTACCTTTCAAAAAGCCGTCGAGGTCATCTACCCCTGTCATCCTCGGCGGCGTGGGTACGGCACCAAGTCCTTGTTGGCCGTTCTCCCGCAAGAGCCTGTAGGCGTTCCTCGGATCAAGGTCAAGTTCTGGGAAATCGTCGGATACGGCGGGAGATGACTTGGAGGGTAGGAGGTAATGGTGGGCGATTGAGGCGGTAGAGATAACGTTGACGAGTCTGCGAAAGAGGGTTGCGACGGGAACAGGGAGCCATATGGTGCTGCTCATCTTCCATCTGAAAGAAAGAGGATGCGTGTTAAGTTTAGTTTAATCCTGCCAGTTGATGCACGTTGATCGCTAAGACTGCCACGTGAGCCACTCCAGCATCATCTCATTTCGGACTGACTCCGTGATCGCAACTTCAACTCCTCCTCTCTCGAGCACGCTTCCTAGTTCTCGCACTTCCTTGCGTCGGAGCCCGAGGACGGGTTTCTCAAAACAAGGGGAACAAGGCATTACGCACGTTCTAAAGAGAGTGGCAACTGTCGGCCCTGATCACTATTTGGCGTACAATGCTATAGTGCTTCTCCCCAAATAGGTACTGTATACGGAAGGTATGGACTTCATAGGTGATGTCATCCCAGGATTCTGGAGACTTCCAAGGTCATACGACTTGGTGCCTTTATACTATTCTAGCACCATCTTGTGTTCTACAGTAAGCCTAACCCGCCTGACCTCGCATCGATGGCGTAAGTAAGGTGGGCCATTATATATCGTTGGTTCGTGTGTGCTGTTCCAGCGCTGAGACTTTTGCCGAACTTTCAGGTCGATGCATCACTTCCGTCGTACACGTGCTCTGCAGATCTTGAATAGACCTTTGCATGATACTGTTCAGGGGAGGTGTCCTAGTGGAATAGTACATCCGCGGCATGCAACCGGTGAGAGCTGCTCTCGGTATATTTTGAGCTTTCGAACTGGGTCGTCATCTTCCACGTCTTGCATCGATGCGCGAAGTCGCGCCCTCATGGCTGATACTTAGGCGTTTCTTCGTGCTCAAATCGTCCGTGGTTCGCAAGATCCAGGAATAGCGCAAACCGTTTCAAAAGGAAGCTCTCTGCTGTTGAGTGCTTTGAGCTTCGTGGAACAAGGTACCTCTTAAAGCGGATCATACCACCACCCATCGGGTGCCAGCGTGACCTCGCTCTCTTCTCTGGAGTTCCTTCAGAAACTCGAGGCGGATATAGAAGGCCCTGGCGAGGTGGGGCAGTGAGGGCATGCGAATGACCTTTCGATCGCCCCTTTGTCTTTCTTTACTTTCCCTCTGCGACGATGAACACGATAAACTGTTGGCGAATGCGCACTTGGCGCCTTGGTCACCTGGAGGCCACAGTCTACGTAGAAAAGCCAAAAATTCAGGCAAAAAGCTACCAGAAGAGGACAGGGTTATCGGCGTTCGGCGATGCGCTATATCACGAGGAGAGAATAGAGTTGAGCGAACACGTCGAGGGGCCCAAATAGCTCTGACATGTTCTGATTTTTTGGTGGCTTTAGTCGAAAAAAAATGAGACAGAAAATGAGGCAGCTGTACCCCACCTTATGGGGCTGACAACCCCCTGGTCTAGGTCCAACATATCGTCGACGTAAAAGCAAGGCGACATTGTAGTCGGTCATGCGGTCATATACTGTGCCGTGGCCAACGGATTACTCCGACGGTGTACATCCCTTAAGCAATAATCAAATGATCTCGAACATCTTAATGTGTATGATACGCACATCCGGATCCCCTTTCAAAACATGTGGGCGCAGAGAGATTACCTTCGAAACCAAAAACCCAGCCTGATGCAAGGAGATATCACATATATCACCTTTCGAGGGGCCCGCAGAAAGCACGTCCGGAATGTTTGATATGGGAAAATGGGGATCAAAGGACTCACACTGACTCAAGATGCCACGCTACGGCGCAACACGAGCATGCTATCTGGGATTAGCTGTAACTGTACGAGCGGGATCTTCGTTTGCTTCATTTCGTTAAGCGGTCACCCTGGTGCGAAGAGACCTCAGAAGAGCACACGTTCCAGGTTATATCAAATGCGTGCACGGCGAACAGCGAAACTCTCAGGCTATGATACAGTAGAGCAGCGCAGGAACCCGAAGCGAGCACGACTTGGATCCAAGACAATGGAACGCGGGGTAAGAGATTTGCGTAAGGCTCGCACGAGTGTACGTGTTTTTTTAAAAACAAAAACCAGAGTGAACGTGTTGCGGGCGTAGATTGTATGCAGTTGTGGGGCAGCGTCACGGCCAGGGCTTGCGGCCGTGGGAGACCAAAGGCATCCGCCGAGCGTACCTCTCGTGCGAGCTATTCCACGATGTCACGGATTGCGCTTTCCCCAACCAACGCACGGTGTTTCCAACTTCGTCCTCGGTCTCTGTCCAACGCCGTAATTAAACTGTGATGAAGGTTTTGCTCTCCTTCTTTTACAACCGGGGGTTGGCGAATTTCAAGTTCGTCCTGAATGGATTAACCGGGAGGCGGTTGCAGTTCAGTGCGCTGGATTGGTTTTTCTCCACGACTCACCGCGGACTGGTCCGTGTTCGGGTTCAGTCAGCTACGGCAGCACGTCTTTCCTTCCCCTCTTACTGTACGCTCAGCGCTCAATGGTGGCCCTAGCGTTCGTGGGTCTGTGGTTCGCTTTGATGTGGATGGGCCTGGCGGGTACCTCAAGCAGGGGCCACCAGCTTACTAGGTGGCGACTTCATTAGCTCTCGAACCGAGCGACAGCAAGCTAGAGGAGGCGGGTCTATTGTTCGCAACTTCGTAGCGCTATTCAATTACGTATAGAGCGGCGGTATTCGTCGCTTTCGACTCTGCTGAGTAGGCTTGGGCAGCTTGCCAGCCGCATTGACTGACGCTGGTTGTCGTCCACAAGCGCACGACCTTCCATAAATGGTAATCGGCCACGAGGAGTCACTTGCTTTGCTCGTTGGGCTGTCCACAATTACACTGGAATTTTTGGGGACCCTCTTGGGTGCCCTGTATCGAGTAGATTTGTGTCTGATGCTCAGGGCGACGTCGTCGACAACTCGGTCACACTTGCGTTTGCTCACTGTTCTCTGTACTCCGACGACGAAATTCTTGACGACATTTTCATCGGGTAGCCTGTCGTGCTTCCGTTCAAAAGGGCACTGTCGTTGGCTGGTTCAATTAAGCAACCCAGCACACCCCAGCACACCTCTACTATCAACCTCTAAAGCTTCTGTGATGCCTATTCGTCCTCTTGACACCCTCACTTTGGCTGAGGTGATCCAACTCCTCTACACGTCTGCGTTCTATGAATACTTTGAAATCGCATATTACACATATGTGCAGTTCGCCGATATGAGAGACTTTGCAGTGCGCGACGACCCACTCGCCCCCGTTATCAACCCACACAACGATCACCCTATCGGCTGGTGAGTAAGCCTCACTGCATGATCAACGCACTCACTTCAGGCGTTTGTTAGGCCCGCAGCACCCTTCGCCGATTTCGAGGCGCCGAACGCTCTGGCCCCTGCAGACCCCATAAGGTGCGGCTCTCGCGCTTTGCTGTACAGCTAGGGTGTTGTTAACTTCAGATGGATCACAGTAGTTACCTCGTGGCAGCGCGGGCTCCTGCGATTCCGCAGCAGGCAACAGAACCCTACGCGATGGACTGGGCGCAGCTCACTGGAGGCGGCGTAGACCTAGGTGCCGATCGCGTGGCTCCATTCGATATGGAGGCTGCGCCGATGGGACCGGGCATAAACGTTGGGCAGGCCCAGACGCCGGACAGCCTGGCTCGCAACGTCAGCTTCACCCCTGCGCAAGCCGCCTTGCAGCCTCAGCTCGCTGATCTGGGGAACGACTCTGCTATTAATGATCACTTTGACTTTCTGTTTGGTACAGCCGCATACAGTGGCACCGCGCAGGAGCATGGAGCCCTACAGGACCCTAGCTATGGCCCCCTATCACCTGCGCAGACTCAGACATCTGGGTGGTCCTCCCCTGTATCGGACTCTGACGACTTGGAAAGGAGGATCATATCGAGATCCTTCTCGCCCAGTCCGTCATATCTATGTGCTCTCTACGGGGACTTGCCTAGCGAACGCGGGGATGAAGACATCGCGTTTCCCGGGCCCGCGTTCTCTGATAACTGATCCTCTCTGATCATTCATCCAACCCCTATCAAGGCGTGGACTAGCACACAATGCGGAGAGCGAGAGGACAAGATAGATCAGGAAACGAGGATCCCTGCCTTGGTGACGACGGTGCGGCTCTAACTGTAAAGGCTACTACGAGGATGGTGATCATGAGAAGTCGGAATTGCATCATGACTGTATGAGTGTTGGACTGCCGCGAAATGAACACACATTGAACCCCTGAAAGCCTGATACGTCTGTCATGAGCGAGCTTCCAGCACGTTGCACTCCACCAACGCAACTGATCCGCATCCAAAGACCAACCTTAGAACCTAAACATGCGAATGGAATGCGTGCGGAGTGTGCGCTGTAGCTGTCAGATAATTCCGGGGTAAATCCAGTGCCGAGATATGTATTATGTAATATTTTCTCATAGCCGAAATGCCCCTAGGCGTCCTGCGACTGACTTGCACTCACTCCTTTTGTTTCAACCATCGCCTCACATACAGCGCGGGTCTCATAGCGATCGACCCGTGTTTACGAGCCAACAAAGTAGATTCTCCGAATGAGTAGGACCCTTCCCCTATGCGCGGGCCTCATTCAAATCTCGTTCAAGCTGTAGCCGCTGGCGATGCGCTTTATTTGGACACCCAATGATGGTGCTGGGGACCCCGGTTCGTGTCGAATATGGCTAGACAAGTGACTATGCACAACAACAGCCTCACACGGAATAGTGAACCCGAAGCATGGTACAGCTACAGTAGCTCGCGAGCACTTGTCAGTGGGGCCCAGTTGCTGGTGCCCATCATTTTATTCTTTGTTCGTCTCCCAGTGAGCCGAACTCCTGAACGTGCCTCGTCAACCGCTGACGGAAGTAAGTTACCTGCCCTCAGCTCGGTCGTCGTCAATTGATAGACACGTCATGTCTTTACTCTCACAGCCCGGGCCTCTCCGCAGTGAACGTTGTTCCTGACCAAACCCCTTACTGCCCAGCTCCAAGGGCTTTTTTTTCAAGGGCACAGCACGAATTTGCAGGGGCACGTGGCTCACATCCACGCTGTCGATGACTCGAGCGCAGCAGTTTTTTTTTGACGTCCCCAAACAGATTTGATGGTTAATCGCCCTGGGGCTTGTTCTATCTAAGTTCCCATTGGGGTTAGTCGACGTGTGGGCTAAAAGAAAAGATCCTTTTGGGACGTCGTGCTTGATGCGGACGTCTTGAATCTCCGGTATCCTCGGCACCATTGCATACCCCCTCTCTCCGAACAGCCCCGTCGACCCTATGACTAGCTCATTGACTAGTCCGATCCAACTATCACCTTCAAGAACATGTTTCACATCAGCATCTTCCCTTGACTGTGCTTTGATCCCCCCGAGTCACTAGATGCTGGTCTTGTTCGCATCCAATTACTCGGACACGCGTGCGTACATATTAGTTTGCTGCCTCTAGAAGGTTCTCTAGTCGACTGCAACAGCTGGTGGGTTTTGTTCACCGTAAGCATGGTCGACTAGGAGGTTAGTTTACGGGCGCATCAAACTGTGGCATGACTGGGATCTGTATCGCGATGGTGCCCCCTGAGTCAACCCAATACTCGGCGACGTACAGTAAGAATACGAACGTTACCGGTTTTGTGCAGGATCATGGTGGGTCCACGTGGACACGTAGTCGCGTGCTGCGCCACTGTGTGTGCGAGCGTGGCCTTGGGACGTTTCGATGACTGTCCGCGCATGCCCGATGTTCCATGAACATCTTGATCCGACGCGTGCTGCAGTGGATGCCCCAATCGCGCGCAGAATGTAAGCTAATACAAAACCCCAATTTGTCGGGCCACGTCTACACAGTACGTTCCACTATTAGCCGAAACTCAGCCGCATTTCAGCGCTTTGATGGGATGGAAATACAATCTCATTTCTCTCCAGCCCATTTGTTTTTCTTGCTTGCCATAGTAGCATGACAAATGGAGGTAGTGCAATCATTGCCACAGGAGTAAAGACGTCGCTGTCGCGATGGAGGTAGCGTGGGACGGAGAGGTATGGGTATCCAGAGAGCCCGCCGACGTTTTTCGAATGCGGACGTAAAGGGCGCCAGAGGGAGGGAGAGGGGGGAAATTTCGTGTTCGAGTCCCACGGGTGTGGTGCCGTCGCTTGCGCATCTGTCATCAATGGCATGCGTTTAAGCCGCTCCAAAGGAGGGCGGCCATGGATACGGGGGGAATTCTGAGACCGTTGTATCCGCCATGGGGCCCAGGATTACTATTGAATGGACATTTTGTTCGGTTCGTGCACCGCGGTTGCCGCGAAGTCGAAGAAACAACTCGATATGATTACTTAGATGCCGAGCGCCTGCGCGCGGTGACGCTGGACTCGAGCTAAAGATCCCCCACGATTCTCCGAGAATGCACGTAAGGAGAAGCCGAGCCGGGCGAGCCTCGATAGGGGGTTGGTGGAGAAGCAAGAAGCTTGTTGCGTGTTACGGCAGGCAGCGTATGGTTGACGTGCATTGCGTAGGAAACGCTATCGCACCTCGCATTTCCGTTCATAACATCATTCGGGAGTGCGGATTTCCTCGGGGGTGCACTGTCCGGGGTCCTGCCGGTCCCATAGGGATGCGCTCGTTGCTGATTCGTGTCAAAGCGTGTTGCAGACGACAACAACGTTCTTCTCGTTGCCAGCACCACACTCCCCCCAGTGCCAGTGCTAGTGTCAGTGCAGCACGAAATAGATCGCTTTTTGTCTAACATATGGCGTACACGCACACACCCACGCACCCACAGACACCTCTTTCTCGGTTCATGGCGATTGTCATGCTGTTGTGTTCACGCTTATTTGCTGTTGGCACGCAGCCACTGGCACCCGTCCTACCGTCGCCACGGTTTTTTTCCGCATCGCTCTCCATTTTCGGCCGCTCTTTCTCAACCCGTCTACATTAAAAGCTGATCGAGTGTGTTCATCGGTCACCTCGGAGTAAGTCTTTGGAAATATCGAGGTCATTTCAAACCTTTCGGTCCTGTCGTGCCACGATGTCGTAGGCACAATGCTATGCTTCCCAAGCTTCTCAAATTCATAGCGTATATGTCCTCGGGTGGGCACCCTGTTCTTGGGTCACCCGGCGTGCATGCTGGCACTAAACTTACCCAAAAGGAAACACAAGTCCGGCCCATAGCAACCTGCGCTCTACGTGGTCAACTCTTCTGTTGTTCCTCCTGGCCAGCCAGGAGCCGTGGCCTTGGCGCCAGGAATACTCCGTTATATTATCCATAAGCTGGTATGTAGTAAAGGCAAGTCACCACTCTTTCCTGCGACCGCTCTACAAATCATTTCCCCCCTCCTTCCCACCATTCCCCCCCTTCTCCGACTATGACCAATGCGCACGAACGCATTACCCTACCCCCCATCAGTTCCTTCGACCTATCGCCCTCAAGAAAGCCCCACGCTAGGTACCCGAGCCCTTCGAGCTCCCGTCGCCCTCCCCGCACCAACGGTAGCCCGTCCTGGGAAGGCAGCTCCACAACGAGCAACCCGCCCCGTCGTGATTTTGATCCGCCGGATGATGCACGGTACGAGCTTGGAATACTCGACCTTGGCGCTCCGTATTACTCACAGTGTTTCGCGCCCCTCCTAATCCTATTCCAGACGATCACCAAGCACATACGACGCCCCCAACTACGGGGCTACGAGCGCACGCGCGCGCGGAAAGCACTCCCCCTACTCAGAGCCCGCAGGCCTCATAACGCCATGCGAGCACCCGCCCCACTCAGCTCCACGACCGCGCAGCAGCAGTGCATCGCTCGACCGCGACCGCAGGGGCCCTGTCGTACCGCAAGTATCCTGTTCCCGGTTTCATCGCTTCGCGCAGCGGCTCACGTGCGCCCCCTCAAGGTACCCCCCATTTCACGTCGCTGTGCAGAGCCGGCGGCATCACCTCGCGCCGCATGTCTCCTCGCGAGAACACTCGCCCGACTCGCGAGAGTCGCACTCCCGCTCCTCCACACATAGTCCCCTCGTTCCCACGCGCCCAAACCCCCACAAAGGCACCACCGTGCCCTCGCCAAATGCCGCCGCCACCACCCCCACCAACACGTCCGCCGCAACGTCCGCAGCTGGTGCCAGTGGCACCCGCGTGCCCGCATCAATGACGGCGTTTATCAACACGACGCCAGGGGATGCACAGGACGTACAGTTAGGAGGAGCGCGGGCGCTCGAGTCGGAACGGCCACGGATGTCGCCCGTGCGAAAACGCAAGGCGTCTGAGATGCTCGGGACCTCCGCTTCCCCGGGATCAGTCTCGCCTGAGCCGAGCGAGAGCGAGGCCAAGAAGAAGTACAAGAAGAAGATGAACGTACGCCATTACAGGGCTCAGAACAAGGACGCGATGACGCAGCTGCGCGATGCGCTCCCTGAACACATGCGTCCGCCAGAGCGTCAGGCCAAAGCGTACGTCACGCTGAGCGGTATGTGGCACCCCTTTTGCCCCAATCACCACCTTCACTGCTTACTGTACGTATCTGTCACGCAGCCATCAAGTACATTCGAGATCTCACAGCCGAGAACGAGCGGTTGCGGGCCGAGAACGGGAGACAGGCCCAAGAGTTGGCGGATCGCCACAGCCATGATCCAGAGCAGGCAAGCTCTGGCGAGGTGGCTATCACCGCTGATGCTAATGATAATGATGATGACAACGATGATGTCGTGCTACCAAAGGCAGAGCTGTCTGCCGAAGGCGAGTAGAGCAATACTGGGACAATTATTAATTATGGGACAGTCGACCACATCTCCGTAAATCTTTCTCTCTTTTTCCCCCCTCTTTTTTTGTGCGGATAGCACGGATGGGCCCCTTTTGTAGTTACACACATATATTGTAGGAAAACGTACCGGGAAGGTTATTACCATAGGCAACTGTTGTCCTAACTAATACTTATTACACTCCGTCCAACCCATGGTTCCACGTAATAAGTCCAGCTACCGGTAGCAACGGAAACAAAACGGAAGCCGAATTCCGTTTGTAAGGTCCGAAGTCAAAACTCGAAGCACCTCATCACTCGAGCACACTCGAAAAGTCACCGGGAAACACGCAAAATACACAGGAAAGCGCGGGGGTCGGAAATCTGAAGGGACTTGATTGGAACCAACACCAACCAACACATGACGCGTCACTGTGACGGGCCGGCGTTGCTTCTTTCCTCCGGGCGACGTACTCGCTTCCATGCCCAAAATTGGCCGACCCTTACAAGTGGGTGCGACCTTGTCGCCAGGACAGCGGGACGCCTCGCTTGGAGGGTGGGGCATGTGTTTACATGGGGACAGGGATCCCAGGAAACTAGGTTGTTTCGGGATCGCCAAAGCGACGAGAACGTGGCGACGTGCCCGGGTACCAGGGGCACGCCCCTCCGGACGTCTGGGGTGTCTGCTCCTAACCCTAAAACGTGGTTCCGCTTATGACGGTCGTTGGTTTGGGCACCGCACTGGCACGCATGGCCGACTCTGACTCGTCCCAAACAAGGGGGGGACAAAGGTGTACGAATGATGTCTTCTGCACCCGTCCGTCGCCGCCCAATAAGCGCTTTTTTGGGAATTAGCATCTCATTTTATTTGGCGGTGGTCGCTTACAGCACAGCACGGCAGTAGGCCCATGCGTTGACCCCTCGAAGCATGAAACAATCCCCAAACGCGAGGGTCTCGTGCTGTACTGGATTACAGTCCAGTTGACTCGGCCTGGTGACCTAAAGTAAAGCATCCGCCGACCATGGGCACGTATGGGGTACTGGCCATGGTCCTGGTGAGTTTCCAGAACACTTGATGCTCCCGTTCGTAACCCCGCGGGCTATGATGCCCGCCACTTGCCCCACCCGGGGGAAGATCTAAGATCGATCTGGGAGGGAGGCATCGCCACACAGCCGATCGAGCCTGTTTGGTACGCCGATATCAAGGGTCGTGTGGGCGGTCGTGGCGGCCGTGAGCGCATCAACAACCCATCTGTAGGAACGCGTAATATGATTACAGCATCTGGCTCCCCAACAACAGGCGCAACTGTGGTCCGGGCGGCCATAGAGCGGGGAGCGGGGACCCGGGTGACTCCAAGGGCTAATGAACTGCTTGGAGATACACATACAGAGTAACTCTAACGGAAGTTCCAATCAGGGTGAGATACGTGCGCAGTGCTGTATGTGTCGTGTCGAGTTTTGCGCCCTCGGCTGGCTATTCAGACATCGCCCATTTGGGTTCACATAGCTCTCATGGGCGGCCCAAGCCTAGCCGATGTAACACCATTCATTAGCATAAGTTATGGCAGATAGAACCAGCTAGAGGCAGCGCCTCCTGCTGTTATGAACGTGAACGTTTTGGATCGGCCTATGTCCCATATATCAGAACCGCAGTCCCAACAAGTGATCGGAGAGGAGGTGCTATTTTGTTATTGGAGCGAGTTGTGGATGTATAAGCCCGAGGAAGGATTAGTGATCGCCGGGCAGGACAAACAACGACTAAGATGCCGCGGGCTTGGGCCCCAGTGTACACAACAAGCACGGAACAATACACTGCCATTCGGACTCGTGAGACAATCCTAGGCCCTTGTAGTGCTGTACTGAGAAAATGCTAGTGGGAAGATTGACACACACCGCACCGACTCGGACATCTGGAACTGGAAGCGTGACTCGGTGGTCAGTCCCCATTAGTGCTGTACTGGAGTGGCAGAGACTGTGCTAAATATACTGCCAAGCATAGTGGAGAAGCAGCAGATCGTCAGAGAGTCGACATTGTCCAGAGGTGGCCGTATTAGTGGATATGCCAAGCGTCTGTTGTGTCTGTGGCTGTCGGTCCTACGCGTCCCGTGTCGCCGTTGTTGAACCCAAGTCCGGCTCAGCCGCCGGCGAGGGTGAATATCTCCACACGACGCTCTCTGCTCGCTCACTTCAATCTGACATCGTCCCCACACTCCAGAGGCGTTTTCAAATCATATTTACACGCGTCTCTTTACGCCATTATCTGACTTGCGAAACTAATGACTCCCTCGGTTGCGCCTTACGTGTCCACGAGCGCAAGTTCAAAGATTCTCAATGACTATGTGAGTGCGACAACTCCTCGAGCGCCCCTTTCTAACCCCATCTGCGCGCAGCAACTCGGAGATTCGTTGGGCAAAGGCGCGTTTGGGCAGGTGTACCGTACGTCGTCGCGTCTGGCTGGAGTGCTCATTCTGATCCCCGGACGCATCCAGGCGCGCTAAATTGGGCAACTGGAGAGACCGTAGCAGTAAAGGAAATACAGCTGAGCAATATACCGAAAGGCGAGCTCGGCCAAATCATGGTGCGCGTCAGCCTCAACTGCGCATTGACTTCCATTCCTGACCGTCTGCAGTCTGAGATCGACTTGCTGAAGAATCTCAATGTATGCACCCGTGTCTACTTTTCATCGACTGAACTCATGCTCGTGCGTGTGTAGCACCCCAACATTGTCAAGTACAAAGGTTTTGTGAAAACGCCAGAGTACTTGTACATTATCCTCGAGTACGCACGCACGCACGCCTCTCAATCACGTGCCTGTTCCTTACTGCATCCCCAGATTCTGCGAGAACGGCTCTTTGCACAATATTTGCAAACGATTCGGAAAGTTCCCTGAGAACCTCGTAGCTGTCTATGTCTCTCAGGTCCTTGAGGGTCTCGTGTACCTGCACGATCAGGGCGTCATCCACCGCGACATTAAGGGCGCTAACATCCTGACGACCAAAGATGGCGCCGTCAAGCTTGCCGACTTCGGTGTCGCGAGCAATACGACAGCGGCTGGCGCAGCGAGCGACGACGCAGTCGTCGGGAGCCCTTACTGGAGTACGTCCCTCGCCGTATCAGCCCGCGTTGCCTATCAACCTGATGCATCGCGATCTAGTGGCACCTGAGGTCATCGAACAGTGCGGGGCAACTACGGCTTCCGACGTCTGGTGATTTCGGGTTAACCTCTGATTGCCTGTGCATCGTTTTGACGTTATGTTGTTGCTATGCAGGAGCGTTGGCTGTACCGTGATTGAATTGCTTGAAGGCCGGCCGCCTTACCACGCCCTGAAGCCTATGCAAGCGTTATACCGAATCGTGCAGGACGACTGCCCGCCAATTCCCGAGGGCGCATCGCCCATAGTGAAAGACTTCCTCTATCATTGTTTTCAGAAGGACTGCAACCTCCGCATATCCGCGAAGAAGCTCTTACGACACCCATGGATGCTTTCGGCGAAGAAGCAGATGGCGGACGGAAAGCGCGCAAAGGGTGAGGTCCAAGGCTCGCGCCCGCTCAGTAACTACAACTTCGACGAGGCGGTGCTCAAGGTACAGGAGTGGAATGAGGCTCTGAGGTGTGAGTATCCAATCAATGACAAGGGTTTGTCGGTCTAGCGCCTAACGCGCGCCTGTGCAGCTCCATCGCGACCTTCCAAACATGGCGGGCGCGACCATCTGGACGTTTCGCGGCAAGAACAGCCCGCATCGCCAAGCAAAACGCGCTCTGGCGACGCGTCGCTCTCTTCGTCGTTGAATGTATTCCCTGTTTCGTCCAACGGAAGGAAGGGGCCCCCGCCTGCGACTGCGAAGAACGCTGCACCTCTTGCACTTCCTCTGCCTGCGGTGTTGCGCCAGCCCGAAGAGCAGACGGACAACTGGGACGACGACTTTGAGGAGGGCATATCGTTCTCCAAATTACAAGGTATCGTGCAGTCGTATATCTTTCTCGCTTATCATACTCAATTCCCCTACTCAGCGCTGGAAAAGCCGCCCGGCGAGGAGGAGCGACAGCCGGAACACGATGACAATGCACAGACGATCCGGCCCACGAGCCGCTCTCCGCGCTCGGCCCCAGTTGGCGTCGTCTCCAAATCGCCTCCGCGCGAGATTGGGCCGATCGTCGAGGACTACTCGGATCTTACTACTGAAGAGGACGACGAGTGGCAAGAGAAATTCGCGGACTTCAAAATGAAGACCTCTGTTCGCCGAGGCCTGTTTCATCCTGACGATATCAAGACTGTAGGGCTCGCACCGCCATCGCCCGGCCCGAAGACCGCACCCCTGCCTGATATCGGCGTGGGCCGCGCGCCACGCCAGCAGAGCCCAGGACTCCCCGCGTCGGCGTCGGCGTCTCCATTCGTGGCGCCCCTACCCCTAAGTGTGCGATCGCACTCACACTCGCCGTCTCTGGCCGGGTCGTCGAGTGGCTCGATTGGAAAGTCTGATGCGCGCCGGTTGGCAAGCAGCGAGTTCAACAAATATGCTGAGGATGACGACGAGGATTATGACGATGTTTTTGGGAAGCCGAACGGGTCCTGTGCGTATTTTTTATTTTATTTTATTTTCACGCTGCGTGAGACGATGTGACTGATTGGTGGGCACCATAGCGCTGGAACATCCAGTGCAGACGCTGCAGCTCAACACGCGGCTATCTAACAAGTCTTGGGTAAGGTTTATCGCTGGATCATCTCTCGGCGCGGGCTTGCTAATCCTTCCCGGCAGCTCGGCGACGAGGACACGGATGAGGAGGATCCCTTTGCGGAGGTTAGTGCTTTTCGGTTACTCTATTGGTACCTCCTGTCAACGCGGCCTATGACAGATCGACGAGGGATTTGCGGAGGATGACTTAGAGGCAAACCTGCAGCGTGACAAATACGCGCGCCTTACGACTGCAGTCAACCTGCTCATCGACGAGCTCACGCCTTCAGCGCCAGACTTCCAACTCCGGGACGCCTGTGACCAGCTCGTGAGTCATCTTTTCATCTGCGTTCCTTTCACTCGTAAGCAAGGGGCTGATGGTCGTCTCGTATGATTTTTTTCATTAACTACAGTTGGGCATTTTGTCCGATGCACCGGAGATGCAGGGTCAGCTGGTCTCGGCGCATGGTATGCTGGCGATCTTAGAGGTTTTGGAAGGGCGGGGCTCCCGCGAGGTCATCATGCGGCTCTTACAGATCATCAATCTGGTGAGTGCGTTTCAGGTTCCTGTCGATTTGTCTGTGAGCCACGTATACTGATTCGCCTGGGGTTTGATCAGCTTGTCACGGATGACGCTGGCTTCCTGGAGAGCTTCTGTCTGATAGGGTGCGCAGCCCCCCATTTCCTTTTTCTCTCTGCCCAGAGCTTTACGGGGAAGCTGACCGACACGTTCGTGGCAGTGGGATTCCCGTCATGATGGGTGCGTAGTCATGCCCCGATATAGTCTCGATGGCGCTGGCTGCTGATCGTTTTACGCCAGGCTTCACTTCCAAAAGGTATCCGTCCGAGTGTCGGCTGCAGGCATCAAACTTCATCCAGTTGTTATGCCACACATCCGTTCTCACTTTGCAAATGTTCATTTCGTACGTACTCCGCGCCTCTTTCTGCTCGCGGGGTCCTACTCATCACTTTCTTTTTTCCCCAGATGTCGAGGGTTGAAGGTCCTGGTCGACCTCCTGGACGAAGACTTTGCGGAACAGAGCGAGCTGATCGTACACGCGCTCAATGGGATCGGAAGCGTGTTTGAGCTGCAAAGTCCGACCTCCACGAAGAACGACTTTTGCCGGCTCTTCATTCGGGAGGGCTTGCTTGATCCGCTGTCGTCTGCGCTTCTGAACGTAATGGCAAGCCGCGGCGAGGCAGCGGCGGACATGAAGCGCAAGATCATCCAGATCCTTCTCGTCTTCTGCCAAGTGTCGCAGTCCGACGTTCACGTTCGTAATGCTCTCGGCACACGGAAAGTCGTCCGACGTACGTACTGTGCGTCGTCGCACCGCGTACTACTGACGAAACAGACCGCTTGTAGGGTTGTTGCGGGCGTGTGAACTTCTAGAGCAAGAGTACCTCGTCCATATGCTCAAGGCGATCAAACATCTGTCAATGAACGCCATGCTGCTCGAAGTGCTGCAGAATGCAAACGCTATCGAGATCCTAGCACGGATTCTCGATGAGCAGTGCTCAGGACCTCACAGCACGGCATGTCGAATTAGAACCTAAACCACGTCCTGGTGCTGACGACTGGTTTTATCATTCCCAGGAAATGTCAAATCATGTCTTCCAGACGTGCTACAACTTATGTCGGTTGAACAAGGGCAGGCAAGAAGAGGCGGCGCAGGCCGGTATCATACCGCTCCTCATGCGCGTGATCGAGTCAAGTTCTCCTCTCAGGCAGTTCGCCCTCCCTATTCTCTGCGACCTCGCCAGCGCTGGGAAGAGCTGCAGGATGTTGTTGCGGCAGCACGACGGTCTCGCGATGTATATCAAACTTCTCACGGATCCCTACTTCCAAGTCAGCGCTCTCGAGTCTATTCTATCATGGTGCGTACGCTCGCTACGATTTCCGTTGACCTAGACGCTTCGATTGATATCCCGGTTTTCAGGCTGCAAGAGGAGACCGCTCGCGTGGAAGACGAGCTGGCGAAACCCAAGTCTCTCGACGCGCTCCTCAAATGTTTCGTCTCCGCCAAAGCAGGCTCCTTCGAGAACCTGCTCGACCCCTTCCTCAAGATCTGCCGTCACTCAACAGCCATCGCAATCGGCGTCGCCAAATCACAGTTCTTCCGACGCATCACCGAGAAACTATCCAACAGCAAAGCCGTCGTCAAGCTGAACCTCCTCCGCATCCTCCGCGCCGTCTGCGACGTCCACCCGAACCGCGCGCTCCTCGTAGAACGCTACGGCATACACGAGACGGTCGCCGCGCTCCGCCGGAAGGACGGCGCTGTCCTCGTCCGCGAACTCGCGCGCGAGATCGAGCCTAGTCTTGCGCCGGCACTCAAACCCTCCCTTAGAGGCGCAGACACGCCCAAGAGCTCCATTGCGCCGAAGAGACGTACCACGCGCCGCACGGCTAGCGATACGTCCGGCATCGGCACGCCATCGCCGCCGCTGGGCACGGGCCCTATTAATAACCCGCGCGTCACGAGCGCTGGCGCTGGCCTGGGTACTGGAACGACGCGCGGCGTCTCGCCGCGCTTGCATGTCAGCGAGATCCCGTGGCACTCTGGATTCGGGACTGGGCGTCGCTGAGCGGCAGTGGCAGCGAACACACGAGCTGCCGTGTGTAAGTTACTTGTATCGCGAACAAAATCACGCAATTTGATATCCTTCGGCATAAGTCCTCTGTCTCTCTATAGCTATTTTCTCGTCTCGTCGTCGCTCGTTTCATCCTGCTCAGACTTTCGACTTTTGGTTTTTCTTTTTTGCTACGTACCCTCGCATCGTGCACGCTCGTTATCCTGCATCATCATCTCTCACACTTCCTCTCTCGTTACCCCCCGGTGTTTAAGGCATAAGTTAGGTCTACGGATTACTGTACTAGAGGTCTGATACCCCCGCTAATCGAGTGGAACTTGAACTCTTCGGTCCTCAGTGTCGTGCGACAGGACTGTCCGTCCGCCAGTGCGTCTATTTCACTGGGTTCCAATACTTGGTCATGCCATATGCATGGAAAAACGCACAATTTTCGGGCATCACTGACTGGCGGTGTGAATATTGATCGAATTTTTCTGCAAGATGTTGTGTGTCAGTTGGAAGGTCAGAGTCTCGACTCTTTCAAGTTTGCCCTCCGCCCTGTTGCTTGTTTCAAGAATTGAGGTCAACACGTCGAACAATCATTACTAAAAGATGATGGGCTATATATTGAACCACAGTATCAGACGCCAAAGTAGCGGGGCCTCAGGCTTGATTGGGGTACCAAAAAATTCTTTATATGTATTTTCAAAACAAGTTTCGAAAGGTGCAGAACCGTGACAACAACTTGACTTGACGTTCGCGTGGATCTTCTGCTCGGACATACCTGACAGCCGACACACTATACCTCCTGAGAGTCACACTGGATGCAAGACTGGATGTATAGGCTACTGTCCTTCGGTGGATATCCGGAAGAGGTGAGTGCTTCGTCTCTCGATGTCAACTCAAAAGGACGTCATTCCAGCGAACCCATGGTCCATCTGATCCCACTGGCACCCAGGCTCTTCAAGTTCTCTGTGAAATTGATGATTGCTCTGTGCGACCGTATGTCATATTTCAGTCAGTGGTGAGGCCTGTGAGGGCGTGGGCGAGGCCTTTCCCTTTTCGCTTCTTTCTTTTCCCTTTCTTCCCTTTAATTCATACAAACTTCGACTCGGAGGGGTTGCCGTTCTTGCGCGCGCGCACTGGTACCAATTCATACCCATACGGCGTACAACAACTCGGTCACAAGCCTAGTTTGTCTTTCTTTTTTCCCCATCTATCCTTCTTTCTTTTGTATATAGGTGTATGGAACTCACTTATGCGTGGTCGACCAGAACTGTTTTATTTGCGGGAGAACCGCGGCCATAAATTTATGTGTCGGGGATGTCGCATGCATAATTGGCAATGAATTGATACTGTCAATGTATTGCTGTCTCCTCTCGTAAACGCGCGGAGACTAACCATCCGCTTACTCCGTGTCATCTCTCCGAAAAAAAAATGAAGGGTTTAGTGCGAGTATAAGTGAGTCGACCCAAGGGGAAGACGTAGACCAAATAGGGAGGGAGGTAGAGGAGATACGAGGCAGCGCGAGAGCAACACACGAACTAAGCGCTAAAACGTAATCCGTGTGCGATTACTGTGCGATTCTACGTGACGACGTTTGCGGTACTTTCGAGTGCTGTAAGTAACTGTAAGTAGCTTAGAACTGCAGGGAGCAAGCTGCAAGGAGGAGAGAGAGATTGATCACATTCGAAGCACGAGGGACCAATGGTTAAATACAGGAGAGACGCAGCAGACGCAGACCGGTATAATGAATATGTACGTAGACTAGAGACGATAATGCGAAATCAAACCGAATAAACAAAAGCGAGAGTCGTGGCCGATACGGCCGAATCGTGGCGGCGTGGTGGCGACGGTGGCGGTTTTCACGCGTAATGTGGACGTAGACCTTACAACCAAAAAGGTGGGCAAAAACGAGGGCAAAAAAAAGGAAAACCGGGGGTGTTGACTAGGCTATCACGTGACTGATGTGCTCAAATGTGTTCATACTCGCGGTGTCGGAGTCTTGGTCGGAATCACTCTATCGGAGAGCGCGGCGTCGTGAGGCGGCGGCCGTAGTAGAGCGTGTGCTGATGTCTGGCGCGTGCGGAGAGCTGTGCCTGCCAAAGAGAGTGTCAAGTTGGAAACGTGATAAAGGAGTCTCCGAAATGAGTGCATCCGTGCGCACGACTTCAGGGTGTTTGGTGACGAGGTGTTCTCGGAATAACTCGGTGCTAGTGTTTCCAGGCGTACACTTGAAGTCGCCACAATAGGAGCACAATATTTGATATATATGGTAGCCTCCAAGATGACGTTTGAGTCCTTGCTGCAATCCAAAACGGAGATGACAGATGTGGCACCGGTATGAGGGCGCATCGACCTGAACGGGACGTCCAGAGATCGATCGCGAGGTGGTGAACGACTGTATAGCATCCCACGACGGCCCATGCATCTCGATTGGCTTCTGTACACGAAGATGAGTCAAGGAAGGGAGTACAGATGTACTCCCCCCGCCAAGACCCAGTGCGTACAAGATTTCTGTCGCTAGTTTGCCAACCGGCCGAAAGCTGTTTACGTTGCGGAATGCGTGGAAAAGGCCTAGCCATTGTTCTTTCACGACATCCCGCCAACCTGAGGATCGGGTAGTTTTGATCCCTAGGTCGTTTACGTGGAATAGGAATGGGGAAATTTGATCACAAAGTTGAGCCATACAGGACAACTGCCAGTCTAGCTGCTTGCACCATATTTGTAATCGAACACATGTGGAAGTGTTTGAATTGGTAAAGGAGGCGACAATGGCACTCGCGGAGGATTCGATGTCTGCTTGAATGAGTGGCCTCTGCATTTCTATCCGCTCAATGAATCGACCAAGTTGCGAAGCCTCCATCGTAGTTTGGTTAACGAACGTGATCTTAATATCCTCGAGTTGAGGTGCATCGATTCTGGCCACGAAACTGTCCAAGTACTTGCTAGTTCCTTGATATTTGAGGCACGTGAGAGCCGGGAGAACATTGCGTTCCCCTAATGGCGGAGGCGAGTCAAGGTAGCTCGGGCGGTGGCGGAAGGAGAGGAAATGGAGTGAAAGTGATCGCAGTTGGGTCATCTCGGACACAGAATTCGCAAATGCCTCTGGGGAAATATACCCAGAAAGAGGAATTTCGTGGAGCTGGAGGTCTACAAGGTCATGGCAGAGTGAAAGTAGCGGCAGGAATGAGTGAAAGGCAATCCTGGTGGAGTGGAGAGTACGGAGACGAGGGCCCCACCGAAAGGTGCTGGGCAGAGTCAGCTGCATGGCATCTTGGGACAAAAGAGCGAGTTCTTCTAGTTCCGAAAACGGATCAGAAATTGCGGAAAGTTTTTCAAGGAGGGAGCTTGTGACGGTGAGGCTAATGGAGATAATACGAGCAGAACGCTTTAGTGCTGCAATAATATGATCGTCGTCCTCGGGTGTAGGGGTGCAGCGATTTGGAACCCCCCCATATTGCACGGTGATGGGAAGGGCTGGCCAGCAATCTAGGTTCTTGAAAACAGGTGTTCCATACGTACAGTAGAGTTGAAGATTTAGACCCAGAGGTGATGTAAGTACGGTCTGTCGCCATCTTTGGCACACCCACGTAAGTGTGGGCCAATCTTGTGGATTTTCGTCCAGATAAAGACGAAATATGTCAAGAAGGATATCATCCGAGAGTGTCTCAAATGTGACCTGCTGGGAAAAAGACCCTACTCCACAAGTTAGCGAGTAGTGGCGGCGTCGCTGGACATACATCGTACCAGTTCCACCTCGTTCATTTATATGACACTGCCGTTCATATTCCACCACCAAGGGATGGCCAGAAAGCCGGTATGATACCAACAGTGACACTACAGCCTCCCTCAATAGCGTGTGACGTGGCCTAGGCTGCGATATGGAGAGCTTTTGCAGGGCAGGTAGCACAGATTTGGGTCGCCCATCTGGTAGCTGCAAAGAACGCACGATGTTGTTGGAGAGGTTTCCAGAAACATGTAACCACTTGACACTTATGAACGAGCTGATATAATCCAGCCATCGTTCAATATAAAGAGAATCTCCCTCAGGCTGGTTCGATGGTCGCTGTACACTTATGCGTAGATCCTCCACGTTGAAAAGGAAAGCTGAAAACTGATATAAGATCCGAGCCAAGATGATTAGCTGCTCGCTTAATGGCTTGCGGTGTGATTGGAGTTTAAGGCAAGTACGATCTCCTGGCCGTGTCAAAGAGATAGAGGTGGCATGCTCGGAAGATAGAATATCTGCTCGACGAGGTGACTTGTGCGTTCCTATCCGATTAAGGAATTTGCAAAGTTGGGAAAGATCGAAGTTAGATTTCGCGACGAACGTGACTTCAATATACTCCAGAAGAGGAGTATCGATTCTGGCGACGAGGCGTTCCAAATACTCGGTAGTACCTTGAAAATGAAGGTGGATAAGAGCAGGGAGAATAACCCGTTCCCTGGACGGTGACGGTGGGGTAAGGTGATTGCTGGTAGAAGGGAAATGAAGTGAAAGCGATTGAAGCTTGACCATCCCGGAGAAAGTATTCGTGAGCGCTTCCGGTGGGAAACACGAAGGGTCGAGAACTTCATGAAGGTGGAGGTCTACAAGATTCTTAGAAGAACAAAGAAGCTGAAGTAGTGAGGGAAAGGTGATCCCGGTTAAGTTGAGACGACAAAGGCGTGGGCCCCACTGAAAAGTGCTGGGCAATGTCAGCTGCGCGCCATTTCGAGACAGGAGAACGAGATCTTCCAGTTCCGAAAATGGGCCCTCGATTTCAGATATCTTTTCCAAGAGCGAGCTTGTGACGGTAAGGCATATGGAAGAAACGCGATCAGACCGCTTGAGTGCGGCGGTGACATTGTTCTCGTCCTCGAGAGCCGGCGGATCAGACGCGGGTGATTCCCCATACTCCACCACGATAGGCAGGGCGGGCCAGCAATCTAGGGCATCCAGTACCGGCGTTCCGTGGGTAAAAAACAGTTGAAGCCGCAGAGCTCGTTGAGACTCAAAAACGATATGTCGCCACTTGCGACATATATGCATGAGCGTAGGCCAATGTCGTGGTGTGGCATCCAAAAAATAACAAAAAATCTTCAGAAGGACTTTGTCGGAAAGCTTCTCAACCGCGATTTGTCGAGGAAAGGAACAAGTCGTCGAGTAGGGCAGGCACTCCACGGATGATGTGGCGCTGCTTGGGCATTGGCTTGGTGTAGCAATGGGTTGGGGCGTCACCGTCGATACGAGTCGATCACCAGCGCGTCGGAGTCTATAGAGATTCGCGACATACACTGTTACCTAGCGATTTTAGCTACAAGACGCTGGACCACTTACTTGAGAAATCGCATGATGGGAGAATGAACGAAGCAGCTGCTAGAGTGTCCTTATTAAGATAATAACGCCGCCAGTCAGCTGCACACCAGTGGGGCATAGGGGATGGCAGGCTGACACGCGGCATACACGCGACAGGGTGATGATGTACTGCATATGTACCCATAACACTGTCAGTGCCAGGGAAAGCCAACGTGCGCAGTGCCAGATATGTGAAGGTCTATTATTATATTGCAACGAAGGTGGAAATCACCATTAGCTATAACGACGAGTCGAGCCGACTACAACGTTGAAATTTGGAGGAACTCCGGCTTTCAACGTTTCAACTTGGAACCCAGGTTCTCGGACATGTCCGAACCGACAACTTGAACATGCGAACGGCAAGACATCGGCCCGGGGACAATGACCGTGTTCGACATTCTACCATGTCTACCTCCGCTCCCCACTGCACGTCCCCGTCCTGCAATACATCTACAAGGCACTGCAAGGTCCTTTCGCAGCTCTTCTGAGCTCAGTCCACCGAGATTATGCGCGGAGCTATATGGGGGCGGAGCTTGCGGTATGAATCCCAACTCTTCCAGGCGTCCTGATTCATAACACCGCGATGCCCGATTCCATTTCCTCCGAGTCTCACACCTTTATTGTAAGAACAGCACCCGCCCAGCCCACCATACGCTTGCCTTCAAGTTTGGCCCAACCTCTGCTTGCCTTTCTCTCGATACCTCAACACCATCGACAAGTCGACCGATGTGTGCTACTCGCGATTCCCGCACAGTAAAGCGTCACACCTGGACTCAGAAACACTTCGCACCTCATCTCATCGCTAGCGCTTGGGCTGGTCGGCTCGCTTGTTCGCAGAGCACGATAAATCCCCTACACCAGAAGGTCCAGAAGTATCCGCCGGGCGTCGACCTTCCTAGCTCCGCCACTGGCGCTGCCTTTCGCTCCTACACGAGATCGTAGCAGCCCAGACTCGCGACTGCTGAAATGTCGTTAAAAACGCTACTCATACGTCGACAGCCCACTACACCTCCAATCCTCACAGACTGTGCCTTCGCAACGAGTAGGCCGAGAGACTTAAACGGTGGTGTCACGTTACCGTCGCCTACCCTGATGCTCGGAGAACCTCCGCTTGGTCCTCAAAGACAACTTCCCTTGGCTTCGCGACGAGGTGGCCGACAATGGCGTGTACTGTCACGATCCGATCGAGAGCCAAGATTATCGTACTTCCGGCTGTCGCCATGTCTAAGCCGCTTGTCATGAAGGCGTTTCGCAACGGCGGCGGTAATGCGTTTTCCCATGCGTTCTTAATCACTCCGGATCGTTTCGATAGATTTGATAAAGGTAGCAATGCAACGGCTGCACATCTGCATGTCGCGCCAGTCAGGCTTCGGAAATGGTGTCGTTGGTTTCAATCTCGGACTGGTTTCTGCCACGTTGGTCAGATGTCCAACGGGTTAGTCGTTTGCCTCAGAAGGTAAGAGTAACGTGCCAATCTCATCTTTGCCTGGTGGATATGTCAGACCGCTACGTGGTTGTGTGAGCGTTTTGCAGCTGCGTTGGGGAGATGCGCAGAATCCCACGAAGGCATTGAAAAAATCTAACAGACTTTTACATTTTTACTGAGCTTGAGGAGTCGGCGCACACAATCACACGCACATAGCGGTATTTTACACCCCAACCACAGGCGAGATACTTTCCTTTTTTCTTCGTCACGTCGCTTTCTTTTGTATAGTTGACCTTTTGAAAGTGTGTATGCTACAACTATGTGTGCTGATCTACGTCACGCGCACGTTCTGAGCTGCTTTTCCATTGCCATTCTGTAAGCGGTTGTACAATCTGTGTTCTATGGACTCTTTGCAAGAAATTCGCCCCTCCCACACATATCCGCATGCACGAGACTCACAAACCCACGACCTGAACATTATCCCTCAGACCCGTATCACCTCTCGTTCAGACCAAAGCCGACAACGTAGCGCTCTGATTAGGCGCATTCCTAACATCCGGGTCAGCAAGAGGCAGAGCAAATGTGCTGAGGACATACTCCCGAAAGGCCATTCCAAACACACCGTAAGGGTTGACAGCAGGGAGCGGAGCTGCCGCAATACATACCCCGCTCGGCGCAGTCGTACTTGTGTCCCATTAACAACTGCTCGGGGCACACTGCTGCGTATGCTACAGCAGGAAGGGCGACGAGGAGAGTAAGAGTTGAGAAACGCATCGTTGACTAGGGATTAAAACACAAGAGTTCGTAATGTCGCCTCCTTCTGCAGCGCCCCTATTTTATAGCATTTCTCCAGCCACGTTCGGGCGCCTTAGAGGTTGAAAATAGTCGAAAAAATAGTTGCAAGACGTCGGCGCAACGCATTAAACCGCAGTTCACGACACCAGACCTGTGCGCAGACAGTTATCAGGTGATTCGAATAATTGCTGTGGGAGTAAGATTAAGTACTTCGAATACAATATGCGGCGAATTCGGTTCCTTGAATAAAGGAGGTGTCAGACTAGCTATATGAGCGATCAGCATTGTGGGCGCAAAGCGCACCTCGCTTTCAGCCACCTATGGAGAACCTTCATATAATTTTGGTACAACAATGCTGTAGCACGAACGCAATGCCAGAGTGCTAAGCCCAGCAAATGCAACACGACTCCCAATGGCGTGTCATGTTGTATCGTTTCGAGAACGAAGAAAGGGAGGGAGATGAGAATTCGAATTCGAAACGCTTTGGACAGGATGGCGAGGAAGAGATTGCGTCATACACACATCAGGTAAGTAGTGAATGCGTAGCCCTGCAAAAGTTCACATATGGCCCGACAGTGAGACCCATCCCTGGGAACTGGGAGAGACGACGAAAGGAGCCTAGACCTTCACGAGTCTTGTTTCTCGTTATCTGGAAGCGACATAATTCGGTACAGTACAGTCGTGCAGTCGCGAAATGAAGGGGGCGTCATCATCATGGGGTTTTGAGAGAAGCATGTGTTAATGGCCGAGCAACGGCGTGACGCATGACATGCATGACAGCTGATAATTACCCAGTCAGAGCTTGAAGCTGGGTAGTTCGAAGCTCTACGGGCCCCTTGATAAGATGCGGGCCAGAATATCAACCAACAAGTAACAAGCAGGAGCCGATATCCTCCATTCGCCGCTGTCGAGGGAATTTCGGTAATGATATGCCGTGGTGATGAAACCCTCTTCTTCATAACCCAGACTCAGCGTCAACAGAAGTGATGCCAGCAAAATCCTGGCCGGCCACGTTCTCCTATCTTGCCTCCATGGATGCGGTAAGATATCCAGACGACTCACCCCATCGTAGTGACTGGCCGCTATGCCCAGGGCCCCAGTTACTGTTCCAAAACCTGCAGGATCTTACCTGAAGCCTGCGTGACGCACTCCGCTAGGCAATCAACACTTCAGAACAAGGCGATTTCAGCGAATATGCAACACGAAGGACGCCTCGTAACAGCCTATGACGACAACATTAGTCGACGGGAGAGAGTAACCAAACGCGAATCCCTCAAAAGGCCAATCATCACCATTTTCTCATCGAACCAAGTAGGGAAACTGAGTCGCATTGGCTTCAGAGGATATCTCTATCTCGACTTCCCAAGCGTAATCGCCATCCTGGAAGGGCGAGCGTGGGCCGGTTGGCACGCGAAAATTGTCGGTGCGACTCAGGTTGGCGCAGGCGCCGAGTGGGGAGTGATGAGGCTTCCGAAATACTCGCCTCTGTGACCACATTTGTCGGGTGAAGAGATCCGCGAAGAAGGTATTGAGGGGATCCAGGTATGTATATAAAGTTCGATACGGGCACTTGAAGGGATGACATCGTCTCAGTCTGGGGGAACCGGGTTCGACGACTGCACGTCACTGACGCACAGGAGAAGGCGTATCAAGCAAAGATTGCAATAGAACGTAATTTTTCACCTGAGCGAAGCCAAAAATAGCGAGAATATTGTATTGCGCGGGAGGAAAAATGAAGTTTCCGTGGTTCCTCCGGGAGCCTGCCTTCGATGCAGCTAACAATTAGAGTCGGGGCGAATGGAGTGATATTGGGCGGAAGAGGCGGACTCACTGCGGAAGCTCACGAAACGCTCACGAAACGAAAGCTCGCGAACGTATGGACTTGAATGCAAGAATTCTTTCTTACTGTAATGACGTCGCAGCCGGTGAGTTGGTTGAGCTATTACAATAGGCGGTCCATCAGTAATAGTACAGTACTCAGGCTATAATCGCTGAGGCAGCCTTTTACTTCAGAAAATAAGAGAGACATGCCCTTTTCCTGGAGGATGCGTCAGACCACTATATGGCTCTGCAAGAGTTTTTACCAGCTGCCTTGATGCGCAGACCATGAAGTCGTTGAAAATAATAATAGCGACTAGTTCCACCATTTTTGATCCGTTCTGCGTCGGGCTTACCAGGCTGTATCGAAAATTTGATATTCCTTCGAGCAAGCCCCTTGCGGACAAACACAACCTCTTGCTTATTTTCTCTCTCTTCTCTCTTCTATCTTTCCTCACATCACCCGCGAGCAACCACGACCAACATGTCCTAGCCAAGGCGATCCTGCAGTCCAAGCCCGACCCCTGCCCCGTCCAAGGCGCAAACGGCAACTTGAAGACTGCTAGCGCACGCACGCGCATCCATGGGCCCTACCTTGCCATCCCTCCGACGCTGCACAGGGGTTCAGTATCACCTCTCCCTGCCCTGTGGGCGGTCTCCCTAGCGACGCCCGACTAGCATAAGTGGCCCTCCCATCCGATTTCCACCTCCCTTCCCTCTTGAATTTTTTTTGCCATCGCTCGCTTTACGTCCCTTTGTTTGCCCAGCTAATGCGATCCATCAATGGGTTCAGAAGTTCTATTCATTATGAAGTCACGCTTGTGAGCAACTATCTTTACATCTGAGTCGTCATCAGCATCGCCAACACTGCCGTCTTCTCACGTAGGAAGAGATGGCTACTGCCTCTCTCGACGTCAATTTTAAGGAGGAACTCAGTGCCATTGAGCAATGTGGGTATTCCTTCCCTCTCATTCTCATTCTCATGATCTCACCTTTCCCCCAGGGTTCAAGGTTCTCTCCAAAGCTGAGCGCACAGCTGCCGTCACTTGCCTTGAACATTCCAATCAAGTCCAGATCCGTCTTCTTCATCACCGTCCTACAACTTGAACAAATCGTCGGCCTCATGACTGCTCTTCTGCGCCCGGCCGTCGGGTGTTCCATGCCGAGTCGGATGGAAGCCAAATTTGCCACTATGAATTTCAAGTCTCCTGGACTCAAGTCCAACATGCCCAGTTCCCCCTTCGCCCACACCTTCAACATCAGCGCCACGAACCGCCAATAGCTAGCCTTCGACTCGCGCTCCTCCTTTCATCTCCGGATTCCGCCAATTCTGTCGGCAACCCAAGCGACGCCGCGGCGACCCTCGCTAACAGCGCGCTAAACTCAAAGCCGTTAGCAACGCCGCACATCGTATATATGCGCCAGTGCTAGCCTCAAGCACAGCCGAACGCGGTACATGGGCTAGCGTCTGCTCACTTGGCCAGGTCGCAGAGCGCGATAACTCCCCACTCAAGATATTTCCGTCGAGCCTAGGTCTTCCCGTCCACAGAGCACCGACTTCTCTAGCGTCTCCAGCAGTTTAGCTTTGCACTCTCCCCGCCCGGGCGCGGTGCCTCCCTCGACAGACATTCCCCCGCCATGGGCGACAGCTGGGCGAGCATGGTGAATACGCCGCTCCTACCCATGTTCCAAAAGTCGTCGATGGCAAACAACAACGCCACGCGTCACGGCCAGACAGTTGACCTCGCTGCCGCCAAATTGAACGGACTTATACCGCGGCGGAAACGTCCCGCGCCTCGACGGACCGGAGAAGTTCCGCCAGTCCTCCAAGGACCACGTGCACGGCAAGCCTCAACAATATCGTAATCAACAACGGCGTGTGCGGCGGCGACGGCGACCTCATTTCTGGCAACACGCACTTGGCGTCGGTCGTGTCTCGAGTGCCTCTTCGAGAGGAGGCAGTCGCAGCCTGCCAGGCGGCAGCAATAACGGGTCCGGTGCACAAAGTCCCGCACTCTCGAACACCTCTCGATGGCCGCCGCACACCAACAAGCCACGCTAACAGGTCTCGGTGCGGGCGTTGGCGGGTTCGACATCGGACTAGGCTCACTCGGACTAGGACTGGGCGGTTTCGGGGGTTGCAGCGCGGCTTCGGTAAGAATAATCGACTCCGCAGCGGACGGTGCCGGTCCGGAGGCCACTCGCCCAGTCTCAGGGCCAACAGCAAAAGCGGATCGTCATCCGCAGGCAACAGCAGCGCGAAGAAAGATTTCGACCCGGCGGTACTGAACGACGTAGCTGGGTGGCTGCGCACGCTCAGAATGCACAAGTACACGCCGAATTTCAAGGGTATTTTGTGGAAGGAAATGGCGGTTATGGGCGATCAGGTACTCGAGGTGCAGGGCGTTACCGCGCTTGATGCACGTAAGAAAATGCTCAAGACGTTCGAGGTAGTGAAGAGGAAAATGGGTGATCCGACAGCGCGGCTTGGTGGACTGGCGCCCTCTTCGGCTTCGACGCTGGGTAGCTCGGCTGGTAACGGTGGTGGGATGCCCTCGGCGTGAAATATAACCTTTTTAACAAACAGGATTCCCCATTTTTTTTCGGTTTATTCGCCTTTTGTGTTCCGATGTTCGCTCGCGCGTTTACTTAATGTTGGGGCAGCTATCCAACTTTCACAGGAATATGAACAAGCCCCTGTCGATTGGAATTACTGTAGACGCCTCAGGCACGTCTCATGCATAACAGGCAACCAATCAATATTGTTATTGTTATCTTGTAGTACATATAACGCGTGAAGACAACCATCTCCGTGCTCGTGTCCGTATCAACTCCGGAAAAAATGAATACAAAAATACAAAAAGCGAGGAAAAAAAGGGAAGAATTCGGGGGAATTCTGCCCGTGGAGTCGTAGACCGTGCTATCGTGTCTATGTGGGGAACAAGTATGTACGATTCGACGAAGGCAGACTGGGTGTCGTCAGGGTTCGGGTGTCAGAATCCCTGGAGATTGCGGGTGCGGCGAAGTGACCATAGGGGAGGATGCGGCGATGTCGGACGCACGGAGAGAACTGTGCAGCTTAAGGCGACTTTCAAGTTGGGAAGGGGAGTAACGTGGCGAACGAGGACTCCAAAGGAGTGGATCGTTGAGCGCAACTTCAGGGTGTTCAATGTCGAGGTGCTCCCGAAATAGATCATTGTGTCCTGTTGTCCACTGGAAGTCGGCACAATGCAAGCACATGACTCGGTACGCATGTCTGTCTTCAAGGTGAAGATCGAGTCCCTTCGGCTGCCTGAAACTGGAATAACAGACGTGGCACTGAAATAATGGCACATTAACTTGTACGGGTCGGCCAGAGAGCGATCGCAAATTGATGAATGACAGTAAAGCATCCCACGACAGCTCATTCATCTCCATAGGATTCTCCACACTAAGATGACGCAGGGCAGGAAGCAGAGTTGTCTCCCCATCTGCTCGACTCAGAGCACATATAATGCCTTTCGTAAGTTTCTCAGCCACCTGAAGTTCTCTTGCGCCGTTGAAAGAGCGGACAATGTTGAGCCATTGTTCACTGGCCACATCATCATGCACACTTGACGATTGGGTCGCATTGGTCCTTAGCTCTTCTACACGAAATAGGAATGGGGAAAATTGATGACAAACTTGAGCCATACAGGCTAGCTGCCGGTCCAACTGCTCGCACGATATTTGTAATTTAAGAGGTGTAGAGGTGCTTGGGTTGGTGAAGGAGATGGAAATGGCATGCGAGGAGGTTTCAATACCTGCCCGACTGAGCGATGTCTGCACTTCTATTCGTCCGATAAATCGGCCAAGTTCCGAAGCATCCATTGTGGGTTCATGTTGGGCAAAGAATGTGATATCAATACCCCCGAGACGAGGTGCATCTATCCTAGCCACGAAGGTGTCTAAGTACTTGCTAGTTCCTCGAAATTTAAATCGTGTGAGCGTGGGAAGAATAATGCGTTCCCCTGATGGTGGAGGCAAGGAGAGGTAGTTTCGGCGGGAGGGGAAGGATGGGAAGCCGAGTGAAATAAACCGAAGTTGGGTCATGTTGGACAAGGCCTTCGCGAACTCCTCTGGAGAAAAATATCCTGCATCAGGAATGTCTGGGAGCTGAAGATCCACGAGGTCTTTGCAAGGTGAAAGCAAGTGCAGGAATGACGGAAAGGCGATCCTGGTAGAGTAAAGAATACGCAGGTGAAGGCCCCACCTAAATGTGCCAGGGAGGGTTAGCTGCATGTTATCTCGGGGCCGAAGAATAAGTTCATCTAGTTCCGGAAATGGCTCAGAGATTGTGGAAAGTTTTTGCAGGAGCGAGCTGGTTATGGTGAGACTGATAGAGCGAACACGAGCGGATTGCTTCAGGGCGGCAATGATATTGTCCTCATCTTCTGGAGCCGCCGGATCGAGACTTGGAATCCCCCCGTATAGTACGACAATAGGCAAGGTTGGCCAGAAATTTAGAGCCTTCAAGACGGGCGTTCCATGCGTACAGTGGAGTCGAAGATTTAAGCCTAGAGGCGAGCTCAATAGGATCTGCCGCCATCTTTGGCACACGAACCCGAGCGTCGGCCAAAATTGCGGAGTGGTATCCAGACAATGACGAAATATGTTGAGAAGGATATCGTCGCAGTGCTGTGAAAATGGACCTACTCAAGATGAAACCGAGTTAGTGAGTAGCGGTTCTAGCCCTGGCGATATACTGTACCTGTTCCATGTGGTTCACTAATGTGCTGCAGCCGTTCGTATTCCACAGCTATAGGACGGCCAGACAACCACCGTGAGATCTTAAAGGACACCACGGCCTCCCTCAAAGGCAAATATCGTGGCTCAGGTTGCAGTATGTAGAGCTTGTGTAGGGCAGGTAGCGCAACTTTGCGTTCCCCATAACTTGAAGGTGCTAGTCGCAAGGAACATACAATATCCGTCGAGAGGTTCCCAGATACAAGTAACCACTTGACACCTGTGAAAAAGTTGATAGGCTCTAGCCATTGTTCACTATAAAGACCATCCTCTGGTCTTGATGGTCGCTTCGCACTGATGCGTAGATCCTCCACATTGAAAAGGGAAGCAGAAAAATGAACGCAGAATCGAGCCATGAAGAATAGCTGCTCGCTTAATTTCTTGCAGAATAAGTGGAATTTAAGGCACGAAGGATCTCCTGGCCGTGTCAGGAAGATGGATATGGTGCGCTTACAACATAGAATATCCGCTCGACGATATGACTTGTGCATTCCTATCCGATCGGTGAAGTTGCGAAATTTACTGGAAAGATCGAAGTTAGATTTATTGAAGAATGTGACTTCGATATCCCTCAGAAGCGGAGTGTCGATTCTGGCCACGAGGTGCTCCAAGTACTCGGTACTTCCCTGAAAATTAAAGCGGGACAGAGAAGGGAGGACAACGAGTTCCCCGCGCGGTGGCGGTGGGGTAAGTTGATTGTCGGTAGAAAGGATATGGAGTGAAAGTGATCGGAGCTGGACCATTCTGGACAGGGCAGTCGTGAGAGCTGCTAGTGGGAAACTTAAAGGATCGACAACTTCGTGGAGGCGAAGGTCTTCAAGATTCATGGAGGAATAAAGAAGCTGAGGTGCCAGTGTGGGAAAGGTGATGCTAGTCAAGTGGAGACGTCGAAGGTGTTGTCCCCACTGAAATTCGTTGGGCAAGGTCAGCCGCATATCATTTTGAGACAGAAGGATGAGGTCTTCCAGTTCCGAAAATGGCCTGTCGATTGCGGATAACTTTTCCAAGAGCGATCTTGTGATGGTGAGGCATATGGAAGTAACGTACTCAGACTGTTGGAGCGCGGCCACGATATTGACCTCGTCCTCGGGAGCTGGCGGATAGAGCACTGGAAATCCCCCAGGCATGGTGGGCCAATACTCCAGAGTTTTCAGAACTGGCGTCCCGTGTGCAAAAAACAGTCGAATCGGCAGAGCTTGTTGAGAGTCAAATACGATACGTCGCCATTTGCGACATATATGTATGAGCGTGGGCCAACTTCGTGGAGAGGAATCCAGAAAACAACAAAATATGTTCAGAAGGACTTCGTCGGATAGCTTCTCAATTGTGATTTGTCGAGGAAGGGGGAAAGACGTCGAGCCTGAGTATGCCAGTGTCAGGCACTCAGCGGATGATGTAATGCTACTTGGACACTGGCTTGGTGCAGCAATGTGTTGGGAGGCCACTGTTGGTGCGAGGAGAGCACGGAGATGTCTATTAAGACGTTCGCGACATACTGTGTCACCCGCAGTCGAGGATGAAGGATGCTACTAGTAGACCACTTACTCTAGAAAGTGCATGATGCAGTGGGAGAATGAACGGGTAGCTATTGCCGCAGGGGTATTCTTGGGTGGAATATAACAGTGTCACTCAGCTGAACAACACTTGGGGCAGGGGACGACAGGCTGACACGCAGCATACACGTGGTTTCGTGATCGCGTGCTCGATGATATTGTCATGGTCTGCTCATTGGGTCTGCTGGATATTTAGAAAATACTAGACTCGTAGTGCATAAGATGAAAAACACATGGCACTGGTAATTGTTATTTCTAACAACAGACCCACCACCGACTTGTTGTCAACGTGGGAGCGCTTTCCGAGTCCAAGTCCGAGTCGCAGCATTTAGTACTACAGTAAGAAGAACGAGCCTCGGAACGAGCACTGTATCTTTGGTTAAGATGCTCGACCAGTTGCTCAGACATGTCCGAATCCCCCATCACCGGACTCCGCCAATGCGGATCCTTTCACGGCTCTTCTGAGCCCTTTCCTTTCGATAGAAAACTCCAACGCCATCGACTCGGAAAAGCACGCCGCTACCCTCACCCAACAGGGCATCGCACCCGAAACCGACAACACCTGCCTCATCTCAGCACCATTACCTGGTTCAGTCGCCTCGCCTGGCTGCAGAGCACGGTAGATACAATACACCGGATGTATCCCCCAAGCACAAGTCGACCCGACTGCTGTGAGCTGACCTTCGATACCCAACGGCCGCCGCAACTAACGGTGGCGTGTATGGCACTGCAATGGTGGTGATGAACATGCCACTCTAGCAGGCATCAGGATTTCACTTGGCAACTTCAAACTTTTCAAATTTCAACCCCAGCAGGAAGTCGGGTGAACGAGAGAGAATACAACCAAATCGAGACAAATGAAATTGAATATCGTTAATTACGTAGAACTTCTCTCAATGTTTGGAGTCATTCGAATTTTTAAAAGCAGACATATGCATGTCCTTTCCCGAACGAATTACAAAATAGTCACGTAAAATGAGGACGATTGAACTCAAATACGACCAATTTGGCGACCAACCGACCATTCATGCTCACGCATTTGTAATTATCTACAGTAACGCGGTTCACTACATAGATCCTACTACCATATGCAATCCATAGCAACCTCCTCTCGTTTCCTCTCACCCTCCCTTGCGCTCTCCCCTGCTCCATACCTCGAGTTATATTGTACTCTTTGGAGTAAGTGTCTGGCGTGCGATGTACATTAGGTCTCAGACACGCCGTGTGCAAAACGGGCAATCACAATTTATCTCGTAGCACACTGCTATAATGGCACGCAAAGACAAAATAATATACATACCCCAAGTCACTGGCATCCCGAACAAAAGAACAGAAAGAGGACCAAGAATCCAAAAAAATGAACAAGGAACTGAGGTTTGCTATCCGTAGACTGTGCCACTATGGAATATCTTTGGGAAACGAGCCCGGTGGCGGATGTGCGAAATATTCGACCAGGAGGAGAGATAGCGTGGTTATCGTTAGGTTAGCCCACGCCAGGAACCCTTCCAGTGTCACAAGCCTCTGTTGGGAGAGACTGTGGTAGAAGATGCGATGACCTTTGGTGCGAGCAACGAAGTGTGTCGGTGACGGAGGCTTTCGAGCTCCAAAGCGCTGGGATCTGCTGACAAAGGATTCGAAAGAAGGGGGTCCGTGTGCTCAACTTCAGGGTGCATTATTTTGAGGTGGGTCCAGAATATATGATCGTTTCCCGGAGAATACACCGACTTTTTGCAATGGGAACACATCATTCGGAACGCATGCTTGTGTGCAAGGTGGAGATCGAGTCTTGGCTGCTGGGAAAAACGGGCATGGCAGATGTGGCACTGAAGTAATGACACATTACACGTCACGGGGCGACCAGAGAGCGATCGCGAGGTTATAAATGAGTGTAAAGCATCCCACAAAGGCTCATCCACCTCCACCTCCATAGGTTTCTCTACGCGAAAAATACGTAGGGTAGGAAGCACAGCTGCGTCCCCCCTGTCGGCTTGGACCAGAGCACCCAAGATGCCTGTTGTAAGTTCGTTAGCCATCCAAAAGTCTCTTGCGCCGCCGAATGAGCGGACAAGTTCCACCCATTGTTCGCCAGCCACGTTCTCCTGCCCACTTGGCGATTGGGTCGTACCGATACGTAGCTCTTCTACACGGAACAGGAATGAGGAAAATTGGTCACAAACTTGAGCCATGCAGGACAGCTGCCAGTCTACCTGCTTGCACGATATTTGTAATTTAAGGGGGGTAGAGGCGCTCCAATTGGTAAAGGAGATGGAAATGGCATGCGCGGAGGTTTCAATATATGCCCGCGTGAGCGATGTTTGCACTTCTATCCGCCCGATGAATCGTCCAAGTTGCGAAGCATCCATTGTGGGTTGGCAAAAGAATGTGATATCAATGTCGCCGAGACACGGTGCATCGATTCTTGCCACGACAATGTCCAGGTATTTGCTAGTTCCTCGATATTTGAATCGGATGAGAGCGGGAAGAACAATACGCTCCCCTACTAGTAGCGGTGGAGCCGAGCTAAGGTAGCTCCGGCGGCGAGGGAAGGAAAGTAAATGAAGTGTAAGTGATTGAAGTTGGGTCATCCCTGACAAAGCATGTGCAAATTCTTCCGGAGAAAAATACCCAGTACTGGGGATTTCGTGGAGCTGAAGATCCACGAGGTGCTGGCAAGGTGAGAGCAGCTGCGGGAATGAGGGACTCGGAAAGGCAATCCTCGTCGAGTGGAGAGTACGAAGGCGAGGGCCCCACTGAAAGGTACTGGGGAGCGTCAGCTGCATGTTATCTCGGGACAGAAGAGTAAGTTCTTCGAGTTCTGAAAATGACTCAGAGATTGCGGAAAGTTTTTCAATGAGGGAACTGGTGACGGTAAGGCTGACGGAGCTAACACGACCAGATTGCTTCAGCGCAGTAATGATATTGTCATCGTCCTCGACGGCTGGCGGATCGAGATTTGGAACTCCGCCATACAGTACGACAATAGGAAGGGTTGTCCAGCAACTTAGAGCCTCCAAAACTGGCGTTCCGTGCGTACAGTGGAGTCGAAGATTTAGACCCAGAGGTGATGTCAGGATAATTTGTCGCCATCTATGGCACACCTCTGCCAGCGTAGGCCAAATGCGCGGAGTGACATCCAGACAATGACGAAAAATGTTGAAAAGGATGTCGTCGGAGAGTATCTCAATCATGACCTGCTGAGAAAAACATCCTACTTCAAACAAGTCAGCGAGTGATGGTGGTATAACTGGGTATACATGTACCTGTTCCATGCCGTTCACCTATTTGGCGTAGTTGTTCATATTCCACCTCTATAGGATATCCAGAAAGCCGGCGCGAGACCATTAATGATACGACCGTCTCCCTCAGAGGCGCACAGCTTGGCCCAGGCTGTTGTATGTAGAGTTTTTGCAAGGCAGGTACCACAGCTTTGCGCAGGTTTCCTGGTTGTTGCAAAGCATGCACAATATCTATTGAGAGGTTTCCAGCGACATGAAGCCACTTCACGCCTGTGAATGACTCGAGAGATTCCAACCATGGTATTCGATCAAGACTATCTGCCCGTATGGGTAGTCGTGTCGCGCTGATGTGTAGATCCTCCATATCCACAAGCAAAGCTGGAAAATGGATAAGAATTCGAGAAATGGAGGATAACTGCTCGCTCAATTGCTCGCAGAATATTTGGAATTTAATGCAGGTCGTAGGTCCTGGCTGTATGAGGGAGAGGGAGACGGCACTCTCAGAAGATTCAATACGCAGTAGACGGTGCGACCTGAGCATTTCAGTCCGATCGACAAATTTGCTAAGATTCGAAAGGTCGGTGATGGAATCGATGAAGAATGTGACTTCGATATCCCTTAGACGAGGGGTATCTATTCCGGCGACAAGTCCATTCAAGTATGTGGCGATTCCTTGAAAGTTGAGGCGAGCTAGAGAAGGGAGGACAATGCATCTCCTAGACGATAGGGATACACTAAAATAATCGGAGGTGGGAGGGAAATGGAGTGAAAGTGATCGAAGCTGAGCCATTCCAGACAAAGCATCTGTGAGTGCCTCTGGTGAGAAAAGCCAAGGATTGGGAACTTCGTGAAGCTGAAGGTCTGTGATATTTCTGGACGAATAAAGAAGTTGGGGAAGTGCGAAAAAGGTGATCCTAGTCAAAGAGAGACTGCGGAGTCGTGTGCACCACCCAAATGCACTGGGAAGGCTCAGCCCTGTCACATCTTGGGACAGAAGAACGAAGTCTTCCAGTTCCGAAAACGGCCTCTCTATTTCAGCTAGCTTTTCCAGGAGCGTGTTTGTGGCGGTGAGTCTAATAGAGGTAACACGACCAGACTGTTTGAGTGCAGTTACGATATTGTCCTCATCCACTGAATTCGGCGGATCGAGCCCTGGAGATCCCCCATACACCACGATGACGGGCAGGGTGGGCCAGCAATCAAGAAACCTCAATACAGGCGTCCCGTACGTGCAAAACAGTTGGAGACGTAGAGCCTGGTGAGAGGCAAATACGAGACGTCGCCACTTGCGACATGTATGCACAAGCCTTGGCCAAAGTGGTGGAGAATCATCCAGATAATAACGAAATATATCCAGAAGGACTTTGTTTGAAAGGTTCTCGATCGTGGCTTGTCGAGAAAGGGAAGAAGTTAGAGAGTGGTGCAGGCATTTTTCAGAAAAACGTACATCCACTTGGACACTGGCATTGGCTGAGTGTAGCAACGGGTCCGAGTCGAGGGGCGGACGCGAGTGGAGCACGGGCACTTTTATGAGGTTCGGACCTACAGTATCACCTTTGGCGGTAGAGTATTGAAGACGCTAGCTCACTTACTGTAGAAAGTGCATGAAGCGAGAATGAACGGTGCAACTGTTGTTGTTGTATCCTGTGAGAACTAAGCGACCGACGATCGTGACCTAAACAAGGACCTAAATGTATTTCCTTATCAGGTTGCATATATCAGACGCCCGCTACTTCTTCCCCTGCTCAGTTCGTCTTGTCGCGACAGAGCGTCAGCTTCAGCGCTTCTCTCACCCCACGGGAGCCACCACCCCTTTCCCTGCTTTTTTTTTACCAGAAAAAAAAATGAAGAACAAGCCTCCTGATTTATTTATTTTTCTCTCACCTTCTGTCCTCGATCGCGAGCGTACTACACAGACCATGTCTTTGCTGGGCCGACCTCCAGTCCAATCTCTTCCCTCCCCGTCGAAAGCAAGAACGCTAGCATCTGCGCGTCCATAGCCCCGCTCCTTCCCCTTGGCCGCAGCGCAGGGCTTCCGTCTTGCCTTTACTCACATGGTCACTTTTCCCAGACTTCATGGTTCTCTCCGAAGGCGAGCGCACAGCCGTTCTTTACAGACATTCACGATTCTACTCGACTGCAGATCCGCTTCTTCATCACCGTCCTGCGAAAAATGGCCAGGGCCGACCCCATGACTGCTCTTCTGAGCCTGGCCGTCGAGGGTTCCATGTAGAGTCAGATGGAGGCCAAATTTTCCGGTATGAATCTCAACTCGCCTGTACCCAGGTCCAACATGCCCAGATTCCCCTTCGCCCGCACCTTCAACACCAGCGCCACGAACCGCCGGTCACTAGCATTCGAATCGAGCTAGTCCTTCCATTCCCAGATTCCCCCAATTCCGTTGGCAACCCAAGCGACGCCGCGGCGACCCTTGCTTAAGGGCGCGCCAAACTCAAAGCTGCCAGCATTGCCACGCATCGTATATGCATACCGGCTCTCGCCTCAAGCGCAGCAGAACACGGTACATGGGCCGGCGTCGGTTCACTCGGCTAGGTCGCGGAGCAAGATAACTCCCCCACTCAAGATATTTCCGTTGTGCCTAGGTGTTCCCATCCACAGAGCACCGACTTCCCGGCATCTCCGGCAGCCCTGCTTCCCGCTCTCCACGCCCCAATGGCGGTACCTCTCTCGACAGACTCTCCTTTGCCATGAGCGACAGCTGGGCGAGCATGGCGAACACGTCACTGCTCCCCATGTTCCCGAAGTCGTCGACGGCCAACAACAACGCCATGCATCACGATCAGACAGTCGATCTCGCTGCGGCCAAGTTGAACGACCTATACCGCGGCGGCAACGTCCTGCGCCTCAGTCCTCCAAAGGCAACATGCACGACAACAGCAGCAGTTCCACCGCCGTCAACAATGGCGTCACCAACAACCATGTATACAGCGACGACAGCGATCTCATCTCCGGTCAACCCGCCCTGGCGACAGTCGTGTCCCAAGTACCTCATGTTGCAGTAGCAGCCTGCGGAACGGCGGCGGCAGCAGTAACTGGTCCGGTGCACAAAGTCCCGCACTCTCGAACACCTCCGGCCGTTTCGGCGACAGCGACGACGGCAGCAGTGCGATGGCCGCTGCACTAGCAGGTCTCGGTATGAGCTTAGGCATACCCGGCTTAGGCGTGCCTAGTGACTCACTAGGCACGCCTAACGGGCTCAACATAGCGCAACTCCCACAGCCGAACGGGATAAACGTATTCAACATGAATATGCTGGGCATGGCAAGTCTCAGCGCGAGGGGAATATCGCCGGAGGCACAGCACCTTCCTGCGCAGATCGCTGCTGCTGTGGGCGGATTCGTTTTGCAAGTCTTGCAGATGGGAATAATGGCCCGCGGCAGCCCGGGTTGGTCCAGCGGACGGAAACTGCGAAGGAGGATCCGTAGGGATGGTGGAGCGAAGAAGGACGAAGAAGATTTCGACCCGGCGGTACTGAACGACATCGCTGGGTGGCTGCACACGCTCAGACTACAAAAGTTCAGCCGAATTTTGAAGGTATGTCCTGGAAGGAAATGGTGGTTATGGTCCAGCAGGCACTTGAGGTGCACTGGCAGGGCGTTGGTGCGCTTGGTGCAGGTAGAAAACTGTTCAAGACTTTCGAGAGAAAAATAGGCATCGATGATCCGATGGCACTGCTGCTATCGCCCCCACCGTCGGGTGCGCCTGCGCCATCTTCGGCCTCGACGCTGGGATGATCGACTGGCAGTGGTGGTGGTATGCCCTCGGCGGCATGAAATATGACCTTTTTTCAAAAGCAGGATCCTCCATTTTCTTCGTTTGTTTGCCCTTTTGTGTTCGATCATGCGTTTACCAAGTACCGGTCTTCGGACTTGTGATTACTATCTAATATTTCGCGTATTTATTTCTCTTTGTATATAGGTGACTTTTTATTGTGTGTATGCACGGACGCGTCAGATCAAAATTATTGTTTTGATTTCTTTGCGAGTCTCGCCCATGGTCTCGCCTGGGGTATGATGTATTTCGCATTCGCTCTGTGTCTAGCATAAGGATTTCAATCTACTTGGACGAATCATGTGCATACTATCAGGCGATCACTCGTGTCGTCATCTCGTACATAGTCAAACATGCGAAAAAAAAACTACCTGCGTGCTCCGCGTCGTCCCTCTCGAAGAGAAGAAGAAAAATACAGAAAGATAAACGCTTGCTGCAGTGAAGTCAGCGCCATCACGTGATGTACGTGAGGTCGACGGGGACATTCCAGATATAGTCGAAGTCGAAGGTGTCCATAGCTATCTGGGAAGGCTCACAGCTATTGGGGAGTGAGGCTGTGCGATGACCTTTTGACGGTGTCTGGCGCATACGGAGAGGTGTGCCGGTCAACGAGACCGAGAAGTTCGAAATCGTAACGGAGTTACGGATTAGTTCCGAAAAGAGTGGATCGTTGCGCGCTACTTCAAAGTGTTTGCTTTTGAGGTGTTCCCGGAATAGATATCTTTGTCCCGGCTTACATTCAAAGTCGCTGCAATAGGAGCACACTGTTCGGTATGTATGCTCATCTATAAGGTGATTCTTGAGACTTTGCAGCTGTGTGAAGCTTGCATCACAGAGTGAACATGAACTTGAAAGTGTCAGTAAAACAGGACGACCGGAGAGCCCTCGCAAGGTGATGAATAAGTGTGAAGCGTTCCAAAATGCCCCCGCCATGGGTAGAGGCGTCCGTATAGAAAGATTGCGTAGGGTAGGGAGCACAGTCGTCTCAGTTATGTGCTCCCCTTCGGCTGGACGCAAGCACACATGATATCTGTCGCGAGTTCACCAGCCACAAACAAATCTCTTGCGCCACCGAAAGAGCGAACAATTTCCAGCCATTGATCACCATCGTCTTCATCACCCCCACTTGACGGTTGGGTCGTATTTATGGCTAAATTCTTGGCACGGCATAGGAAGGGAGAAAATTGGTTACAAACTTGGGCCATGCAAGACAGCTGCCAGTCTAACCGCTCGCACGGTATTTGTAATCGAAGATGCGTAGATGCGCTGGAGTCGGAAAGGGATATGGAAATGGCATGCTTGGAGGTTACAACGTCTGCTTGACCCTCCCTTCATTCTAACCACCCCCACTTATCACTCTCTCCAATTTCTCTGCGAAACCGAGCCCATCAATACTCTTGTGCAACGTTCTACCCAATTTTAGATCCGTCCCCCCATTCCCGTTCCACGAAACTTCGCCAATGCGGATTCCTTCATGACCCTTCTGCCCTGTTCAGGATGATTCCCTAAAGCTAGCTTGTAAGTGGGCATATCTCGAGTCCTCTTGACTCCCGTCGGGTTACTTACCCTTTCCTCCATGACCACTATTGAAGCACGAGCGCCACCCCGAACCGTCAATCGCCCGTCTTCAACACCACCTCTTCCCTTTCTCCGTGGTGTTGCCATTCGTTCCCACTTCAGATCGTGGTGACTTCACACTTTCCTGGGTCCGAGTCTTAGGTGAGTACCGAAGAAACCTTTCATACGTTGACGGCTCACGATATCTCCCTTCTTCACAGACAGCCGCACTCAACACGAGTATACCGGGAAAAAGCATCACAACCTCCTGCCTTGATGGCCCGATTCTTCGTTAGTTCTCTGAGTATAAAGGCTACTTCCCGATATCGATAATAGCTTCGGCGCCACGATCGACACTCCGGACGACCATGGCGCGACGGTGATGGCAGCGATCTGCTCAAGAACCAGGATTATTGTGTTTTTGACTGGAAAAAATAAATGGATTTGTTTGAGCTCGCTCATCGAGAAGGCGTAATGGCGAAGGTGGAAGGCAGTGCGTAGTCCGTGCGTGTTCCAATGCTCTCAATCGGTCTGGATCAGTTTGATAGAAGTGATAAGGTGGCATTGCAATGACTGCAGCCGCACGTCGGCATGACGTGCTAGCCAGGCGGAATAGCTTCAACCTCAGAATAGTTTCTCCCACTTTGGGTGGATGTCTATCGGGCTAATCGCGGTGTAGTAGCTCACACTAGTTGTATTGTTAGGTGGCATACTGATAGTAATAATCACTGAGATTGAAATGAGACAGTCGTTTACTTCGGACGTGATAAGAACAGAGAAAGAGAGCCAGTAGTCGCCTTACTTGCCAATGGCCTAAGTGGGTGCTGTGTGGCTGTGCAAGCGCTTACTTGGAGTCGAACAACGCGTTGCCAGTGCTTCACACTCGTTCAGCTTCTGCGCATCTCTCACCCCACGGGGACCACCACCCCTTTGCCCTGCTTTTTTTTTTTACAAGAACAAAAAACGAAAAATAAGAACAAGCCTGATTATTATTATTTTCGCACCTTCTGTCCTCGATCGAGCATACCGTGACCACACAGACCACCAGTGACATGTCTTTGCTGGGCCTTCCTCCGGTCCAATATCTTCCCTCCCCGTCAGAGCAAGAACGCTAGCGTCCGCGCGTCCATAGCTCCCGCTCCCTTTCCCCTCGGCTGCAGAGCATGCCTCTCCTCGCTCTGAATGTCCGACCAGCAGCTTCTACTAGGCAGCGCCACCTTTCCAACACCAGAATGTGAGCACCCTCTTGGTTCTTTCTCTCCCACACTTTCCGTTTTCCTACCCTACTTACCCCTTTCATTTTTTTTTCCTCACGCGCCCGCCTCACGCCCACTGTTTTTCTAGCAGACACTGTCGACCAATGTCTTAGAATTTCCATCATTATGAAGTAACGCCAGGGAGCAGCCGGCGTTTTGACCATCAAAGTCGTCATCAGCATCGCCAACACCGCGATATTCTTACTAGAAAGGGATGGGTGCTGCCTCTCGACGTCAATTTTAAGGAGGAACTCAGTGCTATCGAGTAATGTGAGTAGCATATACCCATTACATTTTGTTCTCATGGTCACTTTACCCTGGCTTCATGGTTCCCTCCGAAGCCGAGCGCACAGCCGCTCTTTACAGACCTTCACAACATTCGACTCGACTGCATATCCGCTTCTTCATCACCGTCCTGCAACAAATCGCCACGGCCGACTCCATGACTACTCTTCTGAGCCTCGCCGTCGTGGGTTCCATGTAGATATGGAGGCCACGTTTGCCAGCATGAATCTCAAGTTCAACCCAGTTTCCCCTCTGCCCACACTTTTAACACCAACGCCACGAACCGCCTGTTTCTCGCCATTGACACAAGCTCCTCCTTCCTATCTCCAGATTCTGCTCATACTGTCGACAAATCAAGCGACGCCGCGGCGACCCTCGCTCAGCTGCGCGCCAAACTCAAAGTATCAACAACGTCATTCATCGCATATATGTACCAGCCTAGCCTCAAGCACCGCAGATCGCGGCACTTGGGCTGGCATCCGTTCACTTGGCCAGGTCGCGGAGTGCGAGAACCCTCCCACACAAGATATGTCCGCCAAGACTACGTCCTTCCATTCATAGTGCACCAACCTCTCCGGCGTGTTTGGCAGCCCTACTTTTCGCTCTCCCCGCCCCGATGGCGGTGCCTCCCTCGACGGACTATCCCTCGTCATGGGCGACAGCTGGGTGAGCATGGCCGCTCCTGTCATGTTCCGGAAGCATCGACGGCCAACAACAATGTCACGATCAGACAATCGACCTCGCTGCTGCCAAGTTGAACGACCTATACGGCGGCAAGTTCCGCCAGTCCTCCAAAGACCACACGCACGACAACAACGGCAGCTCCATCGCCGTCAACGATGGAGTGACCAATAACGAGGTATACGGCGACGACGACGATCTCATCTCCGGTCAGCATGCACCAGGCGTCGGTCGTGTCCCAACTACATCTTTCGGGAGGTCGCAGTGGCAGCCTACGGAATGGTGGCGGCGGCAGTAGCTGGTCTGGTGCATAAAGTCCCTTGCTCTCCAATACCTCAGGCCCTTTGAAGGAAGCGACGACGGCAGCAGCGCAATGGCCGCCGCACACCAGCAAGCAGCAATCGGGGGCCTCAGGATGGGCGTCGGCAGGTTCAACCCTGTCTCGGCTCTCCCAGCTTAGGCATGTCGAGAGCGGGCTCAACATGACCCAACTCGCACAGATGAACGGGATGAACCCATTCGATACGAATATACTGGCTATGGTGATCCTGAACGCGACGGGCATCCCGGCTGAGGCGCAGCTCCTCGCAGCGCAGATTACACCCGCTGCAGGCGAATTCGGCCAGCCTGGCCTAGCGGTGGTGGGCATAGCAACGGGCCGGGTCGGTCCGGCGGACGCTCGCTTAGACTTGGCTTAGATGAGGCAGCGCCAATGGCAAATGGGGATCATCCGCAGGGACGGCAGCGCGAAGAAAGACGAAAAAGACGACGACGACCCGGCGGTACTGAACGCAGTCTTCACAGGCAGGGTATTTCCTGGAAGGAAATGGTGGTGATGGACGAGCAGGCATTCGAGGCACAGGGTGTCACGGCGCTCGGTGCGCGGAGGAAGATGCTCAAGACGTTCGAGCTCGTGAGGAAAATGGGCATCGATGATCCGACTCCACCACCGACTCCACCCCCGCCGTCGGGTGGACCGGCACCTTCCTCGGCTTCGACGCTGGGCAGCTCGACTGGCGGTGGTGATGGGATGCTCTCAGCGTGAGGGCGCAGCATTCACCGAAATATCTATAAATAGCTGCGCAACGCTTTTTTTCGTCTGTTCGCCTCTTTTGTGTTCACTCGCGCGTTTACTAGTACTTTACCGGTCATCAGACTCGCGATTCCTATCTAATATTTTCGGGAAACTCGTTGTCGGGCTTTTCCTTTTCCTTTTTATCTTCGTATGGGCGGCAGTAGGGGTGGGGCGTTTCTTTTCCTTACCTTTAATTCTCAAGGATTCGCTGTTTCTTACCCGTGCATATTCACACGCACAGTGTCCAACTACAAGCGAGTTTCCTACTCTTTCTCTTCGGCATCGTCGTATGTGTTTCTTTTTGCATATAGGTGAATTTTTAAAAGTGTGTATGATACAACTATATATTATGCGACTTAAGTATGCGCGATCCCTTCTGAGCAATACTGCTTTATTATCTTTGCGTGAGTCAGGCTCACTGGTGGTCCAGTCTCCGCCTCGCGTAAGCATGCGATCGGCGATATAATTTTACGGCTCGGACTCGTGTGCATAATTGGCAATCACTCTTACAGTATCGTTATCTCGTGCTATTACATAGAACGCGGGAAGACAAAATGGGCTGCGTATGCCAGAGAAAAAAATAAAACACAAAATAAAACAAGAAAGGATGAAAGCATAGTGGAACAAGGAAAACAAAGGCTTGTCATAGTGAAGGTGAAAGGGTTCGACGAAGAGGGGTTGGTATCATCATGCCAGGCTTGGATCTCGTCAGAACTCGCCTTCACTGGTTATTGGGGAGTGTGTTGCGGTGGACGTGGGAGATGGTGCGATAATGACTGACGCACTAAGAGAAGTGTGTCGGTTAACGAGAATGTCAAGTTGGAAAGGCGTTAACAAAGGCTTCGAAATGAGCGCATCGTTACGCGCAACTTCAGGGTGTTTGCTATCAAGGTGCTCTCGGAAGAGATCCATGTCTCCTGGCATATACTCGAAATCGCGACAATAGGAGCATAGTATTTGATATCCATACTTGTCTCTGAGGTGACGCTTGAGTCCTTGCTGATCTTCAGAACTTCTATGACAGATGTGACATTGGAATGATGGCGCTTTGACCTCTACAGGACGGCCGGCGATCGATCGCGAGGTGATAAATGACTGCACCGAAGCCCACGACGGCCCATACATTGCCATGGGCTTCTGTACACGAACATGACGCAGGGATGGGAGCATGTCTGTGTTCCCATCATTGGCAGGACCGAGGGCGCACAGAATGTCTGTTGTGAGTTCGTTAGACACCCAAAAGCTTTTTGCGCCACTAAACTTGAATGAGCGAAGAAGATCCAGCCATTCTTCACCATTCACGTCATCCTGCCCACCCAGCGGTTGAGTTGTATTGATCCCTAGATTGGTCACGCGGAATAAGAATGGGGAAACTCGGTCACAAACTTGAGCCATGCAAGATAACTGCCAGTCTAGCTGCTTGCACGATATTTGTAATCGAAGGGGTGCGGACGTGCTTGAGTCGGTAAAGGAAATGGAAATGGAATGTGCAGAGATTTCGACGTCTGCTTGGCTGAGCGACGTGTGTATCTCTGTCCGCTCAATGAAGCGGCCGAGTTGCAAAGCGTCAATCGTGGGTTGACTAAATAACGTAATTTCAATGTCCTCAAGACGAGGCGCATCGATTCTGCCAACAAAACTGTCCAAATATTGGCTAGTGCCTCGATATTTGAAGCAGGTGAGAGCGGCGACGACAGTGCGTTGCCCTGGTGGTGGAGGCAAGGCAAGGTAGCTCCGGCGGCGGGGGAAGGAAAGGAAATGGAGTATAAGTGATCGAAGCTGGGCCATGCCGGACAAGGCATTCGCAAACGCTTCCGGGGAAAAATACCTGGCACTAGGAATTTCGTGGAGCTGGAGATCTACGATGTCCTGACAGGGTGAAAGAAGCTGGGGAAGTAACGGAAAGGCAATCCCGACTGAGTGGAGAGTCCGAAGGCGTGGGCCCCACCGAAACGTGGTAGGGATGGTCAGTTGCATATTAGCTTGGGACAGAAGAGTGAGGTTTTCAAGTTCCGAAATTGGCTCAGATAATGCAGAAAGTTTTTTGTTGAGAGAGCTAGTGACAGTGAGGCTGATGGAGCTAACACGACCAGATTGCTTCAGCGCGGCAACGATATTGTCATCGTCCTCGGGGGCCGGCGGATCGAGATTTGGAACCCCTCCATACAGTACGACGATAGGAAGCGCTGTCCAGAAATTTAGAGCCTTCAAGACGGGCGTTCCGTACGTACAATGAAGCCGAAGATTTAGGCCCAGAGGCGAGCTCAAAAGGATCTGTCGCCATCTTTGACACACGAATCCGAGCGTAGGCCAAAATTGCGGAGTGGCATCCAGACAATGACGAAATATATTGAGAAGGATGTCATGGCAGAGCACCTCGGCGTGCTGTGAAAAAAGTCCTGCTCGAAATGAATTAGCGAGTGGTGGTCCTAGCACTGGTCATAGATCGTACCTGTTCCACGGTCATATTCCACAACAATAAGGTGACCAGACAGCTGGCGTGAGGACCTGAGTGAGACTACGGCCTCAGTCAAAGGCGCATCGCGTGGCGCAGGCTGTGGTATGTAAAGCTTATGCAAGGCGGGGAGTAAAGTTTCGCTCCGCGTGTCCAAAGCACGCACGATATCTGTCGAGAGGTTTCCAACGACATGAAACCATTTTACGCCTGTGAATGAGTTGAGAGCCTCCAGCCATGGTCCATTGTCAAGCCTATCCTTCTGTATGGAGTGTCGCGTTGCATTGATGAGTAGATCCTCTACATGGAAATGGAAAGCGGAAAATTGAGCGCAGATCTGGGCCATGAAGGATTGCTGATCGCGTAATGGTGATTGGACTTTAAGGTACGTTACGTCTCCTGGTCGTGTCAAGGAGATAGAGATGTTAAGATCAGAAACGAGGATATCTGCTCGACGATGTGACTTGTGCATCCCTGTCTGATCGATGAATGGGCGAAGTTTAGAAAGATCGAAGTTAGATTCATCTAAGAACGTGACTTTGATTTGCCTCAGAAGAGGAGCATCGATCCTGGTCACTAGGTTCTCCAAGTGCTGGGTCCTTCCTTGAAAATCAAGGCAGATCAGAGCGGGGAGAACAACGAGCTTCCTGTATGACGGCGGCTCGGTAATGTGTTTGGTGGTAGAAAGGAAATGGAGTGAAAGGGATCGAAGCTGGTCCATGCCAGACAAGGCATTCGTAAATCCGTCCAGTTGGGAACCCAAAGGACATCGAATCTTATGAAGGTGAAGGTCTACAACATTCTTGAAAGAACGAAGGAGCTGAAGTATCAGTATTTGTGCGGGAAATGTGATTCTAGTCAAGTGGAGTCGTCGAAGGCGTGGGCTGCACTGGAAAGCGCCGGGCACGGTCGGCTGCACATTTTTTCGAAACAGAAGAACGAGGTCTTCTAGTCCCGAAAATGGTCCCTCTACTGTGGATAACTTTTTCATGAGCGATCTTGTGACGGTGAGACTTATAGAAGTAACGCAATCAGACTGCTTGAGTGCGGCCACAACATTGTCCTCGTCCTCGGGAGCTGGCGGGTCGAGCGCTGGTAATCCCCCGTACCGCACGACGATAGGCAGGATGGGCCAACATTTCAGAGTCTTCAGTACTGGCGTTCCGTGGGTACAAAACAGTCGAATCTGCAGAGCTTGTTGAGAGTCAAATACGATACGTCGCCACTTGAGACATATATGCGCGAGCGTAGGCCAATGTCGTGGAGAGGCATCCAAAAAGTAACAAAATATCTTCAGAAGTACATTATCGGAAAGCTTCTCAATCGTGACTTGTCGAGGAAGGGAGAAGGTCGTCGAGTGGGGCAGGCACTCCGCGGATGATGTAACGCTGCATGAGCATTGGTTTGGTGCAGCACTTCTATAAAGCGATTCGTGGCATACAATGTCACCTTTGGTGGAGGATGAAAGAAGCTGGACCACTTACTCTAGAAAGTGTGAGGGGAGAATGAACGGGGCAGGCATGGGTGGAGTATCCTTCAAGTTATGTGGAACATGCAGGAAATGGTCAGTTAGCTGAACAGCATTTGGAGCAAAGGGGACGACAGGGCAACACGCGGCATACACTGCATCGAGATGGCGCAGCGCCCAATAACATCGCCTTTGAAAGCCAATGAGGGAAGAGACAGATTTGGGGACTATTACTAGTAACCTCTTAGACGCAACGAAGGCAGCGGTTGCTACATCTGGCCAATACGTACACTGAGCCAGCCTTTGTGTAATGTATTATTTGGAGCCCTTCTAGCAAGATCCAAAGACTTGCGACGGTTTTCCCACAGATACGGGGATTGAATGGGTGATTCGGCCACCCCTGCCGATTTTTTGAAATTGATTGTAGCAACCAAAAACAAATCAACAACCCAAATTTGGTAGGTCTCATAGGAATAACCGTTTTATAACTCTATATCAAAAATATAACTCTTATTTTCCTTAAGTTAACTGTGAACTCCTGTGAACTCCGCTTTTTAGACCGCCAAGTAAGCACTCGCCAATAATCTTGCTGCCAAGTTGAAGCTTTCGGATCTCGCGCATTCTCTGACCTGCGTGCTGAAGATATGCCCAAGCACGCCTACACGTCAACGCGTCAACCGTACTGCCCAGTGCGACCCCTCCTTTGAACCTCCCTTCATTCTGGCGACCCCAACTCATCCCTCTCTTCAAGTTCTCTGCGAATTCGAGCGCATGATACTCTTTACGCCCATATGCAACGTTCTAACCATGTTTATATCCCTTTCCCCATTCCCTTCCCCGAAACTTCGCCAATGCGGATGACCCACACCTGACCAAGAATGGTGCGTATGGTACCGTTACCTGATCAAGAGCTCAAATTACCGTGCTCGTGGAAGATGTGTCTTGTCGAGGAATCGATGTGCGGCGGCAGCGGAGGTGTGGCTGTTCTTATGTGCACTCACTCTAGATCGGTTCGAGAGAACTGATGACGATAGCATCGAAACGGTTGCAGCTGCACATCAACACACCTCACAAGCCAGCCTTGGGATTGAAATCGTCGGATTCAGTTGCAGATGTGATTTTATTTTGTTGGTGGGAGGTCGAAAGGCTAACCTTGGCGCGGCACACCGCCAGTTGTGCTGTAGGTGGATCACCAGTAATCACCATGCTCGCGGACGGTTGTAATAGTACAGCGTTCGCTTTCCTTAGACAATTCGAGCGGAGAGCCCGTTAAAATGAAGTTACTGTAGTACCCACTGGCAGGGGGGAGCATCAACTGGCATGTGGCAATGCAAGCGTTTTCCGCATTGAAGCTGAGGAGATGAGCCATAGGGTGTGTAGGGCCACATAACCTTCCCGCGTACAGTACACCGTCGGTAAATAGAAGCTCTCTGCAACTCGCATTGGCGATTGCTATCATAGTACATCCCCAACTCGACATCAGATCTACGGCAGCCACCCCTCTCCTTTCCTTTCTTTTCGTGATCACAGAGAAAAAAAAGACCGAGCTTCTTTTTTTTTTTTCTTTTTTTTTTTTTTTTTTGAATCAATTTATTAACCGGGGGACATGTCCGAGACAAAGACCGGTTGTACATACAAACAAGTACTAATGAAGTTAGAACAAAGGTATCAACATGCAAGGCCGAATCACCAAGTCGCATAAGTAGCTAAGAAGTAGGAGCAACCGTTTCAGTGATGCTCAGATATATATAGTGGGTGGTAGAATCAAATGACTGGGGAGAGAGTAAATAAGGCATTGCCTATGAAGACGTACATATATTCAGTCCAGGTCCGGGGGAATTGGTATTAAGATATCAAAGTCTGGCAGCCTAAAGGCAACTCTTCCTTTGGAAATGAATGCCATGAGTTGGTGCACATGTTTGATGGAGGAATGTAACTTCTCCAACGTGAATGTGCGATTCTGTGAGTATATCCCTGCATTGATGCAGTATTGTAATAGTCTGGGGCATTCGCATATGAGATGTGATGGAGACCTAGAAAGGGCTCTGCACGGGCATGTGGTGGTTTCCAGGGGATCTGCCGGTCGGAAACGTCTGGCATATGTTCCGGTGAACACATGATCAACTGCTAGTTGTAGTGCAGCTGATGTGGCGTGTCTTGAGTACTTAGGAATGCGAGTTTTCTTCCCGTTATCATCCTTCTTGACTTCCGTGGCTGCCACCCATAATGGATGATGACCGACCGATGGGGGATCTTTGATGATGTGTTCTCGATACATGTGACCTTCGCCTGAGTCGCCTAGCCATTGAAGCTTGAATTGGGCGAGACATCTCTCAAGCCCAAATTCACGTTCCCAATTGGCGAAAGCCTTCTTATGTGCACAATCCTTCTGGAATGCTGCTGACTGTATACAGTCCATTCCATCTGGGGGGGTGTTCCAACTAGCTGCTAAAGCTTAGAGAAAGACAGGGGTAACCCTGGGGTATCAGAACTCAACCCGTACCCCTATGTCACGGATTGGCCCGTGACACACCGGAAAAGCGTGAAGTTCAATAGCAAGGCAAAGGTTGGAGCGCTGGTTCAAAGAGTGCGCACCTTCAAGAAGCAGAAGTTGGCAGAAGAAGCCAAGGATGAAGCTCTAAGAGAGCAGTTAGCGCTGGCACGTGCAGTGAGTACCCAACAGTATGTGATTGTGCGGCGCACTGGCAGTGTTACAGGCAGGATGAAGACCACATGATAGGATCATGTGACGACAACCCAGACTACAGAAGTCTAACAAATAAGTCATGGGTCACGAGTTCGGAGCAAGACCACCAGGAGAAGTCATGTGACGAGGTCACATGATAGATGCCCAGACCCAGAGGCCAGACTTGAGCCTAGAGGGGTCTAACTGGATAAGTGATGGGCAGCTGATGAATTATGATGTCATATTCTAGACAGGGTCTAGGCAGATGGTCTGCCAGTGGAAGTCTGGAAGGTTCTGGAAGGATTCCGGCTGGGAGTTGGAAAGGTTCTGGAAGGATCTAGGCGGGCTTGGCAAGAAGGCCATGAGGCGCATGGTGCGCAGAGGTATTTATCCCATTGGTGGGAGATATGGACATGCATTGGACATGTGTTGCATGCCCCTGGCATGAGGTATGCCTTGAGGCTGTTATCTATGAGTCATGCCTGATAAGCCCCTGTGGCTTGATGGACATTTATTATTGGACGATTACTTACTGTTTCACATTGGAGCAGAGCCTGAAGTATGGCTGCCGTTTAGGATATAAGACTCTGCAGCTCGAGCAGTAGTCTTTAGCTTAGTTTCTTTAAAGCTTCACCCAGTTAGCTCGGAGTCGTCCCTTCCTGTGTAGAACCCCCCTCAGCTTTATCAAACCCAAGCAGATACAGTCGTTGCTTCGCCTTAATCAGGCTGTTGTGATCATCCACTTCTGTATATTAGATCAGCATTCCTATCCCTTTCAGCAGGTGATAGAGGTCAAGACCGCCAAGTGTAGCCGTTGTCATTCATCGAAACCCCCTTACGCCTAAGTCAGGCAGTACAATTGGTGAATCGTAACACCCTACCCCTTCAAAACCCGTACCCTCGTAAGGGGTACGGGTTTTCAGCCTCTGGGGGTACGGGTTGAGCGGGGGTAGCAGGGGTAGCAGACCCCAGGCTTTAGAGTAAGTAGTGAGCACAGTTTCGCATAAAATCCGATCATGCATGCATTCGCGCTGCGTGAAACTTTGCACAGACGTTTTTGGCATCAGGGTATATGTATTTCTTAAGTATTTAGGTCCGTGTGTAAATGCAGCATCCGCACGAGTGCACAATCTAGCCAACAGCGATTATCAATATAAGATGCCGTGCACTGATCTGCACGCCATGAAACTCCATATTCGTAATCGCATTTGTTATATACATAATACACATAAATTGCTAAGGGTGCATGTAGGTGCTGTGGATTGGGGAATGCGGACAAGGGGATGCTCAGAACCTTGCTAAGCATCTTGCTGAGGTCTGATGCCAGTGACCAAAGAAACCCTCCTTATTACTGACATTGTAAATATATAATACATGCATAAGGGAGGGGGGATAAGTAAATACTGGCACCAATAAGCAGATTGAGGAGTTTGAGGGACTTGGAGCCTTGCTTGGAGCTCTCACTTGGCTCACTTTGCCAGCCCAGAGCAATTTGTCATCTACCCCTCCGGTAACCCTGGTACCCCCGAGACCCCCATGAGGGGTAAGGGTAGGTTGAGGGTTGGAAAATCCCTACCCTTACCCCTACCCTCCCATACTACCCTCAGGGTTTTCAAAACCCCTGTCCTTCTCTACTAAAGCTGCGTCCCTTGCTAAATTGAGACCTGGAAGTGTGTCGTCCATTGGAGCCCATACTAGGAAGACAGATATCTGTGGATGATGTAAGGTGAGTAATGTGAGAGCCCGATGAAATCTGATTGCAGCCCCATGTGCTTTGATCGATCTCGGGTTTCTGACTGCCTGCAATGCTGAAGCATTGTTACTCAGTAGGAAAAAATTAACAGGAGGCAATGCCTCTACTGTATATATGTTTGCCAGTGTTTCAGCTGAACAAGCGATTGCAAAAGCATCCACATCGAACTGTGTCAACTCCGAGCCAATTGTTATGTGTCAACAGCACGTTCTGCTCGACGTGAGCGGGTTCTGAACGATGGCTGCGCTGTCTGTTCTGTGCCCGGCGATTAAGCCAATTGGTACGCAGTCAATGAGTGAGCTCCTTAGGATGTGGGACAAAGTAAGGAGGCTCCGTGGTTGCGACAGCACAGAGGAATACCCTGTGCGGACTCGGTGGTGAGTGAACAGGGAAGCGCACTGGCTTATGCTGTCACTGAGTGGGGTGAGACTGGGAAGTTGAATGACTTATGCAGCTCCTGGGTTTCGGGCTTCTCGAGGTCTGATGTCAAGAGTCGATGAGATTCAAGAACTCAGAACTAAGGTCTGAGTATGCTACGGGTACAGGTTATATAGTACAGGTTGCCAAGCAGATACTACTGGTACCAGTACTTGGAAAGCCACCGAGTCGAGTAACTACTATACTAGGATGATGTCATAGTCTGCATACTAATAGTATCAGTAGTAGGAACGAGTCATAACCGGCGTCGAACAAGTCAGCAGTAATGAGTAACATCTGTGCATGGGGGATGTGATGACGAAGTAAAGGTGACGGTCCCAATGATAGTCCGTAAGGTAAGCACAGTAAGAGAAAAGAAACATAACATTACCCCCTCTTTAGGAGGCAAGTCTGCATGCCTTAGACAGCTGAGGAGGCCCAACCCTCCCTCATCTTCGACCGCTCTTTAAACCATTCCAGTCCATCTCGAATCAATGTACCATTAATGTTCATGATATGCTCCAGGGTGTCTGCTCCCTCCAAGTGTCGAATGGAGTCCTGTCGCTCTACCAGTGCATGGTTGTTACGTTTTGATTACACAGCATCGGTGTACTACATGAGTTGGAACTATCATGTGGTTATGATGTCATTAGTTCCGGACTATTCTACCACCTTCCATACGACGAGTCATAGTGACTCATACTATTACAGGGACTAGTAGTATTAGTGGAGTCATAGCGTCATACATGACTCATCCTAGTATTATGACTCAGTAGTAGTGACTCATGTACTTAGTATATAAACTGTACCATTAGTGAACTTAGACCTTAGGTCTGAGTTCTTGTATCAATCAGACTCTCTACAACGCTCTCTGAGCCAGGAGTTGCATAAGTCCAGTCGATTTCCCAACCATTCCTATCGCAGACTTTGCTCTGCTATCACCGATTCCGCGAGGGTATTGAGCCCCACGCCGTCATCATAGGGTCTTACAAACCTTATCAGCGACCTGGTTATCCGCATCCGTCCGAAGTCACTCACAAGTTGCGGACCCAGTTGATCCGAATCCAGCAGAACAACTTTCGTCACAGTACTTCAGCTCAAGCCGAGCAGAGCGGTCCGTCTAACCGTAACATTAACTCAGACCTCTGTAACACTGTGGCGACTCCACGAGGAAACACGATCACCACCTACGTGGCACGTAGGGGGGAGCAGAACGTTCCTAAACGATACATCAAAGAAGCCGAGTGGCTTGACAAAGAATACGGCTGGGGATACTATACCACCAGCAACGATTCCGACGACAACGATACCTTCATTGCTGTGGACTTCGACTTCGGAGCTCTCCAGTGGGGAGTTACTAGAAAACTTCCTGACAACGGAGGATTTGCAATTGAACGACCAGCACCTGTCAAATTGGGACTCCGAATCTACGACAAAGAACGAGTGGACCGAAGCCGTTGGGGACCACTGGACGGACAAGCAGACGACGAAGAAGAACAACCTCGTAGCGATTTCAAGTTTGGAAGTGACCAAGAAGACGTCCCAGACGAAAACATCGAAATCCCTGTCACAGACGCAGCAGCAGCAACTGAAGAACAACTTGAACAGTTGGCTAGCAACATTCCCACCGACGTCTCCCCTACCAAATTCATACCTACCATTATCTACAAAGCAGCGACACCGATTAGCACAATGGCCTCAATCGCAGCAACTACCACTGTCCCTCCAGCAACTATATTGGGCAGAACTACTAGATTTACAGTACCCTCCAATCCCTTTGGAAGCGGACCTCCGCCATCAGGACCTCCTGGAGGAGGAGGCGGACATTGGTCTAGTCGAGGCCCTCCTATGGGAGGAGGACCACCAGGACCACCCGGACCACCCGGACCTCCTGGAGGAGGGGGAAATCCCGGAGGACCTGGAGGAGGGGGAAATCCTGGAGGAAGTAAACTTGTAGGACGCGAACCAGAAGTCTTCGATGGAACTAGAAGCAAAACCGAAGGATTCCTCCAAGAATGGAATATCTACTATGGCCTAAACTGGGGAGCTGATGTCATTACCACCCCTTTTACTCGGGCTATGTTGTTCCTATCTTTTATCAAAGGTCCGAACATCCAAGAATGGGTAGCTGCACAAATCGAATGGCTAGGAGACCAGATGGCCGGAGGAGCACAAGTTCATAATGAGTACCTGTGGAGGACCATAATTGATCGATTCAAGGATGCTTTTACGGACACCATGAGCGTGGAGAAAGCCGAACAAGCAATCAAGGAGATCCGCATGAAAGATGGCGATCTCGATGGCTATATAGCCAAATTTGAACAACTAGCTCGTATCTCAGGACACGATCTCAATGCAAAAGGTACATGGACCATGTTCGCCGAAGGACTTCCAAAAATGCTCCATTACAACATGATCAATCAAAGAGGAAGATGCCCAAACTTGTGGCAAGAATGGACCGAAGGAGCGGTCGAACAACAGCAAAAATGGCTGTATCTTCAAACCTTCTTCAATGGGAAAGTACCACAGGGCAAAGTACCCCAAAACAAACAAGGCCCAAACCAAAATTGGCGACAAGGATCCGGTTCTGCAAAGAACTCCAATGCCATGGATCTTACCCCTGGACATATCCGTGCAAGGGGTGCACTATCAGAAGAAGATCGCGCCAAGCTGATGGCCACAGGAGGTTGTTTCCGTTGTAGGAAGCAAGGACATATGAGCCGAAATTTCCCTGATAGGCCTTGTCAATCGCAAGCACGAGGAAATCAGGAAGAAGCAGAAGTACAGATTCAAGCCACTAACACTACCGCGAAGAAGTTCGATGCCAAAGGGCTTATCGAACAAATCAAAGAACTTAATGACGAAGACAAGGACATGGTTATTCAAGAAGTCTTCATGAAGAACCGTCAGGATTTTTCCTAAGCTCTAACCCATCGGCCTGGGGGCGAGCAATTCGTAGACTGCAATGTAACTCTGTATATCTTACTCGCTATCGGAGTATGAAAATCCCTGTTTCATTCCGCACGTCACAAGCAATGGCCAACAAAAGCATACTAGTGGACTCAGGAGCCACTGATAATTTCATAGATCCTAGGCTTATCAAACGACTAGGATTGGGTACCCAAAAACTGGAACGACCAAAGAAGATCTGGAACATTGATGGAACTAACAATAGAGCGGGCCTTATCCAAGAATATGTCGATTTAGAAATCCGGACAGGAGATAAGGAAAAACAAATGCGATTCCTTATCACGGACCTAGGACTCGAAGATCTGATACTAGGATACCCCTGGTTGGCGGCATTTGAACCCCAATTCCAATGGAAGGATGCTGTTATCGACACCAGATACCTTCCGATTGTTATCCGATCTCTAGATTGGCGATCACTCCGAATCAAACCAATCATTTCCCATCTAGACACATCTCTGAACAGACTAGCTACCGAATCCTTATCCGATGCGGAGAAAGATCAAATTGTCCTGGAACTAACGGAACAAGGACACAGAAGCGCCAATATTTCCACTCAATTGGCGCAAAATGTCCAACAATATGTCAAAGAAGTACCGGTTCCAGTAGAGTACCAACGCCATCAGAAGGTCTTTAGCGAAGAAGAGTCTCATCGATTCCCACCATCTAGACCATGGGACCATGCGATCGAACTCAAAGAAGGAGCACCAAAAGCACTGGACTGCAAAATTTATCCTATGACACAAGCCGAGGACGAAGCACTCCTCAAATGGATCAAGGAGGAAAAGGCAAAAGGATATATTCGGCAATCAAAGTCACCCTACGCTTCATCATTCTTCTTTATCAAGAAGAAAGATGGAAAACTTTGCCCGGTAATAGATTATCGGAAGCTCAATGACTATACCGTGAAGAACAAATATCCGTTACCACTTATTCCCGAACTCATTGCTAGAGTCAAAGACGCTTGGATTTTCACCAAATTCGATATCAGATGGGGATATAACAATATCCGTATCAAAGATGAAGACGTTCATAAAGCGGCCTTTAAAACCAAGTTTGGACTATGGGAGCCGACGGTCATGCCCTTTGGACCAACTAATGCGCCGGCCACGTTCCAAGCAATGATGGACTACGAGTTTGAGGAAATCACAGAACAATTCAGACTAAAAGGCACCGAGATTATCATCTACATGGATGATATACTAATTGCAACAACGACCAAACTCCGAGATCATCGAGAAGCGGTACATGCGATCCTAGATCGCCTAGAAGAACTAGACCTTTACCTAAAGCCGGAGAAATGCGTGTGGGAATCACCACGGGTCGATTATCTGGGGCTAATCCTTGAAAAGGGAGTAACTCACATGGACCCTGCCAAAGTTGCAGGGGTAGGATCTTGGCCTATTCCCACGACAGTCAAACAGGTCCGATCTTTTCTTGGTTTTTGCAATTTCTACAGACCCTTTATTCGTCAATTTTCACACACCGCAAAACCATTAAACGAACTAACAAGGAAGGAGGTTCCCTGGGACTGGACGCCAAGATGCCAGAATGCTTTTGAAACCCTTTGTCAAAGGATAACATCAGAACCTGTTTTAATACAGCCAAATCTGACTAAACCATTCGAGCTCGAAGTAGACGCATCTGGATTCGCATTAGGAGCAGTACTAACACAAAGAGGAGAAGATGGGAAGAAACATCCCATAGGCTACTACTCCACAACCTTAAACGAAGCAGAACGAAACTATGACATCTGGGATCTGGAGCTATTGGCAGTCGTAAAAGGGCTAAGGCACTGGCGAGCTTATCTGGCAGGATCACCCCATAAAGTCATTGTATACACGGATCACGCTAACCTGCTATACTGGCGACAACCCCAGAAAATTAGCCGAAGAATTGCCAGAGAAGTTCTAGAACTATCGGAATATGATATAGAACTCCGCCATATACCTGGAAACACTAATAGCTGTGCAGACATGCTATCTAGACGCCCAGATTACGATCAAGGAGAACGAGACAACGAGGACATCACAGTATTACCAAACCACCTTTTCGCACGTGCCCTGACCACTCTGACCACACCCCTGCTATATGATCAAGATCTCAATACCCTGAGACCATGGGTAAACCCACATAACCTTAAAAAGGTTAATGAACGTTGGTGGAAAGGGACAGGACAAGTAATTACCTCAGGACCAGAGATCAAGCGTCAGATCATACATGATCATCATGATCTACCTGCTTATGGACATCCTGGAATTTCACGAACAACACAACTGGTCATAAGATACTACTGGTGGCCGCAAATAGCAAAAGATGTACATGATTATGTCAAGGGATGCGCCGAATGTCAAAGACACAAGGTCAATACACAAGCAAGGAAGGCACCCCTGAACCCTATTACACCGGAACTCGACGCCCTTCCATTTCAAACAATAGCGATGGACTTTATTGTCAAACTTCCTAGATCAGAAGGCTATGATTCCATTCTAACCATAACAGACCATGATTGTTCTAAAGCGGCGATCTTTATCCCCTGCAACGAAACCATTGATGCAGATGGAGTAGCTGATCTTTATCTCAGGAACGTCTTTGTGCGCTATGGATTACCCTCAAAAGTCATCTGTGATAGAGATCCCCGTTTCATTTCCCGATTCATGCAAACCCTTTGTAAACGAATGGGGATCAAGGTCAACGCGTCTACTGCCTATCACCCTCGAACAGATGGGCAATCAGAAAGGTCCAATCAATGGTTAGAACAATGGCTGCGACCTTGGACTAACTTTGACCAAAACAATTGGTGCAAACATCTACCCTTCGCTGAATTTGCTCATAACTCATGGCGTAACGAAACTACGAAACGATCTCCTTTCCAAGTACTCATGGGATATCACCCCAGAGCTAACATCACCCCATTTCCCAATTCATTACCAGGAGTTGAAACGCGTATTGAAGAATGGACGCAAGCAAGACAACAAGTACGAGAAGCAATCCTCATTGCTCAAAAATGATGGGCGCACTCCAAGTACTTAGGACGGACTTTTAAGATAGGAGAGAAGGTATGGCTATAAGCGCGGAACCTCAAAACAGGACAACCAACTGCTAAGCTGGCGCCAAAACGACACGGACCTTTCCCCATAAAGAAAGTCTTATCTCCTATCACGTATCAGCTGACATTACCTCCGACATGGAAGATCCATGATGTGTTTCATGTGGACCTTCTAACTCCTTATATCGAAACAGACTTCCACGGTCCTAACTACACGAGGCCACCACCTGACCTTATCAACGATGAAGAAGAATATGAAGTGGAGCAAGTCTTGTCATCAAGACGTCATGGGAAAGGGCGCAAGGTACAATACTTGGTCAAGTGGAAAGGATATCCGGACTCCGACAATGAATGGGTAAACTGGGACGATATGAACGCTGATGAAGCTCTAAAGGACTTTAGGAAACAAAATCCCAGAGCAATCACACATATAAGACGGGTTCAGGACACAGAAGTAGAATCAACCCCCGCACTACACTCTTGGATCGATAACAACAAGTCAATGTCTCAAGATGCTCTCTGCGCCACCTTACCTTATGCTCAGTGCGAGAGTCCCATCCCCGAGGCCGGAGTCCCGAGTCCACTACCCCAGACAACAATTAGCTATGCTGGATCTCAGTACTCGCCCCCCAACGTACATCCAGCAAGGGGCTGGTACGAAGCCTGGCATGCAATCAACTGCTTCGAGCCATCTAGCTGGCGTACCCCTACTGAATCCCCTCATCGCTCCGCAGCCAGTACACCCGAGCTCGTCGACCCTACTATTCCGAGATACACAGAGTTCTCTATTCCCCAAACGCTCATTGGACGAGCAGGAAGTACCCCTCACGTGCGATTACTCGAGGGCCTCGTCACCAATCCTTCCTCCCCGACAGACGCCATCACCACTGACCCCAATCCCATCTCCTCCCCCACACGTTCCAATTCCCCACTACCGATCCCTCCGCAGCTCGACTATCTGGGGGCCATACTTGATCAAACACGGTGGTTACGCGAAGGATCTCAAATCGCTAGACCCAACACGCAAGGTCAAGAAGCCGCGTCGATTCCGCCTCACACCGGAGCAGAGGTTCACGGAGGACATCAATTTACTAACACAGATACCAACGGGGGGACGGAGATTGACGAGGAGCATGCTCAACCGGTTCGAGAAGCATGGACACCACCCCCTGAGAGTTACAAGTACAATTTAGGCGACCATTACGTGCCCATGCACATCAAGGGGCCTGACAGTCGTATGTGGCCAGCCAAGTTTACTAAAGTCGAGTACACGGACAATCCTCGTGTCTGTGGCTACCGTGCTGGAAGCCCCACTCCTTATTCCGATTATCTGTACGCCGAGCCCTATTTCGACTTGTATCGCCGTCCTTGTTACTCCAAGGCGGACCTCTGGTTCCTGAGTAGTCGTTACCCATACCGTGATGAAGTGGACTTGGGTTTCCACGCTCTTAGGGATCAAACCATCAAAGCAGAGGTACGACGATACAGAGGTTTGGATGCACAAATCTCCAACCTCCTTTACGACCTCCAGCAGCTAGAAGAACGTTTAGGGTTGAAGCAGATGGAGAAGGATCAGTGTGTAAGGTGACTTGAGCAGGCTAATGTACTTGAGAGGATGGCAGAGGCTAATGGACGAAACATAGCAGAAGCAAACACACGGATCGTTGAACTCCTACAGGATATGGAACGTGGGCGTTCCACCTGAAAAGGGAGTATTGTTACGTTTTGATTACGCAGCATCGGTGTACTACATGAGTTGGAACTATCATGTGGTTATGATGTCATTAGTTCCGGACTATTCTACCACCTTCCATACGACGAGTCATAGTGACTCATACTATTACAGGGACTAGTAGTATTAGTGGAGTCATAGCGTCATACATGACTCATCCTAGTATTATGACTCAGTAGTAGTGACTCATGTACTTAGTATATAAACTGTACCATTAGTGAACTTAGACCTTAGGTCTGAGTTCTTGTATCAATCAGACTCTCTACAACGCTCTCTGAGCCAGGAGTTGCATAAGTCCAGTCGATTTCCCAACCATTCCTATCGCAGACTTTGCTCTGCTATCACCGATTCCGCGAGGGTATTGAGCCCCACGCCGTCATCATAGGGTCTTACAAACCTTATCAGCGACCTGGTTATCCGCATCCGTCCGAAGTCACTCACAAGTTGCGGACCCAGTTGATCCGAATCCAGCAGAACAACTTTCGTCACAGTACTTCAGCTCAAGCCGAGCAGAGCGGTCCGTCTAACCATAACAATGGTAGTACCTTGCCTGCGCATCCTTCATTGATGCCAAGGCGGACTTCATCGCCATGTGCTGTGCCCGATAACAGTGTACCTCTGCGCCCAAGGTGTGGTCTCCTTCTTCAACGAGGGCGTCGTCAATCTTGAATCGGCAAGGATGATCTATTTCGAAGAAATAGAGGTCAGAGGGGAGGTAGGTGAGGACAGAGGTGAGGTCGTGTGATGGTAACGCCCTAAGATGTTGTGAGTGTGTGTTCGGGCTATGAGCCCGAATCCCTGCCATGTAAGTATCGTCCCCTTGGTCTAGACGAGTCCACTTGGCTGGCCATAGGTTACCCTGCCTATCTTGGATCTGACAAGGGATAAAGTCACTTCCCTGGTTCAGTCGGAAACTGGGTATGGGGGGAGAGGTGTTCGCTTGATCTTCCCAAGATAGGAACGTGTCAGCATCTGTCCACCTGTCGGTATCTGTGATAATGCTAGGATCTCCTCGTCCCTCACTTCCTCGGGGCAAGCCGTGTATCTCCTTGGCTTTCGAGTCTTTCTTTGGATAGGGGTGGAAGAGGGGTATAGGGGATTGCGTACTCGTCCTCCTTGAGTTCGTAGATAATGCTCCCACACTGTGCTGCCTCTTAACAGGCGGTGGGACGATGGTGGGTTCGGAATAGGGGACGGGGAGCGGGCTGGAGCAGGAGGAGTGAGGAGATGGAGTGAGGGATCTGGTAGGGGCGAAAGGGGTGGTTCCGGCTCTATGGGTGAGTGCTGCCTCAATGGGTCCGTATGCGGCTTCCCAGGAGAGTGCAGCATCGAGGGTTCGACGCACAAAGTCGGCGGGGATGAGGGTCTGTGGGATTGTAATGTTTGATCATTCTGTAAGCTCTGGGGGTGACGGAGAGGGTTCATGACTAGGGGTAGGACTGGGAGTTTGCCAAGAGGAAGGCTCGAACCAGGGGCTTCGGGTGGCATCCTCAGTCCCGTATCCGATATGGAAATCACTCGAGGTGGTACATAGACAAGTCCAGTTGCAACAAGCAAGTCCCTGACCAGTTCCTCAGTTCCACTGGCAGGGGAGGTGTGTCCCTCTGGCTGAGTGTCCGATACGGTGGGCTGGAGAGTGGTGGCATTGGATGTCATGAGGAGATAAAGCAATTGAAGAAGTGGGGATGATTTCAATACCGCTGTTCTGATGGTCGTTTTATGGGTAACAGATGAAGGGTTACATCACTTAAACTTGTTGAGGGCTTTGTCAGCGTGCATGTCATCTCAGTTGACCCACTCATTGTCCGAGTTAGGGTATCCCTTCCATTTGACTAGGTATTGGACTTTATGCCCCCTTCCATGTCGTCTTGAATTTAGGATTGCTTCTACTTCGTATTCCTCCGTGCCTTGGACTAGGTCAGGAGGTGGCCTCGTGTAGTTTGGACCGTGGAACTCTGTTTCGATATAAGGAGTTAGAAGATCTACATGGAATACATCGTGTATTTTCCATGTCCCTGGAAGTGTCAGCTGATAGGTGATGGGAGATAAGACTCATTTAATCGGGAAGGGGCCATGACGTTTAGGGGCTAGTTTGTTAGATGGCACATCAAGGTGAAGATTGCGCCCTTCTAACCAGACATATTCTCCTTCCTTAAAGGTCCGACCCTCTTTCTTTGATTGTGCCCACCGTTGTTGTGCCTGTATGATATGTTTCTCGGCTTCTTTCCTGACCCTTTTCCAAGTTTCTCGACAGAGTTCTAGAATAGGGATTGGGGTTGGAGTGTCCGAGATTTCGGCTCGTGGTTCATATCCCATGAGCATCTTGAATGGGGAGTGGTGTGTAGTTTCATTCTTCCAGGAGTTGTGAGCAAATTCGGCAATAGGTAGATGTTCTTCCCAGTTATCCATTTGGACGTTGACCCATGGTCTGAGGTACTGTCCAAGCCATTGATTGTATCGTTCAGATTGTCCATCGGTATGAGGATGGTATGTGGTGGACATATTCTGCGTCGCTCCGATAAGGCGACAGAGTTCCCTCATGAACTTGGAGATGAATCAGGGGTCTCTATTGCTGATTATTTTGCTAGGAAGTCCGAATCTTGGGAATACTTTGCAGAGATATAGATTGGCTACTCCCTCAGCGCTGATGGATTCGTTGCACGGTATGAATATGGCCATCTTTGTACAATCGTGATCCGTGATGGTGAGGATTGAATCGAACCCTTTCGAGATTGGAAGTTTTACGATGAAGTCGAGAGCGATCGTCTGGAATGGTAAAGCTTCATGGACAGGGGTAATGGGAGATAGTGGCGCTTTTCATGCCTGGGTATTGATCTTGTGCCTTTGACATTCGGCGCATCCCTTGACATATTCTTGGACATCTTTTGCCATATTAGGCCACCAGTAGAATCATGCCACCAGTTCCGTTGTTCGGGATATTCCTGGGTGTCCAAAAGCTACTAGATCGTGGTGATTGTGAATGATTTTGTGTTGTAAGTCCTGGTTCCCAGTTACCACTCTTCTATGCTCTTTCCACCATTCTCCATTAAGCTTTTTGAGGTTATGCAGATCGATCCATGGGCGCAATACCTCTTCGTCTTGTGATGAAATGAATTTGGGAGTAAGTATGGTTTCGGAGTCAGTTGTGGTGCTTGTCCTTGCAAACATGTGGTCTGGAAGAACTGTGATGTCTTCATTATCTCGTTCCCCTTGGTTGTAATCTGGTCGCCTTGATAAGGCATCCGCTCTTCCGTTACTTTTCCCAGGTATGTGTCGGAGTTCTATGTCGAATTCGGATAGCTCTAGAACTTCCCTGGCTATTCTTTGGCTTATCTTGTGGGGTTGCTGCCAATACTGCAGATTTGCATGGTCAGTGTGCACAATGATTTTATGCGGTGATCCTGCGATGAATGGTCTCCAGTTTTGACAGGCTTTGACTATAGCTAGATATTCCAGATCATAGATGTCATAGTTTCGTTCTGCTTCTGTGAGAGTTGTGGAAAAGTAGGCAATTGGGTGTCTTTTGCCGTCTTCTCCCCGTTGCATTAGTACTGCCCCTAGAGCAAATCCCGATGCATCTACTTCAATCTCGAATTTTTTGTCGAGTTGTGGTTGCGCTAGGACGGGTTCGGATGTTATCTGCTTTCGCAGTTCGTCAAATGCTTCTTGATGCTTCAGGTTCCAAGTCCATGGCATGTCTTTCCTAGTTAGCTCATTAAGGGGTCGAGCTATGTGGGAAAATTGATAGATGAAGGGGCAATAAAAATTGCAGAATCCTAGGAATGATCGGACTTGCTTTACAGAAGAAGGTGTAGGCCAATTTGCTACTCCTTTCACTTTGGCAGGGTCCATGCGTGTTATCCCCCTTTCAAGGATTAGCCCCAGATAATCGACGCGAGGTGCTTCCCATATACATTTTTCCAGTTTGATGAAGAGATCGTTTTGTTCTAGAATATCCAAAACTCCATGTACGGCTTCTCTGTGTTGTTCCAAGGATGTTGATGTTGCGATTAGGATGTCATCCATATAGATGATGATCTCTGTTCCTTTTCCTTGAAATAGGTTGATGATCGGTTCAAGGATATAGTCCATCATTGCTTGGAACGTGGCTGGTGAATTGGTTAGTCCAAAAAACATGACCAATGGTTCCCATAATCCATATTTCGTTTTGAATGCTGCTTTGTGTTGATCTCCTTCTTTGATTAGGATGTTGTTGTATCCTTCTCGGACATCGAACTTGGTGAATATTCGAGCGTCTCTTACTTGTGAGATGAGATCTGGGATCAGTGGGAGAGGGTAGCGGTTTCGGATCGTAAATTCATTGAGTTTGCGATAATCTTGGACAGGTCTCAGTTTTCCATCCTTCTTTTGGACAAAGAAGAAAGGAGATGCGTATGGGGATTTTGATGGTCGGATATATCCCTTTTCTTGCATGTCTTTGAGAAACTTCTTTAGCGCTTCATCTTCTGTTGGGGTTATTGGGTATATTTTGCAATCAAGGGCCTTTGGTGCTCCTTCTTTTAGTTCGATTGCATGATCCCATGGGCTTGACTTTGGAAATCGTCGTGCTTCTTCTTCACTAAAGACTTTGGCATGTCTTTGATATTCTGCTGGTATTGCTACCGCTTTCGTATATTGCCCTGTGTCCTGTGCTAGTTGCGTGGAGATATTGTGATGCCAGCTTGACTCAGCTTCCAGATCCTTGACTATCAAATCCTTTTCTTTATCGGTTAATGGTTCCGTAACTATCCTAGCCACTGTTGTATTTGATATGGTGGATTGGGTAGTTTGATACCAAGATAAGGATCGTATAATGATTGGAAGATAAGAGGTGTCAATTGCTGCATCCTTCCAACTGAACTTTGGTTCAAAATTGGCTAGCCAGGGGTATCCTAGGATAAGATCCTCTAGTCCTAGATCAGTTATTAGGAATCTCATTTTTGCGTTCTTTTGTCCTGTTTGGACGTTGAGATCCACATATTCTGCTATCATTCCTGCTTTGTTGTTGGTTCCATCGATGTTCCAGATCTTCCTAGCCTGATCTAGTGGATGAGATTTGATATGAAGTCGTTTAATGAATCGGGGATGGATAAAGTTGTCTGTGGCTCCTGAGTCTACGAGAATTTGCTTGTCGGCCCTTGTGTATGCGGTTCGAAATGAGACTGGTATTTTCATACTTCGAAATCGGGTCAAGTATACAGAGTTACATTGAAGCATACGGATAGCTCTTCCCCAGGCCGTTAGGTCAGAGCTTAGGCAAAATCCTCGTTCATAAAGACGTCTTGGATCACTTTATCCTTTTCCCCTTGATCCATGCTTCTCACCAGTTCGACTAGTTCCTGAGCACTGATTTTTTTGATGGAGTGCGATGGGATGATGGCATTTGATGCGCCACTACTAGTAGTATTAGTATTGGTGGCGTCCTGGGAGGTGGCACTGGTTTTATCAGTGTCCGTGGTACGGATTTGGGAGTTTTGATTGGGACAGTTGCGCCCTATATGTCCTTGGCGCTTGCATTTGAAGCATTTGCCCTCTCGGTGCAATTGGGCCATTTTGTCGTCTGATAAGGTGGCCCTGGCACGGATACATCCAGGGGTGGTGTCCATGGCATTGTTGTCTTTGGCAAAACATTGTTGCCACTGCTGTTGGGTTGGCTTTTTGGGGTTCTTCGAAGGTCTTTCGAAAAAAGTTTGATATTGAAGGAATTTGCGATGGTACCTGATGGCTGCGTCTTCATAGTCTGCTACTGTGGTTAGCAGACTCATATTTTCATCTTTGACTATAGCCTTTCGGAGTCCTTCGGGCAATCCTTCGAAGTATTTCTTTCCCACCAGTCGTTCATCCAGATTGTACTCGGCGAGCCTGGCGAGTCGTTTGTATTCTGCCGTGTAGAAGTCTAGCTTTCCTCCTTGCATCCTAAGTTGATTGAGGGCCGCTTCCGCTCGTTCTGCGCTCATAATATCTTGGAAGAGGGTGGCGAAGTCATCGATTACTGTATCCCATATGAATTCGTCCGTTTTGCGTCCTCCCGAGCTTAGGTGTCTGCTGACCACTCGGATTTGGTCATTGACCCAATTTCCAACATTGGGTCCTCAAATGAAGGTGAGGAATAGCATGGTGCGTTCAAGGGGTGTAGCCATTACCCTGGTTCGATCATTGAGGGCTCTGTAGATGTTCCATTCGGTCATGAATCCTTCTACTTTGGTTCGATCTCCATCAAAGATATCTGGTTCTCTTCCGATTAGTTTATCGGTAAGTTGATCTTCTGGGTTGTCAAGGGGTTGTTCGGGATCTCCCCCTCCTCCAGGGTTTCCAGGATTTCCCCCTCCTCCAGCGTCTGGATTTCCATCTGGTCCTCTGTCTGGAGGTCCCAATGGTGGTCCGGTTCCTCCAGGAGGTCTTCCACCAAGTCTTCCTCCTCCTCCGAGAGTGTTTCTGATTGAGTTTGCTGACTGAGTTCCTCCTGCGGGTATTCCAGCTCCAAGAGTTCGGGCCAATATGCTTGTTGGAGTGATAGTGGTAGTTGATGCAAGCTGTGACATTCTAGAAGCCAACGAAGGTAGTCCACTGATGGAGGGGATAGTGGGTCGGGTAATGTGTGTGGGAATGAGTTGAGCCAATGCAGCAATGGCGTGTTGCTCAATCTCGCTAGTGGGGATGACTGTATCTGGATCTGGGGTGTCTCCTCCTTCACTTCCGAATCGAAATGTGGTGGCAAGTGGTTCTTCTTCTTCGTCGTTGATTCTGTCAATAGGTCCCCACCTGCTCCGATCAGTTCTTTCTTCGTTAAAGATTCGGAGTCCGTATTTGATAGGTGCAGGTCTGGTGATCCTGTATCGTCCTTCGATTTGTTCTGTTATTCCCCACTGTAGAGTTTCGAAATTGAAATCAATGGCAGAGAGTCCTCCTGTGTCGCTATCAGGATCGTTGGTGTAATAGCCTGTTCCTAAGTATCCGTCCGAATACCACTCTGCTTCTTTTAGATATCTTTTAGGAATGTTGCATTCCCCTCTCCTGTCAATGAACACTGTAGAGGTAGCCACGGTTGGTACGAGTTCTGAGTTAATGTTATGTGTCGACAGCACATTCTGCTCGACGTGAGCGGGTTCTGAACAATGGCTGCACTGTCTGTTCTGCGCCCGGCGATTAAGCCAATTGGTACGCAGTCGATGAGTGAGCTCCTTAGGATGTGGGACACAGTAAGGAGGCTCTGTGGTTGCGACGGCACAGAGGAATACCCTGTGCGGACTCAGTGGTGAGTGAACAGGGAAGCGCACTGGCTTATGCTGTCACTGAGTGGGGTGAGACTGGGAAGTTGAATGACTTATGCAGCTCCTGGGTTTCGGGCTTCTCGAGGTCTGATGTTAAGAGTCGATGAGATTCAAGAACTCAGAACTAAGGTCTGAGTATGCTATGGGTACAGGTTATATAGTACAGGTTGCCAAGCAGATACTACTGGTACCAGTACTTGGAAAGCCACCGAGTCAAGTAACTACTATACTAGGATGATGTCATAGTCTGCATACTAATAGTATCAGTAGTAGGAACGAGTCATAACCGGCATCGAACAAGTCAGCAGTAATGAGTAATGTCTGTGCATGGGGGATGTGATGACGAAGTAAAGGTGATGGTCCCAATGATAGTCCGTAAGGTAAGCACAGTAAGAGAAAAGAAATGTAACACCAATGGTCCACGCCTGAGCGTTTAACAGACCCCCTCTGACTGAGTAGGAGCAGGCTGCATTGCCCACTTCCGTTAAGTCTACAACCACACACTTGGTAATGCATGCGGCTGTGTGGCATATTACTGCATCCCACCCTTTGTAGCAGATGACTGTCAGCTACGTCAAGCAAGCTAGAATGGAAACAGGCTCGTCAAGGACCGCTCAAGCTTGACATGGAGATAAATCACGCGCCGAACTAACCGATGTGGAGCATGCTGGACTTGATACCTTTGTGCAAGGTAATAACAGCGGTGTCACACTAAAGATCAGTCTGAGTGAGAACCAAGAGGACAAGTTAGATTGGTGATACAGAAGACAAGTAGGAATGCAAACCTGAGTGAGAACCAAGAGGACAAGTTGGCTCTACTCAGGACGCTACAGGGTGTCTTATATACTACTAGGGATGAGTCACTTACTAATCTACTGAGTAAGTATGTATGACTACAAGCTGATGCGTCGTGTATCTATATTTAGCACTTCTATTGTGATTACTGATCACTGTGTCATAAGTGCTTACTTGCACTGACACGTCACCCTAATAATAGAACAATGCTGACTGAAAACTAATACAGCATGTCATCTACATTACCCTATTGTTCTACGACATTCCATGTCATTCTAACCAATCATAATGTTCACGTGTCTCATAGATGATAAGGCAGGTCCTTCCCAGGATCACGTGCCTTTATGACGAATACAAATGCACATGTTGGCATCATGTGACTAACCATCTTATCGTATCTAATGATAAGGACTTCAATCCAGAAAACAGAAAAAGATATATGTGTCCGTGACATTACCCCCCTCCTTAGGGATTAACGTCTGTGTTAACTTCTGTAAACTGGTTTGGCGACTGCCAAGGCAAGGACGTGTATAGGAGTGCTGCTATCTTTCTAGGTGCTCCCGGGTTTCTGGAGTGGAACTCTGTAACTTTCCCTGGTGCATGAGCTAGATTCTTAGCTGGTTCCCATGTATCCTCGCCTTCCCCATAGCCTTTCCAATGAACAAGATATTTGAGTGTTCGACTGAAGAGTTTTGAATCTCTGATATGGTCAACCTCATATTCTTCTTCGCCTTCTATTGTAATTGGCTCTGGTGGGGGTGGCACTTGCCCATTGACTTTGTTCCCTTTGTAAGGGCTGAGACGATCTACATGAAATACATCATGTACCCTAAGTGCAGGGGGAAGTGCAAGCTTGTAATTGATGTCACTTCTAACTTCAGTGACTTCGAAAGGGCCCAACTGTTTTGGTCCAAGCTTGGACGATTGTTGGTGAACCTTTATTTGCTTTGCTTGCAACCAGACTTTATCCCCGACGTTAAACTTGTATGGCTTCATATGTTGTTCGATGTCTGTCTGCATTCGCTTCTTACTTAAGCGAAGGGCTGCCTCTGCATCCTTCCTTACAGATTGTAGGTGTTGAAGACGTTTGTCTAGAACTGGGATTCCTGTAGTACGGCCTATAGGAATTGTGAAATCAGGCATATAGCCATACAACATCTCAAAGGGCGTATGCCCTGTAGCTGAATTGAGTCTGCTGTTGATTACAAATTCTGCCATAGGTAGTAGGTCTACCCAATCATCCTGGCGTTTGTCAACGAAGAGACGTATATAAACCTCCACTTCTTGGTTTTTATGCTCGACTTGGCCATTAGCTTGTGGATGATAGGCTGTAGTAAGACCTGAATCTATCCCTAGTCGCTTGTAGAGGGCACACATGCTTCTTGCCGCAAATTGGGGTCCCCTATCACTAATGATTTTCTTGGGGATTCCATGCAGCGGGAAGACTTGCTCAAAGTAGATGGATGCAACACCATCAGCCGTAAGTTGTGTTGTCACAGGGAATAGATGGATCTGTTTCGTGTAATGATCCACTATATTAAGGATAGTGTCCTTCCCTCGTGACACTGGAAGTGGTCCAATCATATCTATACCGATGATTTGCCATGGACCTTCCGGAACTTCTTGAGGCTGAACATGCGCCTTAGGATGTATATCTTTCCTATAGCGCTGACATTTGTTGCAACCTTCTATGTATGCAGAAATAAATCCTGCCATGTGTGGCCACCAATAATAGTGACTAACTAGTTCTATGGTTCCATTTTTACCAGGGTGACCAGTGGTTAACGAGTCATGACATGACCGTACCACATCTTTGCATAATGGCCTGTCATTTGGCACATAGAGTCTCCCTTTGTAATAAATGAAACCGTCGTCTTCTTCCCACATCACAACACCGTCTGTGAGAGCTTTTGGAGCGGTCTTATCTATACTTTTAAGACCCTCTATAACTTCTGCTTCTCGCAGACTTGCCCAGCGTATGCGATCTCCAAGGGAGTCTACTTCAGGATGGAAGTGTACTTGTGCAGCGTTTAGAAAATGCTGTGGTCCTAAGACCTGGACTTGGCGATTGTCATCTCTGTCAGAAACATGGTCTTTTGAAAACGGACTTAATGCATCTGCTTGCATTGATTCTCCTTTGCAATAGATTACTTTAAAATCGAAACGACTTAGGTAGAGTGACCACCATGCTTGTTGTCAATTTAAATCTCGCATTGTTGCCCACCATTCTATATTCTTGTGGTTGGTAACAAGTTCAAAGGGGATTCCCTCGAGGAAATGTCTCCAGTCCTCGAAAGCTCTAATGCAGCCTAGCATTTCTCTGTCGTAGATTTTGTAGTTATGCTCTTCTTTACTCATAGAGTCAGAGCGATAGGCCACAGGATGCCAAAGACCATCTGTATGTTTCTGAGACAATATGCCTCCAGTAGCAAATCCTGAAGCATCGACTTCAACTCGTGTGGGCAATTCTGGATCGTAAACCTTGAGAATAGGTTCACAACAGAACTTCTCCTTGAGCCAGTCGAATGCTTTTTGCTGTTCTGCATGCCATTGCCAAGGCATGTCTTTCTTAGTGAGGTCATGGAGAGGACACGCTACAGTAGCAAAGTCCTTGATAAACCTCCTATAAAAGTTGGCAAACCCTATAAACGCTCTTACTTCTTTCAGAGTCGTAGGTGTAGGCCAATCTTTAACTGCGGCAACCTTGCCAGGGTCCATCCGCACTTCTCCAGGTCGAATAATCATCCCTAAATACTCCATTTCCTGTTTCTCAAATTTGCACTTTTCAGGCTTTAAATAAAGGTCGTACTCTTGTAACCTCCTTAGCACCTCGCATACAATTTTGCAATGGTGTTCGAGATTATGGCTATAGATGAGGATATCATCCATGTAGACCGCAACTTCAGCCTGTGCAATTAGATCAACTAGGATCGAATTCATGAGGGCTTGGAAAGTAGCTGGGGCATTGTTGAATCTGAAACCCATAACTGTGGGTTTGACAAGTCCCCTGTTGGTTACTATTGCTGCTTTCCATTCGTCTCCTTTACAGATTCGAATATTGTGATACCCCCATCGAACATCAAACTTGGTGAAGTATTGTGCTCCTGTAAGCCTATTGATAATATCTGAGGCGAGCGGTAATGGATAACAGTTCTTAATAGTGATTTTATTAAGATGCCTATAATCCTGGATGAGTCGCAAACTTCCGTCTTTCTTTTTGATAAAGAATACGGGTGAGGCCATAGGTGACTTTGATGGTCTCAAATATCCTTTTGCAAGGTTTTCTTCCAAGAATTTATCCAATGCTTCCTGCTCTATTACCGACATGGGATACGTCTTGACTTTCCAGTGTGTTACTGCGTCTGGTTCTAAGTCAATGGCATGATCCCAAGGCTGATGCTTAGGGAGTCAATGAGATTCTTCTTCTGAAAATACTTTTGTAAAGTCACGATAGTGAATGGGGATCATCTCATTAAATGTTTTCTTTCTTTTAGCTGCTATGGCTTTTTCAGCAATTGCTTGCAAGTAAGTAAAGCCTGCTAAACAGAATACATCATCTTGAGAAGTTTCCAACACTTTCTCCGCAAGGAGACGGCGGTGTTCCATCCGGTTTGCCATAATGCATGTCACCTCTACCTCAATTGGTTCAGGGCCCAATCCCTGATCTGCATTGAGATGCATTGTGCCTGCTTGCCAGTCTATAACAGGGTTCCGATGTCGAAGCCATGGTAGACCCAAAATAACTTTTTCTGGTCCTAAGCTGGTGACAAAGATGTCAAATTTCTCTTTGTCTTGACCAACTTGCAGAACAAGTGAGACTTTATGGGTTATGCTACCTGCTTCATTTAGAGTTCTGTCGATGTTATGAAGACGGATCTGCTGATCAAGAGGAACCTGCCACATCTTTTGGCTGTCGGCATACTTTTTGTCGATAAAGAGTGCAGTTGCTCCTGAATCAACCATAGCTGCTACTTTTATAGTACAATGACGTCCTTTTAATATACATGAAATATGAAAATGGGATTTTGCATGTTTTGTTTCGGGAATAATTACAGAATTGAGTGCGGCATCAGAAGACTTCACTTGCTGCACTGCTTCAACTGGAGCAATAGGAACAGTATATACATTGTTCATCTCCGAGGCAGATGTAGATAGGGTTGATACAACAGAAGAAACACTACTACTATCTAACTTACAAGCAGAAACTGAAGAACTATGAGTACATAAGTCCGAAACTGAGTCATATGGTACTACTAGGGAACTATCCGCAGCTATTGATAGTTCTGACACTAAAAAGACGCCTTCAGAGCTTTGATCTGTTCGTCTTGTTCTTGGATTTTTGCCATAAGCTGGGCCAACAAGTCTGCTTGCGTCTTGTTCTCTTTGGCCGGCGATGGTTTTGAGGATGAGGCAGCTGCCGTGACCGCTGGTTGTGATGATGTAGACGGGGTTGAGAACGTTCCATCGGTGGTAGCCTTTGCTGAGGCAGATTTGCCTGGCTTCCCAACGTACTTGGCAAAGCAAACCGTAGATCTGTGACCGACTTTGCCACAGTGGTTGCATACGTCTCTTTTGTGCCCTCTGTCCTTTTTGGTATGTTGTGTTGAACCGCACCCATAACACTTCCCTTGCATGTGTTTCATATAAGAGGCCCTGTCCTTCTTAGGGCCGTTGCTGTTGTTGTTGCCGGTTCCACCTGTGCGAGTGGCGTCTACCTGCATTGTGTTAGGATCTGATGATGCCCCAAAGGGCGTATGGGAAGTGGTGTGGCCTTTCTTCTCAGCTTGGCGCTGTCTATAACGCTGGTCTATAACCTGTGCTGCAGCCTGCACTTCGTCGAAAGAGCCTATGGGTCGGTCCGTGAGTGCCAATCCGTCCTTAACGAATTCAGAGAGTCCGTCATAGAAACATTGGCAGTGGTCGGCATCTGACCATCCTGTCTGACTCGTGTGCTGATCGAACTGTGCCATATACTCTGGCACAGAACCTTTTCCTTGTCGTATTTTCTTCAGTGCTTCTCGCACTGCTTCTGCTGTATCAAGAGGGGCAAACCTTCTCGAGAATTGGTCAACGAATGTTTGCCAAATCCCACCAAAAGGGTCCCGGCCGTGCTGCAATTCTTCTAAGTGGGGGAGAGCCCATGTTCGTGCGTCACCTTCCATTAGATTCAATACTGATTGAATCCAACTGGTCTGGTTTATAATCCACGTGTTTGTGGGTTGATTAAATGTGTTTAGTGGGTCTCCCTGTGCCTGTGCATAGTTGTTGAATGCAGCGAGGAAATGTCTAGCTTCGACACTTCCTCCTTTGCCATCCCATGCTTTTGGTTTGGGAATGACATCCCGATTGCCACTTCTTCCTCCAGGACGTGCAGCTAATAGTGTAACCTGCTGTGCCAGGAGTCCGATGGCATTGCCAATATCCACGACTAATCTTGTAAGGTCGTCTAAAGTTGGTAGGGGGGCAGGAACTATTGGCAGTAAACCACCACCGCCTCCGCCACCTCCTCCTCCCGGTGGTCTGCCTCCACCTCCTGGTGCACCTCCTCCACTTCCTCCTGCTGGTGGGTTTCCAGACATACTTTTGTCTAAATCTGGTTCGTTGATATCCTCGTCTGAGTCAGGTGCTTGTGGCCCCCAAGTCGTACTGTCTAACTCCTTTCTCTGTTCTGCTGATAAATCTGCCCAATCGACAATATAAGCTGAGAGATCTCTAGCTTTTGCTTTATTGTTCTTCGATTGGGCTGGGAGATTCTGGCCGCGAAGCTGAGCTTTCTGCCTGGTTTTCGCCACTGTTTACTTCGGTGGACAAAAGTGTGGGCTCTACTATAACTGTGGTAAAATATGAAGATTGGGAAGGAGTGTTGACAAGATTGGGGTCGTCTGGACCTGCGAGGGATGATGAAGAAGAATGAGCAGAGGATTCATACTTGTGTTCTCGAGTTTCATGAGGATGGAGTAGATCTCTTTCCGAATAAAGGGCTGGTCTGATATTGACGTTCCCTTCACCGGTCCACTCGTGCGTAAGGAAATGTGTAAGGTAGAAGTCGTGTACTCGAAATGGGGATGTTCCAATGTATCCGCCTGGTCCACCAAAGTCTCGTTCTAATAGATGATATAGAAACCGGTTTGCTCTTATTTCGTTGTTGATGTGTTCAGCGAATTGTACAGCAGCCGGTGATAGCTCCTCTCCTTCGTCCTCCTCAAAGACGTACTCGTCTTCAACAAGCATGCTAACCAATGATTCACTAGAAACGTTGGGTGTTTGGTTGTTTAAGGTGGAGGATGATTGTAGAGGTGAGATTGGCAAATGACTTGGTGCCGGTGGTGAGGGCGTTCGAGGGATAGGTGATGGTGTGCGAGTAGGAACATGTACTTCGAGTGATGCGTGTGTAGATAAAGGAGAACTTCTCCTTCTACAGATAGTGTGATATGCCTGTACTAGGCGGGAAATGATAGAAACCAGTTTGATGAAACTGGGGTGGACTGTAGTGCAAGGGTACGATCGGCGCACAATGCTAACCGAAAGGTGAAGAGCAAATGTCTATCAAGCAAGACCAATACACCCTGATCGATGACACAGGGTGCGAGGCTGCGGCGATAAAGACAAAAGCAGGAATGGGGTATGAATGAAAAGTACAGGAACACAAGGCTGTCTGCCGCAGTCTCCTCGACCTGTTGGCTGCCTCTCACTCTGAAGAGCTCTTACAAGTGTTCTAGATACAGAGGGTAGCTGTCGTGTATACAGGTCTTTCACTGTATCGGCCATTCTGCTCTGGTCCCCAGGCACACAGGTAAGGTGTATGTACTAGGACTATATGTGCACTAGCCACCTAAAGGAATAAGGGATATGTGTCGCTGGTGAGCGAAGATGTGTCAAGAGCGAAGTATAAGAACTTGTCCTAATGTAGCAGATGACTGTCGGCTACGTCAAGCAAGCTAGAATGGAAACAGGCTCGTCAAGGACCGCTCAAGCTTGATGCAGAGATAAATCACGCGCTGAACTAACCGATGTGGAGCATGCTGGACTTGATACCTTTGTGCAAGGTAATAACAGCAGTGTCACACTAAAGATCAGTCTGAGTGAGAACCAAGAGGACAAGTTAGATTGGTGATACAGAAGACAAGTAGGAATGCAAACCTGAGTGAGAACCAAGAGGACAAGTTGGCTCTACTCAGGACGCTACAGGGTGTCTTATATACTACTAGGGATGAGTCACTTACTAATCTACTGAGTAAGTATGTATGACTACAAGCTGATGCGTCATGTATCTATATTTAGCACTTCTATTGTGATTACTGATCACTGTGTCATAAGTGCTTACTTGCACTGACACGTCACCCTAATAATAGAACAATGCTGACTGAAAACTAATACAGCATGTCATCTACATTACCCTATTGTTCTACGACATTCCATGTCATTCTAACCAATCATAATGTTCACGTGTCTCATAGATGATAAGGCAGGTCCTTCCCAGGATCACATGCCTTTATGACGAATACAAATGCACATGTTGGCATCATGTGACTAACCATCTTATCGTATCTAATGATAAGGACTTCAATCCAGAAAACAGAAAAAGATATATGTGTCCGTGACACCCTTCTCCTGAGGACACAAGGTCCCAGATCCAAGCACGTCACAGGTAGGGGCGCACAACACCCATGTAGTTCAATTTCGCCGCCCAGTTAGGAGCTTCCCAGGGGCTGATTGCTACAACATCAACTCTAGGGCCCCATGAGGGAACCCTTCGAGCGAGAGCCTCTAAGACTGTAGGGCACAGGGTCCGTGAATTTACAGGCTGGTCGACCCCTCCTGGCAGCATTGTCGGTTGGTCGCCATATCCTGGTGTGAACCAATCATGGCCGAGGTGTCTCAGTAGTTGAGAGTTGTGTGGTAACCTGTAAAGGTGTAAGGCAGAGGTGTAAGTCAACTTTTCTAAAAAGTGACACATTGGCAGCATTCGTGTGATCTGAAGAAGAGGTTTGCGTGGAGCTGTGTGAAATGCCCCTGCTTCTTTTTTTTCTTCTCCCCATTATTTTCCTCGCTCGATCTTTTCCCATCCCATTTCCCTCAGGCCTCATTCCAGCCCCAGCCCCCTCTCCTGTACAAGGCGCGAACAGCAGGAACGCTAGCGCACGTGCATACATAGACCTCGTCACCCGCCCCTCAGCACATCAGCTATGACGCAGGGCTTCAGTCTCCCCTCTCCTCGCCTTGGAAGCGGGCCCTCCAGCAGACGCCCGACCAGCAAGCTCCTAGGCACCCAAGAAGGTGAGCCTCCTATCTGATCGGATTTCTCCCCTCCCTCCATCAAATTTTTTGCTCTCCTTCGCCTTATACCGATTTGCTGTTCCCAGCTGATACCATTGACCAATGGGTTGAGAATTTCCATCATTATGAAGTCACATTGGTGAGCATCCGTCTTTTGATCATCTTCGTCATCGCTAACTCCATGGTTCCTATGTGAAGAGATGGCTACGGCCTCTCTCAACATCAATTCTATGAAGGAAATCAGTCCCTCCGGGTATCATGGTACGAGTTCCGACCCTCACACTCCGATAATCTCACCCGGTCGCTTTCCCTAGGCTTGCATCCGAAGGTGAACGCACAGCCACTCTTTACAGCCTTTTGGTCCAAGTTTTGCTCAAGTACAGACTCATTTCTCATCGCCGCCCTGCAACAAATATCCAGCGCCAACTCCATGCTACCCTTCTAAGCCTGGTCGTCGGGGGTTCCATGCAGAGCCAGATGGGAGCCAAGCTTGCCAGTACACCCAGACTCGCGTCCAACATGCCCAGTTTTCCTTCACCCCCTCTCCTCAATACCAGCTCTGCGAAGCACCAGTCATTAGCTTTTGACTCGAGCTTCTCCTTCCTATTCCTGTATTTCACCAATACCGTCGGCAACCCAAGTGACGTCGCGGCTACCCTCGCCCAGCAATGCGCCAAACGGAAAGCCGAGCAACAGCGCCACGGATTGGCACTTGGACTGGCATCAGTTCACTCTCCCAGGTCGCGGCAATTCTCCCACACAAGATATTTCCGTCGAATTTAGGTTCTCTCGTCCACAGAGCACCGACTTTTCTGTCCTCTCCATCAGCCCTGCTTTCCGCTCTCCCCGCCCCGATGACATTGCCACCCTCGACGAACTCTGCCCCGCTATTGTCGACAGTCGGGCCAGCGTGATGAATGCGTCGCTCCTACCCATGTTCAAGAAATCCCGCGCCTCGACAAACATTCCGCCGGTTTTCCGAGGGTGACGTGCACGACAACAGAGGCACTTAGCTTCACTAGCATAACTAACAAGGGGGTATACGGCGACGACGGCGATCTCATCTTCTGTCAGCACGCGCCAGGTGTCGGTCGTGTCTGGTCTGGTGCACAATGCCCCGCGCGTCCAACACATCAGGCCGTTTTGGTGGAAACGACAACGGCAGCAGCACGACGGCCGCCGCGCACCAGCAAGCCGCACCAGCAGGTCTCGGCATGGGCGTCGGGCGGTCTAACCTCGGGCTAGTTTCACCCGGACTATGCATACCGAATGGACTCAACATAGTGCAACCGGCCCAGCTGAACGGGATGAACGCGGGAATGAACCTATTAAACATGAATATGCTAGGGATGGCGAACCTGAGCGCGATGGGCATATCGCCAGAGGCACGGCTACTCGCTGCACAGATCGCTGCTGCTGGAGGTGGATTTGAACAGTTTGGTCCTACGGGTCTTAGTGCTGGCCTTCGGGGGGCTGCAGTGGCATCGGTGGGAATAATAATGGACTCCGTGGCGGTCTGGGTCGGTCCGGAGACAACTCGATGGTGAGGAACCAGCGCAGGGAATGGCAGCGCGAAGAAAGACGAAGAATATTTCGACCCGACGGTGTTGAACGACGTAGCTGAGTGGATGCACACGCTCAGACTGCAGTACACGCCGAACTTTGAGGGTATGTCATCGAAGACAGCGGTGATCCGGTGATGGGCGAGCAAACACTTGAGGTGCACTGCAGGGCATCGCGGCGCTCGGTGTGCGTAGGAAGATGCTCAAGAAGTTCGAGGTGGTTTGTAGGAAAATGGGCATCGATGACCCGACGGCACGCCCGCCTCCTCGGCTTCGACGCGGGGAAGCTCGACTGGTAGCGGTGGTGGTGGGATAACCTCGGCCTGAAGGTGCAGCGGTCCCGGAATATGACCTTTTTCAAAAGCAGCACGACCATTTTTTTTCGTTTGTCCGTCCGATCACGCGTTGACGTAGTACCGATCTTCGGGCTCGTAATTCCTAGCTAATATTTCGCGAAACTTGTCGTCGAGCTTGTCCTTTTTCTTTTTATGTTCGTATAGGCAGCGGCGGCGTAGTAAGTGATGGGGCCTGTCTTCCCCTTCACTTTAAAAAGTTTAATTCATACGTACCCCGAGGAGTCTTACCAGCGCACACAGGGCGGTATTTGTACAACCACAAGCGAGTTTCCTTCCTTTCTCTTCCGCTAGACAGACAGCTGCACCGTTGTAAAGCTCAGGATACACCGTACCCTTGCTAAAACACTCCCGATCAGAAGCAATAAGCGCATAATCGAGTCGTGTAAACACATAGTTGTATCATACACACGTTAAAGAAGTCACCAATATACAAGAGAAAAGAAATACGACGAAGTCAGGCGCAATGATCCAAGCCCGTGGTGCAATAGATTTTATGGCTTGGAGGCATAACCGGCAATCACTTAACGGTGTTATCTCGCAGTACATAAAATACGCGAAGACGCACTCCGTGTTGTCCTGAACACAACAAAAAAGAAGACCAGAAAAGTGAGAGAACCGAGGAAAGTGAGATCTGCTATCCGTAGACTGTAGTATCACGTGTTGATAGGGAACTTTCCATGGCGAAGGTGAGAACGATCCGAGGAAGGATATTATTCAGCTATGCTTGAATCTGTGTCGGAATAATCTGTGTCAGGATTTGGGAAGTGCAGCGTGGTAGCCGTGGTGGAGGGAGCAACGGTGGCTGGCGCGCTCAGAGAACTGTGCCGATTAACGAGACCGTCAAGTTCAGAGGGGAGGGAAAGTGTGGAAAATGGATTCGAAAAGAGTTCGTCGTTGTTCGCAACATCGGGGTGCTTGCTTTCGATGTGGTCTCGGAATAGATGATCATGTCCCCGCTGACGCTCAAAGTTGCCGCAATACGAGCACACGATTCGGTATGCGTGCTTGTTTTCAAGATGAGATTTGAGTTCTTGCTGCCGCGTATAACCAGTATGACAGATGTGGCATAAAAATTGAAGTTCTACGGGTCGGCCGGAAAGGCGTCGAGAAGTAATGAATGATAGTGCAGCGTCACGAAACAGCCCATCTATGAGCTTAGGGGTCCGTACACGCAGATTGCGCAGGGCAGGGAGTAGTGTTGTGTCAGTTGTGCCCCCCGAGTCCGCTGGATGCAAAGCACCCAAGATGTCTGACGCAAATTCGCCGGCCACCGACAGATCTCTTGCACCTCGGAATGGACGGAGAAGCTCCAGCCATTGTTCACCATCCATGTCATTCTCCCCATTTGGAGATTTGGTCGTATTGATTCCTATATTCTGTACGCGGAATAAGAAAGGGAAAAATTGGTCACAGACTTGAGCCAAGGAAGACAACTGCCAGTCTAACTGAGTGCACGATATTTTTAATCGAAGAGGTGTCGAAGTGCTTGAGCTGGTAAAGGAGATGGAAATAGCATGTGCGGAGGTTTCAACTTCCGCGTGACTGGGTGACGTCTGCATTTCTATGCGCTCGATAAATCGGCCAAGTCTAGAAGCGTCCATCGTTGGTTGGCTGAAGAATGTGATATCGATATTCCCGAGGCGAGGTGCATCGATTCTGGCCACGAGGTTATCTATGTACTTGCTAGTTCCCCGATATTTGAGACTGGTGAGTGCGGGAAGGACAATGTGCTCCCCTAACTGTGGAGGAAGGCCGAGGTAATTACGGCGGGGGGGGAGAGAAATGAAGTAAAGTGACAGCGATTGAAGCTGAGTCATCTCAGATAACGCATTCACGAGCGATTCTGGGGAAAAATACCCAGCAATAGGAACTTCATGGAGTTGAAGATCTACGAGGTCCTGAGAGGGTAAAAGCAGCTGCGGGAATGAGGGAAATCCAATCCTGGTCGAGTGGAGAGTACGGAGTCGAGGGCCCCACCGAAAAGTTCCGGGGAGGGTTAGCTGCACGTTATCCTGGGAAAGTAGAACCAGCTCTTCGAGTTCCGAAAATGGCTCAGAAACTGTAGAAAGTTTCTCAAGGAGCGAGCTGGTTACGGTGAGGCGGATAGAGCTAACACGACCAGATTGCTTGAGCGCAGCCATGATATTGTCATCATCCTCGGGAGCCGGGCGGATCGAGATTTGAAAAGCCCCCGTACTCCACGACAATAGGCAGGGATAGCCAATAATCTGGCGCTTCCAAAACAGGCTTTCCATATGTACAGTAGAGTCGAAGATTTAAACCTAGGGGTGATGTAAATATGACCTGTCGCCATCGTCGGCAAACCCATGTGAGTATTGGCCAAACACGCGGGGTTACAACTAGATAATGACGAAATATATTCAGAAGGACGTCGTCTGAGAACAAGTTAGCAAGTAGTGGCCCTGGCACTGATTATACACTGTACCTGCTCCACTTCCACGTACTAGTTCACCGACGAGCAAAGTTGGTTCATATTCCACCACAATAGGATGGCCAGACCGTTGTCGTGAGGTCATAAATGACACTACGGCCTCCCTCAAAGGCGCATGGCGTGACTCAGGTTGCAGTAAGTGGAGCTTGCGCAGGGCAGGTAACACAGGCAACCTATCTTGAGTCCGCAGATCCAAAGAAGACACAACGCTCCTCGAGAGGTTCCCAGAGACCCGCAACCACTTTACACCTTTGAATGAGTCGATAGGCTCCAGCCATTGTTCACCATAAATACTATCCTCCTGTCTCGATGGTCGCATTGCATTGATGCGTAGATCTTCCACTTTGAAAAGGAAAGCAGAAAATTGGAAGCAGATTCGAGCCAAGGAGCATAGCTGTATGATTAATGGCTGGCATAATAATTTCAATTTCATGGATGCGGGAGCTCCTGGCTGGGTCAAGGAGATGGTGATATCGTGCTCGGAAGATAGAATATCTGCTCGACTGGGTGACTCGTACATTTTTATCCGATCGATGAATTCAACGAGTACGGAGAGATCGGAGATGGGTTCGTTGTGGAATGTGACCTCGATATCTCCTAGACGCGGGGCATCGATGCCAGCCACGAGGCCATGCAAATCTGCGATTATTCCTCGAAAATCAAAACGAGTGAGAGAAGGGAGAGTGACGCGTTCCCTGGAGGTTGAGTGATCGGTGAAGCGAGCCTGAGGGAAATGGAGTGAAAGTGATCGAAGTTGGGCCATCCCCGACAAGAGATTTGTAAGCGCTTTCGCTGAGAAATTCAAAGGATAGCAAATTTCGTGAAGCCGAAGGTCAACAAGATTCTTGGAGCAAGAAAGAAGCTGATGGAGTGCTGAAACGAAGATTCGAGTCAAGTGGAGACTACGGAGTCGGGTGCCACATGGCCACGACCAAAAAGCACTGGGCAGGATCTGTATGGTATCTCGAGACAGAAGAACGAGGCTTTCCAGTTCCGAAAGCGGTGACCCGATCGTGAGTAACCTTTCCTGGAGCGCGGTTGTAACGGTGAGGTTGATAGAAATAACACGATCAGACTGCATGAGTGCAGCCATGATATTGTCCTCATCCTCGGGAGCTGGTGGATCGAGCTCTAGAGTTCCACCGTACTGCACGACAATAGGGAGGGCGGGCCAGCAATCAAGGCTCTTCAATGCAGGCGTTCCGCGAGTACAAAACAGTCGAAGGTGTAGAGCCTGTTGAGACTCAAATACGAGTCGTCGCCACTTGCGGCATGTATGGACAAGGGTGGGCCAATTTCGTGGGGAGACATCCAGAAAATAACCAAATATCCTCAGAAGAACTTTGTTGGAAAGGTTCTCGATCGTGACTGGGCCACAAAGTGGACAGGTTAGAGAGCGTGGCGATGCACTCGCAAGAGAAGTACCTCTGCTTGGGCATTGGCTTGATGTAACAATGGGTTGAATGGTCGGTGGGAGTTGAAGGCGGGCACGTCTATTGAGAGATTCGGGACATACACCGGGTCTGTCAGCTCCGCGGTACTACACCGAGGGCGCGGGCCCAAGCTCACTTACTTCAGAGAGTGCATGAAGAGTGAATGAACACCACAACTGTTGCTGTTGTATCCTGTATCCTGGCGTACTAGATCACGCAGGAAAATGATGTTATCACACCTCCGGTCGGCTGAACACGCCGAAAACACGCGTGAATCGAAAATGAGTCAAACGACGCGTAGCCCCCTTGTCAGCTTCTGCGCTTCTCTCACCCCACGGGCCACCCACCACCCCTTTGCCCTACTTTTTTGACCAGAAAAAAAAAAGAACAAGAACGAGCTTCCTGGTTTGTTTATCGCTCTCCCTGCCCTCGATCGCAAGCATACCGTGACCACACAGACCACCACCGAGTCACCGACATGTCTTTGCTCGGGCATCCCTCCAGCCCAATCTCCTTCCTCCCTGTCAACAGCAGGAACGCTAGCGTCCGCGCGTCCATGGCCCCCTTCCCTTCCCCTCGGCCCCAGTGCAGGGCTTCAGTCTCACCTCTCCTCGCTCTGAATATCCGACCAGCAGCTTCTACTAGGCAGCACCACCTTTCCAACCCCGGAAGGTGAGCGTTCTTTTGATTATTTCTCTCCCACACATTCCGTTTTCCCACCCTACTTACCCCTCTCATGTTTTTCCCTCACGCGCCCGCCTCACCCCCATTGTTTTCCCAGCAGACACTGCCCCCAATGTCTTAGAATTTCCATCGTTATGAAGTAACGCCGGAGAGCAGCCAGCTTTTTGACCATCACAAGTCGTCATTAGCATCGCCAACGCCGCGATATTCTCACTAGAAAGGGATGGGTGCTGCCTCTCGACGTCAATTTTAAGGAGGAACTCAGTGCTATCGAGCAATGTGAGTAGCATATATCCGTTACATTTCGTTCTCATGGTCACTTTGCCCAGGCTTCATGGTTCTCTCCGAAGCCGAGCGCACGGCCGCTCTTTACCGACCTTCACAGCATTCCACTCGACTGCAGATCCGCTTCTTCATCACCGTCCTCTAAAAGCGACCACATGACCGCTCTCCTGATACTGGCCGTCGGGTTCCATGCAGAGCCAGATGGTGGCCGAGCTTCCAGCACGAATCTCAAGTCCGACATGCCCAGTTCCCCGCCTGCACCTTTAACGCCAACGCCACGAACCGCCAGTCCCTCACTCGGCCTCCTCATTCCTATCTCCGGATTCCGCCAAAGCGACACCTCGGCGACCCTCACTCAGCTGCGCACCAAACTCTTAAGCCTCCAACAACGCCATTCATCGCATATATGCACTAGCCCTAGCCTCAAGCGCAGCAGAGCGCGGTACTTGGACCGGGGTCGGTTGACTCGGCCAGTTCGCAGAGCGCGACAACTTCCCCACAGAAGACATTTTCGTCAAGCCTTGGTCTTCCCTCTACAGAACACCAAATTTCTCGTCTCTCCGGTCAGGTCTACTTGTCGCTCTCCCTGCCCCCATAGCAGTGCGTGATGGACGAACAGGCACTCTGGCGCAGGGCATCGCGACCCTCGGTGCGAGCGTGAAGATGCTCAAAACCTTCGATGCCTTTCGCAGGAAAATGAACATGGATGACCCGACTGCACCTCTGCCGTCACCGCCGCCGTGACGCCGCCTGGTGGGCCTGCACTGGCATTAACCTTGACTCTGGGGAGCCCGACTAGCAATTGTGGCGAGCTGCCGGCCGCGTCTGCTTGATAGCTCAGCATCTCAAAATACGCATTGACGCACTCTCTCCCATTTTTGGCCTCTTCGTGCGTTTACTAGTACTGTCTTCGGACTCGTGATGGACTCGTTATTCCTATCTAAACTTTTGCGAAATTCGTCGTCGGACTTGTCCTTCTTTTCTGTAGGTGGGTGCTGGTAGTGTGACCTTCCTTCCCCCTTTATTCGCTTAAATACATACCAACCTTGAGTTACCATTCTTACCAGCGCGCACACAATCACCCGCATATAGCAGCATTTTTCATCCCCATTTGTCCAAGTTTCTTTCCTTTTCTCTTCGTCGTATCTCTTTCTTTTTTTGTGTATAGTTGGCCTGTTGAAAGTGTGAATAGAACTGCGTGTACACTGCAAAGTGAACAAATAGCCATACAATAAACAGACTTGTCCATGCTGTCGCATCACGCTGGTCCGTGCTATTGGTGTGCATCCCGACTGAATTATCTCCACGCGACCACCCCATTTCCTTACTCTTTTAACCAAAGAAAAGAAGAAAAACAATATCGAGCCTCTTGAATATATTTTTGCTTCTTTCTGTCCTCGCCGGTCGCGAGCATAAAGTACGCAAACTACCACCGACATGTCGTGCATCCCTCCAATCTCGGCCCCTCCCTGTCCGAGGCACAGACAGCAAGAACGCTGGTGTACACGTATCCATAGCCCCGCCCCCCGACCGCATCGCAGGGGGCCTCAGTCTCTCCTCTCCTCGCTCTGAAGGCGTGCCTTTGGGCCGACATCCGACTCGTTAGCAACCTCCTAGACAATTCCACCTTTCCAACCCCAGAAGGTGAGCATTATTTTGATCCTTTCGCTTCCACACAACCCGATCCCCCCTCCACTTTCACTTTTTTTCTTGCTCGCCTGCCTTACACCCATCTACTTTCACAGCTGACGAGAATTTCCATCATTTCCAGGATACGTTGGGCATCCACCGTTGTGATCGCCGCCTTCATTCCCGCCAGCAACGTGATTCTTTTGGAAGGGATGGCGACTGCCTCTCTCGACGACAATATCAGAGGAACTGAGCGCCATCGAGCAACGTGAGTATCTTTTCGCCCTGATTCTAAGGTTCTCACCAGGCCGCTTTCCCCGGGGCTCAGATTGGAACAAATATCCAGGGCCCGACCCCATGTCTGCTCTTCTGAGCCCAGCCGTCGGCGGTGCCATGCTGAGCCAGATGAAAGCCAAACCTTGCTAGTATGACTCAAGTCCACAATGCTCAGTTCTCCCTTTGCCTACGCTTTTGACCTGAGCGCCAACCTGGGCTGCCGATCTCCCCCTCATGACTTGTCATCTTCCCTCATTCTCCTTCCCATCCCAGGATGCCGCCGATAAGTCACGTGACGCTGTCACCACGGTCGCTCGACAGCCCGCCAAGCTTAAGGCTAGCAAAAACGCTGCGCATAGTATTTCTGCTCCAGCAATCGCGTTGAGCGCAGCACCTTTTCCGCGTCGTAATGCACCCGCCAACTCGCGGAGCACATTAACACCCCCACGCAAAACTAACCGTCGATCCCATGTCGCGCTCGCAGAACCCGATTTTTTTCTTTGGCGTCTCTTCCTGCCCTGCTTTCCGTTCTCTGCGCCCCGGCGGTGCTGCTCTTGAAAGGTTTTCTCTGTTGCCAGGCAACAGTTGTGCGAGTATGGTGGCAGCCCTCGTGACCTGAGAATTTCGCCAGTTTTCCAAGGGCCACAGGCACCACAGCAGCAGCAGTTCCACCGCAGTCGACAATGGCATCACCATCAATGGCCTGTCGGCGACGACAGCGACCTTATCTCTTCTCGGCACGCGCCAACTGGCGGTCTTGTCCGAAGTGCTCAACATGATGGTGCAACTTGCGCAGGTGAACGTGATGGACCCGTCCAACAGGAATTTGTGTGGGAATTGTTGAAGCTGAGCGCGATAGGCATCTCGCTCGAGGCTCAGCCTGGCTTTAGCGGCATCGGACTCCGTTACGGCCCGGTCGGTCCAGCTGACTCCCACCAGCTTGTCGAGGTGCTGGTCTAGGTGAGTTCTAGGTGGCAACAGTGCAAACAGCAGAGGAAGATTCGCAGGGAACAGCGGCGCGAAGAAGGACGAGGACTATTTCGACCCGGTGGTGCTGACCGACGTGGCTGGGGTGGCTGCACGCCCCAGGCTGCACATGACTGCGTGATGACTTCTCAAAATACGGTAATACAAGTCGCATTTACGCTCTCTCTCCCATTTTCGCCTCTTCGCCTTATGTCCGCGCGCGTTAACAAATATAAATATATTCGGCCTCGTTATTCCTACCTAACTTTAGTATGTCGTCGGACTTGTCCTTTCTGTTGGTCCGGGCGGTGGGCTCCGTTTTTCCCTTTAATTCATACCAACCCTGAACGTTGCCATTCTTACCAACGCAAACACAAACACAAACACATAGTGGTATTTGCACCCCCATTTGTCCGACCACAAGCGAGTTTCTTTGCATTTCTCTTTGTCGTATCCCTTTCTCTTGAATATGGGTGACCACTTGAAAGTCTGTATGATGACTTACAACTATGTGTGTGCTGATCTTGGTACTGATCAACGCTATGCGTTCTCACGTTCAGACCCGCTTTGCCATTGATATTCCATAATTTGTTGTACAATTAGTGTTCCGCTAACTCCTTGTCTCCCCTCCCTCACATGTCCGCCTACAGGAGTCACGAACGCACGACCTGACGTTTCCCCTTCGTCCCGTATCACCTCAGACTAAACCGACAGCATAGCGCTCTTAGCTGCATACCTAGCATCCTGGTCAGCAAGAGGCAGAGCAAATGTGCTGAGGACGTACTGCCGAAAAGCCATTCCAAATACACAGAAAGGGGTCACAGCAAGGAGTGGAGCTGTCACAATAATATCCCCGCTCGCTGCAGTCGTACTTGTGTCCCACCAACAACTGTTTGGAGCATACTGCTGCGCATGCTGAAGCGGGAAGGACGATGAGGAGAGCAAGAGTTGAGAAACGCATTGTTGGTCAGGAATTAGAACCCAAGGGAGTCCGTATGCCACCTCCCTCTGCAGCACCCCTCTTTTATAGAATTTCGGCAGTCACAAGTGAGGGGCGGAAGTCCCGGAGGGTTGGTTGAAAGTGGTTGAAAATTGGCTGTAAGGCATCGGCGCAACCCAGTTATCTGTAACGCCGGACCTAGGCATGGATAACAATGATCTCAGTGATGTGGGTGTGGGTGTAAGGTGGAGTACTTCCAATACAATAGGTAACGAATTCAGCTCCATGAATGGAGGAGAACAGACAGGTGTCAATCTCAACCACCAGCTATATGATAGATCAGCATGTGGGCGCAAAGGACTCCCCCGCTTTCAGCAACTTATGGAGAACCTTCATGTAATTTGGCGTAGCGACGCTGTAGCATGGATGCAAGGCCAGAGTCCTATGCCCAGCGAACCCGTCACAGTTTAAACATGGCCCCAATGGCGTGTTATGTTTTATGGTTTGAGAACGATAAGAGGATGAGAAATATAATTTGAGACGCATTGGGCAGGATGGCGAGGACAAGAGTGCTTCATACACCTCAGGTAAGTAGTGAATTCGTAGCTTTGAGCCCAGAAATTCACATACGATCCGACAGTGAGGCTCATTCCAGACAGACAGTGAGGAAAGCGTATTGTTGTCCTTCACGAGTCTTGTCTCGTGATCGGGGAGTGATATAATCCGATACCGTACAGAAGGGACATGGTTTTTAACGGAACCTGTACTGATGCGTCGGAACTGCGCCGCGAAGCGTGACAGCTTCTAAGCACCCGATCAGAGCTTGAAGCCTGAAAGCCTGAGGTTGGGAAGCTCGAAGGTCCCTGTGCCCCTTGTCAAGCTGTGGATCAGGAGATCAGGCAACAGGCGAGAAGCAGGATCCGATATCCCCCGCTCACCGCTGTTGAGGGAATTGCGGAAATTATATGCCGTTGTGATGAAACCATATCTTGAACCATATCCGGCGATCATCCAGACTCGGCGCTAAAGGAAGTGATGCCGGGAAAAAATCCAGGCCGATTTGGGTTTCTATCTTGCCTCTAGGGAAGCAGAAAGGTATCCACACGACTCACCCCATCGTATGTCCAGTTGCTGTTCCAAATACTGAAGGATATTCCCTGAGACGCACTCCGCGAGGCAATCAGCACTTCAGAAACAAGTGATTATCACGGATTTGCAACACGAAGGACGCCTCTTAACAGTCTGCGATAACAACATTAGTTTATGGGAGAGTGTAACAAACGCGAATGCCTCAGAAGGGCAATAATCTCCATTCGCTCATCGAATCGCCAAGGGGAAACTGAGTCGCAGTGGCTTCAGAGGATATCTCTCAACTTCTCAGGTGTAATCGCCATCCTGGAACGGCGAGTGTGTGTGGCACCCGAAACTTGTCGGCGCAATTTGGGGTTGTGAAGTGGGGAGTGACGAGGCCTCCGAAATGCTTGCCTCTTGGACCACATTCGCGAAGAAGGTACTGAGGGGTCCAGGCATGTATAGGGTTGGAGACAGGCACTTGCAAGGTGACGTCGTCTTAGTCTGAGGGAGTCGCATTCAACGTTTTCCCGACACTGACACACAGGGGGAAGCGCGTCACGCAGAGATCCCAACAGAACGTACTCTAGACCAGGGCAAAGCCAAGAATAACGAGAAAATTGTATTGCGTGGGAAGATAAACGATGTTTCCGTGGTTCGTTTGACATCTCTACGGGGGGTGCAGAAGCCCTTCGATGTAGCTGACACAGAGTTAGGGATGATAGAGTAATGTAGGGTACTTGGCGGACTCACTAACAGAAGATCACGAATGCATGAACTTGAATGCACGAATTCTTTAATTTACCCTTATCTACTACAGGGCAGTAGAGAAAATTTCGAACTGTGTAGTCTGATGGAGGACCTTTAAGGACTGGGTAGTGATGCTGGTGGGAAGACCGTCAAAAGGATTGGCTCTTCAAGCTGCCAGCTTTACGTTCTCACTGTCTAACATGCTTCAGAGTGATAAATAGTCAGATAGTAGACCTTGATGGCATCCATTGACCGTGGAGAAGACCGACCGGGCAACTCAGAAGTCATGATTGAGTTGAGAGACAAAGTCCTGTGTCTAAAAGTTTTGTTATCCTGCCGGAGTTTTCAAAGTCCCTCATATCGCCAGTAGTGGCATGCATTTCCCTGTGTCGGAGCCACAGAATTGCATTCGAGGACTGCGTCTGAGACCGTGATTGAGACTGAAATGAACGTCCCGAGTCGGAGATGGGTCGCTCCTGCGCTGCAGCCGGATAACGCCGAACGGCACGCAGCGACATAAACCACGCTGTCGGGCGCTTGTCTGTGCTATTGTGGTGGGGCCTTCCCTTTCCTTTACAGCAGTTTTCATAACGATAGGCGGTTTCTCGCACCGTCTGTTTTGGTCTTTGTTTGGCACTATTCTGACAGCTCGGCCTGCCGAGATCCAGCCAACGCACTAGGAAGCGCAACTACATACTCCGGCAAGCTGGCTTGTATATAGAACTGTCAGGACTGTCTAAGTAGAGCCAAACAATGGTATAAACAAGCGGTACAAGAGACCGCCTATCGATATGAAAACTGCTGTAATCCATACGTACTTCCAAGGGTCACCGTTTCTTACCCGCGCACACATATTCTGAGCCATACGCACACGGGATTATTTTGCATCCCCAGCATCCCACAAGTGAGTTTCCTTCCCTTTCTCTTCGTCGTCGTAGTTCCTTCCTTTTGTATATAGGCAACTTTTTGACAAGTGTATGATACAACTATATATAATATGTACAACTCGGGTATGTGCTAGTGAAATCACTTCTGATCGACAATGTCTTCAAGACTCGCCTGGGGTGTGACGTCCGTCGAGTTCTAACTTCTATGGCTCACTCTGGCCAACTCACTGACCTTCCGAAAAAAAGACAAAAAGAAGACTAAGAAAGAAAAAAGGAGCAAGGAAATGTGAGGTTTGCGAACTATCCGTAGACTGCACTCTCATGTGTCATTGGGGAATGAGGCTTTCTGTCCATGGTGACGGTGCCAAGGATCCGGGGAAGAGGGATAGGTATCATTAGGCCAGATTGACTATGTGTCGGAATCACTTGCTATTGAGAGGGTGGCGCCGTGGCCGTGGTATTGGGCGCAACAATGTTTGGCGCACGGAGAGTGATGTGCTGCATAAGGACACTTTCAAGATGGGGATGACGGGAACCTGGCAAAGGAGAGCCCGAGTTGACCGCATTTTTGTGCGTGGCTCTACGATGTTTGATTTTGAGGTGTTTTCGGAATAGATCACGGTGCCCTGGAATCCACACAAAATTGGCGCAATAAGTGCACACCATCTGGTATGAATGCTTGTCTACAAGGTGGCGATCGAGTCCTTCGTTCGGTTTGAAACTGGCGTCACAGATGCGGCAGTATGAATGCTCGTCTACAAGGTGGCGATCGAATCCTTCGTTCTGCCTGAAACTGGCGCCACAGATGTGGCACTGAGATAATGGCACATTGGCAACCTGTATTGGACGGCCAGAAAGGGTTCGTGATTTGAGGAATAAGAGTAAGTCATCCCAAGATGGGTCTTCCGGTTCCATAGTCTCTACACGGAGATGACGCAGAGCAGGGAGCACATTCGCCTCCCCGTCGACTTGACCCAAAGCACGCAAGATATCTGTCTTAAGTTCGTCAGCCACCCAAATGTCTCTTGTACCGCCGAATGAACGGATAAGTTCCGGCCATTGTTCACTTCCCAAGTCACCCCAGCCACTTGACGATTCGGTCGTATTGATACTTAGCTCTTGAACACGGGATAGGAAGGGGGAAAAGTGGTCACAAACTTGGGCCATGCAGAACACCTGCCAGTCGAACTGTTTGCATGATATTTGTAGTTGAAGAGGTGTAGAGGTGCTTGAGTTGGGAAAGAAGATGGAAATAGCATGAGCGGAAGTTTGAACCACTGCTCGAATGAGTGACATCCGTATTTCTGTCCGCTCGATGAACCGACCAATTTGCGAGGCATCCATCGTGGGTTGGCTAAAGAAAGTAATATCGATATCCCCAAGAGTAGGTGCATCAATTCTGGCTACGAGGCAGTCCAAGTATTTGCTAATTCCGCGATATTTGAGTCGGGTGAGAGCGGGGAGAACAATGCGTTCCCCTGTCGGTGGAGGCAAGCTAAGGTAACTCCGGCGGCTGGGGAAAGAATGGAAATGGAGTGCGAGGGTTTGAAGATGGGTCATATTGGCCAAGGCATTTGCGAACGTTTCCGGGGGGAAATACCCGACCCTAGGGATTTCGTGAAGCCGAAGATCTACAAGGTCCTGGGAAGGCAAAAGAAGCTGCGGGAATGAAGGAAAGGCTATCCCGGTCGAGTGGAGAGTACGGAGGCGAGGGCCCCACCGAAAAGTGCCAGGGAGGGTCAACTCCATGGTATCTTGGGACCAAAGAGCAAGTTCTTCAAGTTCCGAAAATGGCTCAGAAACTGTGGAAAGTCTTTCAACGATCGAGCTAGTGACGGTGAGGCTGATGGAGATAACGCGAGCAGATTGCTTGAGTGCAGCAATGATGTTGTCAACGTCCTCGGCAGCTGGCGGGTCGAGACTCGAAACCCCCCCGTACAGTATGACAATAGGCAAGGTTGGCCAGCAATTTAGAGCCTTCGAAACGGGCGTTCCATGTGTACAATGGAGGCGAAGATTTAGGCCTAGAGGTGAGCTCAATATGATCTGTCGCCATCTTTGACACACAAACCCAAGTGTAGGCCAAAATTGCGGAGTGGCATCCAGACAATGACGAAATATGTTGAGAAGGGTGTCATCGCAGAGCGTCTCGTCGTGCTGTGGAAAAAGTCCTACTCAAAATGAATTAGCGAATGGTGGTTCCGGCACTGGTGATACACTGTACCTGTTCCACCGATGTGCCGTAGCCGTTCGTATTCCACAGTTACAGGATGGCCAGATAGCCGACGTGATGTCATAAATGACACTACAGCGTCCCTCAAAGGCGAATAACGTGGCTCGGGTTGCAGAACGTAGAGCTTCTGTAGGGCAGGTAGCACAATATCGGGCATCCCATCTGGTATTACTTGCGAGGAACACACAATGTCCGCCGAGAGGTTTCCAGAGACAAGAAACCACTTTACACCGGTAAATGAGTTGAGAAGTTCCCACCATTGTTCACTATAAAGACCAGCCTCCGGTCTTAATGGTCGCTTTGCACTGATGCGTAGATCCTCCACATTGAAAAGGGAAGCAGAAAAATGAAAGCAGAATCGAGTCACGAAGAATAGCTGCTCGCTTAATTTCTTGCAAAATAGGTGGAATGTAAGGCATGAAGGATCTCCTGGCAGCGTCAGGAAGATGGATATGGCGCGCTTACAACATAGAATATCCGCTCGACGATATGACTTGTGCATTCCTATCCGATCGGTGAAGTTGCGAAATTTACTAGAGAGATCGAAGTTAGATCTATCGAAGAACGTGACTTCGATATCCCTCAGAAGCGGAGTGTCAATTCTGGCCACGAGGTGTTCCAAGTACTCGGTACCTCCTCGAAAATTAAAGCGAGTCAGAGCAGGGAGGACAACGAGTTCCCCAAACGGTGGCGGTGGGGTAAGGTCATTGCCGGTAGAAAGGAAATGGAGTGAAAGTGATTGAAGCTGGACCATCCCGGACAGGGCAGTCGTGACAGCTGCTGGTGAGAACCGCGAGGGATCGAGAACTTGGTGAAGGCGGAGGTCTACAAGATTCTTGGAAGAATCAAGAAGCTGAAGCAGTGAGGGAAAGGTGACCCTGGTCGTGTTGAGATAACGAAGGCGGGGGCCCCACTTAAGAGTGCTGGGCAAGGTCAGCCGCGTGCCATTTCGAGACAGGAGAACGAGATCTTCCAGCGCCGAAAATGGCCTCTCAATTGCGGATAGCTTTTCCAGGAGGGAGCTTGTGACGGTGAGGCTTATGGAAGTAATGCGATCAGAGTGATTGAGTACAGCCATGACCTTATCCTCGGTCTCGGTAGCTGGCGGATCGAGCGCTGGTGACCCCCCGAACTGCACGACGATAGGCAGGGTGGGCCAGACATCTAGAGTCTTCGGAACTGGCGTTCTGTGAGTACAGAACAATCGAAGCTGCAGAGCTCGTTGAGACGCGAATACGATACGTCGCCACTTGCGACATATATGCATGAGCGTAGGCCAATGTCGTGGAGAGGCATCCAAAAAATAACAAAATACGTTCAGAAGGACTTTGTCGGAAAGCTTCTCAATAATGGCCTGTCGACGAGGAAGGGAACAACTTGTCGAGTGGGGTGGGTACTCCACGGATGATGTAACGTTGCTCAGGTATTGGCTTGGTGCAGCAATGTGTCGGGCGGTCACCGTCGACACGAGTCGAGCACCGGGATGGCTATGACTGTAAGAGATTCGCGACATACACTGTCACCTGCGGTAGAGGATGCAAGACACTAGTCCACTTACTGGAGTACACCATCAATACTTGACATATTTTCAAGGGGGTGGCGGGACCGGAATCCTGAACCGCGGGTACAGTAGGGGGTCGAACGAAAAATTCTGACCTTCCTAATTAGGAAGTGGTTCACCCCGCGCTCACAGTTCACGAAACGTAGATAGCACCAAGGATAGCACTGTAGTCTGTAGAACATATGGGACGACATGGGCATGAATGGGTCCGTGAAAAATGTCCGAATATATTGATATTTTGAGACACAGCTAGTATGTACACTATAGATTCTAACCCTCTCAGGCTCTCGGCCCTCTCCATGTTCCTCTCCTTCATCAGGGAAACTACAAGGTGTTTGGCTTCAGGGTTTGGTGATTCACACACTTTGGCTTTGGGATTTGGGAGCTTTGTCTTATTTTAAACAGCTTTTTCACCTTTTCGGACTTTGACTTAGGAGGTCAATGTCTTTCACCTTCAGTAAGGACTTTTGGGACTTTGATGTAGTTAGAGGTAATCCCGACTCGGAGTCGAGCGGCATCATGATTAGACCAATGAAAGCCTGGACTGTATTTACATTTTGAGTTTGAAAGGCATAATCTGGGGACCACAGTGGGTTGATAGTGGTTTTGGTGGTTCAGACTGGCAGTTTCAGGCGCAAGTAGATATATATTAACATGGAACGCCGTCGTACTACTAGTACATAGAACTGACTTGTCTATGTTAGCAGCTACTGCAATCAACCTGCCGTCGATGTGCAGTATGGGAGGACAGCCGGCAGTACTCAACGTTGAAGCACTTGAAAATGAGCACATATGTGAGCAAGCCGAGGATGGATGGGATAAATTTGAAGTACCTGGAGGACATGATTCTCCCCGGGTCTGAGTTCGGGGGTGGCTACTCTGAACGGCTCTGCATACCATTGGAAGAAGAATCCAAGGCTCCGCACCCCCAAAGGGAACAGAGGAACCGAACCAGGCGTCAGAGGGTGCAGAGGCATCATACTGGGCAGTGGAGGGAACGGAGGTATCACGCCTAGAGGAGGGAAATCAGGCAGGTTGGGTGATTCCATGGGATATTGTGTCCGATACTGACCTTGAAGCGTCCCAAAGTATCGCTTTCAAATGAGAATGTCTTCGCGTGACGCGGGCATCGTGCATCGGCAGGACGCAGAAGCTTCACACTTCACGCAGAGGATGCGCAACCTAACGCAGGGCGCTTCGTCAAGGCATTGCAGAACGAAAAATTGGGAGCTATCTGTCGTACCTGCAACTCGCACTCGATTTCCTTCTCGAGCATCTCGTGCTCCTTCTCGATGTAGTCTCACGTGAAGCGCACAAGCGAGCTGGCTTCGGCTTTGCTTGTGCGACATAGGACCGGGCTGATGTCGGATGGGTCGTCCGATTTCTTCCAAAGGCATTGGTCTTGCAATTGTGCTTCCGAGTCTTCTGTGGAGGGTAATAGCGGAAGGAGGGTATGGTGGAGTCAGGGATGGGACTTACGGTCCAAGCATCGTGAACTGCAAGCTCGTCTTTCTCCCGCCGTGGGCCCTCTTGCGTGACTTTTACGTCTGCATCCTTATAAAAGTCAAAAAGCGTGACCGGGTACATCTGCATAGCAAGCGAATTAGATCCCTTCCGAAAACGTGATATGCGCACGCACGTACCTTGGTAACAATCAAGTCAAGGCATGATATCATCCCACCATCAGGACACGCCGTTAAGAGTAGCTATAGCAGGGTATGACCGTAAACTGAGCTTGGTAAGCCAAGGTGCAAGATAAGTCCCATTGTCAGCAATTGTGAGCTCGAGTTTGGTGTTGTATGCTTTCAGAACTTCGCAAGGTTCCACATGATGTCCTATCTGTGATGTGGGTAGGGAATCTGGCATAGGAGGCCTACGAGTATGTGAGTACACGGTTACAAGTAGGATTGAAGACAAAGTATCATACGCAGGAAACGAGTCAGGGAGTGGCAGGAATGGTGGAAGTGCGGTGGACAGCCCTACGCCTTCTATTGGACTCGGAGACTGTGGGAATAGAGCCAGCGACGAATTGTCAGTATGAATCTGCGTGGTCAGCGAGAACCAAATGAGAGCCCAACCACTGGCAATATATATATATATAAATAGGGTGTGCACACTTGAGCGAAAGTGCTTGCAGCTGCATTACCCCATATGCTAAGTCGTTTGAAGCATTGAAGCACTCCAAACATGATGACGCTAGTAGTATTAGTTTACACAGATAACGACACAGATGGCGAACATGCTTGTACCCGGTACAGCCAACCCCTAAGCCTGTGAACCCGTATGAGGAGGACCCCGTCGCTATCAATTAACGCTGACGCTGCAGCGACATCGACTTCATGAGGCGAGAACTTGATCCTAAATTCATACGAGTCTGGGATTTCAATGTCATTAGTTTGTCAGAACCCCAGTCGCAAAACTCCTCACCAGCATGAACAACCAATTGATCGAGTTTCCTGAAAGCAGAAATGATAGCAGTGGGGAGGGCATGTTGTGAATCGGCTGGAATCTTGACCCTGATTTCGTGTGTTTGTGTGTTTGACGTGACATCAACTCCGATCTCGAGCAATGGTCCTAGCGGTGGGTCCGTGGATAAATTGACGAAAAAGGAATGTGCAGAGGTGTGGTTGCGCATTGAGATGCGCACAAAAGGATGGGAAGGACTGGAAAGGGTTCATTAGTTATCCTCCAGCCTATGAGGTAGAGGCAGAGGGCGGTAGGACGTACTTTCCAGTGTGCGACTCTGCAGCAAAGTCTCGATGTGATGACTCAGATGGTGGAGGTGACAGCGTTAGTGGAAATAACCACTGGCAGTTGGTTGCCATTTAACTGTGTGGGGCATGCGACGAGCTCCTACGGGTGAGCAAGTACAACGTGAACGCCGTTCGGGTTGTCAATGATCCACAGTTTCGATGCCCGATTGCCGACAACTCCGAATCATTGCTGCAGCAGTGAGAGTGTTAAGGGCAAGCACGTAGCGTAGCGGTTAATTTGATTGTTGATTGATCTGTACAGTTTTGAATCGCCGCTCATATGCATAGGTCCCCTTACAACAACAAATTCCTTCTGAGTCTCCTCCACAGTCACTCAATGGGTCGCTGCCTGTATAGCTTTTCGCCTTCGCGTGGTCAATACTCGCCTTTGGTCTCAGGCAACGTGACCTCTGTTTGCAGCGCCGCTCCATCTCCATTTGCTGAACAGCCTGCAAATCTACATTCTGGTTTCCTGGCAACACGTGGAGGAGATCCGCCAGCAACTGCTTTTGGTGTGGATGTCATCACCTGCCAGTGGGCAGATTGCTGTGCCGCTTTTGATGACTTCAGCATGTTCATATCCCACGTACAAGAAGGTGTGTCATGCTTGCTCATGCTTGGCTCCCTGACCCCGCTGAAGTGTCTTAACTCTACTCTACCTCCGCAGATCACACAGGCGTGCACAAATCCAACTACACCTGTGAATGGGTCACGTGCACTGATCGTGGCATTCCTCAGACTTCTCGCTTCGCACTTATCTCTCATCTTCGATCGCACACTAGCGAAAAGACGTTGTCTTGTGAGCTACCTGGTAAGTGTCCTCCCATCTCCTTCATGCTGTCATTTCTAAACGCAGAGAACGCAGAGTGTGACCAGTCCTTTACGAGCACCAATGGCCTAGCTAATTGCATGTGCCTCCAACACGATTTCAAAGCTGGAGCACCTGGTCCCAGCGGCGGTCATGGAAAGCAGAAGCATGACTGCCAAGTACCCTCTTACCCAACGGCTACAGACCCAGCTGGCTTCAGCTCTCTCAAAGTCAGGCCAAGTACGCCGTGCGAGCTGCACAGTCAAGTTCCTGCCGAGCCAGGCAGCACCATTACAGTGACCGACAGCTCTTCCGGTGCTGTTACATGCAGCAGTGGTGGGAATGGCAAGGTAGCCAGGGATGCCTACAGCGAGCAGCCCCGCTTGCCCGACTTCTCAAATCTTGCGTGGATCTGGATCTGGTAGGCGGGACTGGACCCGAACAATGTCAGCCCTCTCTTGAGTGGCATCCCAGATGTGAGTGGCATCACGAATAGACGACGTTATGTATTTTTATTATGTTTAGAAAGCAATTTCGTGTGCGTGATGGTCTGCATACTTATTTACATAGAATAAACGGAATGCATAAAGGGTGTCATGGTGTGTGAAAGTCTTTGGAAGTATCTGGGAACCTGCTGGTACACCAATAAGATGAGCTGAACGGAGAATAGTATCAATGTGTATCACAGAACACATGCGTCGACCCATCACATCAAAGTCAGGCTCCACCCTCCAAAGGCCAGTCTCTTCACATGGAGAGTCACCATAGGTAGAAAACCACTGCACCAATGCACAACGGTATATAGTATCTTGAAAGCTGAATGAAAAAAAAAGATTTATGCGTGCAACAAGAAGCCCCTGAAAGCCTTCCACTTTGGCATCCCTCTCAATATAGACACAGTCATACCGACCTGGGCCTTTCTTCCATGATGGAGTTGCACGGATGAGTTCACGGTGCATTCCACCAATCCCTGATAGGTCACTTGGAGCATAGTATGTTGAGGTGGCTGAATGAAAAACCTTGATGCGAAGGCTGCTTGAGACCTCAGGACATATATCAAGTGGGGCATCCATGCCACACACTTCTGCATCGGGATGAAACTGATCATATAAAAAACGTCGGATATGTTCAAGGAGTTGTGGCTGATTGAGATAAGCAGCAAGTGTTTCAATAGTCTTGGGATATCCACGAGCTAAGTTAGGTCAACAGGTGCTGGTGCTTCAAAGTGATCAAAAATGAAGTCTTACTTACCAGGGTTCCGTGCAAGTTGTACATCCCCCATGGATGTAATTCCACCAGCAGCTTCAACATCTCCATCACCATGTGGATCATGAACCCCATTGAGGGGAGCATCCAGAGGATGCTCCCCAGCAATACCAGAAGTCTGTAAGGGCCCACTCAGCATCCCACGGGCTGTGAAATCAACACGCGATGCGGCAAGCTTGTCTAAGCGCTGATTTGTCAACAGCATCTGGCCAAGTGGTTCATTGTGGCTTGAGCGACGATAGGGACCTTTGACAGCTTCTTTATGCTTAGACTCTGTGATTGATGAACAGAGCCCATTTGGTGCTCCAAATTGTTGGATGAGGAACCGGTAGTGGTGAAGTGAATGTTGACGAGGCAATGCAAAGTCATCACGTACACCTGTTTCCTTGAAGATCTCTCGCTCCTGATGGAAGCGTGCCACAGCTGCATCAACTTGATCTAGTGTGTCTTCATCAAGCTGAGATCGTCGGACAAGGTAACAAAACTCCATAAATGCTGCAATTGCCCGAACCATTTGAGGAGGGACATGACCCACAATTGCTGGAAGATACACCTACACCCAATTAAAATCATCATGTAAGATGGAAAAGGTGAAAACTGAACCTTCATCAAAGCCTTTGAGTCATCACCTGTCCACTGTTTGAAACCACGCCCCTCAGGGAAGCGTCGCAGACCTGGAAACAAGGGTGCTGCAGCAATACTAATAAGGCATTTCTAATAAGGTTTGACTCAATAAGAGAGAAATAATGACACACCGTTGGTCTATATCAGCAAGTATTTCTTTTGCACGTGTCTTGCCATGAACACCCTCAAGGTACTTGCCTACCCAATCTACGAGGTGGTCTTTGAATGTACCCTTGATGACTTGGTGGAGGAGATCTGGTGACAGGAGCTCATGGATGTCAGCTCGTGGGAAATGTGTTGTGAAAGGCTAGTCATATGAGAACAATGACCACCAGAAATATCTGGCAAATCACATACCGTAACATAATCAACAATACCATAGCCACCCCAAAGAACCCCTGGCTCATTCTCAAAAGTCTCTTTCAACATGCTTGTGTGATGACCTGAGCGTAATATTGCTGCTGGGTCATTGTCCAATTTGTCTGGACAAGCTGTACATCTGAATTAAAATTAGTATTTGTAGTACAAAATTTACAGAGTCTGAGACTTACTTAGGGCACCACCCAGATACGACACATGCAAGGAGTGCTTGCTCCGGATAATCTGCAATGTAGGGACCCAATCCATAAATGACACGTCTCCAATGACCATCCCCACAACGTGTCGTCCGTGGCTTTGTCATCCATGGCTTGAGAGAGCCCAGGATATGTGCCAGGGAGCTGTGGAAAAGTTGCCGGCGAAATTTTCGGAACTCGACGCTGTCCTCGTATTGCCTATCAGCTGTTAAGAGACCATATCAGTTAATTTATCTTAGCGAGATTACTGGCATACGAAAACCCACTCTTTGGAATTGCAAGGAATCCCACAAGGCTCACCGCATTTCGATGGGCTCTCCTTACATGGTTCTGGACATTCCCGATCGAGGCATACAATGGATAGTAGTCATTTTGCCCTGTGGCTACCGAAACCGTAGTTTTGTCGCTTCCAAGAATAACAGGTACAAACGTCGATCCGTGGGTCTCCGGGTCCATCGCAATAGTGTCCTATATGCCATGGCAAATTGAGATAATGAACTCACACACACAGAGTAGAGCTATAGTACTTACCGCCTGTTCCCATGCCCAATTACCTGACATGAAATCCGAATACTGGCGTTTTCCTGCCCTGCTAAACATCCGTTTGGGTGCATAATCCATCTCGCGAGCAAAGTCTTTGTTAGCGATCTGGGCTTCCGCAATTTTAAGAGGGTCACGGAACCAGACCTCGAAGGACTTCCTCTTCCATGGCTGAGTCCCCATATCGCCAGAATCCTCCCCGTCGAATTCTACTGTGAAGGCCTCCCAAGCCACATCACCTATCTCCGTGCTGTCAATCGTGTTGTACAGGTCCTGAGCGCTGGCGAATGGTGGGCTGGCATCGACGTCGTAGATTTGTTGATATGCAGCCCAGATGTCCATCAGATCAGAGATTTTTGAACCAGACATCTGAACTCTCCGAAACAACAAGTCCGCTAGCTCAAACTCAGGACGAGAAGAATAAGGGAAATAGTCGTCATCCGCTCGCAGTTCCTCAGGGGCCGGGGGAGTGTCCCTAGGCAATTCATACCCATCTGCGTCGCAAGGTTGCCCTGTACTTACTGATATCAGTAATGTGATGGAATGGCTTGCAAAAAGATCAAACCGTCGAGATATGGGTGTACCCGTGTTCTCACACCTCTCGCATTTTCTGTCCACTGATGACGAAGCGGGGATACCGAAGCGGGAGTATGTGGATGTAAATTCTGACCAGAACGATCAGGTGTTTGAGGGGCAGGAGATGTGGCAAGAGGTGTTGCAGGAGGACTTGTCGCCGCCGGTGGTGTCTGAGGTGGCCGTATGGTTGGGTCTGTGGCACGACAATTGGCTGGGTTTCGGGGACAGGCAGCACGATGTTGTGTGAGTCCACTTGCTGAACGACAGTACACATTGCACTGGTATGGGCAAGGAAAAACCCGAGCATTGTATGATAAACGCTTCTTCATTGCGAGAGTTATGGTACGGAGGGTCGCAGAGCTAGTTATGGTACAAGTAGCGCAGTAGATATCGGAGTCCCATATGCTAGGAACTGTGCGGTTCAATCAGCAAAATATCAGGTCCGACGGGTGATCGGTGAGGGTCAACACGAACCAAAAAAATTTCACCATCACCAATCCTTCTCCCCTCATACAACTTTCCCCCCAACTCGAAGGCAATCATGGCCGATCGCGTTACTCGAGCCTCGAATGCCAACGCTCATCCAGGTATGGTTGACCGTCCACCCCAGCGCCGAAGCAAGCAGGAAGTCGAAAAGGCCAAAAAAGAGAAAGCAGAGGCGAAGGCGCAGGCCGAGAGGCAAAAAGCTGCAAATATTCAACGAGTGGTCGAGTTGGAGAGTGCAGCGAAACGGAAAACACGGGATATGGAGCGAGAGGCAAATAACCCTGTTGACAAGATGTCCCAGCCCCGAGCAAAGCGAACAAGAGTCCCTGAAACGGTCAACGAAGGTATTACTCAGTTCATCATCGTGGCAGACATCTTACTGATGAAGCGCTGACCGGAAACATGGCTCTCAAAGACAATGAAGATACGCCGAGCCCTCAGGCTGTCAAAAAAGCGAGGAAGGGAGGTGCCAGTTTATCGACAGCCACAAGTCAAAAGCCTGGTGATGTTATCGCTTCGTGAAAACCAAAAACCGCTCGACTGACTTTGAAGAGAAGCAGAACTTGACGGTGAAGAGTCAGGCTCACAAGGCCTGGAGACTGGCGTGGATGGTCTTCAAGTTCAAGGAACAGTAGAGCGTGAGTAAAGTTTTCACTATGGGAAATGAGACGCTTACAGAGTACGAAGGGGAAACATTCGAGAGCGATGACCCTGCCATCCGTGCAGAATCCAAGGAAAGTAGGAGTGAGTATAAAGGGGGCTCTGATGTGGAGTCAGAGTCAGAGTCAGAGTTGGCCGCTGGCGGTGATGAGGGGCCCGAACTTGAGAACGAGGAACCGGACACCAGGATTCAGTTGAAAACTGGTAAGAAACAGAAAAAGGGCCTCGTTGCTCGTGACCAAATCAGTGCGGCGGTGGCGGCAATAAACGACGAACCAAGTCCGAGGATAGACCACTGTGAGAGAGTTGCTGCACCGGGACCAAAGACTCACCAACCCGCGGGGTAAGTCCTCCCAAATTTAGTCACCCACTGCGCTTATGCTTCCCTTAAACGCCACGCTAAAGTTCCGCATCGAAACGTTCAAGTTCAAAGACCTCTCGCCAGCAGTCGCCAGGTGGACTGGCACCTAACTGGCAGAAAGTACGACATATAGCTCACGGCTCATCCACTGTACTTCCTAGAAAGGGTTCTGGCATCTCCGTGAGCTCTGATATCGACGGCGACTCTGTCAACTTAAAAGCTCAGGCTCCAAGTCGTCACGTGAGCACTGGGAGCCGACCCGACACATCATCTCGTGCACCTAGTAGCGGTGAAATCGATGCTGATGCTGTGTCTTATGGGTATGGCGGGTTTGTACCCGATGACGAGGGGTTGGTGGAAATACATGAAGACATTAAGCCAAAGGGTTTTGAGCAGGAGAAGAAGCTGGCATCGAGGTACAAGGCACGTTCAATCTCCTTTCTCACCAGTGCACGCCTCACATTCTCTTGCATCCCATAGTCTATCACCAAGATCCAGAAGATTCACTCGATTCCATCACCACGTTCCCTCGCTACCAATGCATCTCACAAGAAGAAGGAGATTTCGTACGATCACCTACCCCAGGGTACCAAAAATCGTTTCAAGAAGAATGTCATTCCACTTGCATTAGATACGACAGGCGCATTGAAGCCGTGGAATACCCCAAGTGACGAATCCATGATTGAGGTCTGGAACCTCGTCTTTGGAGACGACTACCCAATCGAAGAGGGTGACACCATGTGCTTTCGTTTTGCTGTTGCTAAGACTCTCGTGAGTGCCCTATTCTTTATCATCTTCTGATTCATTTCTTGTGGGCGTTGTTCCACTGCCAGTAGGAATGTGGACAGCACAAGCTCTCGGTCGTGTCCATTGGACCAGTGACTACTTATTCCCATTCGCGTCCAATACTAACACCCATCCTTCAGATTAAACGAGCAATATCAAGCTGGGTTCACAAGTTCGCCGATACCGCAGAGAAGGCACTGGGCACTGAATTCGCCCGACAAGGGTTACAAACTCCAGAGGAACGTGCTGCGTTTGTTCAGCACCTTCTCGGCGACACGGATGACATGTCAAACAAGAGGCGTCCCTTTATTTGGGAGACAGCTTACGACGATCCAGATGCCCGGCAAGAGGTAAGTTTTCAGATTGGTCATGCCTAGACAACCTCAGTCACAGTCTTCTTTCCAGGGAATTTTCCAAGGCCGACTCATCGCGCGAACGTTTTTTGAACATATGCAGATCGTCAAGACTGTTGACCCTGAGCATCGTGTGCAGGAGAAGCCCATCGGCGCCCTTATATACTGCATTCAGGCGGTTCGTTTTAATTCCGTCTGCCGTTTCTGTCTTAACATTTGGATCAGGTTCATCGTGCCCTCCTTTATTCTGTGACGGGGACTCTCCAGCTGCCTTCAGACAAGAAAGGTGCTGAATTCTCAAAGACGAATTGGGGTGATCATACCCTCATCACCCCACGTGGTGAAAAGGTTGTCAAGCGCGCTTCTGTTTTCCTCAGCAAGATTTCGTCTCTCAAGGATCAACAATGGGACGACATATTCGAAAAGGCGCTGGTGTTTCAGGTAACGCTCGGGAAGCAGCGCGCGATGGCAAGGGAAGTGGAGTCAGAGCCGGCTGGGGAGGCTATTGATTCGGAATCAGATGATGATGAGTTACTCGATCCACGCTACGATGCTGTTCCTGCGGGAGAAGGGGCATAGATACCATGATGTAACCATCCTAGGCCATGCTGGCCACGCAAAATGAATCGCTTTTTTGACTTATTTCCGGGCTTTGTGATAGTGAACATCGGATTTTGTCAAGCGATTCAAGGTCTTTACGCTCTTTACGTAGAGGTCTCTACAGCTTAGCCAAGTACTACTGGCTTTGACAAGACAAAATACACTTTCCCAAGAAAACGGACCTAGCATCAAAAAGTTACTGAGTCTTTGTGGCTTCTTCGGCTTCGATCACTTTTCCTACTTTATTAAGTCATCAAAGCCCTCGGTAAAGACCTTGTACTTTTCCTGATGTTCACAGTACCAGCGGCACCCATTTCCCCACAGTGAACCAGTGCTGCCACCTCCATTGTTGCAGCTAGGTGAGGAAGAAGGGATGGCAATGGGGGAGGTCGCAATTACAGAGAGGGTGGACATGAACAAGTCACCTATCGAGTTTTCAAGTTCTTCATATTGCCAGTGATGCATCGTCCGTTGCAGGACTGCATTCGAGGGGCCTGACTGAGACTGGAATGAATGTCCAAGCCGGAGCTGGGCATCCCTTCTCTTCCTCTTACCACCACCTTCCCCTTGTGGAAAACGACTCTTAGGCCTGAGGTGACCCTCCCATCTCCTACTAAGCTTTCCCTTCAATGGGACTTAGGGAGCTCTGAATTAGTTGGGGCCAGCATGGTACGGAGTGGCGTCTGGGAAGGTAGCTCGCTGTGGAAAACGGTGCTTAGGCCTGAGGATACCCCCTCGGGGGTCCAGCAGGGTACGGCATGTCGTCTAGCGGGGTGCTTGAGGTTTAGTTAACTACTGTGGGCCCTGAAGGGTGTCTTTGGGCTCACTCTGGTCGCCGTCACTGGTGGCCTTTACCCTCTCTCTCTGTCGCCTCACAGCGGCATTACTCTCTCTCCAGGGGGCCTGAAAACCCCCTTACCCTATTTCCCGGCTCGGCTCCACAGCCGGCCGTTACCCACACTCTTTGGGGCTACGCAGCCCTTATCACCCACCTTGCAGCATGCACGAGGCCCCAGGAAAGGGGGGCCGCAGTCAGCCTGCCATTAATCTCCGCACCTCGTGTGCACATCTGGGCCTCGCCCATCACCACCCACCCCCCCAGCGGCTTGCCGTTCTAATACTATCATTTTTACCAGGGGCACAACCGAAACGGACGCCCACACTTTTTACCCCCACTCTCCTTTCCCGGGCAATTGCCCACACCGTTGTTTACCCTGTCCATCCCCCTCCCTTTCCAACACAGCTCTATCTCTTCCCTCTCATTAACCTTCCTCTAATCCCTCTTCCCCACATAATGGGAACACCGCCGTGCTCGAACCGCAACGTTACGGGAACACATCCCCAAGGACTTTCAGGAGGTGATACCTCGGTGCCAAAAACTTAACTGGTTCAGTAAGAGCTGAAAAAGGGCCCTCGTATACTGATTGTCATTAAGGATCCCGGCGGGGCGTAAGTAGAAGCGTAGTAGTTAGTACTTGGTGGAGGCCACGTCAGCGGGTGATTGAGAGGGGAAGTGGTCGGGGGCCAACGGAGTCACGAGGTCCGGGAAAACGGCGTTTAGGCCTGAGGATACCCCTTTGGGGTCCAGCAGGGTACGGCGTGAACGTCCGGTGCTTATAGAGCGTAGTTAGTAGTTAGGTGATACTGTACTTAGCCTAGGGCTTGTCACGCAGTATAAATCTGATTCAAAAAAAAAAAAAAAAAAAAAAGCCGGAGCTGGGTCGCTCTCCCGCACTATAGCCGGATAATGCCGAACTGTACTACACGACGTACACGTTGGAATCACCTTGCTTGACAAGGTCATGGCCCAGAGTGGGAATTACTAATCGCCATGTCAGTCCCATGACAGCCGGAGTTTACCGGACAAGTGCAGAAAGCCAAAGTCGACACCTTGGTCGACACCAAAACCTCGCATGCCAGTGTCATTACTAGTGTTTTCCTGGCCCGGCTTGGCCTGAAAGCCGGTTCATCAGCCCAGCTTCGGGAGGCTTAGGCTTGACATATTTAGAGCCTGGGCTGTTTACAAAGGCTCCCTAGGGCTTAGGCCTCTTGTGGCCTGCAAACGAAGGCTTGGTATGTTTTAGGCTTGGGAGGCTTAGAAGCCACGGCCCATATGTCGGGGCAGGTAATAGACACGTTCGATGGTGCATTGAAGATACAGACATTGGCCCTACTACATTAGATGACGTATATCTACTCTAATCTATATCTGTGTCATGGCCACTAGCCTCGGGAATGCCATCACCATCATCAGAAATAGGTGCCCCCCAAGACAAGTCATTGGGGGCATCTACAGCTTCAGTCGTCGTTTGATCTTGGTTCACAAGCTGATCGTCAGTGTCGTCGAGTTCTTGCTCTTCTTCAGTGAGACTGGCAACCACCTTCACCATGAGGTCTTGTTGGATGAGGCACTTGAGGCACTGTAACACCTCGACGATATCGGCATCGAGGCAGTTGCGCCGCTTGCAGATCGTGATGCCGGCCAAGGAGAACGCCCTCTCACTGGATACTGATGAGGCCATGATGGAAAGATAATCACACACAAGTGAGCGCCATGTCGGATAGCGGCCGCCATACAACTACAGAACCCCGATGTGAGACAGACACAGGAAATAATGACAATGTACGCACACCCCACCATTGGACTATCCCCATGTCGTCTGGCACAGCCTCATTTGTATTGAGGTAGAGGCTCCACTCCTCTAAGTAAGGGTCAACGGCATTGGTGACCTGAGGGCGGTCCTCGTCATCTGATGAAGAGTCGGTATCATCGACATTCCACTGGCGGCGCCCGAGCTTGGGTGGAGGAGAAGCAGCTATCTTGCAGACATGGGCAGCTGGAGCCTGAGCCTTATTCCTCTCATTGTAGCGCTCGATGAACTTGTGAGAGAAATGCAGTACAGTCAGCGATGTAGAGACGAGTAGCATCACAATCAACTTACGCGGTTCCGGACAACATCTTCGACTTCTCCAGCGAGGTCCGCCGGCCAGTGTTTGGCGAAATGTCCCATCTTCTTCTTTGGGTTGAGGACTGTGCCACGACACTGGTCAGTACGCTACACAAGTAAGAATGGAAATCTTACCCATAGCCATAATATGGGCATCGGATTGAGCGGAGCATTGGTAATATTGGTTGAGTTTCTGCATTCCTGCCTTGAGGGCTGGAATGAACAGTGTGTAACGTGATTTGTTTGAAGCCTTCTCCCAAGCTGCGTGTAACCTCTCCAATGCCGGGAGGGCATTTTGGAGGCTCGGAGCTGACGCCAATGAAAACGCTTGCTGAGCATCGTTCGCGTACTGCATGAAGCCAGATATCAGCAGCATTTCAAGCTTGTAGTCACGCACTTACCTGTAGAAGATTGCAAAATAGACAAACGTGTGCCCATTTGTCATCACTCAAAGAGAGTGAGGTGATCTTGCGCCGCTTTTCCGAGCTACTTTCTTTGAGTCCGAGTTCCAAAACGAATTCGTCGATCGCCTATGAAGTCTTATTAGTACTAAAATGGAAAGGATGTGCGAGTATACATTACCTCGTGTCGCGACTCAGCACGAGTGAGCATGATGAAAGTGGAGCTCCATCGCACTTTCATGTCAAGGAGCAGCTGAACGGGTGGTATATTGCGACGGTATTGAATAGCTTTGAAAGCTTCTTTACGTTGAGCTGAGGAACGTGCCTATACATCCTAATGTTAGCAGTGAGAATTAAATACTAAGGTGAGGGCAACACACCTTCACACAGATGGCATGGATGATGCCAATTTCGTCTCGGTCAGATGCTCCAAGGTCCTCTGGAAGCTCAACATTGTCCAGGTTTCCATCGTAGTACTTGGCCTTGCTGCACCTTGCTATCACGGCTTGCGTGGCCAAGTTGATAATGTGCGCGAGACATCTGTGAGAGTAAAAGTAATGAAGCGCCAACAAAGTTTGATTACGTGGACTTACCTGATGTGTCGGCGTTTCACATCGAATGGAGAGCCAGTCTTGAGGAGGTAACAACGGGCGAATTCTTGAAGCATGGTTTCATTGTTTGAGGCGTTGTTGCAGGTAATATGCCCGACCTAGAGAATCAAGTCTTAGCTGCATAACTAACAAGCTATTTGTACTTACCTTCGACACGATCTTGAGGCAGTTGCACACCTTGTAAAGTGCTTGGCCAAGACGTGCCCCATTGTGAGCTGTATTCATTTGAACAAATCCGAGTATCGCTTGTTCCATAGTCCACACTGCGGGTGCATGTTCTTCGATCCAGTGGCCCGTAACAGCGAAATATGCATCGGTATTGCTAGCTTGCCATGCATCACACGTCAAGCTAACTTCACCGATCACTGTGGGACCCTAACAGTTATCAGTCAGCAAAAACCCCAACAAAGGAAACAAGACAAAACATTGAGGTGGTCTCGCAACAAGCATAATTGTTGCTTGAACATCGTGATGATTTGAGCCCTTGACTGCTTGGGCAAAGGAAGCCGAATACCGTGGTTGGGGTTGGCTCGAGATGCGATGTCGAGCATATTCTTAAACGCGGGATGCTTGAACGCGATAATCGGCTTTAATGTTTATGAGTATTAACTTAGGAGAGAAGAAACTGATAAATGAAATACCTGATTAGTCTGAATCAGCCACTCAAGGGATGCAGTCTCGAGGGCTTTGTCGCTATATGGGATCGGTTTCGCGCCTGGGTCTTCGGGGCCAAAGTGCTCGGTCACCGATGGCTGCTTTTCAACACTTTTGTGCTTCTTGGTGTCCTCTGGAAGCATGGAGTCGAAGTTGTTTGAGTTGCACCACTGTCTGTAGCGACACTAAGACAAAAATGTGAGAGGTTCAAACTAGTTAAGAAGAAAGAAGAAGCACACCAAATGTATAGCCGCAGCATGGCAGCGAAGAGTGGTATGTTCGCTGATCAGGGTCTTCTCCTGCTTGACGCAACCTATACCGTGCCTATGGAGCAAGAGAAGTAAAAAAAAAAATCAAGTCAAAAAATAACTGCGTACTGGCATAGTTTACATTGCATGCGCCCCTTCTCTTGACCGGGCGGTGGAGGAAGTGCAATAAAGAACTCCTTTATATCAGCTGTTGGATCACTCTTGTTCAGCCGTTCGGATTTCAGATCGTCAACATCATCGATCTCAATGATCGAGGCATCGTTTTGCAGTGGAACGGGATTTTTCTTCGACTTCTTAGCTTGGGGGGTTTCCTCTGGGACATTGGCGGCAGTGTCGGTGTCATCACTAGGGAGTGGCAGGGCACGGGGTCTCTTGGCTGAGGGCTGAGTGCTAGAAGGCGGAACAGGAGACGAGGCACTGAAGTCCATCGGCACTGACGGCCCCGATGGATCAGAGACAGGAGAGGAAGAAGGCACTTGAACAAGGCCTGAAGTTACGGTGCTGTGATGCGAGGTTAGAACAGTCTCATCTGCATTTTCTTTGTACTTCGCTGGCAACCATGTTTGGCAGGCGGGTCGGGTAGACATGATCAAAGGAGAGATGGTGTCGAACAGGGGGGAAAGAAAAGGGAGGGTTTTTTATACCGTGCATGGGTGAATCCGTGAAGACGAAAAACAAGACAGAAGGCATCGCAAGTTCGTTCGCTGTCATTTTGTCGACAGCTTGTGGCTTGCAGCAAAAGCCCTAATATTCGGCTGACGGCCCTGAAAAACTCACACCTGAGCCTAGAGCTGTGGGAGTGGCTTGCCAAAATTGAAGCCTGAGCCATGGGCTGTTCTGGGCCACTGATAGGCTCAGGCTCAGCCCGACTTCTCACAGCTCGCCTAGGCTGGCTTCCGGCCCATGAGCCAGGCTGGGAAACCACTAGTCATTACCAAGCAAGGTTATAGTCGGCGAAGTCGACACCTAGTGAATAAATACCAGTACTGTAGCCATAAATAGACCGCATCAGGGAAAAACGCGAGGATTTTTGGGTGATTTTGGATTTTGTAATGGATTACGTAGATAATGATGCCATTTAATATTCAATTATGATTGCAGTGCTCAATGATTACTTGTCACCGGTCACAAGCATTGCCGTCTTATGATAAGTACTTACAAACTTGTGTATGTCTGATGGTCTAAATGGAATCCTGGCATGGTTCTTATAAACACAAGCAATATACCTGTGATCAATTTGTGTCGGTTGCAAGTATTCACAATATTTATTGATTCTTGCAGCTAGGTGAATCATACTCAAACCATGTGTTATTTCTGATGGTATATTGTAAGCACATACTGTTACGGTTAGACGGACCGCTCTGCTCGGCTTGAGCTAAGGTACTGTGACGAAAATTGTTCTGCTGTATTCGGATCAACTGGGTCCGCAACTTGTGAGTGACTTCGGATGGATGCGGATAACCAGGTCGCTGATAAGGTTTGTAAGACCCTATGATGACGGCGTGGGGCTCAATACCCTCGCGGAATCGGTGATAACAGAGCAAAGTCTGCGATAGGAACGGTTGGGAAGTCGACTGGACTTATGCAACTCCTAGCCTAGAAGGCGTCGTAGAGTGTCTGATTGATACAAGAACTCAGACCTAAGGTCTAAGTTCGCTAGTAGTACAGTTTATATACTAAGTACATGAGTCACTACTACTGAGTCATAATACTAGGATGAGTCACTTATGACGCTATGACTCCACTAATACTACTAGTCCCTGTAATAGTATGAGTCACTATGACTCGTCGTATGGAAGGTGGTAGAATAGTCCGGAACTAATGACTTCATAACCACATGATAGTTCCAACTCATGTGATACACCGATGCTGCATAATCAGAACGTAACAATACTCCCTTTTCAGATGGAACGACGTTCCATATCCTGCAGGAGTTCAATGACTCGTCCTCGCGCTTCTGCTATATTCCGCCCGTTAGCTTCTGCCATCCTTTCAAGTGTGTTAGCCTGCTCAAGTTGCCTTACACACTGATCCTTCTCCATCTGCACCAGCCCTAAACATTCCTCCAACTGTTGGAGATCATACAGGAGGTTGGAGATTCGTGCATCCAAACCTCTGTATCGTCGTACTTCTGCTTTGATGGTTTGATCTTTGAGGGCCATGAAACCCAAGTCCACTTCATCACGGTATGGGTAACGATGACTCAAGAACCAAAGATCCGCCTTAGAGTAACGAGGACGGTGGTACAAATCGAAGTAGGGTTCGGCGTACAAATAGTCGGAATAAGGAGTGGGGCTTCCAGCGCGATAGCCACAGACACAGGGGTTGTCCGTGTATTCAACCTTAGTAAACTTGGCTGGCCACATACGGCCATCGGGTCCTTTGATATGCATGGGCACATACTGGTCGCCTAGATTGTAGCAGTAACCCTCAGGGGGTGGTGTCCACGCTTCTCGAACCGGTCGAACATGCTCCTCGTCAACCTCCGACCCTGCGTTGGTATCTGGATTAGTAAATTGATCTCCTCGTTGAATCTCTGCTCCGGTGTGAGGCGGAATCGCCTCGGCTTCTTGACCGTACAAATCGGATCTAGTGACTTGAGATCCTTCGCGTAACCGCCGTGTTTGATCAAGTATGGCCCCCAGATAGTCGAGCTGCGGAGGGATCGGTAATGGGGGCGTGGAACAGTGGGAGGAGGGGACGGAATCGGGGTTAGTGGTGATAGCGTTTGTCGGGGAGGATGATTCGGAGACAAGCTCCTTAAGGAGGCGTATGTGAGGGGTACATTCTGCTCTTCCGATGAGTGTTTGGGGAATAGAGAATTCTGTGTATCTCGGAGCAGCGGGGTCGACGAGCTTGGGTGTACTGGTTGTGGAGCGATGAGGGGACTCAGTGGGGGTACGCCAGCTAGATGGCTCGAAACAATTGATTGCGTGCCAGGCTTCATACCAGCCCCTTGCTGGATGACGGTTGGGGGGCGAGTACTCAGGTCCAGCATAGTTAATCGTTGTCTGGGGTAGTGGACTCGGGACTCCGGCCTCGGGGACAGGACTCTCGCACTGAGCATAAGGTAGGGCGGCGCAGAGAGCATCTTGAGACATCGACTGGTTGCTATAGATCCAAGAATGTAATGCGGGGGTTGGTTCTACTTCAGCATCCTGAACTCGTCTTATATGTGTGACTGCCCTGGGATTTTGTTTCCTAAAATCTTCGAGAGCTTCGTCAGCATTCATGTCGTCCCAGTTTACCCATTCATTGTCCGAGTCCGGATATCCTTTCCACTTGACTAAGTATTGTATCTTGCGTCCTCTCCCATGACGTCTTGATGACAGCACTTGTTCTACTTCGTATTCTTCTTCATCATTGATAAGGTCAGGTGGTGGCCTCGTGTAGTTAGGACCGTGGAAGTCCGTTTCGATATAAGGGGTTAGAAGGTCCACATGAAACACATCATGAATCTTCCATGTCGGAGGTAATATCAGCTGATACGTGATAGGAGATAAGACTTTCTTTATCGGGAAAGGTCCATGTCATTTTGGTGCTAGCTTAGCAGTTGGTTGTTCTGTTTTAAGATTCCGTCCTTCTAGCCACACCTTTTCTCCTATCTTGAAAGTTCGTCCTAAGTACTTGGAGTGCGCCCATCGTTTTTGGGCAATGAGGATTGCTTCTCGTACTTGTTGTCTTGCTTGCGTCCATTCTTCAATACGTGTTTCAACTCCTGGTAATGAATTGGGAAATGGGGTAACGTTAGCCCTAGGGTGATATCCCATGAGTACTTGGAAAGGAGATCGTTTCGTAGTTTCGTTACGCCATGAGTTATGAGCAAATTCAGCAAAAGGTAGATATTTGCACCAATTATCTTGGGCGAAGTTAGTCCAAGGTCGCAGCCATTGTTCTAACCATTGATTGGACCTTTCTGATTGCCCATCTGTTCGAGGATGATAAGCCGTAGACGCGTTGATTTTGATCCCCATTCGTTTACAAAGGGTTTGCATAAATCGGGAAATGAAACGCGGATCTCTATCACAGATGACTTTTGAGGGTAATCCATAGCGCACAAAGACATTCCTGAGATAAAGATCAGCTACTCCGTCTGCATCAATGGTTTCGTTGCAGGGGATGAAGATCGCCGCCTTGGAACAATCATGATCTGTTATGGTGAGGATGGAATCATAGCCTTCTGATTTAGGAAGTTTGACAATAAAGTCCATTGCTATTGTTTGAAATGGAAGGGCGTCAAGTTCTGGTGTAATAGGGTTCAGGGGTGCCTTCCTTGTTTGTGTATTAACCTTGTGTCTTTGACATTCGGCACATCCCTTGACGTAATCATGTACATCTCTTGCTATTTGCGGCCACCAGTAGTATCTTGTGACTAGTTGTGTTGTTTGTGAAATTCCAGGATGTCCATAAGCAGGTAGATCATGATGATCATGTATGATCTGGTGCTTGATCTTTGTTCCTGAAGTAATTACTTGTCCTGTCCCTTTCCACCAACGTCCATTAACCTTTTTAAGGTTATGTGGGTTTACCCATGGTCTTAGGGTATTGAGATTTTGATCGTATAGCAAGGGTGTGATTAGAGTGGTCAGGGCACGTGCGAAAAGGTGGTCTGGCAATACTGTGATGTCTTCGTTGTCTCGTTCTCCTTGATCGTAATCTGGGCGTCTAGATAGCATGTCTGCACGGCTATTAGTGTTTCCTGGTATATGGCGGAGTTCTATATCATATTCCGATAGTTCTAGAACTTCTCTGGCAATTCTTCGGCTAATTTTCTGGGGTTGTCGCCAGTATAGCAGGTTAGCGTGATCCGTGTATACAATGACTTTATGGGGTGATCCTGCCAGATAAGCTCGCCAGTGCCTTAGCCCTTTTACAACTGCCAGTAGTTCCAGATCCCAGATGTCATAGTTTCGTTCTGCTTCGTTTAAGGTTGTGGAGTAGTAGCTTATGGGATGTTTCTTCCCATCCTCTCCTCTTTGTGTTAGTACTGCTCCCAATGCGAATCCAGATGCGTCTACTTCAAGTTTGAATGGTTTAGTCAGATCTGGTTGTATGAGAACTGGTTCTGATGTTATCCTTTGACGAAGGGTTTCAAAAGCCTCCTGGCATCTTGGCGTCCAGTCCCAGGGAACATCCTTCCTTGTGAGTTCGTTTAGTGGTTTTGCAGTGTGTGAAAATTGACGAATAAAGGGTCTGTAAAAATTGCAAAAACCAAGAAAAGATCGGACCTGTTTGACTGTCGTGGGAATAGGCCAAGATCCTACCCCTGCAACTTTAGCAGGGTCCATGCGAGTTACTCCCTTTTCAAGGATTAGCCCCAGATAATCGACCCGTGGTGATTCCCACACGCATTTCTCCGGTTTTAGGTAAAGGTCCAGTTCTTCTAGGCGATCTAGGATCGCATGTACCGCTTCTCGATGATCCCAGAGCTTGGCCGTTGTTGCAATGAGTATATCATCCATATATATGATGATCTCGGTGCCTTTTAGTCTGAATCGCTCTGTAATTTCTTCAAACTCGAAGTCCATCATTGCTTGGAATGTGGCCGGCGCATTAGTTGGTCCAAAGGGCATGACTGTCAGCTCCCATAGCCCAAACTTGGTTTTAAAGGCTGCCTTATGAACATCTTCTTCTTTAATACGGATATTGTTATATCCCCATCTGATATTGTGTAAGGTCCATGACCTTTCTGAGCTCGTAGACTACGTATTACATTACTAAGCTTGTCATGTCGTATATAACTCAACACCTCATTACGAAAATATATCTTTTATGTTCCCTTTCGTTACACGTCGTTAGTCTGCGTTTGTGTCCCCGTCAGGCTCGCTGCCTGAGTTCGCGTTTCTGTTTCCATTTCAATTTCAATTCCTTCTCATCACAACTCGGACTTCACAGAACTCGTACTAGGCGTCTTGTCTCGCCACAATCGAATTTGGTGAAGATCCAAGCGTCTTTGACTCGAGTAATGAGTCCAGGAATGAGTGGTAATGGGTATTTGTTCTTCACAGTATAGTCATTGAGCTTTCGAAAATCTATCACCGGACGAAGTTTTCCATCTTTCTTTTTGATAAAGAAGAATGATGAAGCGTAGGGTGACTTTGACTGCCGAATATATCCTTTTGCCTTTTCTTCCTTGATCCATTTGAGGAGTGCTTCGTCCTCGGCTTGTGTCATAGGATAGATTTTGCAGTCCAGTGCTTTTGGTGCTCCTTCCTTTAGTTCGATCGCATGGTCCCATGGTCTAGATGGTGGGAATCGATGAGACTCTTCTTCGCTAAAGACCTTCTGATGGCGTTGGTATTCCAATGGAACCGGCACTTCCTTGACATATTGTTGGACATTTTGTGCCAACTGCGTGGAAATATTGGCGCTTCTGTGTCCTTGTTCTGTTAGTTCCTGGACAATTTGATCTTTCTCCGCATCAGATAATAATTCGGTGGCTATTCTGTTTAGAGATGTATCCAAATGGGAAATGATTGGTTTGATCCGGAGTGATCACCAATCTAGAGATCGGATAACAATCGGAAGGTATTTGGTATCGATAACAGCATCCTTCCATTGGAATTGGGGTTCAAATGCCGCCAGCCAGGGGTATCCTAGTATCAGATCTTCAAGTCCTAGGTCCGTGATAAGGAATCGCATTTGTTTTTCCTTATCTCCAGTCCGGATCTCTAAATCGACGTATTCTTGGATAAGGCCAGCCTTATTGTTAGTTCCATCGATGTTCCAGATCTTCTTTGGTCGTTCCAGTTTCTGGGTACCCAATCCTAGTCGTTTGATAAGCCTAGGATCTATGAAATTGTCAGTGGCTCCTGAGTCCACTAGTATGCTTTTGTCGGCCATTGCTTGTGATGTGCGGAATGAAACAGGGATTTTCATACTTCGATAGCGAGTAAGATATACAGAGTTACATTGCAATCTACGAATTGCTCGCCCCCAGGCCGATGGGTTTGAGCTCAGGAAAAATCCTGACGGTTCTTCATAAAGACTTCTTGAATGACTATGTCTTTATCTTCATCATTGAGTTCTTTGATTTGTTCGATAAGCCCTTTGGCATCGAACTTCTTCATGGAAGTATTAGTGGCTTGAATTTGTACTTCCGCTTCTTCCTGATTCCCTCGCGCCTGTGATTGACAAGGCCTATCAGGACAGTTTCGGCTCATATGCCCTTGTTTCCTGCAACGAAAGCAGCCTCCTGTGGCCATAAGTTTGGCACGATCTTCTTCTGATAGGGCACCCCTTGCACGGATATGTCCAGGGGTAAGATCCATGGCATTGGAGTTCTTCGCAGAACCGGACCCTTGTCGCCAATTTTGGTTTGGGCCTTGTTTGTTTTGAGGTACCTTGCCCTGTGGTACTTTCCCATTGAAGAAAGTTTGAAGATACAGCCATTTTTGCTGTTGTTCGACCGCTCCTTCGGTCCATTCTTGCCACGAGTTTGGGCGTCTTCCTCCTTGATTGATCATGTTGTAATGGAGCATTTTTGGAAGTCCTTCGGCGAACATGGTCCATGTACCTTTTGCATTGAGATCGTGTCCCGAGATGCAAGCTAGTTGTTCGAACTTGGCTATATAGCCATCTAGATCCCCATCTTTCATGCGGATCTCCTTGATTGCTCGTTCGGCTTTTTCCACACTCATGGTGTCCGTAAAAGCATCCTTGAATCGATCGATAATAGTCTTCCACAAGTACTCATTGTGGACTTGTGCTCCTCCAGCCATTTGATCTCCGAGCCATTCGATTTGCGCTGCTACCCATTCTTGGATATTCGGACCTTTGATAAAGGATAGGAATAGCATCGCTCGAGTAAAAGGGGTGGTAATGACATCAGCTCCCCAGTTTAGGCCATAGTAAATGTTCCATTCTTGGAGGAATCCTTCGGTTTTGCTTCTAGTGCCATCGAAGACTTCTGGTTCGCGTCCTACAAGCTTGCCTCCTCCAGGATTTCCCCCTCCTCCAGGTCCTCTGGGATTTCCCCCTCCTCCAGGAGGTCCGGGTGGTCCTGGTGGTCCTCCTCCCATAGGAGGGCCTCGACTCGACCAATATCCGCCTCCTCCTCCAGGAGGTCCTGATGGAGGAGGTCCGCTTCCGAAGGGATTGGAGGGTACTGTAAATCTAGTAGTTCTGCCCAATATAGTTGCTGGAGGGACAGTGGTAGTTGCTGCGATTGAGGCCATTGTACTAGCCGGTGTCGATGCTTTGTAGACAATGGTAGGTATGAATTTGGTAGGGGAGACGTTGGTGGGAATGTTGCTAGCCAACTGTTCAAGTTGTTCTTCAGTTGCTGCTGCTGCGTCTGTGACAGGGATTTCGATGTTTTCGTCTGGGATGTCTTCTTGGTCACTTCCAAACTTGAAATCGCTACGAGGTTGTTCTTCCTCGTCGTCTGCTTGTCCGTCAAGTGGTCCCCAACGGCTTCGGTCCACTCGTTCTTCGTCGTAGATTCGGAGTCCCAATTTGACAGGTGCTGGCCGTTCGATTGCAAATCCTCCGTTGTCAGGAAGTTTTCTAGTAACTCCCCACTGGAGAGCTCCGAAGTCGAAGTCCACAGCAATGAGGGTGTTGTCGTCTTCGGGATCGTTGCTGGTGGTATAGTATCCCCAGCCGTATTCTTTGTCAAGCCACTCAGCTTCTTTGAGGTATCGTTTAGGGACGTTCTGTTCCCCCCTACGTGCCACGTAGGTGGTGATCGTGTTTGCTCGTGGAGTCGCCACAGTGGTACAGAGGTCTGAGTTAATGTTACGGTTAGACAGACCGCTCTGCTCGGCTTGAGCTAAGGTACTGTGACGAAAATTGTTCTGCTGTATTCGGATCAACTGGGTCCGCAACTTGTGAGTGACTTCGGATGGATGCGGATAACCAGGTCGCTGATAAGGTTTGTAAGACCCTATGATGACGGCGTGGGGCTCAATACCCTCGCGGAATCGGTGATAACAGAGCAAAGTCTGCGATAGGAACGGTTGGGAAGTCGACTGGACTTATGCAACTCCTAGCCTAGAAGGCGTCGTAGAGTGTCTGATTGATACAAGAACTCAGACCTAAGGTCTAAGTTCGCTAGTAGTACAGTTTATATACTAAGTACATGAGTCACTACTACTGAGTCATAATACTAGGATGAGTCACTTATGACGCTATGACTCCACTAATACTACTAGTCCCTGTAATAGTATGAGTCACTATGACTCGTCGTATGGAAGGTGGTAGAATAGTCCGGAACTAATGACTTCATAACCACATGATAGTTCCAACTCATGTGATACACCGATGCTGCATAATCAGAACGTAACACATACAACTCTATCTCATTTCTTACAGTCAGATATAATATGCTGAAAGTGTTTATAATAATCTGACATTTATTATAAGCTCATACATGTTTGTCTCAGTCTTGTGCTCTGCTGAAATGTGCTGAAACCGTCTGTAATAATTGGGCACATATTGTAACCTCATACATTTCTGTCTCGATGTTATGGTCCGGTGAAATGTGTTGAAAGTGTTGGTAATTATTGGACGCTTATTGTAAGCGCTTATGTTCTTGTTGGTTTTCTTACAGTTGGGTGAGAGGGGCTGAAAGAGATGGCAATCCTTCAAGGCATATTATAAGCTCATACATTTTGGTTTTAATTCTTGTAATCAGGTGAAAGGTGCTAAAAGAGGCTGTAGTTTTCGGAGGTGTATTCCAGGCTTTTACATTTTCGTCTCAAGTCTTGCAATCATATAAAACAAGCTGAAAGTGGTCACAACACTGGGTCATATATTGAGAGCACATACAACTCCGTTTGTTTCTGAAAGCATGAAAGTATTACAATGCCCCAAATCCAGCTTCTGTGACGATCTCTAAGTCATGTGTGGCTACTGCCAACTGTTCATCGTTGCTGCCTTCGTCACCTTCATTGCCTTCATTGCCTTCATCTTCCGTCCTGCTGGGCTGGTCCCTAGGGATCGGAATGTTGGCATTATCAGCAAACGGGGTGTGCTTGTCCACGAGCAACACCTTGTTGCACTGGCGGGTTGTCAGATGGCCAACCCCCCCACCACGATAGCACATGAACAGATCTCTGTCTGAGAACCTAGAGCACTGTTTAGAAGCTATGTTAGGAATAAGTGGCACGTACATTGCAACATAGTATACTGGGTACTCCCCAACTGGATGAGGCTCACGAATCGCCATAGATGGCCCTGTGATGAGTTCCTTCACACGGGGATGAGAGAATACTGGTATCATGTGCACCATCCTGATGACTTCGTTAGGATCTAGAAAGCCAAATGCTGGCCCATGTGAGTTGTCATCAGGGAGAAAGCCAACTGTATGCATCCGCTGTGCTCCCCAACCACTCTGCCCGTCAAGAGAGTCCATCCCAAACCATCGGACAAAAAGGACGTCCATCCGTGAAGGGGCTGTGAGCTCTGGAGTCCCCGGAATCCTTCGTCGAACCATGAAGTGATATATACCGATGATTCGTGCGTGCCAGTACGGAAATGCTGGCTGTCCTTCACTGTCATCCTCATGAGACAGGACCATGATATCTGCATGGTTACAAGGGTTAGCTGACTCTTCCATTCTATGTGCATCATATGTCGTAGACATGAACCGGATAGTCTTGTGTTCGTATATCCGGTTTTGATCAATGATGATAGCGTCGCGATCTGATTCCGTGAAGTCATGCTCATCACCGGAGTATGGTTGCCCTTGGATGCGTGCCAACAGGTGATCAAGCAGGTGACATCGAAAGTCCTAATTGATCATTGGCCTCAATGTCAGGTGATAACCGCTACAGGATATTGACTCACATGGAGAGCGCGATCCTCCCGGTTATCTATGAGCCATTGAGTGAAGTCTGTGCTAGATGCACAGGTCTTAGACATCCAATAATGCGCACAAAGATCGTGTGCCACCGCATCTTCTTCGGGGTGTTGGATCTGGCTGCTTGTTGCGTGGCGAGGGTCCTTCCTTGATGTGACCATCGCTGTCTGGCCCTCAGCCGTTTCCTTGGACATCCCACTGTAAACCCTTGTGCGGCTCTCTTTGTTGGCAATCTGGTGGATGAATCCGCGGTTCTTATTTGACAATCTAAACCACATTTTAGATAGACAATGTGCTAGCTCACTCTAAAAAAATCAGTTGCACCTCTATTTCTTGTGTTACGGCGCGATCTACTTACTATTTGAGTGCTGTAAGCGTCCGTTGTGCCATATTGCCGTATTGCTTGTGCGTAATCAGGGATGCAGTGAAGTTTGAACGTTGTCATATTGAAGGTTTTCTTCTTCCCGGCGGTGCTTGGACCCTTCGCTTTATTACGGATTGCGGTTCGTGCTCGTGCATCAGCTTCCCGAGGGAGTTCTTTGGTTGCGTACCGGGGGCAGGTCACGCCTGCGAAGTGTCTTAGCGCTTGGCAGAGAGTCGTGCCGATTGACTCAAGCATCTCCAATGTTGTGTCAGTATGCAGGCGCAGTTTCGCGTATGCATGCCAAGTCGCAAGCAGGAAGAGAAGTTCTGCGATGCTCTTGTTGTCCTCGTCGTTCGGAAATAGTCCGTCAAAAGCTGGTATTGCACACTTATCATCGATTAGTGAAGATCGTGACATCACGTGGCCGACCTACTTGTAAAATATCTTCGTAGTCTCGAGCAGCCAGCTTGCTCATTTCGGAGACACTCCCGGGTAACTGGCGAATTGTCGTGTCGCGGCCAAATGTAGGTGTACCTTTAAATCTTTGACAAATGTAAGCTACGGTGCACGGGTCCCTTCACAATAGGCCCTACCTTGAGTCCAGTTCTGCTACGCGTTCCTTGCCCTTTGGGGATGCATATAACATACGAATCAAATGTGTAAACACTGACTTCCATATGCCTATCTCGAATTCGTGGAGGAGATCCACAACGAAAATGCTGTGGTAGTTCTGATTCACCGCACAGAGCTTGTCGGAGAATGCGTTCTGGTAGTATGTTAGTGGGCCTCTATTAGGATGGAATGACGTTACCCGCGTTGCCACCATGGAGTGATTGTCGAGAATCTGCGTGACTGGCCTGCTCGTTATAGCTAAACCGTCCTTGAACATCAACGTGCGGGCTTTCTCGACCTTAGCTCGTCTTGCTTCATCGTCAAGGCGAACTCTTTGGCGGAGTCTGAGGTCAGGAGGTGTCCCAACATGGTGTATTTCCTTCTTTGGTACCAGACAATGTGGGCATGGAGCTCGTCCGAGATTCTTGATTGTGGCTAGGAGTACCCTTATGTTTCGTCAGTGTCACAGCGCGCCCAATATATCTGAAGTGGTCCCTACTTTTCTGGATAGTCCGCAGAGTATGTGATTATGCGAACAAAGAAAACTCGCTCGACGCCATCGACGCACTTGATTGCGAGACCTTTGGTGCATGCCTCGACGAATTCTTCATCCATTAGGTTGTTCCATACGGCGTGCATAAGCTCTCGCTTGCAATGAGTCTCGGCAGCAGGTTTTGGCGCTTGTTCCGTCTTCTCTTGGTATCGGCTCGCAAAGTCCTGACCGAGCTGTACAAATCGTAAGTGAAAGAGGTACATCATTTAGCAAAGGCTTACCAAAGGGGCATAGGCCAGGTGATGCACAGCGTGACATGACGGCCTTGCCCTCTCTTCTTTGTGCTGATTTGCAAACATAAGATAGATGGGCCACACTGACGCAGAACCAAAGCTTGTCAGTTGTGTGCAATCGGACGCCAGCATGAGCCCTAGCACCACACGCTCCTTTGTATCGCCTTCCAACCGAGGGAGGTTGTCAACCTCCGTTTGAGCCTGGACCATGACGTCCGACATGTAGGTGTCGCCATAAATACGCTCGCTCCTTTCGGGGTTGAGTGGATCGGGGCTCCAGTGCATCGTGTATGGCGTGAAATGAAATGTTTGGACATCGTGAGACGCGCACACTGACTTGATGATATCAGTGATGCGATGGTGGAAGAACTTTGGTATTGATAGCCTAGGTGCCTGGTCTTCGGAAGCAAACGATTCCCCTTCTACTGGAAGGGGAATCTCCAGTGTGGTTTTGTGCCAGCCGTCTTGCGTCTTGAAGGGGTGCCCTCCCTCTCGAATATACTTGTCCAGGCGCACGTTTTCCCGTTGGGCACTGAAGTTTTTGAGCTCTGTCAGCCGAAAATATTTGTCTTCCACTATCCTGGCAACCATATTCGCATGTTCCTCGGACTTGGTATCCAATCCAGAGAAGTATGCCCTCATGAACAGAGCAGTGCTGTAGTTAGTAAACGGTTCAAATGTATCAGGAGCGGAAAAGGAAATTTCGTTGATGATCTCCGGCTGAGTAGGAGGGGATGCATTTAACGAGGGCGAGTCACAGACGAGGGCCAAACACTCTTCGTTGGCAGGTCGCCACGTCGGGTTGCGTACATACCGCCTGAAGATGCCGAGCTTATTGGCGCGGGTCTGGAAGGGATGTGGTTGTGTATCTGGAGGTGTATCTGGAGGCGTGGCGATAGACGTCGCACTGGTTGAGCGACCGTCACCCTCACTTGGAATGTATGCAGTGGGTGGTATGTGATCCAAGGACATATCGCCACGGGGCACATAATCCTCGAAACGGTGAGGAACCCGGATAAGGCGGCCTGACCGCACGGAACGTGTGGGAGGGAGGGTCGCTGATCGTGCTTGGTTCGCTTCCGCTGAGGTTTCAACCTTCCAAACGAAGTCCCCAACCACGTTGCAGTCGTGATCAGTCAACAGGACTGGTACGAAACCTCACGATAGTATGCACCTGCTCGTGGTCAGCTAGGTCATGTGTAACGGTTCGCTAACCGTTTGTCCGACTTGGACTTCTTTGTGTGGCTTGCAACACGTGACTGGCGTTCTCGGACACTAGGCTGACTAACACTAGGTCCCCTTAGAGTGAAAAGGGCGTGACAGCACCTCCACTAAGTCGATGATGAGAGAGAAGAGTTGAAAGAGAAAGAAGAAGAGAAAGATGGTGACAAAGAAAGGCAGACTGGAAGGGAAGAGGAAACTGAAACTGATAGCGAATTGAAGAAGACCAGGATAGGGATCCCTGGTCTTTACTAGTCGACTTATATACATGTAAGACTCGCTTTAAAGCGGAGTCTAAACTAAGTAATGAGTCGCGAACCCTAGTACAGCTATCCTAGGAATGAGTCATGTCCATGGCATGTGATACTACAAGACAATAAAACGCCTGACAGTGTGTGAGTCTGGCTGAGTAAATACTAATACACCTGTCCTAGGAATGGAACGTCATGGAAAGCCGTAGAACTTGGCCCATCACATGTCCTAGAGTCATCTGATACCAACATAATGCGCAATGATGGGGAGTGAGATAAGATAAGAACGAGTGCAGTCCCAATGATAAGCTGCAGAAGAGATCAGCGCAGTCCAGTCCGTGACATTATCCCCTTTTCAGTTCCAGCGCCTACGCTGGATTGCCGAAGTGAGGTTCTTGAGGGTGTCACCCAATACCGCCCGCAGCATGTCCAACTCATCATCCTCCCATCCGTCCCACCGATCCAATCGTTCCCAGGTCGGCGTCGCCTTGTATTCCATCCCATACCCCCATACCTTAGGGTGCTTCTGGGGTCTTTCTTCGATTAGAGTTGCCGTCGTCCAGGTCGGCTCCGCCGCATTGTGGTTGTGGTGGTGAAGGGTGTAGGCCACGTCAAAACAGTGTTTAGTGCACCCCTTATAGTCGTGATCAGGAGGGGGCGCCGTTGGCCCACTGGACGAAGGACTGGTCGGCGCAGGGGACGGATCCTTTGGCGAGGGCGGCGACGTGAGATCATAGTTATAGTCTGGCGTACCAATCAGGGGGGTCCCCGGATTCTCTCCCAACCCTACCAATGGTACTGCGTCGATCCCCTTTTCAGGGGTAGCCTTCGGTCCATCAGGGAAAAAAGGAGATGGATCCCTGCTTAGCGTGGAGATGGGTGCCCAAGGAGTACTTCCGGGGGCACCAAGCGTCCTAGGGGGCGTATGAGTCTCAATGTTCATATCATCAGAAGGTGGCCACGACGCTGGGGTTTCCACCCTGTTGCCAAAGAGCAGAGTTGTCGGTGACGGGGGGGACGGAGGAGTACATGTCAATACCCTGCCATGATCGTCTACGAGGGGTCGGATGGGAATATCAATGGGGGTGGAACGAGGGATGATGTCAGTGTTGGAGGGATTGGTGAAGATCATCGTAGGTAGTGCGTATCGAACTGTATGTTGTTGGAGTAGTTGAGAGCGAGTAAGAGCTGAGGGGTGAGGAGACTTAGCAGATGAGAGGCTCCTTATATGTGTTTCTTTGGCGGGGTTTAAAGCCTTGAACTCCCGCACCTTATCATCCGCGAATACGTCATCCCTGTCGACCCACATGTTATCAGAGTCAGGGTAGCCTTCCCATTTAACCAAATATTGAAGACGCCGTCTTCTGCCGAACTTCCGGGAGTCTAGAATCTTCTCTACGGAGTATTCTTCTTCTCCATCTACCAGCTCGGGCAATGGGCGCTGATAGTTGGGCCCATGCATTATTGTCTCGCGATAAGGTGTGAGAAGATCGATGTGAAACACGGGGTGAATGCTCCACTGCGTGGGAAGTTGCAATTGGTAACTGACCGGTGATAGTACCTTAATGACCTTGAATGGGCCATGTCTCCTGGGCGCAAGCTTGGCGGTCGGCTGACTGATACGGAGATTCTTGCCTTCTAACCATACTTGGTCTCCTTCCTTGTACTTGGGCGTATCACGGTGTTTGACCCATGACTGTTGGGCCTTGATCATCAGTTGTTGCGCCATTTCTCGTGCCTGTTTCAGTTGCTCGAGGCGCAATGTGACCTGTGGTAACGGGGACAATGATGACATCCAATCAGTGCGTGGATGATAGCCCATCAAAAGGAAGAATGGTGACTTCCTCGTGGTCTCGCTTGGCCAATTGTTGTGTGCAAATTGGGCGATAGGGAGATAAGGGGCCCAATTTGTCTGATGATGGTCGGAGATAAACCTGATAGCAGTCTCGACCCATTGATTCGAGCGTTCTGACTGTCCATCAGTCCTTGGATGATATGCCGTTGATGGATTTCGCTCAATCCCGGTGATGCGACACACTTCTTGCATGAACTTTGATATGAATCGAGGGTCTCGATCACTGATGACTTTCCGCGGTAGTCCAAAATGTGCGAACACATGTTTGATGTAGAGTGCCGCTGTTCCTTCTGCATTGATCTCTTCTCGACATGGTATGAATATTGCTGCCTTGGTGCAGTCGTGATCGGTGACGGTGAGTATGGAGTCGTATCCCTGCGATTCAGGGAGCTTAGTGATGAAGTCTAATGCGATAGTTTCGAATGGCATAGCTTCGGGTTTGGGGTAAATGGGCTTCAAAGGTGCCTTCATCGGTCGGTTGTTGACTTTGTGGCGCTGGCAATCCGCGCATCCCCGTACGTAGTCCTTAACATCTTGTCGTAGTTGTGGCCACCAATAGTTGCACTCGATGATTTGCGTCGTCCTATTGATGCCAGGGTGGCCATGTACTGGCGGGTCGTGATGTGTTCGTATAATTTCCCGCTTGCCTTGTAGTTCTTCTGTGACCACCACCCGTCCTTCTTTGTACCAGGTGCCGTCTAAGCACTTGAGTTGGTGCGGATCAATCCACGGTTTGAGACGCTCTTCGTCTTGACGGTGTTGAGGTGGGATAGTCGCTGTAGTCCTGGCGAAGAGATGTTCCGGTAATACCGTGATGTTTGTGTTGTCTTCCGTTCCTTGATCATAGTCGGGTCTCCTTGATAGTGCGTCTGCGTGTCCGTTTGCCGTTCCCTTGATGTGACGAATTTCAATGTTGTACTCGGATAAACGAAGTACTTCCCTGGCTACACGCCTACTGATCTTGTGCGGCTCCTTCCAATACAGCAGGTTTTGATGGTCTGAATAAACGATGACTTTGTGTGGGGAGCCGGCTAAAAAGGACCTCCAGTTGTCTAGGGACATTACTACTGCCAATAGTTCTAGGTCAGCTATGTCGTAATTGCGCTGTGCCTCATTGAGCGTTTTCGAAAAATAGGCAATAGGGTGTCGTTTGCCATCTTCCTTTTTCTGCAGTAGTACTGCTCCTACTGCAAAACCCGATGCGTCAACCTCCAGTTCGAATTGCTTGTCCAGTTCCGGATGTGCCAGTACTGGTTCGCTTGTGACCCTATTTCGCAGTTCGTCAAACGCCTTCTGACATCGTTCCGTCCATAGCCATTCAGCGTCCTTGCGTGTTAATTTGTTTAGAGGCCTCGCAATGTGTGCAAATCCTCGAATAAATGGTCGGTAAAAGTTGCAAAAGCCCAAAAAAGATCTAATGTCCTTAACTTTGGTGGGCGTGGGCCAGTTTTTGATACCCGCAATTTTGACGGGGTCCATGCGTGTTATCCCCTTTTCAAGGATTACCCCCAGGTAATCCATACATGGAGCGTGGAAAGTGCATTTCTCTGGTTTGAAATACAGATCCAGACGTTCCGCAACCTCGAATACTGCCGATACTGCCTTGATGTGATCTTCCAGGGTTGTGCTTGTAGCAATGGCTATGTCGTCCATATAGATGCGAATCGCTGTTCCCCTGGCGTTCCAGTAGTCAATAGTATCCCTATACTCGTAATTCATCATGTTTTGGAACGTAGCTGGTGAGTTTTTCAGCCCAAAAAACATGACTAATGGCTCCCATAACCCGTATTTGGTTTTGAAAGCGGCTTTGTGTTCGTCCCCCTCTTTGATTCGAATGTTGTTATACCCATCTTTGACATCGAGCTTCGTGAAGATTTTCGCCCCGCTCAGGTCCGTTAGAAGGTCTGTGATTAGCGGGAGGGGATATTGGTTGCTGATCGTAATGTCATTGATGCGCCGATAGTCCTGTACCGGCCGTAATTTTCCGTCCTTTTTCTGTATAAAGAAAAAAGGTGATGCGTATGGTGAAATGGATGGGCGAATGTATCCCTTAGCTTCCTGTTCCTGCAGGAATTTGAGTAGCGATTTGTCTTCTTCTTGCGTCATGGGGTAGACTTTGCAGGGTAATGTGTCCGGCGCCGATGGTTTGAAATCAATGGCGTGGTCCCATGGCCTCGACGGTGGAAATCGGGACGATGCTTCACTGCTAAACAGTTTTGCGAATCATTCATATTCCTTTGGGACTTCGGCTGCGACTTGGTTTTGTCCAGCCTGAATTGCTAGTTCGGTTGATACACCTCGAATAGTTGACTGTGATTCGAGCATGCGGACTATATGACGTTTGTCTTCCCCGGATAGGGTTGCGGCAATTACCAGCCGCGGTCTGATGATGCGAGGGTTGACCGACGAGATGACCACTGGAAGAACGCGTTCATCAATAACCACATGCCTCCAACTGAACTTGGGTTCGAATGACGCCAGCCATGGGTATCCCAACAGGATATCTTCGCTTCCTATGTCCGTGATAAGGAAGCGCATTTCCCTGTGGATCCCTTTAGTGTATACGTCTAAATCGAGGTAATGGGTGATCTTCCCCGATTTATTTGTGGTGTTATCAATGTTGAATATCTTTCTAGGGGACGGGAGTTCCTTCATTCCCAATCCCATTTTTGTCGCGAAATTTGGGTGCATGAAATTATCAGTGGCCCCCGAATCTACTAGCGCTCGCTTGTCGGCCATGAAGCAACTTGTACAAATCGACACTGGAATTCTCATAGAACAGTAGCGTGTGATGTATACAGAGTTACAACGAAGAGCCCTCACCCAGGCCGTTGGGTTCAGGCATTTTGAAAATCCTCTCGCCTCCACAATTGTTGCATGACGAGGTCTTTAACCTCATCGGGTTCTTCGGCCACTCCTTCGAGCCACGCCTGGGCTTTTTGTTGTGGGGTGCGTCCTTCGATGACGCTGCGGTCATCCACAATGCTTCGAGCGGCATATAGGCCGTCATCTTCCGCGTCCGCTTGCCGGGTACGTGAAGGGCCTTGATTCTGTCGGTAGAATGGATTTTGCTTCAAAGGCTGTCGGCAATCTCTTTTAAAGTGACCTGGTTTGCCACAGTTGAAACATGTAAGGACTTTCCTTTGCCCTACTGGTGTACCAGCCCCTCGTCCTGCTCCTTCTGGTGGTTGATATCGGTTCCTCCCTGGCTCGTAGTCTTCTGCCTGAGCCAACCGTGCCCTTCCCGGGGATAGATCCATTGCATTTGGATCTGGAAGGTTTGGAATGTTGGGTCGGCGCCATCGATTGGCGTTATTGTTGTAGTTGCTACCCTTCCAATTGTTGGCCCCTGTCGGCGCATTCTTCCTTGGGTTGAATTGTTCCAATCGACTCTTCATGTGTACAAACACTTTTTGCTGCTGTATAGATGCTTCGCGCCAGCCTTCATAGTCCCTTGGTTGTATGTTTTTGAATATATATTCATACATCGCGTGTGGCAATGCATCTGTGAATATTCGCAGAACCAGTGGCTGATTGACGTCGTAGTTGGCGTGGCGTACCAGTTGTTCGAACCTCGTAATGAGGCTATCTAGGTCTCCGTTCTGCATACGGAGTCCCCTTCCTAATTCGGCTTGTGCCTTCTCTTGTTCCAGTACGTCGGCATACTGCCTATTGAAGGCACCGATAACTCCATTCCAGAGGCGTTCGTCTGTTGTTGCCCATCCTTGGGTCGTGACTTGTGTGCGGAGCCATGCGTTGACTCCCTTGACCCATTCGTTAACGAGGTTTCCTTGTATGTATGTGAGGAAGAACATAGCTCGTTGGTATGGGTTACACATTAGCGTATTCGTGATGTTGACCCCTTCGTAAAGTTGCCATTGGGTGATGAATTGTTCCGCCTTGGAGCGGTCGCCTGTGAAAATGATAGGCGGATTGCCTACTAGTTTATCTCCATGATGTCCCCCTGGCTGCGGTGCTTGTGGCATTGGCATGGGGATTCCTGCTGGTGGTCCCCCACCTCCTGGTGGTCCTCCGCCTCCTCCTGGTGGTCCTCCAAACGGTCCGCCTCCTGGTCCTTGACCTCCTCGTGGCCATCCGAATGGGATTCTTGGTGATGCTCGTCTTTCACGAGCGGTTGGGGGATCTGGTTGATCCGGTCCTATAGCGCGATATAGTGCTACATCGTCTGGGTCCATTGGTATTTCCATATGTCCTGTGTGTGGGTTGATAGTCCCTGCTGCTGGTTCCATGGTCATTGTACGACTCATGACTGGTTCTTGTATATGCAACGACTCAGCTAGTTGTAATGCGATGACTTGATCGCTTCCTCTCTGTGGTGCTGGTGACCTTACTTGAATAGCACTTGCCTCGCTGGCTATTGATGGGGTACTTGTCCTTGTCATAGGGGTTTCGTTGATGGTATCCCGGATACTTCTAGCGCGATCCAATCGATCTTGATTTTCTGCGTCTTGTGGGGTGATATCAAGCCCTAAGTCTTCTCCAGCAATACGGAAAGCTTCCCAAGTTCCCCCGACTTCTAGGTTTTCAATCCAGCGGATTTCTACCCAACAAAGATGTTCGAAGTTGAACTCAACTGGGTACCAGCGTTCTGAGCTGGACTCTTCTGGTGCGTTGGACCTGGCGTGATATCGTTCGATACCGTTCTGTACGCGCCACTCTGCTGTTTTGATGAATGATTCCGGTATATCCCGTACTACCGGTCCTTGTAGTTCGTATACTTCAAAGGGCCCTTCTGATGCCCAACGTTCTCTTGTAGTTTGCAACGCCACGATGGGATCCTGGTCTTAATGTAACGGTTCGCTAACCGTTTGTCCGACTTGGACTTCTTTGTGTGGCTTGCAACACGTGACTGGCGTTCTCGGACACTAGGCTGACTAACACTAGGTCCCCTTAGAGTGAAAAGGGCGTGACAGCACCTCCACTAAGTCGATGATGAGAGAGAAGAGTTGAAAGAGAAAGAAGAAGAGAAAGATGGTGACAAAGAAAGGCAGACTGGAAGGGAAGAGGAAACTGAAACTGATAGCGAATTGAAGAAGACCAGGATAGGGATCCCTGGTCTTTACTAGTCGACTTATATACATGTAAGACTCGCTTTAAAGCGGAGTCTAAACTAAGTAATGAGTCGCGAACCCTAGTACAGCTATCCTAGGAATGAGTCATGTCCATGGCATGTGATACTACAAGACAATAAAACGCCTGACAGTGTGTGAGTCTGGCTGAGTAAATACTAATACACCTGTCCTAGGAATGGAACGTCATGGAAAGCCGTAGAACTTGGCCCATCACATGTCCTAGAGTCATCCGATACCAACATAATGCGCAATGATGGGGAGTGAGATAAGATAAGAACGAGTGCAGTCCCAATGATAAGCTGCAGAAGAGATCAGCGCAGTCCAGTCCGTGACATCATGCCCCATGAACATATTGTCGTCCTCGTCCAGATGTTCGTGGCAGGCACGTTTCCGAGCCCGTGTTGCATTGGGTCCCGCTACCGACGTCGACTTTGTGGTTTGTTTCTTCTTACAGCGTCTGGCATGCTTGTCGAGTGAAATATTAGATTTGAACACCTTGCCACAGTGTACACAGGAGTGTATCATATTTGTACGTCCGTGAGGTTGGAATCGTCGGGAGAGTAACACATCGTACCTCGTACGTTCTCAGATTCTCCGGTTCTTGGCCTGGCTGTACAAGCGGCACTTCCGCCATACTTGAACAAACGTCAGCGGTGACAGGCGGTTAATGTCAAAGTATATATACTCCCCTAAGTCCCCGTGTTGACCAAGGTGTTGACCATGCCCGCCTCTCCCGAATCCCTCAAAGTTGACGTGCTCATGGGCATGGATCCGCCTAAGTCCCCGGTGATGTTACTCATGGTTATTCCTCCTTCCATGAACCAAGTCGTGAGTAACGCGCTAAGGACCTTGAGAAGAAAAGCACTTACCCTAGCATGCCCAAGTCCATCAATTTCCGTCTCAAACCCGAAGGGAATGGAACTGTGGCCGCGACTACCGGTACTTCGATGGAGGCCGAAGTTTCCCAAGATGGCAAGAAACTTAGCATCCGAGACGGGGCGAAAATACCTGAGGCCCCCCAACCGGTTCGTGGTTTGAAACATTCACGCGAGACATCCGGAGCGCAGCCAGTGGCCAAGTTGCCAAGGATGGTCTCAGGCCGCGTTCAGGGGTCTTCGAAGCCTTCGACTGCACCGAAGGCAGGTCCTTCCACCATGAAAGTCAATCAAAAACCGCAATACGTACCTGACAGCGAGTTAGTACTACCACCAGTGGCTACAAGGTTTGTCGAGGAACTCACCACATTTCCTGACGACTTTAACAGCTCCGCTACCGAGCCCGAGACCTCTGAGGATGAAGTGCGCGCACAGGGAGGACTGGCTAAGGAGTAATGCCATATGCATGTATTTTTGGACATAAATTTGTGACTACGAGTACGCTATAACCTATGATGACTTGGAAGCACGCGGGGTCGAGTAATGGCTCGTCAGCTGTTGAACGATGCCTTGGATGAGTTAGTTGTGAGCCATGAGACGAACAATGCCATGTACACACCTCGATGCGTCGCTCCAGGCAAGTTAACAGTCTTTCTGAGTACGATCCACTTTTGCTGGAGCTTGGTACCAGTCCACCGATTCCATCGTGCGTCAATCAGCTCGTCCCACCGGATGTCGTCTTCCTTGTCAAGGTCCAACTGCACGACCCTAGATAAATAGTGAAATGCACTCATCAAGTGAATTGTGTGCGTACTTATGAACGAGTATTTTTGTGTCGGTGGTACGCCACCAGGTGTTCGAGCTGTTCCTAGTAAAAATGAAGCACCATTTAATCACACAGTCAAGCAGTACATACCATTTATTGCAGCACTGCTTGGCGGTGTGCGTATTGTCCATCCGTTCTGATACTTCGACCCAATACCTGTCCGACTTTTCGGGTGTCTTGCCGTGCTCGCACAATTCCTGCATGATATGATTGAGACGAGCCGCCTCATCCGTCGTCCATGCACCTGCAGAACGATCAGTTTTCAGTGGGTTAGTATAGACGTTGAGACATGCCTTGGCGTCATGTATCCGCTCCATGTAGATACACTTCAAATCGATAGCGACAGTCTTCGGGAGGACGGTCCAGTGCGTCGCCAATTTCCGGCCAACTTTGGCCTTGCTGGACAAGCCTTGGGTTATTGTGAGCAGAGGAGCAAATCCGAACGCGGATTGCACTCACTCTTTCAGTCTGACATCTTGTAGCTCTTGCCACTTCCCTCGTTTCTTACTGGTGTGATTTGCGCGCCGCACGTGGTCATAGACCGACCGGACGCGCCTTTGAGGTACAGCGCGCGCTGAATTCTGCTGATTAACGAGGGTAAAGAATACTATAAGGAACCTCACCGATATGCTCCCAGAACCCATCGCGCATGGCCACGCCGTATATGAGGTCTTCCACATCGTCCAGGCTGAGTTCGTGGACCTGTAGTAGGGGTAGGATGTAGGGATGTATATTACACTCGCTCATATGCTTACCTTTCTATAATGGTCCAGGGCTTCCCTGACTTGCTGTGCTTCAGACTCTGTGAAGGGTCCATCGCGACATGCTACGCCTGTGGGGTGTCAGAGAAACTAGCTGTGAAGATATGTTCTACTCACTGTGTTCCTTGAACTCCTTCGCAGTCCACCAGGAATTTGCCAAAAGGTCTGCATGTTCTTTCGTCAAGTTTGAGGCTCCCGCAATACCTTCAACGCGATCCACGCTCATGGATAACGTGCATGTTAGCCTCGGAACGGAGAAGTTTGCCAATACGACTTAGCTCCAGTCGTCTTGTGTCTTTCAGTGCACGACAATTTCGAATGGTGCGCGTCCTTGGGGGAGCTTAAGCCGATATCTGTTTGTAGTATTACCCAAAGTCTTACTACGAAGCCTACAACTTAATTCGGTGAACGGACGGAAGTGGATGCAAGAGAAAGAGGAAAGAGTGCTCGGATATTCCCGAACACTATGATATATCCCCGCCACTCCGTGTCTGTACCAAAAGTCCACACGTAATGTGTGCTCGGACCGGCACCGCGAAATAGGCCCTTCAGATGCGGACCGGGGTCCACCCACAAAGGGCAACATGGGTCGGTGCCGGTTATCCTCCCGGTCCGAGCACACATCATGTGTGGACTTTTGGTACAGACACGGAGTGGCGGGGATATATCATAGTGTTCGGGAATATCCAAGCACTCTTTTCCTCGTCTTCTCTTCGTCCCATGTCCCATTCCAGTAGAGGTACCTGTATTCATAGATCATCGTAGTAAGACATGTACATCAGCTGGATCCAATGTAACTACCGAAAAAACCTCAAGTCTCGTGTATGAGAGGGCGGTACAATTCGGGGGTACGTCGCACCCGTGGCCACCCTCGGTGCATGATCGACATTGAATGCTGATGCTCTCACCATCTTTGTAGTCATATGTTCATCTGCATTGCTCGGTAGTCGATCAAACGACATTGAGTATCCACACCGCGAGGCCGCTTTGCGCCTGGTGCGGCTTTTGAGGTAAGTACTTCAGCAACGATTTAATGGCTGAACGCGTCTTTTTCACGCATTCACTACTCTCCCATCGACACGACCATGACCGATTTCTCCGTACATTGCCAGGAAATTGTAGGCAAATGGACGTTGACCCTTACAAAACAGGTTTATACCTACCTAGATATAGAAGCCGCCGTAGACAACGGCGAAGAGGAAGAATTATCTGACGGCAAAATAGGTGAGTCCCTCGAGAAAAGGTCCCCGTTACATGTATTAACCGCACACAAGATCGTTTTCTCGAGGATGACGACGCGACTGAGAGTGTGTCGGACTGGAATGTAAGACCCGGTTCGCCTGCGATTGACACCTTCGTACAAGAAGCCGAAGAGATGCAGGCGCTCGTGACCAGCAGACATATTCGGCCGGCTTTCGACATACTTAAAGACGACGTGCCTCAAAAGTTACTTGTACCAAGGGAGTTTGATCCTCCGTTGTGGGCAATTCGCGTCAAGGTAAGTACATATCCTGCGTACGTATGTGTAGAGGCCTGATGCGGTCTAGATGGGATACGAGACCAGTCTGATATATCAGATATATCGCTGGGCGACGGACGAACAAAGTCTTCGGCCTCATATCGTGTCGGCTTTCGCTCGTGATGGCCTTCCAGGATACATTTTCGTAGAGGCCCAGCGAGACGAGTTAATGGCGGTCATGGTCACCTTGGTGACCATCCTCAAGTCCGAGCCGTACCTTGTCCCTTCAGAGCACCGCGTTGCACTGCTCAAACCTCGGTCCAGCCTAATCCAAGAGGGCGAATGGGTGCGGTGCCTCCAAGGTCTCTATCGCGGCGATTACAGATTTGTGTGCGGGTACAGTCCACTGTCGGAACTGGACCTACTCGTCGCTTTCGTCCCGCGGATTCCCGAACCATCGCCTCGGTCTACAAAACGGAAGAGGGTAGCTCGGCCAGTCGCACGTACTTGGTCTACTCTCGAAATTGAAGCGGTCTGGGGGCCCTCGCGGATTCAGAAGAAGTCAGGGGATGAATTCGTCTTCCGTCACGAAGAATACTCTGGCGGCCTGCTCATGAAGCACCTATCATCGGAGTCCGTCATCCCAGCCGCTCGTGCCCCCATTGACATCAGCCCCTTTATAAGGGCCGACTGCATCCGCAACACATCTTCATTTGCTCCCTGGGTCCATCGCTTTGCCCAGGATAACATACTACCACAACAACACATCAGGATCGAGTCCGGAGAACAGCAGGGGATCATTGGGCGACCCTTCGCCATCAACAACAGTGTAGCGACTATCGTAAGGGAGTCTGAGGAAGAGACACCTCCTTTCGACATATCCGTGCGTTACTTGTCGCCGCTTTACCTCCCGGGGGACAATGTCAAGGCTCACTGGTCCGACTCACATGGCATGGTGATTCTGGTCGACGACGACCAGAATCGGTTGGTCTACGTAGATGTGAACTCGTCGAAAGAAGTGAGTGTCATTCCGTCTACGCTATACGTTACATTAACACCATGTATAGATTAAGATGCCAGTGGATGCGGTCGAGCCCTTTGAACCCCCGCATCATTACTATCGCTTCAAGGAAGGGGTATGGGTCAACTTCCGCCAGTCAATGGATCGTGGGGACCACACACGGCGAGGCTACGTTAAGGGTGCCGTGGATACGCACGCGACCGTCATTGACGAGCGCACTTTCACCGAAGTAAGTGACCATATGTATTCCCAAGAAAACTAAAGTAAACAGTCTGCAGTTTAACATCGACACGTGTGACTTGGAGATCTGCGAGACCCAAGGACCGTCTTTGCCCAAGAACGATCCCATCCATCCTCTGGTGAATCAGAGGATTCTCGTCAGTCAGGGCCCTTCGAAAGGGCTCTATGGTCGCATCAAAGAGGTTGGGTCCGAGGCAATGAGTGTCGAACTGGAAGCTAAGGTCGCCAGCTCAACCAATTCGTGCCAGCCCATGAAGTGGACCGACCTTACACTCGTGTGAGTTACAATCCTCCTGATTCAACCATTATTTTGCTTATTTTTGTTTAGGCCCAAGACCGTCGACGCATCCAGATCGACTTCCGACATCCGGACACGGGCCCCGACACCGCCTCCTGACATGACCGCGTACCGGGATCTTACCCCAGAACCCGTGGGGGTCCACGCTCACTGGTTATTCTCAAGTAATGTCCAAGACGTCATCGAGCGCAAGTCGATCCTCTTTTACATCAAAAACACTCATTCGGCTGATGGTGCGGTGAGGGCTTACGAAGGATGCGTGGCCAGGACATTACCATTTGACCGGCGTTCCACCATTCCGAGAGACGGAGAGATCACGGTCAGCGTGATCAAGAAGAGTCGCCGAAAGCAGTTGTCGATCAACCCAAAGTATCTCGTACCACTGGGACCTATCGTCGGTGGCGAGGTGACTGTCGTCAGCGGTATCTTAATTGGTGTGGTCGGAGTGGTCAAGGCCAAACAGGGTCAGCTTTGGGTAGTTTCCTTTCCAATGGACGGCGACTCTGTAGACCAAACATTGGAGGATCAGGACCTCGCACCACTTGAGGATTTCACGTAATTTCGTAATTGAATGTAATGTATATCATGTTTCCTAATACTACTTGCATTTCACGGTATCCCCGTCAAGATTGCAAGATGAGGTCATGACCGACTACGGGTATTACATTATAACGCCCTTCCGCAGACGCTGATTATTTTGATCCAGGTATCTTTCGGGAATTCGCCAGCTATATGCTCAAGCAGCGACGCTTTCATCCCGACAACTTTCAACCTAAATAGGCTTCCCGAACTGATAAGCCATGTGAGCACTCATCTGTCACCCTGTTCTAACAAATTTGGTGCCGTTCTCCAGCTTTAAGGTGGCAGCATTGCGAATCCTCAGGTAGGATGGCACTGGAAGAAACTTTATCGACCGATGGTTGGCCAAAGGTCCGGTGTTTGCGATACTGACCTGTACTTTCTCAACGAACCGGGGCATTTAGCGACTTGTACAGGCGACTCGTAATGATACTTTTCAAGAACATGGGTAAACAACATGCGGATCACTCTCACGTGAACCCTCCATTGATGCAGGTTAAATGGACCCCCAATAAGGACACAAGTACGCACTCGTCTTTTCACCCTCCCCCCTCGACTGAACATGTCCACTGATGATCTGTTACCGAGCCCGACGGGTCCTTTCCCACCATCACCTCCTGCAGCCCTCGACCCGGAGGTTGGCCCTATCGTGCTGTGTGGTCAATACCTCACGCGATGTGTCAACCCGTTCTTATCGGTGGACGTTCTGGTTGCCGTTGCTCAAGAACAGTTGGAGATAGGGAGCGATGATACAGGGCCATATATGTAAGTCGAGCATGACTATGTACGCGCCAACCTCTAAGCACGAAGGATCAAGGAGCGATGAAAGGCGCGCACGTTATACAGCTCATTGGGCAGCCGCACAGTGGTTTTCCCCCAGCCTCTGCGCGACAATGCGGCAGGGTCCCGCGGGCATCGCAGATGTCACCAGAGGTGTAAGTGTCATGACTTATACCTCTCACAATATTGATTGTAATTAATGTTCTATTCAGCTCATTCGAGGGGCGCGAACAAGTCGGTCCAACGACGTTTTCCGCCTGAAATTTAATACCGGAAGGCTCGCCAGCAAAACAGGTGTAGAAATCTTGCTGAGTGTGGACTCGAAATCCGACCACGGTTTCAACCACAACCAACTCGGACAGTTGCTCATACCTGTGCAACACCATGAAGAATTCGGCAGAGATCCTGCGGTGTAAGTTCATTGGTATTCGTCAATATGTTTACACTGACCTCGTCTAGTGTCAGAGCGAAAATCCACGAGGGGCTAGAAGAGTACCAGGTCACCGGCGGGGACATGCCCTCATTCCTATTTGAAGATCCGGATAAAGTCGACCCTGAAAATGTTCTAGCTGGATTCATGCGAGGATTCTTCCTCGCTCGCGTACATATTCATAAAACACTTTAAAGGTAGACACTGACCAATTTCAGTGTCTATGCACTATATTCAAAGGGCCACGGGCCTCTATGCAGCGCCCCACCAGCAGAGAGAGACCTACTCGGGGCAGTGTGGCCCATTTATGCCGGCTCGAAACAGTGACAGTGCCGATGATAGTGTATATTGCCATTCAGGTCAGTCCTTCTGTGATAATTTGTGTCCATCTAATGACATAGGCAAAGGCCCGATTTGCACTGAGTTCACAGCAGACGTGGAGCGGTAAAGATGGCTTGTTCAACTACGAAGACTTTGCAGAAATATTACTTCAGGTATTCGAGCAAGACGAAGATTGGACGAGCGAGACGATTTGCTGGTGGAATAGGTGAGGAATCACCCCAACAATGTGTCTAACTAATTATCTCCATCAGGGAGCTCTTTGGCAACGAAAACGGGTTGAAACCTGCAGTTGTGACCCACCGGAACACACCCAATACCTGTGTCTTTCTGGCAAAGGCGAAGGCCCAGGCTGCACAGCGTCACACAGAACAAACGGCAGACAATGAACAGGGTATGTACGTCACTGTCATCATGGGTATGGTTAATGGTGAACATGCAATCAGGCCAGCGGGTGTCACCAATGGGTCCGCTCCGTCACACCAACGCTCAAGTCACCCTAAGCAGCACCATGCGCACCGAAAGGATTCTAACTTCATATGGAGCCAACCGAGAAGCTCATTGTTACGATTCACCAATCGTACTGCCTGACTTAGGCGTAAGGGGGTTTTGATGAATGACAACGGCTACACAGGACGGTCTTGACCTCTATCACCTGCTGAAAGGGATAGGAATGCTGGTATAATATACAGAAGTGGATGATCACAACAGCCTAGGTTAAAGGCGAAGCAACGACTGTATCTGCTTGGGTTTGATAAAGCTGAGAAGGTACACAGGAAGGGACGACTCCGAGCTAACTGGGTGAAGCTTTAAAGAAACTAAGCTAAAGACTACTGCTCGAGCTGCAGAGTCTTATATATGTATAAGTAACACATTCAGGCTCCTACTGAACCTGAAACCCTATAGTAATCGTCCAATGGCATACCGCCATCAAGCCACAGGGGCTTATCGACTGTGAGTCATAGATAAGTGCCTCAAGGCATACCTCATGCCAGGGGCATACAACACATGTCCAATGCATGTCCGTCCCATGACCGTATCTCTGGCCAATAGGATAAATACCTCTGCGCACCACGTGCCTCATGGCCTTCTCGCCAAGCCCGCCTAGATCCTTCCAGAACCTTTCCGACTCCCAGCCAGAATCCTCCTAGATCCATCCAGACTTCCAATGGCAGACCATCTGCCTAGACCCTGTCTAGAACATGACATCATAATTCATCAGCTGCCCATCACTTATCCGGTTAGACCCCTCTAGGCTCATGTCTGGCCTCTGGGTCTGGGCGTCCATCACATGACCCGGTCACATGACTTCTTCTGGTGGTCTTGCTCCGAACTCGTGACCCATGACTTATTTGTTAGACTTCCGTAGTCTGGGTTAGGTCACGTGATCCCATCACGTGGTCTTCATCCTGCCTGTAACACTGCCAGCGTGCCGCACAATCGCATATTGTCGGGTACTCACTGCACGTGCCAGCGCTTCCCTATGGTTATTCCACTCGTCTTCTTTGGCTTCTTCTGCCAACTTCTGCTTTCTAAAGGTGCGCGCTCTTTGTACCAGCGCTCCAACCTTTGCCTTGCTATCGAACATTACGCTTTTCCGGCGCGTCACGGGCCGATCCGTGACACTCATGAAGATGCTCACAACAACAACAACAACAACAACGATAGTGTGCCTGGGACCCCGTCTCGCAAGCGGACCTTCCAAGAGCAGGGGGACGACGAGGACGAGAACCTGGAGCCCGGACCCAGCCAACGTGTACATCCCTCGAAACGGCGCCACGCTGCCGATACAGTGGTAACATCCATCCAATTTATGACAGACAGCCAAACTAACTGACCAATACAGCGTCGTTTCTAATCATGCATCATTAAATAAGATCTGGGCCTTTCTTACAATCATATCAATGTCTTGTACTGTCGTTCAACTGTTACTTCTTGGGAACGTCAATTTTGAATGCATCACATGAACCAAACTCCTCGCGTGAATTAAAATCACCAAAATTTTAATTGATACAGTAATAAGACAGGAGAGCACATTCTGTGTTCTCGCAACGCGGAAACACACTTGCAATCGAAGATGGTCATACAGCTCATCAAATCCTTTGAAGGACACAGAATCAAATTCGAGCTCAAAATCACGACAAGAAACTACACATAATTGCCATTGCAATATCTTGTCAAATACACGGAATTAAATTCAAGCTTGAAATTGTGACGAGGTACTACATGCAGTTGCCATAATAATAAATACTACAAGACACGGAATCAAATTCGAGCTTGAAATTGTGGTGAGGAACCGCAAGCAATTGCCAATCTCAATAAATATTTCAAGCTATGGAATTAAATTTAAGACCGAAATTGTAACAAGAAACTACAGCTAATTGCCACTGCAATAAATATTACAAGACATGAAATACACCCGAAGGATATCAATGCCAAAGTTGGCATGTCGAGGCATGCAACTCCCGAAATCATGAATTATTTAAAGAAACTATTGTAAGCGAGGAAAGGAGTGAGATCCTAATTAGAAGCAAATACAAGCTGTGTCGGATTTAAAAGGCAATGAAGTTAACCAACAGAATTACAAATGACAGGCCAAAATGCATTGACGAATAAGACTTTGAGATTTGATGAGGTACAATTGCCGATTTTAGTAATTGCAATCCAAGGTCTGCTTTTGCTGCTTTTGGTGATCATGAGTAATAGTGATTAATAACGAAACCTCGCGTTTTTCCCTGATGCGTCGGTCGCGCGCTTGTTTAGGTGCTATCCACTGAGTACTATAGAGACCCCTTTCCTCACCTTTGCAATTCCCCCAACATACAGAACGAGCTGCTTCTCTCCTTTGCGCGAGCCAAACAAACCATCACCAAATGTCCTCTCTCAGCCCGCCCTTAAGCTCAAGCCCAAGCTTGGGCCCCTTCCCTCGTGTAGGCGAGAATGGCAAGAATGCTAGCGACCTTGCGCTGCACCGCCTTCCTTTGGCGGCGGAAGTTTGGCCGGGTGAAATACTTCGGTCTCGCCTTACCATGCAGCATTCATGGGCCCTCTAACGGATGCCTCACCAGCAAGCTCTCCGTTCTCGACGTCAATTTACAGGCCGAGCTCGGCCCCACCGAGCGACTTGCCACTGGACGTAAGCAGCTTGATACCCTCCCATCTCGGTGACTTCACCTGGTTCTTTCCCCAGGACTGAAGGTTTTCTCCGAGGTCGAGCGCATTCCGCTCATCTACAAATCCGCTTCTTCATCGCCGTCCGGGAACAAAATGACCAGGACCGACCTCACACCTGCTCGTTGTCGAGGGTTCCATGAAGGGCCAGCTGAAAACTCAAACTTTTTCCAGTATGAACCTCTGGACTCCCGGACCCGGGTCCACCATGCCTGGTTCCCCCTCTGTCCGCAATTTTATCGCCAGCGCCAATCTGAACCACCATTCTCTCCCTTTGGCTCGGCAACTTCGTGTTTCTGGATCCTACCAGTCGGTAGCTCACGTGGCGCAACTACGTCACTCACCCAGCAGCGTGTCAAATAAATGTTGCCAACAACGCCTTGCCTCGCATTTCTGCCCCCTCACCTCGAGTGCAGCAGAGCGGGCACTTCGGGTCAGTTTTGGTTCACTAGGGCCAGGTTGAGCGAGATAAACCATGATAACTTGCCCAGCCATGCCATATCCGTTAAGCCCTACGTCATCCCGTCCACAGACCGCCGACATTTCTGGCCTCCTCCCCGGCTCTACTTTCATTCCCTACGCCGATGCTGGGGCTGCTCCTCAAGGTTTCGATGGTCTTCCTCCCTTCGTCAGCATGTTCGACTTCGGACTTGGCTCGTCCACGCTGTGGATGCCGAGCGGGCTCAACAGGTCGCTGAAGGGGATAAACCAGATAAAAAATGTGAATATGTTAGGTATCGCGAACTCGAGCACTTCGCCTGATGCGCAGCTGCTCACGACGCAGATCCCTTGGTCTTGGTGCGCGTCTCAATAGCTTCAGTGTACTGCAGAGCAATGGACTAATGCGAGGCGGTACAGGTTGGCCTGAAGGGAGGAATGGTCTCGTCTCAGGCAACGGCAGAGCCGCGGAGCAAAGGACGAAGAATATTTCGACCTGGAGTCGTGGCGCTCGGTGCGCGGAGGAAGATACTGGGGGTCGTTCGCAATAGAGGGGCATCGATGACTCGGCTGCACCTCCGCCACCGTCTGGTGGACTTGCGCCGACGTCAGCCTTGCCTGGGAGCTCGACTGACGGTATTTGTATTTCCAGTGTCTATCGGCGAGTTTCTTTCCGCTTCTCTTCGTCGTATCTCTTACTTTGTATATAGGTGACTTTTTTTATAAAGCGTGTCTAATACATCTATAGTCTTCGCGTGACTACCTTGCGGGCAGAGGCCCGGGGGTGAAGCTGTGCAGTGCTGCGTGGAAAGGCCAGGGGAGAGCGCGCACGCACAGGGAGTCAGAAGGGTTCTGATGATTCAACGTGTATTCCAGATGGGTGGGGTAGCTATTACGACTGGCTGTCCTATAGAGGTGAAAGTACTAGAGAGGAAGGAAGGGAACAGAAGTCCGAACGGCACAGAGAGTGGGCGGAAGCACGAAGTGCTCCTCGATCGAAGATGGATGGGTTTTGTGTCCGAGGCGAGGTCGCGACGGGCGGGCGGGAACCCACCCGGAGCGGGCTGATGTGCGTCGGGCTCAGAGGCCTCATCGTCGATCCGTACTGCGACTTTTTGGGTGCGGTGGGCGGGATAAAGAAAGAGCACCGATTCAAAGAATCGGAGGAAGAGGAAAGACAGGTGGCGGCACGGAAGAAAGGGATGAGCACGTGCCGCCTTGTTCGTTCGCGCAAAGACTACGATCTACGCCTACGCTCGTACCTCGCTTTGGCTTAGATCCGGCAATGCCAAATCGCGTCTGATCAACGTTGTCTTTGCGAGACTCGCCTGGGTGGGGTGTGTGGTGTATGTTGAGTTCTCTCTGGCGCAAGGATGACCTTAGGGTGGAGTTCGTGTGCGATAAATATTACGTCACAGACACAATAAATTGTTACCTCAGGCTGGTAGTACCTTGGGTAGTACATAAAACGCGCGAAGACAAAATTATGTGTAGAATCGATATCATACCGACCAAACGAACAAAAAGAAGACTAAGAACGAAAAAAAAAAACGAAAAGGGAAATCCAGGGTTCCGAGGTCTCGGTGGACTGTACTATCACGAGTCTTTGTGGATCGAGGCTTTCGGAAGTGGAATAGATCAGCACACGGAAACGGCTCGCGTGACGGAAAGCATACCTATTCGAAATGCGGCGCCGAGCCCGTGGTGTCGGGTGCGACGATGTCCGGTGCACACAAAGAACTGTGTCTATTAACGAGACGTTGAAGTTCAGAAGAGTAGATAATTGGTCCCGAAATGAGTTCATCGTTGCGCGCGACTTCAGTGTGTTCATTTGCGAGATGTTCTCGGAATCGATGTCTGAGTCTCGGGTTACACTCGAAATCTCCGCAATACGAGCACATCAATCGATATGCATGCTCGTCTACAAGGTGTGTTTTGAATGTGCGTCGCGATGTGTAACTGGTGTTGCAGCCGTGGCATACAAATTGCAGCTCTAGGGGACGGCCAGAGCGCCGTCGAGAGGTGATTATTGACTGTGCGGCGTGCCAAAACGGCCCAGTGATACGAAGAGGGTTGTGTACACGAAGCACACGCAGGGAAGGGAGCACGGTCATGTCAGCTATGTCGTCACCGTCGGCTGGACCTAAAACACGTAAGACATCCGCGGTAAGTTCCCCAGCCATTCGAAAGTCTGTTGCGCTGGCGAATGAGCAGACAAGATCCAGCCATTGTTCGCTACCTAAGTCATCCTTCCCACTTGACGATTCGGTCGTACTGATCGCTAGATCTTCCACGCGGAATAGGAATCGGGGAATTTGGTCACAAACTTGAGCCATGCAAGACAACTGCCAGTCTAACCGCTTGCACGATATTTGTAATCGAAGACGTGTAGAAGTTTCTGTGCTGGTAAAGCAAATGGAAATGGCTTGCGCGGATGTTTCGACGTCTGCACGACTGAGCGGCATCTGCGTATCTAACCGTTCGATGAACCGGCCAATTTGCGAAGCATCTATCGTAGGCTGGTAAAAGAATGTGATATCAATGTCCCCAAGATACGGGGCATCAATTCTAGCCACGAGACTATCCAAATACTTGCTGGTTCCTCGATATTTGAGGTTCGTGAGAGCAGGGAGAACAACGCGTTCCCTTGACGGCGGAGGCAAGCTAAGGTAGCTTCGGCGGTGGGGAAAGGAGAGGAAATGGAGCGAAAGCGATCTCAGTTGGGCCAACCCGGACAGAGAATTCGCAAACGATTCTGGGGAAAAATACCCAGCAATAGGAATTTCGTGGAGCTGAAGGTCTACAATGTCATGGCAGGGCGAAAGTAGCGGCAGGAGTGAGGGAAACGCAATCCTGGTCGAGCGGAGAGTATGGAGACGATTTCCCCACCGAAAAGTGCTCGGGAGGATCAGTTCCGTGGTGTTCTGGGACAGAAGGGTAAGCTTTTCTAGTTCCGAGAATGGCTCAGAAATTGCGGAAAGTTTTTCAACGATCGAGCTAGTGGCAGTAAGGCTGATGGAGCTAACACGACCTGATTGCTTCAGCGCGGATATGATATTGTCATCGTCCTCGCGAGCTGGGGGACTGAGATCTGAAGACCCCCCGTACTGTACGGCGATGGGCAAGGTTGGCCAGCAATTTAGAGCCTTCAATACAGGCGTTCCGTGCGTACAGCGGAGTTGAAGATTTTGGCCCAGAGGTGAGGTCAATACCTTCTGTCGCCATCTTCGGCACACGAACCCGAGCGTGGACCAACATCGCGGAGTTGCATCCAGACAATGACGAAATATGTTGAGAAGGATGTCGTCGAAGAGCATCTCAATTGTGACCTGCGGGGAAAATAGTCCTACTCCAAACGTATGAGCGAGTTGCGGTGGAAGCATTAGGCATACTTCGTACCTGCTCCAGATCGTTCACCCATTTTGCGTAACTGTTGATATTCCACCGCTATAGGATGGCCAGAGAGTTGGCGCGAGGTCATGAGCGGCACTGTGGCCTCCGTCAGAGGCGCGTGGCGCGGTAAAGGCTGAGATATGTCGAGCTTTTGTAAAGCCGGTAACACAGTTTCGCGCCGCCTTGATGGTAAATCCAAAGTACGCAGGATACCGATAGAGAGGTCCCCCGCGATATGAAACCACTTTACGCTTATGAATGAGTCGAGAACCTCTGACCATTGTTTGGTATGAAGGAGGTCGTCCCATCTTGATTTTCGCGTCAGACTAATTCGCAGATCATCCACGAGGAAAAGGAAAGCAGAAAAACGAGTGCAGATTTGAGCCATGATGTCAAGCCGCTCATTCAATTCCTTGCGGAACGATTGAACTTTAAGGTTAATAGAAACTGCTGGCTGTACCAAGGAGATGGAGGTCGTGCGCTCTGACAGTAGAATATGTGCTCGGTGGTGAGGTTTGTGCATTTCCATGCGATCGATGAATCCGCAAAGTTTTGACAGATCTGAGGGTGTATCGAAGAGTGTAATGTTGATATCCGCAAGACAAGGCGCATCTATCCTAGCCACGAGAATGTCCAAGTACTCGCAAGTTCCTCGATATCTGAAGCAGGTGAGAGCGGGAAGAACAACGAGATCCCCTGGCTGAGGCAAGTCGGTTTCGTTTGGGAGAGGAGGGTAAGAAAAGAAATGGAGTGAAAGCGACCGAAGTTGGGCCAGCCCGGTTAAGGCATTCGCGAACGCTTCTGGGGAGAAATACCCGGCATTGGGGATGTCGTGGAGCTGAAGGTCTACAAGGTCATGGCAGGTTGAAAGCAGCGGTGGGAATGAGGGAAAGGCAATTCCGGTCAAGTGCAAGGTACGGAGGCGAGAGCCCCACCGAAAAGTTCTCGGGAGAGCCAGAGGTATGTTGTCTTCGGACAAAAGGGCGAGTTCTTCCAGTTCCGAAAATGGCTCAGAGATCGCGGAAAGCTTTTCGGTGAGCTCGCTCGTGACTGTGAGGCGGATGGAACTAACACGACCGGATTGCTTCAGCGCAGAAATGATATTGCCATTGTCCTCGAGAGCCGGCGCATCGAGATTTGGGAAACCCCCATACTGCACGGCAATAGGTAGGTCTGGCCAGCAATCAAGAGTGTCCACAACTGGCGCTTTGTGTGTAAAGTAGAGTCGAAGATTTAGACCCAGATGTGAAGCCAATACGATATTTCGCCACCTCTTGCACACGCACCCGAGCGTAGGCCAAAGATGTGGAGCGTCATCCAGATAACGGCGAAATATCTTGAGAACGACGTCTTCGGAGAGCATCTCGATTGTGACCTGCTGAGAAAAAAGTCCCACTGCAAACGGGTTAGCAAGTAGTGGGTGCCAGAACAGGGCATACATTATACCTCTTTCACGTAGTTCGCTGGTGTGGCGTGGTCGTTCATATTCCACTGCAATCGGGTGCCCAGAAAGCTGGCGAGAGATCATGAATGACACTACGTCCTCGCACAGAGGCGTAAGACGTGGCTCAGGCTGCGGTATGCAGAGCTTGTGCAGCGCAGGTAGCACAGGATTGCGCCGGTTGTCCGGTACTAACAAAGCACGCACGATGCTTTCTGAGAGGTTTCCAGAGACATGAAACCACTTTATACCTGTGAATGAGTCGATAAGCTCCCGCCATCGTTTAGTACTGTCAACGCCGTCCTCCCATCTTGATTGTCGCGTCGTGCTAATGCGAAGATCGTCCATGTTGAAAAGGTAAGGGGAAAAACTAATGCAGATCCGAGAAATGAATGATAACTGCAAGGCCAATTGCTCGCCGAATAGTTGGAATTTAAAGCACGTGGTGGCTCCTGGCCGTGTTAAGGAAATGGAGACGGCTCGCTCAGAAAATTGGATGTGTGCGCGATGGTGTGGCTTGTGCATCCCTGTCCGATTGATGAATTCGGCAAGATTTGATAGATCGGAGATGGGTTTATCGAAGAATGTGACTTCAATATCCCCTAGACGAGGGGCTTCGATTCCAGCCGAAAGTTTTTCCAAGTACTCGGTGGTTCCTTGAAAATGAAAGCGGGTGAGAAAAGGGAGAAGAACGCGTTCCCCGGACGGGGTGGGTAGGGGAAAGTAAGTGGGTGTGGAGATAAAACGGAGCGAAAGTGATCGAAGCTGGACCGTCCTGGACAGGGCATTCGTGAGCGCACCCGGTGAAAGATGCCAAGGATCGAGAACTTCATGGAGCTGAAGGTCTACAAGATCGTTGGAGAGCTCAAGAGCCCGAAGGAGTGGGAGAACGGTGACCCTGGTGGAGTGAAGACGACGAAGACGAGGGCCCCACCGAAAAGAATAGGGCAGGACCAGTCGCTCGCTTTCTCGAGACAGAAGAACGAGGTCTTCCAGTTCCGAAAACGAACCCGAGATTGCGAATAACCTTTCCCGTAGTGAACTTGTGACGGTGAGGCTGATAGAATGAACACGATGAGACTGTTTGAGTGCGGCGATGATATCGCACTCCTCCTCTGGAGCCGGCGCATCGAGCCCTGGAGATCCTCCGTATTCCACGACGATAGGCAGTGCAGCGGGCCAGTAATCTAGAGACTTCTGTACTGGAGTTCCGTGGGTACAGAACAGTCGAAGGTGCAGGGTCCGTTGAGACGCGAATACGATACGTCGCCACTTGCGACATATATGCACAAGCGTCGGCCAATGTCGTGGAGAGTCGTCCACAAAATAACAAAATATGTCCAGGAGCACTTTGTCGGGAAGCTCCACGGTCGTGGCTTGTCAATATAGGGGACAAGTTAGTGAGTGGTGTCACACGGTGTCACCACTATGCGGAAGCCGTACCTCTGCTTGGGCATTGACTTGGTGTCGCAATGCGTGGTGATGGCGAGGCGAGGCGAGCACGGATACGTCCAATACGTCTATTGGGAGATTCGGATATAATACATTGTCACCCCTTGCGGTAGAATGTCGAAGACGCTAGCTCACTTACTTTAGAAAGTACATGAAGAGAGAATGACGGGGCAACTACTAGGCTATTGTTGTCGTATCCTTGTGTAGAAGACGCAGGATAATGAAGAAGTTATGTTATCGCATGATTGGCATCATCCAGCGGGCTGAACTTTAAGTTGGGAAGACATCATGACGCCGACACGCCGAATACACGCAGCGGTCACAGTAGTGTTTTGCTGTCCGATCTTGTATTTGCTGTGATTGGAGGCACTGGCATGGTCGTAAGTACCGATGGATTGGTGCTGTTCTCACTGCCACAACAACCGCAATCATCGATTAATCATCTCTCTTACAGACTTACGCGCGTTACACTTCATAGCCTCACAGCCATGTGCAACCCTTCACATGCTTCACACCTGTTCTGAATCGAAGTCTTGCAACACCAACACCACCCCGAACCGTCAATTGCTTGCGTTTGACACTGCCTCCTCTAACCTTTCTCAGTGACCGCAAACACTATCAGCATGTTGCCGTTAGCCCTTGCCCAACAACGTGTCAAACCTGAAGTCAGTAACCCCCCGCACCACAGCCTCGCGTGGATCATTTGGCCTGGTCTTACCGTAGAGCACGATGTATCCCCTATACCAGATACCCAAACCGAGCTCTAGTCGTCCCGATCGTCGAAGACCAACTCAAGTTTCCAGCCACACCCTGTGGCTCCTCGAACATGCGAGTGCTCACGGGGCCGAGCGGACATTGAACGAGCCACTCACAAGTCGACGACCCCACAATAGCACCCCCTCTCCTCATGGTCGCCCTCGCCACAGGTAGGCCGGGTAACGTATACGAGAGCGTCACTACCCACCTTGATGACCCCTTCGCTAGGTTTCAAAATTCGCTTGCCCAGATATCGACGATGGCTTCGCCGCAATAACCGACGCCGTGACCGACCATGACTTGTACGTCGATGGTAGCCATCCGATCAAGAGCCAGCATCGTCGTGTTTCTCGCAGCAGCCATGCCTAAGGTCGCTTGTCGAGAAGGCGTTGCGCAGCGCCAGCGGCTGAGGCAGTGTCGATAATCTTTTTGATCACTCCGGATCAGTGCGGAATCGCAATGACCGCGGCAGCCCACCTACATGATGCCACGCTGGCCAAGCTTCGGGAACTGGGTCGTTGACTTCAACCTCAGACCTTGCCTCAGACTAGTTTCTCCCACGTTAGCCAGATGTCTATCGGGCGAATAGTTATGCTGCTAGATGGGTTAACTAGGAGTCATAACTAGGAGTCAGCCTTTACTTCGAATAATAAGAGCAATAAGTGCCAGTTTCAACTTCGCCTGGTGACACGACGGTTGCGTCGTGCCATGGCTGTGTGAGCTTCTTAGTAGCGCTGCGTTGAAGACACGCACACAAAGGGATGTGTGGCGTTGAAATGAATAAACAACCGTAAACAGACCTATCCAGGCGGCCGGTCCTTGCACTGTCCTTTGCTAATCAGCACTCCGTTGGCGTAACTTACACACTGACTCGATGCCTCCTCTCGGCTTTCTCGGTGACCTACTTTCCTCGCTAACGAACCGCACAAACTATCACCAAGATGTCCTCTCTCCGCTCATCCTCACAACCCAAATCTGTCCCCTTCATTTAAAGCGCGAATGGTAAGAACGGTAGCGTCCGTGCGTCCTTGTGCTGTGCAGCCCGCTTGCAGCCGCCGTCGCAAAGGACTTCGGTTTCGCCTCACCACGTTCCAGAGATTGGCCACTGAGCGGACACCCTACCAGCATACTCCTCGTCAGCCCACCTGTCAAACAAACAGAAGGTGAGCTTTTTCTCCCACACAATCCGATTCCCACTTTCCCCCCATCATTTATCTTTCTTACTCGACTTTCGACCGCCTTGTGACTGTCGCTCTGACAATCTCCCCTTCCTAGCGGGTACTATTGACCGATGGTTTGAACATTCTCTTCCTTTTGAAGTCATGCTGGTGAGCTTTCATTTTGGTTCATCGCCTTCGTTGTTATCGCTCCCACAGCGTCTTCTCATCATGTGTTATAGGATTCTTTAGCTCTCTCGGCGTCGAATCTAAGGAGGACCGTCGAGTTCCTTGCCGAGCTGGATACCTTCACGTTCCGATGGCCCCCACGGTTCCTTCCCCCAGTGCTCAAGGTTCTCGCCGAAGCCCGAGCGTGCTTACAGGCTCTTTTAGCGTTCAAATATACTTCGTCACCACCGCCCTGCAACACATAACCAGGTCCGACCTCACACCGCTCTTCTGAGCTCGGCTATCGAGCAGAGCCACACGGAAGCATCATGCGCGGCTCCTCTTCTGCCCTCGCTCTTATCACCAGCGCCAATCCGAACCGCAAGTCTCACTCACGCCTTTGCCTCGTTGTCTTCCACATATCTCCGGATTCCGCCAACACCGTCGGCAACGCAGTCACGCTGCCGTGATACTCCTAGCAGCCAGTCAAACTAACAGCTGCCGAACAACGCCTCGCCTGGTATTTCTGCCCCGGTTCTCACCTCGAGTGCAGCAGAGCCCGGCGCTTGGGCCAGCCTCGGTTTACTCGGGCCAGGTCGCGGGGCGCGATAACTCATAACTCACATAGCCAGGTCATTCGTCGAGTCCCAACATCCCATTCACAGACCGACAACATTTCTGGCTTTTCCCCCAGCTCTACTTCATTCCCTGCCCCGATGGTGGTTCCGCTCCCGGCATCCCCGATGCGTTTTCTCCCGTCATCAGCGAGCTTAACCTCGGACTGGACTCGCCTACACTGGATGCCGAGCTCAACATGGCGCCACTCGCGCAGCTGAACAGGGTATACGAGCTATATCTGTCCAACATGGATACGTTGGGCATGGCGCATCTCGCTCGAGGCGCTGCTGCTCCCGCGTAGATCCCTCTTGGTGCGGCAGCGACTCCTACGAGGCGGCCCGGGTCGGTCCGGAGGACACTCTCCGCAGTCCCAAGATTTCGACCTGGCGGTGGTAAACATTCGATGTTCGACGACCAGACTGCGCCTCCGCCGCTGTCTGGTGGACCTGCATCTACACCGACCTCGATGCTCGCTGACTCGATCGGTAGTGGTGGCGGGCTGCGTCTGCGTAATAGCGCAGCACATCCCGAAATGCGAAGGATAGAATTTTTTTTTTCTGTTTTAATATTAAAACGCAGCATTTGCGCACTTTCCCGTCTTCGCCACTCCGCCTTTCCGCCTTCTGTCTATGCTCGCATTTACTATTAGCACTGTCTTCGGACTCGTGGTTTTTTTCGCGAATTTTGTCCAACTTGTCCTTTATCTAGGTTTCGATGGGTCGCGGTGGTGGTGGTGGGGGCCTTTTTTTTTCCTTCACTGTAATACATACATATATACCTCGAGGAGTCGATTATTCTCATCCGCTCACACAGATTCAAGTTAACGCACACAGCGGTATTTTGTACCCCCAATATCCACAAGCAAGTTTTCTTCCTTTACTCTTCGTCACATTTTTTGCATATAGGTGACTTTTCGTAGTATGCAAAATCTCATCTGACCAAAAGGCTGTTCTAATTCTCTGAGAGAGAACTGTGAGCGCTATGGCGGTGTAGCTTGCTCTCTGAAGTAGCTAGAGTCACTCCTGAGTTCCTGTTGTACAGCAATGAGTCAACGACTTTACAGAACAAAATTTGTCAAATTTCAAAGGTACTTTAGTCCTTCAAAAGAGCTGTATTTGAACGGGTGTTAAGTGGCTAAATTCGTCCTCTATTGTGGAACCACTGTAGTTGTCGAGATTGTTGAGGGTGCTGTAACGTCTTGGGCAATGTGCTTGCATCGGGACGCGGGACAGCGCATGAAAGTGCAAAGTAGAGATTGGGAATGTGGAGGTCTTGCTAATATTCACAGTAATCGCAAATACAAGGAGGCATGCGCGAGCGAGAGATATGGCCTAGCCTTGCGCCGCCTATTACGGTAACGCCTGCAACGACCCGCGCGTCCGAGTCACTGGCACGAGCACTGGTGTTACTTGGGCGCTGTACGACGCACGGAGTCACAGACTCTCGCCGCCCTGGACCTGCACAGCAGCGGGATTTCGTGGCAGATGGCGCTGATCAGCAGCAAAAAGCACAAGGAAAAGCACGAGCTGCCGTCGGGCCGACTCCGACTCAGGCAAGTCAGACCAAGAGTCGGACAACTCAAACATACTTGTTCCCCCTTTTCTCCCTCCCATAGCGGCTCCTCTGGTCTTTCGTCGCTGGTCCATCCTGCTCAGAATTTTGACTTTTCGGGTTTTTTGCTACTTGTCAGTCTGCCCAAGTATCTGCTGCCAGTGTCAGTGGCAGCTCTTAGGCAGCTCCGAGTCGCTGCTCTACAAGTTCAATTACGGCATCCGGTGTGACGCTGGCGGACGACATCACGTCACAGGCCGTAGCTAAATTGAATGTAGTGGGCGCAAAGATGGGCGGAAACGTTAGTTGCCATACTTCTGACTCGACTCCAACATCGCATCCTTGATCTAGCGACGCGGAATGTGCTGGTTCTCAAATCCAAGCACAGATAAGAGAGAGCTGCACATGCTCACGGCCAATCTCGTACTCTTAAAGACCTACTCCTTACCTTGCTCTTGACTCCAAACACAGAGACTTTTCTAGAACCCGCAACCTTCAACTTCTAGAACAAAACCACAGCAAAGCTTTACAACTCCCTTAAAGGCACGATGGACCAGCTCATTCTTGCCGTCATCAATGCCGACGCATTCGCCCGACATGATTTTCTGTAAGTGCTATACTACTAGCGCATAAACGCAACCTATTCTCGGTCACCATTTGACGACACGGACTCTGCTTTGGTTTACTCTAGTTTGTGGAACCACCCATTGCTTATCCCGTCCTATTTGGCGCTTCTTTCAATCGCAGCCCTTGTCTCCCAGGCCATCCTCTCGTCAGGTCCTGTCCGAAGGCTTCGCGGCAAAGAAGAGCAAGTGGCCACTGCAGGCGGCGATTCTGGTGTCTCCGCGAGTGCTACTCGGACTCGGACAGGTTTCGTGTCAGCTGTCAAGGACCACGTAGAAAGTTCAGGGGGATCTGTCATTATCCTTTTCCAGGTCTCACGCCTCCTTGTCGTTCTTACACTCCTCGGCCTCGCGATATTCAGCTTCGTGCAGGAACGGGGCCAACAGCATGTCTCCCCGTCTTCTGCAGTAAGCGCGCTCATCAAGCACCGTTATGACAGTGTTTCACTCACTGAACGCGAATGGCTCAATCTCACACTTTCTCTAATCTATGTGCGTTACACCAGCCACCAATATCCTTTGAGGTTAATTTTCTCACTTGAGTCTTAACTTGACGCAGCTGTATGCGACCTTCCTGGCGTTAGTAACTGTTATTGCCCGGAGAGTGCGGGCATCGGTTATTTCGTTCCATCTTTCCTCAATTTTGCTTGGCATCTTCTTCGTCTACGCCTACCGCAACGTCTGGCCACTGCTTACTTTCAGCCTGACGCCTGTGGATGCATACGAAGGCGCCTTGCTATGGATCAAAATTGGCCTTCTCGCTTTCGCAGCTATCGTAGTCCCTCTGCTCGTCCCGAGCCAGTATATCCCAATAGATCCCAAGGTAAAGTTGTCGCCTACGTCCTTTTCGATCTCTGACTCTGGCCTCAGGACCCCCAGCAGGCTATCAACCCTGAACAGACTGCCTCACTTCTATCTATGATGTTGTATACTTTCCTTGATCCTATCGTTTTCTTGGCGTCTCGCGTTCCACATATATCGCATGACATGCTACCCCCACTCGCGGACTATGACTATACCAGGAATCTCGTGCAAAGGAGTTTCAAAGCAGGTTCATCTCGTTATTAGCGCAGATGTTTTGGCTAACACGCCCTTTTGTAGTACTTGGATACTCCCTCTGGCAGTCCCAGGAGGCACCTCTTTTGGGGACTCATTTCAGCCTTCCGTCCGTTCTTTATGTACTGTCAAGTGTTGCGTCGCTTATACTTCATCTAGGTCGTGAATACGTACAACTAGCAATCCTCGTCGTCATCAAGGTCCTTGCGACCATCATGGCACCCATAGGAATGAAACAGCTCTTACAGTACGCGTTGTTTCTCGATGATCTCTATGGATACACTCAGCGTGTCTCTTCCAGTTATCTCGAAACCCAGGGCGAAGGTTCTGTCGTTCGACCCTGGGTTTGGGTCACGTACCTTTTCCTGGGTCCTGCGATAGGAACCATAGCGTTCCAGTGGTACCTTTTCATCTCGGTCTGTGATTGGTGTTCTCTACTTTACCAAATTCCTCATGCGTCGACTTTGCTTCAGACAGGAACTATTGTGCGCGTCACTGCGATCGTCACACAACTCGTCTTTGAGCACGCCCTGCGCATCCGCGTGAAAGCGGAGACCTCGTCTTCCCAAGCGCCCACGCCCACTGCCACTCCCGAGGGTCGCAGCGAAGCCACGACGCCGGATAGCAGCTCAGCAGTTGAGATCAATATCGTGTCCGAGGATGCGGGTAGGGGTGGCGAGGAGGTTCAGAGTGAACAATCAATGACCGCAGCATCGAGCATCAAGGGCAAGCGAAAAGAGGAAGCTCCCAGCGGCAGCGAAGATGGAAACGAGCCAACCAGTTCGAGAAATCTGGTTGGAAAGATGAACAACCTAGTCTCGACTGATTTAGAGAACCTCGTTGACGGACGGGATTTTTTGCCTTTCCGTTTGTCATCGTTTCCTTTCTCCCCGTGCTCACCTTTGTTAATGAAAGATTTCCTTAGTTTTATATGTTCCGCTGCAGGTCGTGGTGTGCGTCTGGTTTTTGTATAACGTTCTTGGCTGGAGCGCATTCGTTGGCTTGGTCGTGATGGTCGCCCTCTTCCCAATCCCAGGTGCCATAGCAGGAAAAATCCAAAACGTACAGAAGGAGTCCATGAAGCGTGTGAGTATCTTTCCCTCTCAACACTTTGGTGTCAAGGTTTACTTTTGTGGTTAGACGGACGCGCGTGTGCAGGCTGCTACCGAAAGTGAAGTCACAGCCACAAGTTCGTGTTTTTGCGGGCGCTGACCATCCTCACACAGCGATGGGCATTTTGCGAATGATAAAGCTGTTTGGTTGGGAGCCCAAGATTGCCTCACGGCTAGCTGAGAAGAGGGAGCAAGAGCTACAGTATATCAAGTTGCGCCAGATTCTAAGCTTGATCAACGAAAACATCAAGTGGGTGCTTCCAGCTTCTCTCTTAATCTCTCTAACGTAATCATACAGCTACGTCATACCCATAATCACGGTGCGTCGCCTCGTTCCTTTGGTGTCTTTTGAACTCTTCTGACTGACACTGGGAAGATGATTGTCACTTATGTCACTTATGTGCGTACGCTCGACTCGCTCTGGCTAATGCCTGAATTGACCAGCTTCGCAGACCGCAATAATGAAGCGTGCGCTTACTCGTAAGTTTCCTTTTCCTTTCCGAGAGGAAGTTTAACCTGACTCTGTCTGCAGCATCAGTTGTATTTTCGTCCATGGCTGGTCAGTCTCCCTCGTGACGGCGTGGTTGAGACTCATCTTTTCCAGTGTTCGATCTCCTCCGAGATCAGCTTCACAACTTCTTTCGGATGGTTCCTATGTTTATACAGGCAAGGGTCTCCCTCGACCGCGTAAACGATTTCTTGCGTGATGTCAGCGAGTCTCCCTTTGTGCTATTGATTGACATATTGAGCTCTTTGGCAGACCGAGTTGCTGGACAAGTTTGCGGATGCCGAGAAGGGCTCCGAGCGCGTGATGCTGACTGATGCATCACTCTTTGACCAGGACGTGATCGGGTTCCAGAACGCCAGCTTCACCTGGTCGAATGACGACGCCGACGTCATGCTCACGCCATCCCGGCGGCGCCGGTTCACCCTCCGCGTGCATGGCGAACTGCTCTTTAAGCGTGGTCGGATTAACCTCATCATCGGGCCGACTGGCTCTGGAAAGACATCGCTGTTGATGGCCCTACTCGGCGAAATGCATTTCGTCCCAATGAGCCCCAACTCCTGGTATCATCTCCCGAGGGCGGGCGGCGTCAGCTACGCCGCGCAGGAGTCGTGGGTACAGAACGAGACTATCAGGGTGAGGACGATCAATCAGCCCCGCTTGTTGGTTCTAAGTGAAGAATAGGATAACATATTGTTCGGGGCTCCATATGACCAGGAGAGATACGACAAAGGTGGCATTCTCTCACAGTCATCTATTCTGAGCGACTGATGACGCTTCGTTTCAAGTCATTTACCAGTGTGGTCTACAACGTGATCTCAGCTTGTTTGATGCAGGGGACAAGACTGAAGTCGGGGAGAAGGGTTTGACGTTGAGGTAACAACCTAAACGCGTTACCACCCCCTGCTGACTTGATTTGTTCGTCTTATAGTGGTGGTCAGAAGGCCCGTGTCACCCTCGCTCGAGCCGTCTACTCTTCGGCCCAGATTCTCATCCTTGATGATGTGCGTACTTTCCCTACAGCATTCTCGTTGTGCGGGTTATTTACATTATTCCTCCAAAGGTTCTAGCCGCTCTGGATGTCCACACTGCGCGCTGGATCGTCGAGAAGTGCTTCGAAGGTGACTTGATTCGTGGAAGAACCGTGTTGCTCGTCGTAAGTATCACGCCCTCCCGTTACCTATCATCATTCATAACACACCCCAGACGCATAACGTCGCGATGGCCAGCCCCATGGCAGAATACGTCGTTTTGCTGGGCAAGAACGGCCGGATCGCCAGCCGCGGAACGGTCTCAGACGCACTCAAGAAAGACGAGACGCTGGCAAAGGAGCTCGCTGAGGGCGTGCGCGCAATCAAAGACGACGAGAAGAAGATCGACTCGGACGAGCCCGACGAAGTCTCGAAGGTGACGGACGGTAAGCTGATTTTAGCCGAGGAAATCACTGAGGGACATGTCAGCTGGGACGCGAGTGAGCACGCCATCCTTTTTCGCATTTCAGTCAGTGAAACTCACTGTTGTCCAAACGAAGTTAAGCTGTTTATTAACGGTTTGGGAGGAACACACCCAGTCCTATTTTGGGTGCTGTTTGTCGGTGGCTTGATGCTTTCCGAAACCTTCTTGACCGTGCAGACGTGGTTTGTGGGCTACTGGGCTGAACAATATGACATCTATCCGCCGGAGCAGGTTAACATCACATTGTGAGTGTTCAATTCCCACCGTATCGGTGGATTCCACCGCGCTTTCGCTAATTGCTGTTGGTCTTTCGTTTCCTAGTTACCTAACAATCTATGGTCTTATCTTGCTCGTCGCGGTGATTACCTTCACGGTGGGGACGGGTGTATATGTGTTTGGCACGCTAAGGGCCTCAAGGACTATCCATCTGAAACTGATCGAGTCTGTCCTGGGAACAACCCTAAGGTGCACCTCCAAATGCCCCGGCACTGGCCCATACTGATAATCTCCTCCCCATTGTAGGTGGCTAGACACGACCCCAACATCCCGGGTCATCACTCGCGTCACACAGGACATCCGCGCTTGTACGTGTTTGCGCTTTCCTCCCGCGTAGAATGTGCAGGCCTCACAATCTCCTTTCTCTAGTGGACGGCCCAGGGTCTAACTCATTTCGCTGGTTCATCGCAATCTCGGCCACCATGCTCCTCAAGTTCCTCGCTGTGGTATATCTCACACCAGTATTTTCCGGGCCCGGAGTCGCTATCGCCGTGCTTGGTGCATGGCTCGGCCGTGTATACATGAGGGCGCAGATCGCGATAAAGCGCGAGATGAGTAATGCTAAGGCGCCCGTGCTGGGCCACTTTGGCGCGTCCGTCGCTGGACTCAGTGAGTCTGCTCCCCGCGATGATCCGGGATTAGTCTGACTCCACCTCTTCCAAGCATCAATCCGTGCATATGGTGCGCAACTTGCGTTCCGCGAAGAGTTGTACAGGCGGATCGATGAGTACTCAAGAGCCGGCCGGGCCTTCTACAACATGAACAGGCAAGTCAAGTTCACCAGGTCGCCGTTGCGATGTACAGTAGGATCTAACTTGTTCTTGTTTTACACTCCTGCAGATGGATCAGCTTGCGGATCGACTTCCTTGGCGGACTATTCGCTGCGGGCCTCGCGGCCTACCTCATCTACGTGCCGCGTGAAAGTCCTCTTCCTTCGGACACAGGCTTCTCTCTTACCATGGCCAGTACGTTGCAGGTTTTTACTATAACCAGCTATCACTGATCGACATTCCCAGTTGGGTTCAGTGGCATTATTCTCTGGTGGGTGCGCTTCTTCAACGACTTTGAGGTCAACAGTGAGCACTCTTCACATTGCGCGACTTTCTCTTCATATCTTTGATGATTTTTCAGGCAACAGGTGAAGAGCTTTTTCTGAGTAATGTGTGACGAGACACTCATTCGTGCTACATACAGCTTGGAGCGTATGCACTCGTACATCAACGCAGAACAGGAGGCAAAGCCGACCAAGCAGGGTATCCCTCCGGCATACTGGCCAGCAAGCGGTGATCTTAGGGTAGAGAAACTCTCTGCACGTTATTCTCTTGTACGTGAAACGTCTGTCCTCATGGTCGCTCGGCACTACTAAACGTCACTGCCTTTAGGATGGGCCGAGGGTTCTCCACGACATATCTTTCCACATCAAATCCGGAGAACGTGTCGGTGTTGGTGAGTGCATATATATAGCCGTATCTTAGGCCGCGTTCCTGACTAGCGGAGCAGTCGGTCGCACAGGAAGCGGCAAGGTATTAGCTCTCAGCTACGCCTTTTCCTAGCTGGCACCTGATAAATGTTCATCAGAGTTCTTTGACATTGTCGCTACTGCGCTGCATATTCACGGAGGGTAGTGTATACTTTGACGGAAGGCTCACGAGCTCGATAAACCTAGATGCACTCCGTTCGAAAATCACCATCATTCCTCAAATCGTGAGGACCTCCGCCGCTTATACTACCATTCCTTGTCCCGTTTAACATCCTTACTTTATGCAGCCCGAATCGCTGAGCGGCTCGCTGCGAGAGAACCTCGACCTGTTCTCCCAGTATGATGACGCAACGCTGAACAGCGCGCTACGTGCATCGGGTCTGTTTTCCCTACAGAGCGACGACGAGGACGGCCGCCTCACGCTCGATAGCCAGATTGCGAGCGGCGGAGGCAACCTCTCTGTTGGCCAACGGCAGATCTTGGCGCTCGCTCGTGCAATAGTACGCGGTAGCAAGCTACTCATTCTCGACGAAGGTGCGTGCTTTACCCTTACTTTCCGCCGCTCTGTCTGACCCTTCGCTGTGCACGCAGCGACGTCTGCTATTGGTATCGGCTTCCCGTTTGTAGTTTTGGACACACGGTGCTGACGTAGCTCGTGTCGCACGCAGATTACAAGACGGATACGATCATACAAGCATCTCTCCGGAACGAGCTGAATAAGGATGTAACGCTCATCACGGTCGCGCATCGTCTGCAAACGATCATCGACGCCGATAAAGTCGTTAGTCATTCTTCGTCTTCTCACCCCACGAACACAAGCTTAAGAAAAATATAAACAGATGGTGCTGGATGCAGGTCGAATTGTGAGTTCTTCATATCCCACTCTGCCGAGTCTGCTCAAACTAAAAAAAATAAAAGGTCGAATTTAACGAGCCCAGAAAACTCCTGAAAATGGAGAATGGAAAGTTCCGTTCGTTGGTCGACGAGAGCGGTGATAGAGACCTGCTTTACTCAATGGCTTCCTCGGCTGGTAAGGCACAGGATAGAGGAGCTAGTATGACAAAGACAATGTTGACACCATAAAAGACATAAGACAACTACCTACCATTTTTTATCTCACGGTTTATACAGAGCATGGGAAGTAACTGAGAGCTATTGAAGGGTTGAGTGCGAGTTAAGAGTGTCGACCCAAGGGGAAGACGTAGACGAAGGATGGGAGGTGGGAGGGGATAGATCGAGAGTGAGCGAACGCGATATGTAATCGATAATCGGCCGTGTGTGATTCGGAATTGCAAGTTGACGTTCGAGCAGAGTTATTCGGACGAGTTCGTTTAGAGAGCAGCAGAAAAGAGGAGATACATTCGAGGCGCAGGGAGCCGAGACTTATATACATGAGAGGGGAGCCACAGGACACAGACGAGCAAATACAAGTACAATACGATCATAGACAGACGCGTGGACGAGTACAATAAGTGTGGACGTGGGAGCAAGCCGAGATGACCGAGCCTGGTGGCGTGGTACGGTGGTGGCGGTTTGCACGCGCAACGTGTATGTGGACCTTACACTATTCATACAGGCAAACCAGCTTAGGACACAAATAATACTTTTTGCGCAACACCCTAAGTACCACTTCATCCCCAGTTGAAACCCACACCAAGATATTCTGAGTGAATCTGGGTTGGGCCTAGATCTGGGCCTATGGTGGTGTAGCCGATGTACTGATCTACGTCACGCCGTTCTGAGCTGCTTTGCTATTGCCATTCCATAATTGGTTGTATAATCTGTGTTCTGCAGACGCTTTGCAAGAAAATCGCTCCCCTCCCGCACACGTCCGCCAGAGAAATACACAAGGCTCAGGGCCGCCCAAAGTACAACTATATCTATACAACCTGATGCGAAATACTTCTGATCACATCGTCGTTACGAGAGTCACCTGGGGTGGGGGTGTATGATGTATGTTGAGTTCTATGGCGCTCGCTGGCGTAAAGGCGGGGCCGTCGCATGCGATAAATATTACGACTCGGACACAATAAATATCTCGTAGTACATACACGCGAAGACAAAATCATATGAGTACTCCATGTCATCCCAACCAAACGGACAAAAAGAGGACTAAGAACGAAAAAACGAACATGGAAATCTGAGGGATGCGAGCTTTTCGTGGACGAGTCTTTGGGGAACGAGGCATTCCTTGGCGGAGGTGCGAGAGATTCAAGAAAGAGGGGTAGGTTGGCACACAGGAACACCTTGGGTGTCGGAGAGCTTACCTATTCGGAATGCGCCGCGGCCGTGGTGTCGGGTGCGACGATATCCGGTGCACACAAAGAACTGTGTCTATTAACGAGACGTTGAAGTTCAGAAGAGTAGATAATTGGTCCGGAAATGAGTGCATCGTTGCGCGCGACTTCAGTGTGTTCGTTTGCGAGATGTTCTCGGAATCGATGTCTGAGTCTCGGATTACACTCGAAATCTCCGCAATACGAGCACATCAATCGGTATCCGTGCTCGTCTACAAGGTGTGCTTTGAATGAGCGTCGCGATGTGTAACTGGTATTGCAGCCATGGCATATAAATTGCAGCTCCACGGGACGGCCAGAGCGCCGTCGAGAAGCGATTATTGACTGTACGGCGTGCCAAAACGGCCCAGTGATACGAAGAGGGTTGTGTACACGAAGCACGCGCAGGGAAGGGAGCACGGTCATGTCAGCTATGTCGTCACCGTCGGCTGGGCCTACAACACGTAAGACATCCGCGGTAAGTTCGCCAGCTACTCGAAAGTCTGTTGCGCTGGCGAACGAGCAGACAAGATCCAGCCATTGTTCGCTATCTAAGTCATCCTTCCCACTTGACGATTCGGTCGTATTGATAGCCAGATCTTCTACGCGGAATAAGAATGGGGAAAATTGGTCACAAACTTGAGCCATGCAAGACAACTGCCAGTCTAACCGCCTGCACGATATTTGTAATCGAAGACGTGTAGAAGTGTAGCTGCTGGTAAAGCAAATGGAAATGGCTTGCGCGGATGTTTGGACGTCTGCACGACTGAGGGACCTCTGCATATCTATGCGCTCGATGAATCGGCCAATTTGCGAAACATCCATCGTGGGTTGGTAAAAAAACGTGATATCGATATCCTCGAGATGAGGTGCATCAATTCTAGCCACCAGACTGTCCAAGTACTTGCTTGTTCCTCGATATTTGAGGCACGTGAGGGCAGGGAGAATAACACGCGCCCCTTGCAGGGGGAGAAACGCTAAGTAGTTCCGGCGGGAGGGGAGTGAAAGGAAGTGGAGTGAAAGGGTCTCAAGTAGAGTCAAGCCTAACAGCGCATTCGCCAACGCTTCTGGGGGGAAATACCCGGCACTTGGGATTTCATCGAGTCGAAGATCTACGAGGTCCTGGGAAGGCAAAAGTAGCGCCGGGAATGAGGGAAAGGCAATCCTGGTCGAGTGGAGAGTACGGAGGCGAGAGCCCCATCGAAATGTGCTAGGGAGGATCGGATCCAAGCTATCTCGGGAAAAAAGAGCGAGTTCTTCTAGCCCCGAAATTGGTTCAGAGATTGCGGAAAGTTTATCTACGAGCGAACCGGTGAGGGTGAGACTGATAGAACGGACTCGATCAGATTGCTTCAGTGCAGCAATGATATTGTCGTTGTCCTCGGGAGCCGGCGGATCGAGATTTGGTGCACCCCCATACTGCAGGACGATAGGCAGGGCTGGCCAGCAATTTAGAGCCCTCAAGACGTGCGTTCCGTGCATACAGTGGAGTCGAAGATTTAGACCGAGAGGTGATGTGAATATGATCTGTCGCCAGCTTTGACACACCCATACGAGCGCAGGCCAAATTTGCGGATTAGCTTTCAGATAATGATGAAATATGTTTAGGAGGATGTCGTCTGAGAGCGTGACCTGCCGGGAAAAAGGCCCTACTCAAACAAGTTAGAAATTGGTGGTGATGGAACTTTGATTATATTGTACCTATTCCGCTGGCACACGGTTCACTACGTTCACTGGTGTGGCATTGTCGTTTATATTCGACCACAATAGGACGACCAGAGCGCCGGCGTGAGGTCATGAGTGAGAGTGCGGCCTCCGTCAAAGGCGCATGACCTGGCCACCGCTGCAGAATGTAGAGCTTGTGCAGGGCAGGTAAAATAATTTTGCGGTGCCTCTCTGGGACTTGCAAAGCATGCAGGACGTCTTTTGAGTGGTTCTCTTCGAGATGAAGCCGTTTTACACCTGTGAATGAGTTGAGAAGCTCCACCCACTGTCCAAGATAAATACTATCTAGCCATCCTGTTAGTCGAGTCGCACTGATGTGTAGGTCCACCACATTGAAAAGGACAGTGGCTAAGTCCTTGAAGAATCGAGCCATGGAGCATAGCTGCACGCTTAACGGCTCACAGAGTAATTGGAATTTAAGGCACGTAGAAGTTCCTGGCTGTATCAACGAGACGGAGAAACCATGCTCAGCAGTTAAAATATATGCTTGTCTGTGTGACTTGTGCCTTCCTATCCGATTAATGAATTTGCCAAGCTCTGAATGGCCAAATATTGAATCGTCAAACAGCGTGATGTGGATATCCTCGAGACAAGGTGCATCAGTTATGGCAACAAGATCTTCGAGATAATTGGTGACTCCTCGAAAATTAAGGTGGGTAAGAAGAGGGAGAACGAAGCGTTCTCCAGATGGTGGGGGTGGGGCACGGTATTTGGTATTAGAGAGGAAATGGAGTGAAAGTGATCGAAGCTGAGTCATCCGGGACAAGGCTTCCGTGAGTGCATCTGGTGAGAAATTAGATGGATTCAGAACATTGTAAAGCTGAAGGTCAATAAGATTCTTGGATGAATAAAGGAGCTGAAGGAGGGAGGGAAAGGCGATCCTAGTCAAGTGGAGACAACGAAGGCGTGAGCCCCACCGAAAGGCTCCAGGCAGGGTCAACCGTGCGGTACCTCGAGACAGAAGAACAAGGTCTTCCAATTCCAAAAACGGCCTTTCGATTGTGGATAACTTGTTCAGAAGTGAGCTCGTGACGGTGAGGGTGATAGAACTAACACGATCAGACTGCTTCAGCACGGCAATGATATTGTCCTCATCCTTGGGAGTTGGTTGGCCAAGCGCTAGAGATCCCCCGTACTGCACCACAATAGGCAGGGCAGGCCAGTAATGTAGAGTCTTCAATACGGGCGTTCCATGGGTACAGAACAGTCGAAGGTGTAGGGTTTGTTGGGCCTCAAAAACGATACATCGCCACCTGCGACATATATGCACAAGCCTAGTCCAAAGTCGGGGAAAGGCGTCCAGAAAATAACAAAATATCTTCAGAAGAACTTTGTCGGAAAGCCCCTCGATCGAGACTTGTCTATCAAGGGAATAAGTAGTCGAGGGGAGTTGCCACTCAATGAGCAGGCATTCCTTGGATGACGTAACACTGCCAGGGAATTGGCTTAGTCTAGCGTCCCGTCGGAGGGTCACCGCCGATTCGAGTTGAGCACGGATATGTCTATCAAGAAATTCGCAACATCATAATACTGTCACGTGCGGCAGAGGATTGAAGACGCTGGACCACTTACTTTAGAAATTGCATGAGGGGGGGGAATGAAAGTGAAGATAAAAGCAGAAGCTATTTTCAAAGAATTCTTATATAGGATGCAAGATAGGACGTAGAAACATTTCAGTATCACGCCGTCGATCTACTGAACAGCATTTGGGCATCAGAAACTACAAGCTGTCACGTTGTACTGTCGTGGCAGTGTGATGGAGTGCCTGATAAACTTACTATTAAAGGGGCATATACGGTGCCAGATATGTCAAAAAGAACCTGACAAGCGCTGGCACAGCCACATCTCTTGCCACATTGCTGCCAGGCTGATGCAAGTTGATGACGTGAATTACTATAGCTTGCCGTTCTAGTCTCAGCTAATGATTACAGTAGTGATTTCCTCAAGGATTTCCTCAGGATTTCCTCTTTTTTTTTTGAACCATTTGTATTACCAGGGTATGGGCCCGAGGTTGTGGACCGACTATGATGTGAATTGTGTGCCAAGGTGTCCCTACTAAGTGCTATTAGTGGGGTAAGGAGGTATACAAGAGTTGGGTGGCCTCGAAGAGGCCCTAAGTTTCGCAATTGCACAGGGGATTCTCTGCAAAACCAAGCCCATATTATTCACAGGCGTGAGCATCATCTCACCCTGCCCCGATCAGTTCCCCTGTCCCTGTCCAGCAAGCATCGCCAGTGAGCACCAGTGAGCCTGCATTCCTTCACTCTTCTGGGCCTAGTCCCTGGAGATTTCGAGTCCTTGCAGAGACAGGTGGAAGTTGGGTTTGCTAGTATGTACCTCGACCAGTCTAGGCCCCCTGATTGACACCCGCCATACCCGAGCCCTTTCCTCAATGCCCTTTCCTCTCACCTCACCTTTATTGCCACATCATGATGAGCATCAACCTATTTACTTGCCTGTGTTTCCACTTCTCCCTGCCTTCTCAGTATGCAACCACACTGCTACCCTTGCCCAACACCGCATTGACCAAACTTGAAGTCAGGAGTACCCTCTGCATCGTATTGCATTGCCAGCATTTGGGCCGGCAAGCTCACTTGACTGCAGAGAACAATAAATCCCCTACACAACATCTGTCTGCCAACCATTGAAGCGCCCAATGCCGGGAGCATGCGGAGTCAATATCCGAAAAGCAGCCGTAAGGTTGGCCCGGTGCACTGATGTGACAACAGTCAGAACTAACAAATTCCACTTTCACTGCACCATTGTTGATAATTTGCAACTACTCTTGGCCAGTGGCACTGGACGGGCCCTGGCACGTCCGATATGTTAACATTTACGGCTTGGACGCATTGTGTATGCATACAGTAACAGGCAGACACACAACATTGCTATCCCGTGCATAAGTCCCTATAAGAAGACAGAATCACCTGCGTGCTCTGTCACCCCCTCGAGGAAAAATACAGAAAAGACAAACAAAGGGAGAGGTAAAGGATAAAAAACAATTAAATTGAGGCTCTTGCTGAGGCCTGTCGTCTGCAGGCTGTGGGGCAAGCTGTAGTGTGTGCTATCATGTGTGTTCAGGGAATGAGGTCGAGGAGGGATGGGGTGTCTTTAGGCTATGCTGGAACCTGATCATCTGGCATCCAAATCCCTGACTAGGATTACGAGTGGGCCTGGAGCATCATAACCGTGGGGGGTACGATGTCTGATGAGCTCATGCACCTGCACAGAATAATGAGCGTGTGTAGTTGGGAAGGTGTTAAAATCGGCATTGAAATAAGTGGATCTTTGCACGCGACTTCAGGGTGTTTGTCTTCGAGGTGTTTTCGGAATAGACAATCGTGTTTCGGCTGGAAGGTGCTGCAATAGGAGCAAAGTGTTCGGTGTGAGTGCTTGTCTTTAAAGTGTTTTATGAATCTGTGGGGCTGTATAGGACTGGAATCACAGATGTGGCACGAGAGTTGCAGCTCTACAAGATGGCTGGAGAGCCATCATGAGGACTGTAAAGCATCCAACATCAGATCATTTGTCGCCACAGCATCCTTTATATGAAGATAATGCAGGGCAGGGAGCACAGTTACATTGTCCCTGTCAGCTAGAGAAAACTCAGACAAAGCCCGGATGATATTTGTTGCGTGCACATCGGCCACGCAAAAGTCTTCTGTGCCGCAGAATGGGAGCACAAGCTCCAGCCATTATTCACTGCCTATGTCATCCTGCTCACTTGGTGATTGTGTCGAGCTATAGCAAGATCCAAAATTATTGGCAAGCTGTGACGGTTTTCCCACAGATACGGGGATTGAATGGGTGATTCGGCCACCCGTGCCGAGTTTTTGAAATTGACTGTAGCAACCAAAAAAATTTCAATACCCCAAATTTGGTAGGTCATATAGGAATAACCATTTTATAACCCTATATCAAAAATATAACTCTTATTCTCCTTAACTTAACTGTGAACTCCGCTTTTTAGACCGCTGGAAAATACATGTAAGCACCCGCCAATAATTTTGGATCTTGCTGTAATGCACAGCTTCTGTACACGGAATAGGAATGGGGTAAATTGGTCACAGACTTGAGCCATGCCGGACAACTGCCAGTCTAAGTGCTTGCACGATATTTGTAACCGGAGACGTGTGGAAGTGCTCGGGTGGGTAAAGGAGATAGATATAGCTTGTTCTGAGGTTTGAATGTCTGCTTGGCTGAGCGATGCCGGTATTTCTATACGCTCAACAAATTGACGAAGTTGCAAAGCGTCCATCGTAGGTTGGCTAAAGAGTGTAATGTCCATATCCTCAAGACGAGGTTAGAGAAGGACAGGGGTTTTGAAAACCCCGAGGGTAGTGTTGAGGGGTATGGGAGGGTAGGGGTAAGGGTAGGGATTTTCCAACCCTCAACCTACCCTTACCCCTCACGGGGGTCTCGGGGGTACTGGGGGTACCGGAGGGGTAGATGACAAATCGCTCTGGGCTGGCAAAGTGAGCCAAGTGAGAGCTCCAAGCAAGGCTCCAAGTCCCTCAAACTCCTCAATCTGTTTATTGGTGCCAGTATTTACTTATCCCCCCTCCCTTATGCATGTATTATATATTTAAAATGTCAGTAATAAGGAGGAGTTTCTTTGGTGTCACTGGCATCAGACCTCAGCAAGATGCTTAGCAAGGTTCTGAGCATCCCCTTGTCCGCATTCCCCAATCCGCGGCACATACATGCACCCTTAGCAATTTATGTATATTATATATATAACAAATGCGATTACGAATATGGAGTTTCATGGCGTGCAGATCAGTGCACGGCATCTTATATTGATAATTGCCGTTGGCTAAATTGTGCACTCGTACGGATGCTGCATGTACACGCGGACCTAAATACTTAAGAAACACATATACCCTGATGCCAAAAACGTCTGTGCAAAGTTTCACGCAGCGCGAATGCATGCATGATCGGATTTTATGCAAAACTGTGCTCACTACTTACTCTAAAGCCTGGGGGTCTGCTACCCCCGCTACCCCCGCTCAACCCGTACCCCCAGAGGCTGAAAACCCGTACCCCTTACGAGGGTACGGGTTTTGAAGGGGTAGGGGTACGGGTTGAGTTCTGATACCCCGGGGTTACCCCTGTCTTTCTCTAGACGAGGTGCATCGATTCTAGCCACGAAGCTGTCCAAGTACTTGCTAGTTCCTCAATATTTGAGGCACAAGAGGGATGCGAGAACAATGCGATCCCCCGACTGTGGAGGCAAGCGAAAGAAACTCCGGCGGGGAGGAAGGGAAAGGAAATGGAGAGAGAGGGTCCGAAGATGGGTCATCCCGGATAACGCATTCGCGAGGACTTCATGGGAAAAGTAACCAGCCCTAGGAATTTCGTGGAGCTGGAGATCTACGAGGTCCTGGGAAAGTAAAAGTAGCTGCGGGAGAGAGGGAAAAGTAATCCCAGTCGACTGGAGAGTACGGAGGCGAGGGCCCCACCGGAAAGAGTTTGGGAGGGTCAGTTGTAGGTTATCTGGGGACAAAAGTACAAGTTCTTCCACTTCCGAAAATGGCTCAGAGATTTCGGAAAGTTTCCGACGGAGCGAGCGCGTGACAGTGAGGCTGACGGAGCTAACACAGCCAGATTGCTTCAGGGCGGCAATGATATTGTCATCGTCCTCGGGAGCAGGCGGATTGAGATTAGGAACACCCCCATACAGCATGGTGATGGGTAGGACTGGCCAGCAATGTAGAGCCTTCAAAACGGGAGTCCGGTATGTGAAGTAGAGTCGAAGGTTTAGACCAAGGGGTGATGTCAATATGACCTGTCGCCATTTTTGGCACACGTAACCGAGCGTAGGCCAAAGTTTTGGAGTATAATCCAGATAGTGACGAAATATGTTCAGAAGGATGTCTTCAAAGAGCATCTCGATCGTGACCTGCTGAGAAACAGGTCCTACTCAAAATGAGTTAGTAAACGTGGTCGCAGCACTGGTTATACACTGTACCTGTTCCACGGAGTTCACTGATGTGCAATGGTCGTTCATATTCTACGCTAATAGGACGGCCAGATAGCCGACCCGAGGTCATAAATGACACGACGGCTTCCCTCAAAGGCGAATAATCTGGCTCAGGTTGCAGTATGCAGAGCTTGCGCAGGGCAGGTAGTACAAAGTGGCGCCGCCAACCCGATACTACTTCAAGTTGCAACGAACACACGATGTCCATCGAGAGGTTCCCAGAGACAAGTAACCGCTCTGCACATATGAATGAGCTGAGAGGTTCCAGCCATTGTTCGCTATAGAGGCCATCCTCCGGTCTTGATGGTCGTTTCGCACTGATGCGTAGATCCTCTGCATAGAAAAGGGACGCAGAGAAATGAACGCAGAATCGAGCAATGAAGAATAGCTGCTCGCTGAATTGCTTTTTGCCGAATAATTGAACTTTAAGGCATGCAGGGTCTCCTGGCCGTGTCAGGGAGATGGATATGGCGCGCTTACAAGATAGAATATCCGCTCGACTATATGACTTGTGCCGCGTTCTTATCCGATCGGTGAAGTTGCGAAATTTACTTGAAAGATCGAAGTTGGGTTTATTGAAGAATGTGACTTCGATATCCCTCAGAAGCGGTGTGTTGATTCTGGCCACAAAGTCTTCCAAGTACTCGGTAATTCCTTGAAAATTAAGACGGATAAGAGCAGGAAGAGCAACAAGTTTCCCAGAGGGTGGCAGGGAGGAAAGATGATTGTCGGTGGAAGGGAAATGGAGCAAAAGTGATCGAAGCTGGACCATCCCAGACAGGGCATTCGCGAGAACTTCTGGTGGGAAACGCGAGGGTTTGAGAGCACCATGAAGATGAAGGTCTACAATATTCTTGGAAGAATGAAGAAGCTGAAGTAGTACGGGACAGTTGATACTAGTCAAGTGGAGACGACGAAGGCGTAGGCCCCACTGAAAAGAGTGGGGCAAGGTCAACCGCATATCATCTTGAGAGAGAAGAACGAGGTCTTCCAGTCCCGAAAATGGCCTCTCGATTTCGGATAACTTTTCCAAGAGCGACCTTGTGACAGTGAGGCTCATAGAAGTAACGCGACCAGACTGCTTGAGTGCGGCCACGATCGGGTCCTCGTCCTCGGGAGCTGGCGGATCGAGCGCTGGTGATCCCCCGTACTGCACGACAATAGGCAGGGTGGGCCAACACTCTAGAGCCTTCAGAACGGGCATTCCGTGGGTACAATACAGACGAAGCTGCAGAGCATGTTGAGACGCAAATACAATTCGTCGCCACTTGCGACATATATGCATGAGCTTAGGCCAATGTCGTGGCGAGGCATCCAAAAAATAACAAAACATGTTCAGGAGGACTCTGTCGGAAAGCTTCTCGATTGTTACTTTTCGAGAAAGCGAAGAAGTCGTCGAGTGGGGCAGGTCGTCCGCAGGTGATGTAACTCTGCTTAGGCATTCGCTTGGTGCAGCAACGGCTCGGGATGTCCATGAGCCTGAGAGTCGATCACGAGCACGTCTATTGAGAGATTCGGATATACGATGTTACCTGTGGTAGAGGATGAGGACACTAGAAGACCACTTACTTTGGAAAGTGCATGGTAGAAGAATGATAATGAACAGGGTAGCTATAATAGGTACAGTAGAGTATCCTCCTCGGAAGCTGAACAACACTTAAGGCACAGCTTGAGGCACAGGCGACGACAGCTGACAAGGCGCAGGCCGCATACAGGCCGCGACAGCGTAAGGATACCCGAATAAATTACATTTTGAGTCGTGCCTGATTTGTACTGCAGACTAACTTATAGAGGGTGGACGCTTGGGTGGACGATTACTGTACTTGTAATCCACAAAACAAGGAAGGTGGAAGTCGACGTTATAATGTTGACAACAAGTGCGCCGAGCCAACCACCGCCAGCTTGACTGCCAGTGTAATTTGACGAAGCTTTCGGAATGTAGTGAGTTGGTCACGGTCTTTCTGAGAGGACGCTCGGACATGTCCGAACTGAGAACAGCACACAGACACGAACGCGTCGCGTCGTCGAGTCGACGCGCACGTCAGACCCAACGCGTGACGTAATCGCACTCATCTCTACTTCCTCCACCTCTGCCAGTGTCCTTTCTTTTTTGTAATCGCCACAAAAAGGAAGAGAAACCAGATTGTTTTCTTTCCTTATCCGTTTGCGCACTACTAGCACACTCCAACTTGCCGCGCTGGCTGTCCTCTAGTCCGGCCTGTGCCCCTCCACTTTCAAATCCTGGATGGCAAGAATGCTAGTGCACGCGCGTCCATCATAGGCCCTGCCCCTCTGTCACAACACTGGGCTTCAGTCTCGCCTCTCCTTGCCTTGGAGCCGGTTCCCATGCGAACCTCCGACTCGCGAGCTTCTCGGCGGCGCTCTCGCCCAGCTGATACTATTGAACTATGGTTTGAGAATTTCCGTCATGATGAAGTCACGCTGGTGAGTATCTATATTTTTGATCGCCATCGCCATCGTCATTATCGCTGACACCGTGGTTCTGTACGAAAAGACCGTCGCTGCCTGTCTCGACGTCAATTTTAAGGGGGGACTCCGGGGGACTCAGTGCCATCGAGCAAAGTGAGTATCCCTTTCCTCTCTTTCTAATGATCTCACCTTTTCGCCCTCCCCAAGGTTCCAGGTTCTCTCTCTGTTTCGCCGGAAGCGAAGACGCAGCAGCGCGATGGCCACCGCGCACCAGCAAGCAATGCTCGCGGGTCTCGGGATGGACGTCGGCGAGTTCAACCTCGGGCTGGGATCTCCCGGGCTAGGCATGACGAGCGGGCCCACCATGGCGCAACTGGCCGTGCACAGCTGAATGGGATGAACGATGAATCGCTCAACATGAGTATGCTGGGCATGGCGAACCAGAACGCGATGGGTATATCGCCCGAGGCGCAGCTGCTCGTGTCACGGATCGCTACTGCTGGAGACGAACCTAGCAGTGTTGAACGACATGGCCGGGTGGCTGTGAACGATCCGACTGCGCAAGTACACGCTGGATTTCGCGCAGGAAGATGCTCAAGCCGTTCGAGGTCGTTCGCAGGAACATGGGTATCGACGACCCCACGGCACCGCCCCGTGCTCCAGCCCTCTGGTGCACCTGCGCCTGCCTCAGCGTCTACTCTCGGGAGATCGACTGGTAGGGCTGCCCTCGGCATGATGGCGCAGCACCCCCGAAATTTGGCATTAAATGCAGCATTCCCCATTTTTTCCTTTTTTCGCCCCTTTATGATGGCCTTCCGCGCGTTTTACTAGTGCCTGACTTCGGACGCGTGATTCCTGGTAAAGGTGGGGCCTTCCTTTTCCTTCGATTCATACGTACCTCGAGGAGTCGCCGTTTCTTACCCGCGCACACGCACATGCCAGTGGCGATATTTGTATCCCCGATATCCATACACAAGCAAGTTTCCTCCCCTTTCTCTTCGTCATCGTATCTCTTTCCATTTGCATAGTCTTTAAAGTCTGTAAGATACAACTATATATTTTATACGACTCAAGTATGCGATATCGCCTCTGACCAAAACTGTTGTCTTGTCTGAGAATTTCGAGCTCTATGGTGATGTACCTTTCTGTCTGACGTGGTCCCAGTCGTTTGCGGTGAATTTAAGGGTTCAGGCGCGTCCAATGTGTTATCGGCAATCAACCCATATTGTATTCTAGCACATTCACGCCATCTCTCGAAAAAAAAGCAAAAATGAATTAAAAAATGGAAAACTGAGGCTTTCCGTCTGTGGATTCGTGGACCGTATATCATGTATACGTGGGGAACAAGTACGTAGGATTCGGCGAATACAGATTGGGCGTCGTCAGGGCTCGGGAGTTGGATTCCGTGACGATTGGGAGTGCGGCGCCGTGACCTTGGGAGAGGGTGCAACGATGTCGGGCGCACGGAGAGAACTGTGCTGCTTAAGATGACTGTCAAGATGGAGGGGGAGGAAACGTGCTAAAAGAGGTTTCGAAACGAGTGGATCGTGAGCCGTGACTTCGCCGTGTTCGCTTTCGAGGTGCTCTCGGAACAGATCGTTGTGTCCTGGTGTCCACTCAAAGTCGCCGCAATACGAGCACACCGCGACTTGGTATGCATGCTTGTCTTCAAGGTGATATCTGAGTCCTTTCTGATCCTTGAAACTGGCAGGACAAATGTGGCACTGGGATAATGGCACATTAACCTGTACGGGACGACCGGAGAGCGATCGCGAGTTGATGAATATCAGTAAAGCATCCAAAGCCGGCTCATTCATAGCAATAAGATTCTCTAAACGGAGTTGACCCAAATAAGGGAGAACAATTGTGTGTCCCCCGTCGGCTCTGCCCAAAGTACGCAAGATGTCTGTTCTAAGATTGTCAGCTACCCAGATGTCTCTTGTGCCGTCGAATGAGCGGACAAGGTCCAGCCATTGTTCGCCGCCCTCGTCATCCTGATCACTTGCCAATTGTGTCGAATTGATCCTTAGATTTTCTACACGGAAAAGGATTGGGGAAAAGTGGTCACAAACTTGAGCCATGCAGGACAACTGCCAGTCTAACTGCTTGCACGATATTTGTAATCGAAGGCGCGCAGGAGTGCTTGAGTTAGTAAAAGAGATGCAAATCGCATGCGCGGAGGTTTGAACCTCTGCTTGACTAAGAGTCGTCTGCATTTCTATCCGCTCGACGAATCGCCCAAGTTGCGAGGCGTCCATCGTGGGTTGGAAAAAGAATGTGATATCGATATCCCCGAGGTGAGGAGCATCGATTCTAGCAACGAAGCTGTCCAAGTACTTGCTAGTCCCTCGATATTTGAGGCACGTTAGCGAAGGGAGGACAGGGCGTTCCCCTGTCTGTGGAGGCAAGCGGACGAAGTTTCGGCGGGGGGGATAGGAAAGGAAATGGAGTGAAAGGATTCGAAGATGGGTCATCCCGGACACCGCATCTGCGAACTGTTCTGGGGAAAAATACCCAATACTAGGGATTTCATGAAGCTGAAGATCGACGAGGTCTTGGGAAGGTAGAATTAGATGCGGGAATGAGGAGAAGGCAATCCTGGTCCAATGAAGAGCACGGAGGAGAGGGCCCCACTGGAATGTAGTGGGGAGGGTCAGGTGCATGTCATCTTGAGAGAGTAGAGCTAGTTCTTCTAGTTGCGAGAATGGCTCCGAGATTGCATAAAGTTTTTCCAGGAGTGACCTGGTGATGGTAAGATTGATGGTGCTAACACGGGCAGATTCCTTTAGTGCAGCAACGATATTATCGTCGTCCTCGGGAGCAGGGGGGTCGAGATATGACGACCCCCCATACTGTACGACCATAGGTAGGGCTGGCCAGCAATTTAGGTTCTTCAATACAGGTGTCCCGTACGTGCAGTAGAGTCGAAGTCTTAAACCGAGGGGTGATGTCAATATGACATGTCGCCATCCTTGGCACACATGCGCAAGGATAGACCACAATTGTGGTGTGGCAACTAGGTAATGACGAAATATGTTCAGAAGGATGTCGTCGGAGAATATCCCAACCGTGATCTGCTGAGACAAGGATCCTAGTCCAAATGAGTCATGTAAGTGAATAGTGGCGGTGGCACCTGACATAGACTTCACCTGTTCTACGTAGATCCGTCGTCAAGTCGCTGGTGTGGCATATTCGTTCATATTCCGCTACGATGGGATGACCAGAGACACGGCGTGAGGTCAGGAATGACACTACAGCCTCACTTAAAGGCGCATGACGTGGCCCAGGCTGCGATACGCGGAGCTCATGCAGAGATGGTAGCACAGTTTCGCCCCGCGTGTCTGATTGTTGCAAAGTACGCACGATATCTGTTGAGATGTTTCCAACGACACGAAGCCATTTTACACCTGCGAATGAGTTGAGAGACTCCAGCCATCGTTCACTATCAAATACATCATCCTGTCTTGAATGTCGCGCCATACTGATGCATAACTCCTCTACATGGGAAAAGGAAGAAGAAAAATGAACGCAGATTTGAGCCATGAAAAATAGCTGCGCGCTTAATGGCTGGAGAATGACTTGGAATCTAAGGCACGTCTGATCTCCTGGTCGTGACAAGGAAATGGACATGGCACGCTCAGATGATATAATATCTGCTCTACAAGGTGGCTCGTGCATTCTTATCCGTTCGGTGAATTGGAAAAGTTGCAGAAGATCGGAGCTAGATTCCATAAAGAATGTAACTTCGATATCCCCGAGGAGAGGAGCATCGATTCCGGCCACAAGGCGTACCAAGTACCTGGTAATCCCTTGAAAATTGAGCCGGGTAAGAGCAGGGAGAACAACGAGCTTCCTGGGTGATGGAGGTGGAGCCTGGGAAAGATGATTGGCCGTAGATTGGAAATGGTCCAAATGGAGTGAAAGTGAACGAAGCCTGACCATCCCGGACAAAGCACTCGTGAGAGTTTCGGGGGGGAAAGGCGAAAGAACTTTATGGAGGTGAAGGTCCACGAGATTCTTGGAAGAATAAAGGAGCTGAAGTAGTGCAGGAAATACGACCCTGGTCGAGTAAAGAAAACGAAGGCGTGGACCGAATTGAAAAGCGTTGGGCAAGGTCAGTCGCACGCCACCTCGAGACAGAAGAACGAGGTCCTCCAGGTCAGAAAGTCTCTCGATTGCGGATAACCTTTCCAGGAGCGAGCTTGTGACGGTAAGGCTTATGGAAGCAACACGGTCAGACTGCTTGAGTGCGGCCACGATATTGTCCTCGTCCTCGGGAGTTGGCGGATTGAGTGCTGGTGATCCCCCATAGTGCACGACGATAGGCAGGGTGGGCCAGCAATCTAGAGTCTTCAGCACCGGCGTTGCGTGGGTACAGAACAGTCGAAGCTGAAGAGGTCGTTGATATGCAAATACGATACGTCGCCACTGGCGACAAATATGCATGAGCGTAGGCCAATTTCCTGGAGAGTTATCCAGAAAATAACAATATATTTTCAGCAGCATTTCTTCGGAAAGCTCCTCGATCGTGACTTGTTGAGAAATGGAACCAGTCGTCGAGGGGGGCAGGCACTCCGTGGATAGTAATGTGACGCTGCTTGAGCATTCGCTTGGTGCAGCATTGAGTCGGGGAGTCACCGTCGACACAAGTCGAGCACTGGGATATCTATTAAGAGATTCGCGACATACACTATCACCTGCGGACGAGGATGAAAGACGCCACTGACAGACCACTTACTCGAGCAAGTGCATGAGGGGGGAGTGAACGAGCTAGGCAAGAGCCAGGTACTGAGGTATTGCTACGGTATCCTATTGTAGGATATTATCACACCGTCACTCGGCGGAACAGCATTCGGGGGACCACAAGCGCACCGAGCGAACTATCAATCAGCCCTGTAATGATTCGGAGGAGCGCTGTCGAAGATAAGCGGCCGGATAACTCCATGTGGGCCGCTTCCCGGACATGTCCGAACTGACAAGCGTGGGTCACTGGCATTCAACGCGTCAACAATGCGCCAAGAATTGATTTAGATTTGGAGAAGCTCCCAACATAGTATTCTTGAACATATATATGTGACTTTGTAAAGTGTGGACGATACAACTAATTTACGTATGCGAAATCACTTTTTTTCTCTTCTCGAGTGTCATTGGTCGTATCGAGCTCTGTCACGGCACTAATGCTTTCTCCTTGGTGAAAGGATTCGAGTCGGAATCGGTCCAGTCGTGTGCGATAAAATGAACGGCTCGAAAGCGTGTCTCCGGAATTGGCAATCGCTCAATATTTCGTTCATACAAAGTTACAAACAATACTTGAAGACAACATCACCTGCGTATCCCCAAGGAATCACAAAAACAAGAGAAAATAGAAACGTAACAAACAATACAATGGCTTGCCATCGCGAAGGTGTCATGGGAAGGGTACGAGGAGCAGGGATGGGGTATCATTAGACCATGCTTCGATCTCGTCAGGTGTCGGGATCAGGGGAGTGCGGTGGCGCTATGGCCGTGGGAGACGGTTTGACAATGTCTGGCGCGCGAAGAGAGCTGTGCCGCTTAAAGAGACCGACAAGTTGGGAAGGCGTTAAAGAGGGCTTCGAAATGAGACCATCATTGCGGGCGACTTCAGCGTGTTTGCTTTCGAGATGTTCTCGGAATAGATCATTGCGTCCCGGCCTACACTCGAACTCGCCACAATAGGAGCACAAGATTTGATATCCATGCTTATCTCTAAGATGACGTTTGAGTCCTTGCTGCTCTTTGAAACTGTTGTGACAGATGTGGCATTGGTATGATGGCGCATTGACCTCTACGAGACGGCCGGGGATCGATCGCTTGGTGATGAATGACTGTATAGAAGTCCACGACGGCCCATCCATCACCATAGGCTTCTGGACACGAATATGACGCAGGGAAGGGAGTATATGTGTGTTACCCTCGCTGACAGTATCTAAAACGCACAAGATGTCTGTCGTAAGTTCGCCATCCACCCGAATTCTTTTTGCTCCGCCGAACTTGCGGAGAAGATCTAGCCATTGTTCACCACTAATGCCGTCCTGCCCATCTGGTAGTTGGGCCGTATTGATCCCCAGATCGCCTATGTTGAGCAGGAATGGGGGAATTTGGTCACAAACCTGGGCCATACAGGAGAGCTGCCAGTCTAACTGTTTGCACGACATTTGTAATCGAAGAGGTGTGGAAGCGCCAGAGTTGGTAAATGAGATGGAAATGGCATGCGCGGCGGTTTCAATCAGTGCTTGACTGGGCGTAGTTTGCATCTCTATCCGCTGGATAAATCTACCAAGTTGAGAAGTGTCCATCGTGGGTTGGCAAAAGAATGTGATATCAATTTCCTCGAGATGAGGTGCATCGATTCTAGCCACGAAGCTGTCCAAGTACTTGCTAGTTCCTCGATATTTGAGGCACGTGAGAGCAGGGAGAACTATGCGTTCGCCTGGTTGGGGTGGAAAGCGGAGGAAGTTTCGGCGAGGGGGAAGGGAAAGGAAATGGAGTGAGAGGGTACGCAGATGGATCGTGCCGGACAAGGCATTCGCAAAAGCTTCCGGGGAAAAATATCCAGAACGAGGAGTTTCGTGGAGCTGAAGATCTACGAGGCCGTGTGAAGTTGAAAGTAGCTGCGGGAATAAGGGAAAGGCAATTTTGGTAGAATGGAGAGTACGGAGGGGTGGGCCCCACCGAAACGTGCTGGGGAGAATCGACTCCATGTTATCTAAGGACAGAAGAGAAAGCTCTTCTAGTTCCAAAAATGGCTCAGAGATTGCGGAAAGTTTTTCGAGGAGAGGGCGGGTGACAGTGAGGCTTATAGAGCTAACACGACTAGATTGCTTCAATGCGGCAATGATATTGTCATCGTCTTGGAGTGCCGGGGGATCGAGATTTGGAACTCCCCCGTACTGTACGATGATAGGGAGGGTTGGCCAGCAATCTAGAAACCTCAAAACGGGTGTTCCATGGGTACAATAGAGTCGAAGGTTTAGACCGAGAGGTGATGAAAATATGATCCGTCGCCATTGTTGGCACACCCACCCAAGCATAGGCCAAATACGCGGAGTGTCAGCCAGATAATGACGAAATACGTTTAGAAGGATGTCGTCGGAGAGCCTCTCGATCGTCGCTGGCTGAAATAAAGGACCTGCTCAGAACACGTTAGCGTCTGTCGTGCTAGCACTGGGTATCCCTCGAACCTTTTCCACTTCCACCTGGCTCATTGACGCTTATTTGTTCATATTCCACCTCTACTGGACGGCTAGTGAGTCGGCGATATACCATTAGAGATACTACCGACTCCCGCATCTGAGAATGACGTGGCCCGGGCTCACGTATCCAGGGCTTGATGAAGAGTTTGTGTAGGTCCGGTAGCGCCGTTTTCATATATTGTAGTTGCAAAGACCGTACGACCAGCGTCGAGAGGTTCTCGCAGACATGCAACCACTTTACGCTTCGACACGATATGATAGGGTCCAGCCATTTTTCACTACAATGAATATCTTCCTGCCCCAATGGTCGCTGCGCCTTGATGCTTAGATCCTCCACATTGAAAAGTAAAGCAGAGAATTGAATGCAGATTTGAGATAGGCAGAACAGTTGTTCTCTTAATGGCTCGTGAAAAAAATGGAATTTAAGGCACGAGGGACCTCCTGGCCATGTCAAGGAGATGGAGATGGCACGTTCGGAGGATAGAATGTGTGCTCGACGGTGTGACCTGTGTATATCTATCCGTTCAATGAATCTTCTCAGGGTTGAAAGATCGATGACTCGGATTTCATCGAAGAATGTGACTTCAATATTCCCCAGACGAGGAGCATCGATTTCAAACACAAGGCCGTCCAAGTACTCAATAAATCCCCAAAACTTAAGGCGGGTAAGGACAGGGTGTTTAAAGTGTTTCCCGGACGGTGCCGGTGAGTCCCGGGGAATGTGAGTAGTGGTAGAGGGGAAACGAAGTGAAAGTGATTGAAGCTGGCCCATTTCGGACAAGGAATCTATGAATTCCTGAGGTGGGAAACGCGAAGGGTCGAGAACATCATAAAGGTGAAGGTCTACGAGATTCTTGGAAGAATAGAGAAGCTGATGTAGTGCAGGAAAGATGATCCTGGTGAGGTGGAGGGAACGAAGGCGTGGGCCCCACTGGAAAGAGCTGGGAAATGTCAGCCGCATGCGACCTTGAGACAGAAGAACGAGGTCCTCCAGTTCATAAAATGGCTGCTTGATTGCGGATAACCTTTCCAGGAGAGAGCTTGTGACGGTAAGGTCTATGGAAGTAACACGGTCAGACGGCTTGAGTGCGGCCACGATATTCTCCTCGTCCCCGGGAGCTGGCGGATTGAGTGCTGATGATCCCCCGTACTGCACGACGATTGGCAGGGTCGGCCAGCAATCTATCATCTTCAGTGTTGGCGTTGCATGGGTACAGAACAGTCGAAGCTGAAGAGGTCGTTGATACGCAAATACGACCCGTCGCCACTGGCGACAAATACGCATGAGCGTAGGCCAATTTCGTGGAGAGGCAGCCAGAAAATAAACAAATATGTTCAGAAGCACTTTGTTGGGGAGCTCCTCGATCGTGACTTGTGGAGAAGGGGTACAAGTCGTCAAGTGCAGCGGGCACTCTGTGGATGATGTAACGCTGCTTGGGCCTTGACTTGGTGTAGCATTGAGTTGGGGAGTCACCACCGACACGAGTCGAGCACCGGGATGTCTATTAAGAGATCTGCGACATACACTGTCACCTGCAATAGACGTCGGAGGATGCTAGACTACTTACTTTAGCAAGTGCATGAGGAGAATGAACGGGCCAGGTATTGCTGCAGTATCCTTATGTAGAAACACAGCCAGGCTGACACGCCGCATACACGCGGCAGCATGGTGGGGTGACCGGCGTTAAACTTGCTGTGAACGTTTGTGGCTTGGTTTGTGGTGTCACTGAAGATCATATGTAGATTGGGACGGAATGATAATCCACTGAGATAGATCGAAGGTGGAAAATCGTTATTTCTAACAACAAGCGCACCGAACTACTGTAATATGAAAACTGCTGTAACTGCTATGACTCGGAAGATGGGCGGATATCTTCGGAAATGACCGAACTGCGTCAACAATGATTAATGATTAATGACTTGGATGGACTCTCACTCTGCAATCGATTTGGATTTGGAGAAGCTCCAAACACAGTATTCTTCAAAACACAGCGGGACTCGCACTCAAAAACAGGATGGCGTTCTCTCTCAACATCGACGTATCGGCGTATCAGCCATAAACGTACTTGTACAGTGCTTCAATCCCTCTATCCTGATGTTACCACATGGCCCTACTCTTCAACGTTTCGAGGTTCTCTGCGAAAGTGAGCCCATATTCTTCACGGACGGGAGCAACATCTCACCATGTCCCGATCCGTTCTCCCGTCCCCGGCGTGCGACATATCACCAATGCGCAGCAAATGCGCTTTCCTTCACTCGTGTTCTGAGCTAGTCCGGGGATTCCACGATGAACCAGAAGGATGCCGGGCTTGCTAGTATTATCCTTACTCATATCCGCCACGCCTGATACCCGTTCTTTTCACCTCACCTTGAGTGTCACATCAGCGATCAGCACCAACCTACTTCCCTGACCTTGTTTCCACCTCGACTTTCCTTTCTCCATGTATCACCGACACAATCGACAAGTTGACTCCTATTCCGTCAGTACCCTTGCCTACGCAGCGTCAGCCAAACCTGAAGTCAGGAGCAATCCGTGGTATCCCAGAGCCAGCTGGCTCTTGGGTCAACCAGCTCAATCGACCGCAGAACACAATAAATCACCTACACAAGAAGCATTCGCTCATCCCACGTAGTCCTGACCGCGAACATCGGCCTTCCCAGCCCCGCCGCCAACTTTACTTTTCGCTACCACACCAGACGGCTGCAGCCCGGATTTTGCAAGAGCTGAACGGGCGCTTAATGCCTAAAACGTGACTCGTACGCCAGTTGCCCACTTCAACTCCTCCGATCCTCCGAGTCTCAGACAGCAACAACTAAGCTGGGCAACTTAAATTTCGATGTCACTGTCGCCTGCCTTGATGGCCCCGAGCACTTCCACTGTCTCGAAAGCTCACACACCCGATCCAGCGACAACTTCTCCATCATGACCAAAGCAGTGTCCGATGATGGCGCGTATGGCGACGTAGGGCTACGATTAAGAGAAGGATCATCCTAATTCCGGTAGCGTCCGTGTTTACACCCGCTCATCAAGAAAAGCTCGCGGAACGGTGACGGCGGAGAGACAGTGCCTGTTCCGTACACACCGAAACCTACTCCCTCAATTATTCCAGGTCATTTCGGCGAAGCGAAGATGGCAGTAGCGCAATGACTGCTTTGGCTCCGGAGATGTCACGCTTTCAGGGCATCTGATTTGAGGCGTCAATTTCAACCCCAGACTAGTTCTCACGTCGGACGGGCTTGTTATGGCAGCTCTGGTAGTTGTGCTGTTAGGTGGCGCACTAGAATTACTCACTATGTTGTAAAGGAGACAATCATCACCGTAGTTGAGACAATACAGTAAATTGCGAACCAGCTTCAACTTGCGCTGGACCACTCTATGTGGCTGTGCCAGCGCTTAGAGATTCGGTGATCTCGGACGAGACGCAAAAAGTGCACTGAACGCGTCATGGTAATTGCCATCAACTTGTCTGCGTCACTTTCGAAGCCCGTTGTCTCTACCATCCCATCATCCCATCCTTTCTCGCAGTGAAGCATTAGAAGTAAATTTCTGCGTGGACTTCCTGGGGTAACTCAAGGCCACCGCCCAATGTGAAAATGTGCGTAGCGCAATCCCTGCCATAACTCTTGTGACTTTGAAAACTAACGAAACGATGTGAATCCTTTCCCCAAATCCGAACGTGCAGCTCTTCCTCACGACTTTAGGGATTTCTTCGCCAAGTTGAACGACTGATATCGTAGCCTCGACCTCCCCGGGCAGTTCCGCCGGTCCTTCCAGGGCACACTATGATGGTAGGAGCGCGCCCATTGCCCTCTACAACGGCGTGACCAACGAACAGTGGCGTGTATGGCGATGTTATCTCCATTCAGCACGCGCCTGGTGTCGATCGTGTCTAAAGCGCCTTTTCGGGGGGCGGAGGCCGGCGGAATGGTTGCAGTGGTAGTACGCGTCCTGGTGCGCACAACCTCCCACTCTCCAGTACGTCTGTCGTTTCAACGAAAGCGAAGTAGCACGCGACGATGACTGCCACGTATCAGGAAACCGCGCTGGCCCGGCGGGCTTGAGACGGGTGTCGGCGTGTTCAGCCTCGGATCGGGGTTGCCCACGCTGAGGGTGCCAAGGCGGGCACAGCACGCGCAGCTGAACGGGATGAGGGTGAGGGTGTCCACATGACTACTCTGAGTGCGACGACTAACACATCCAAGATCGCAGATCCTCGCGGTGCAAGAGTGCCGCTACTTGCGCCGGCGGATTCGGCCGCTCCTGAGTTTGGACTCCAGCTTCGACAACTTCGGCGCGTACCCTCGTCTCGCCTGCGAAGCACGAAGAAGTCTTCGACCAAACTGCACAAGTATTCGCCGAACTCCGAGGGTATGACATGGAAGGAGATTGCGGTGATGGACGCGCAGGCACTCGAGGCGCAGGGCGGCGTCAAGGCGCTCGGTGCGCGCAGGAAGATGCCCAAGACGTTAGAGGTCGTTCGCAGGAAGAAGGGAGTCGACGACCCAACTGCCTCCCCCCCTCTAGTGGGCCTGCGCAGTTATCAGGCTGCCCTCTGCGTGATAGCGCCGCATATCTCAAATACACAGGAAAGTGCCTTTTGTCTTTTTTTGGTTTTAAAAGCGGCATTTACGCTCCTTCCTCTGATATTTTCGCCTCTTTGCTCCATATCCCCGCGTGTGTTCACTAGTACGGTCTTTAGACCCTTGATTATTATGTACGGTACTTGTTCTCGAAAAGTGTCGTCCGACTTGCTCTGTTATTCTGTTCGTATAGATGGTAATGATGGCGGTGAGGCTTTCCTATCCTTCTTCCCTTTCGCCTTTAATTCATCCGAACCTCCAGGAGTCACCGTGCTTACCCACAATAACAGTGTCCAGCCACAAGCTGGTCTTCTTCCAATGTTTTTCTTCGCTGTATTCTTTTTCTTTTTCATGTAGATGTCTTTTTGAAGTATGTATGACTGACGCAAATCTGTATTTATTAAGACGACTCGAGTATGCGAAGTCGCCTGACCAAAACTGTTTTACTTTCTTTCGCAAGGGAGTCGCTTGGGTACTGTATGACGTATTTCAAACTCATTGACGTTTCAACGTTCAACGTTCAACCCTACTGTATGCCTGCCTGGCCACGTTAGGATCCGAATCAGCGCCCCGATACAGTAAAACGGGTTGGAATGCGCATCGACGCATTAACATAATTAGCAACCAATCATATTGTCATCTCGTACATAACTCGCGAACACAAATTCATCCGCACACATCCCGAACAAAAAAAACAAAGATGAAAGAAAAATGGGTCAAGGGAACTAAGGCCTGCCATGGCGAAGGTATGAATGCCTCGAGGAAGGGAGATAATGCTTGGGTCTTGTCAGGTGTCGGAGTCAATGGTTATTCAGGAGCGCGGTGCCGTGGCCGTGGGAGTGTGTGCGACGACGTCTCGTGCGCGAACAGAACTGTGCTGCTTAAGGAGACTTTCAAGTTGGGAAGGTAGGGTATGTGCAAGATGAGAACTCCAAAAGAGTACATATTCGATCGCGACTTCGGGGTGTTCGCTATTGAGGTGCTGTCGGAATAGATCATTGTGTCCTGGTGTCCACTCAAAGTCGGCGCAATGCGAACACATGATTTGGTAGGCATTTTCATCTTTAAGGTGACGTTCGAGTCCTTGCTGCTTTCTGAAACAGGTATAACAGATGTGGCACTGGAGTACATTGACCTTTACTTGACGACCGGAAAGCGATCTCGAGGTCATGAATACCACTAAAGCGTCCCACGACGGCTCATTCATCGTCATAGGGTTCTCTAAAAAAAGACGATCCAGGACAGGGAGCACAGTTGCGTCCCCCCCGTCGGTTTGACCCAGTGCACGCAAGATGTATGCTGTAAGTTCGTTAGCCATCCAAAAGTCTCTTGCGCCGCCGAATGGGCGGACAAGTTCCAGCCATAGTTCACCACCCAGGTCATCCTGCCCACTTGATGATTGGGTCGTATTGATCTTTAGCTCTTCTACCTGGCTTAGGAAGGGCGAAAATTGACCACAAACTTGACCCATGCAGGACAGCTGCCAGTCGAACTGCTTGCACGATATTTGTAACTGAAGACGTGTAGATGCGCTTGAGTTGGTAAAGAAGATGGAAATAGTATGCGCAGAGATTTGAACCTCTGCTCGAGTGAGTGACGTCTGCGTTTCTGTCCGCTCGATGAACTGGCCAAGTTGCGAGGAGTCCATCGTGGGCTGGCTAAAGAACGTAATATCTATATCCCCGAGATGAGGTGCATCAATTCTAGCGACCAGGCTGTCCAAGTACTTGCTAGTCCCTCGATATTTGAATCGGCTGAGAGTGGGGAGGACAATGCGTTCCGCTGGCGGTGGAGGTAATTCGAGGTAACTCCGGCGGCTGGGAAGGGAAAAGAAATGGAGTGTGAGGTTCTGAAGATGGGTCATAGCAGGCAAAGCATTCGCGAATGCTTCCGGGGAAAAATACCCGGCACTGGGGATTTCGTGAAGCTGAAGGTCTACAAGATCTTGGGAGGGTAAAAGCAGCTGTGGGAATGAAGGAAAGGCAATCCTGGCCGATTGAAGAGTACGGAGGCGAGGGCCCCACCGAAATGTGTTAGGGAGGGTCAGCTCCATGGTATCTTGGGACAAAAGAGTAAGTTCTTCTAGTTCAGAAAGCGGCTCAGAAATTGCGGAAAGTTTTCCAACGAGTGAGCTGGTAAGGGTGAGGCTGATGGAGCTAACACGCCCGGATTCCTTCAGTGCGGCAACGATATTGTCGTTGTCGTCAGGAGCTGGCGCGCCGAGATTTGGAACCCCCCCATAAAATACAACGATAGGCAAGGTTGGCCAGCAATTTAGAGCCTTCAAGACGGGTGTTCCGTGGGTACAGTGAAGACGAAGATTTAGGCCCAGAGGTGATGTGAGTATGATCTGTCGCCATCTTCGGCATACCGACGCAAGTGTAGGCCAATTTTGAGGAGTAGCATCCAAGAAAGGGCGAAATATGTTAAAAAGGAGGTCGTCGCAGAGAATCTCGATCGTCACCCGCTGAGAAATGACACCTATTCCAACGAGTTAGCAAGTATTGGTGGTGGCACTGCGCAATATTGTACCTCCTCCATGTAGTTCACATGGTAGTTCATATTCAACCGCTATAGGACAGCCGGACAACTCTCGTGAGGTCATGAGTGAAACTACCTCCTCCCTTAGAGGCGCACGGCGTTTCCCAGGCTGCGGTATATAGAGCTTGTGCATGGCAGGTAGCACAGTCTCATGCTGCATCTTTGCTTGTTGCAAAGCACGCACGACGTCCATCAAGCAGTTCCCGTCGAGATGAAAGTATTTTACACCTGTGAATAAATTCATAGACCTCAACCATTGTCTGGTATAAAAAATTTCGGCCCGTCTTGGTGCTCGCCTCGCACTGATGCGTAGATCTTCTATATTGTAAAGGAAAGCGGAAAAATGGGTGCAGACTGCAGCCAAAGAGGATAGCTGTCCGATAAATCGCTTGCAGAATACTTGTAACTTGATACACGTGGAAACTCCTAGCTGAGTGAAGGAGATGGAGATGGCACGCCCAGAAAATAGAATGTGTACTTGTCTATGAGTCCTGTGAATTCCTATCCGATCTATGAATTCGTTAAGTTGGGAAAGATCGGAGATGGGCCCATTAAAGAATGTGACTTCGATATCCCCCAGACGAGGAGCATCAATTCCGGCCATAATGTTTTCCAGGTACTTGGTGATCCCTCGATAATCAAGGCGAGTGAGAGCAGGGAGAATGACGCGTTTCCTAGGCGGTAGGGATACGTCAATGGGATTGGTGGGAAGGAAATGGAGAGAAAGTAATCGAAGCTGGGCCATTGTGGACAAGGCATCGGTGAGTGCCTCTGGTGAGAAGAGTCCAAGGTTGGGAACTTTGTGAAGCTGAAGATATACAAGGTCCTGGGAGGGTAAAAGCAACTGCGGGGATGAAGGAAAGGAAATCCTGGTCAAGTGGAGAGTGCGGAGTCGTGTGCCCCACCCAAAAGAGCTGGGGAGAGTCAGCCCCACGCGATATCGAGATAGAAGAACGAGGTCCTTTAATTCCGAAAACGGCCTCTCAATTACGGATAACCTTTCCCTGAGCGATTTTGTGATGGTGAGACTGATAGAAACAACACGATCAGAGTGCTTGAGAGCGGCTATTATATCGTCGTCATCCTCGGGAGCGGGCGGATCGAGCTCCAAAGATCCACCGTACTGCACGACGATAGGCAAGGCGGGCCAGCAGTTTAGAGCCTTCAATACAGGCGTTCCGTGGGTACAGAACAGTCGGAGGTGTAGATCCCGTTGAGACGCAAAGACGAGACGTCGCCACTTGCGACATATGTGTACAAGCCTGGGCCATAATCGTGGAGATTCATCGAGATAATAACGAAATATGGCCAGCAGTACTTCGTCAGAAAGCTTCCCGATCGTCACTTCAAGTTATGGAGCAAAGGAACAGGTTAGCGAGTAGCGCAAATACTTCGCGGAATACACACCTCTACTTGGGCATGAGTTTGGAGGGGTAATAGACTGGGGGGTCGATACGAGTCGACCACGGGCGCGTCTATTATATTGAGAGATCAGTGCCATAACATACACCATGACTGTCACTTCTTGTGGTAGAACATGAAGACACTAGCTCACTTACTTTTGAAGGTGCATGAGAGGAGAATGGGTGGGCAACTATTGCTAGCGTATCCTTAGGAAAAACACACAGGAAAATGGCAGCCGGGTGAACAAGATTTGGGGGAAATGGGACGATAGTGGGACGGCGGAGCTCACGCCGCATGCCCACTGCCAAGTAAAATTATTGTGAATGCTGTGTCTGGTGCTGTGTGCTTCCATATGTTGAAACTCATCGAGACGCAATCAAGGCGGAAGTCATTCCAGTAATTCCAAAATTAAATCTGAATAGTTCTGACCAGTGCAACGAACTAACTTATGATAGACGAGAATTTGTGACCGGACAAGTCGGTGATATTCGGTGTGTTCGGATATGTCCGAACTTTCACCTCCTTTCAGTCACATCATCGGATGTCGTTCCCAACTCAACTTCACGAACCCCAAATTATCATTACCTTTCGCTTCTTTCCATAAGGAGCTTTCAGAAAGAGATTTTTGCTTCCGTCTCGGCGTCAATGTCATAAGACGTCGTATTCATGTAGCGCACTCCCCCTGGGGATTCCACGCGGAGCCAGATGGAAGTCGTGCTCGCTAGTCTGAATCTCAGCCCTTCCAAGCCTCCAAACTCATACCCGTCATACCCGGTACCCTTCCCTCGTACACCTTTTATTGCAGCGCCAGCACCAATCCGAACTGCCAATCTCTTGCTGTAGTTTCTTCATTCCTTTCTCGAGATACCACCGACACCGTCGACAAGTCGACCGATGCCACCACTACCCTCAGGCTCGCCCAACAGAGCGTTACGCACACCCTGCACCTCATAAGTACCCTACACTCATCATACACCTGGAGTATTTGCCAAGCCCAAGTCATCCCGACTGCCGAGCATCGATCTCCTACACCCGCTTCCGGCGTTGCTTTTCGCTCCCGCACGAGATGGTGGCAGCCCGACTTGCTAGAGCTAGAGCGTACAGGATTAAGACTCAGGGGTTGCTGGACGATGCGGAGAAGGCGATGGATGCACCTGTGGCATTGCGCGACCAGGTCAACAGGGACTGGAAGAGACTCAATAATCGCGTCCTTGGCCCCGTCATCCACTCCCCGGCCATCAGTCTCGGCGTCGGTGAGCAACATTTCGGCCCAGAAAACCCCCCAGTCCTCCATAGGTCACGGAAGACTGGGGGATTTCCGGGTCGACCGGGCCAAGCTCGGCGACGGCTTCAAGGGCAATAAGATGGATCTTGGTGCGTTTTGATTATCCGACTAAGGCCGTCCACTAACCTAAATATCTAGGCACGAAGCTGACGCCCAAAGATTTCACGCTCAAGTGTTTTCCCCCGCGGAGACGCCAACTGGGAGTTCGAATATCCCGTAGATCGTCTCCTCCCACTGAGGGGCATCATCACCGACGAATTGGTGCGCACCCCCGATATGTGGGACGCAGACGGCGAACTGTGCTTGATGGTCGTCAAGAGCGGCAGTGCCACTGACACCACCATCGGCCGTGCGACCGGCGCCTTCTCCGTCGTTCGCGAGTACTACATCCACGACATGGACATCAACGACACATCCATGGAGTGGGGGATAATCAACTACGACAGTAAATCGGGTGTCTTTTCGGAACCCGGCGATTCGGGCTCGATCATCGCCGACATCCGTGGCCGTATTGGTGGCATGCTTACCGGCGCGTCTGGTACAGCGATTTCCAATGCAGGGGTCCCCTTTTGCCCGAGGTAGGATACAAGCAGCTTCGAACCCAGTTGACCGGGGCATTCCGGCAGCAATGCCGAGGTTTTTTTTAGGTTCTTTGCCAGATAAGCTATTTCAGATTATCCTTTTTTGTACTTAACTACGAACCCAGTCAGAACCCAGCTGTCAAATTTCGGAAGCCAGCAAGTATGATTAATATGACAGGGGACCCCTGCATTGGAAATCGCTGTAAGGCGACGTCGTCCGATATGACCTACGCCACGCCGTTCTGGTGGCTCCTCGAGCGTATCCACACGAACGGGTTTCCCAACGCCCACGTCGTCGCCTAGGCATCTCAACATCAACGAGGATCGCTATTTAGGTTCGTCTTCATTTTTCCGTCTCGTCTTCTCGTACTTACAACTAACCACCTTGACGCCTACAACTTGACATGGCTCGCTGGACTGTCAGACACGCTCGCCACCTTCGAGTGGTATCTGGTAGGCATACGCAGGCGTCGACGCGTCTTTACTGTGGCTTCAAAGTTTTCGTAACTTCATATTTTATTTTATTTTATTTTGTACTCCATTCTCGTGCGCGTTGGGGTACAGAACCCTATGTAGCACTAGTAACTTCACATACTGCGAACAGTTAGACTGGCAATCGTCCTCCGTGGCTCAAATTTGCGACCAATTTTCTTCCCCCGGTTTCCTTTTCGGGGTTGGAGATCCCCGCATTGATACGACGGGGTCATCTAAATGCAGGACGATGGCGACAGTGAATACTGGCCAGACTTATTCACTCATTTAGTGGGGTCGAAAGGTTTTCTCTAGCGGGGAACCTCGTAACAAACATTTTAGGTGCATTTCGAGCGACCATATGGGAGACTACTAGTCGGTCGGCGTCTCGTAAATGCGGAATATGCAACTAAGCAACGGGGAAATTAAAGTGAATACTACTGCACTCAGCATTTGAGTACAAGTAAAGTGAATTTCTTATGAGTAAACTTTAGAGCTGCAGTCGAGCAAATGAGCTCGACTTGAGATTGGCTGGTCTGTGTGTACCAGGTGTTGCTGGTCCAGCCAGCCCATTGCATGCGCGAGCTACTGTACGACACACCTCCAACAACTCAACAGAATTCACTGGTGCAAATTCGCATCGCCTAGGATAAAGATCCAACCAATCTCAATGGAACAGTCTTGAAAGATGTGCGACTACGGTTTCATAAAGCAGGATCGAACGAACACAGCTCCAAAACAGACAGCTTTTATATTGGTAAATGGGACTGGCAAGATTCCTAGGATAAACTTGGCTTATTGCGCTGTGACCTGATTTCCGAAGTCTTAGGTGTTCATTACTGTCAGCGTGGGGACTTACAAGGAGGGCCTGGGCATCACACAGAGCCAAGGCCCGGAGCCAATTGAAGCACGAGAACGAACCACGCTGATCACGCGAATATATACTCAATACGAATCGAGATTGGGCTCTTCCTCATAAGTTAACTAAGGAGTCCTGGTATACACGCGAGAAGAATTATAAAGTAGCCAAGATTCCAAGAAACATAAAACCGAGTCATGCGGTCGTAAATCGAACATCGTAGATGCATATCGTGTCATATATCAGTGCGTCAGGAGCGAAAGTGAAAGTAAGTATACCATGCTGCGCATACATAGTGAACGCTATGCCCCTCGTGTCGTTAGAGGATTGGAGATCGAGCCTACTGATTTTGTGCGACTTTTGAGTAGCACGCGGAGGTGTCTTGGTATGCGTAAGCGCGTCCCATCGGCATCGTGGAGCAACAGTTGCGCTGCTTCTCCTTTACATATCAGTTGAGGTCTTCTTGCTATATCGTTGTGTATACTCCACAGTTATGGGACAACCAGAGAGCCGACGCGAGGTGACGAACGGGACGACGGCTGCCCGTAAAGGCGCGAAAAGCGGACCTGGCTCCTGGAGGTAGAGATTGCGCAGCGCAGGCAGCACCATTTCTGGATCATCGCCAGTTGGTTTCAAGGCATGTACGATATCCGTCGCAAGTTCGCCAGCCACATGAAGCTTCTGTGCGCCGCCAAATGAGCCGAGAAGCCCTAGCCATTGGTTGCTGTCCACGTTGTCCAGACCGCTCGTTGGCTGCGTCGTAGTGATGACCAGATTTCCAACACGGAGAAAGGAAGCTGGAAAATGATCGCATATTTGAGCCATGGACGTCAACTGCTTGTCTAACCGCCGGCAGGATATTTCCAACTTGAGGCGCGCAGGAGCCCCTCGCTGGGAAAAGGATATGGAGACTGTACGCTTGGAGGTTCGAATCTCGGCTCGACGATGTGATTTCTGTATTTCTATCCGACTGAGAAATCGGCCAAGGTGCGAAACGTCGAAGGTGAGTTCGTTGAAGAAAGCGATTTCGATATCACTAAGAGAAGAGGCGTCGATCCTGGACGCGAGCCTGTCTAGGTTATTGCTGGTTCCTCGGAATTTGAAGCGGGTGAGAGAAGGGAGAGCGATTCGTTCACCTGACGATGGAGTTACGCCCACGTGATTATGGCGAGACGCTGGGCAGAGGAAACGGAGTGAAAGGGATTGAAGCTGGGTAGTTCCGGAAAGAGCGCCCACGAGTGCTTCTGGTGAAAAATATCCGACTCTAGGAATATCGTGAAGTTGCAGATCTACAAGGTTTGGCGAAGATGAAAGGAGCTGAGGGAGTGCGAAGGAGACTCTCGTCGAGTGGAGGCTACGAAGGCGCGAGCCCCACCGAAAAGTGCCAGGGAGCACCAACTGCGTGCTATTTTGTGACAGTACAACAAGGTCCTCCAGTTCCGAGAATGGTTCGTCCACTTGCGTTCGCAATTTTTCTACTAGCGAACTTGTCAGACGTAACTCGATGCCGCGAACTCGATTGTGAAGTTGCAGTGCCGCTACAACGTTGTCTTCTTCTTCGGGAGAGTGCCGCTTTGTATTTTGAGATCCTCCGCACCGTACTTCAATGGGGAAGGCTGGCCAGCAATCAAGGGTGTTCCTGACTGGCGTTTTTGGTGTACAGTAGAGTCGAAGATCCAGGCTGCATGGGAATGCAAACACGATGCGTCGCCATCTTTGGCACACGTGAGCAAGCCGATGCCAATACGGCGGCGAAGCCACGCGGTAAAAACCAAAAACGACCAGCAGGACGTCGTCGGGGAGCACTCCGATCGCTGAGCCTCGGCCCGAGGGACGTTTGAATAGGTTGGCGGAATGGATGACAGATAGGCGCCGCGTGCGTCTAATGGATCCAAAGACTCGCGGGTTAGCTGGCGCAATGAGGCGAGTAGTACACGTCAGATGACTTACTTGTGAGGGGTCATTAGGGGCGTTGAAGGATGCCCTTTCCCACTGCCCTTATATCAAGGGGTTTGCGGGCGGAGTTAGAGGCCATGGAGTGATCATGGGCCGGGGCACGCCAACACGCTGAATGCACATGTCTGAGAACGTCCACCGCATTCCTGTGTTATTGATGGTGCCGACAGCAAGCTATGTTACAGGCGAGTGTACGCGAGGACGATAAACCAACTGGTTGGTGAATACGCATCATGTATGAGATACCTTGTGCCAGCGTGAGCAAAGGCGACCCGCACCCGAAGTCATCCGAGTCCGAGTCGGGGCCGAATAGTAACGACAAGATCGGAATGCGAAAGCCGATCTCCATCAGGCCAACGCACTCCTCCAAGTCTCACTTCGTCTCGTCTCGTTCTCATTTCCTCGGGCGATCTTAGAATAGCTGTTTCGGTTAGAGTAAGCCAATGGCCACCTATTTGCCTTTTGCCTTTTCATTTATTGTGACCATCAATTCTTTTGCCAAATTGGGCGTGACGTAAGATTGTCTTTCACTCCAACCATGCGCAAGTCCATGCACACTGAGCCGTATCTAGTTAGTGGGAGACGGACTTGAGCTTGAACAACAATAATCCCTTCATTCCCTCAAGCATTCCTTTCTTCCTTACACGGGCAGCATTGACCTGATTTCTCGGCTTCGATGCTTTCCCTCCTTTCAATTGTATGTTCGGATAAGGTGAACTCCAGTCATTGTTGTTTTTCCCTTGGTTTTTACAACACATCGGTACCATTAGAATAAGGCGCACTCAGTTGCGCACACCTGAATGGGGACTTTCCTGTATTCGATCTCTCACATATTTCTTCTGTTTGCTCTACATCCTATGCAAGTTGCAACAAAAACCAGCTACCTGACTCACCAGTAACCTGCGGATTAGAAGACAGGGACGCAGGTTATGTTCCTTCCGCCGCAGATGTGACCGTTCAAAAGTGTGACCGCCCGAGCTAAGAGAGAGAAACGGAAGGTGGAAAGGGGTCAAAAGTTGGATTGAGAGGCGCGCCTCAAGCCTGAAAGTGAGATTTTCAGATACGTGTAAACGAGCGTGAAGCAAGCTCATCCATTACTATGTGGTGAATGGTTTCGCCTTGGTTCGAAAACGATGGTGGTTGTCTCCTGGTGTTTCGTTCTCAACTTCTCTCCGGTCACCTGTGCCACGTCACTAGACACACATGGCCTCACAGCTCTCTCAGAGTATCATCTCTTGCATTCCAAACCTACGCAGTACACTCACAGTACACATTGATATAGGCTTGGATATAGGGCGACCGTAAAAACTGGCACGTACTGTAAATAAAACTACTTTCCTCATTTTCATATTCGAGATCTGATCCCTCCGACTGGCTTCCTGCGCCGTCCTGACCAAGCTCTGAGTGTTTGACACCTTTACTCGCACTCACACTCGCATGGAAGTTCACCATATACCACGTCAACGGGTCGACCGGAGAGCTGGCGCGAGGTGGTGAAAGACCTCACAGCCGGCCACAAAGGCTCCCAGTTGCAATGCGGCTCAGGCTCCATTTCTATGGAGAGCTCGCGCAGAGCAGGAAGCACCGTTTCCGACCCCTCTTCGGCTTTTTGCAAAGCATACATGATAGGCTTCGCAAATTCGCCAGCCAGATGAAACTTAGCTGCATCGCTGAATGGGCGGAGAAGGCGTAGCCAGTTTTCACCATCCACGGTGACCGGCGTACATGATAGAGGAACTGTTACGACCCCAAGATCACCCAGACCAAGAAGGAAAGTGGGAAAATGATTACAAACACCAGCCATGGTGGACAACTGGTTGGATAATCCAATGCGGTGTATGCTCAATATGAAATGTGAAGGAGATTCATGTGCTGACTGGTTAAACATGATGGAAACGTAATCATCAGAAATTTGAATTTCTACTCGCGTATGCGACCTCTGAGCTTCTGTGCGGTCGATGAATTGCCCGAGTTGTGATAGCCTGTCAGTTTGGCTGTCGGAGAGGTAGCCTAACGTGACTGAAAATTTCCCTAGGCAAGGGGCGTCGATTCCGGCCACAAGGTCTCCTAAATACTCGACAACGCCTTGAAAGTGAAGTTTGGTGAGAGTAGGGAGAACAGGTCTCTTTGACGGTATAGGCACGAGGGGGTGTAAGAGGTGAGAAGCGGGAAAAAAATGTAGGGAAAGTGCTTCGAGCCGGGGCATTCCGGCTAAGGCATGTGCCAACACTCCTGGTGAAGGAAACCCAATGGGAAGATCGTGGAGCTCAAGGCATACAAGATTCGGGGAGTAGAAAAGAAGCACTGGGAGCGATGGAAGGAAAGAACGCTCCAGGCGGAGAACGCGAAGGTGTAGGCTCCAGTGACGAGGACCAGGCAAGATGAGGGGCTGGTTAGATTCGGATTTAAGAAAGAGTTCCATTAGTTCCGAAAACGGCTCCTTCAATTGGGCATTCAATTTTTCCACGAGCGAGTCTGTCAGAAATAACTCGACGCTGCGAATACGATCGTGATGCTTCAGCGCCGCAACGATATTGTCGTCTCCCTCAGGAGTAAGGCATGAGGGCCATGAGCCGAACCGTAATATGATGGGCAAGGCCGGCCAGCAATCGATGGTCCTCCTAACAGGCGTGCTCGGTGTACAGAAAAGACAGAGACGCAAAGTGCGTGGTGATGCAAATACGATGTGCCTCCATCTTTGACACACATGGGCGAGCCTATGCCAACGCAATGACGATGCCTCCCGGTAAAAACCAAAAATGATCAACAAGACGTCGTCCGAGAGCACTCCAATCGAGACACGTCGGCTAAGTGGAATAGATCCTACAACTTAATAGGTTAATGTGTGACACTGTTATTGCACATAAATCCTATCGTACCTGCAGGAAGGCCGTCGTGGTCACCCAAAGGGCCTTGGATAGTAACGGATGGGTGCGGAGTGCGTCTTTGGAGAGGCCCACCAACTTGGTCAGCGTCCATGACGGAATCAGTAGAATGTTGGGTGACTTGTAAGAGACTATTAGTGCTAGAAAGGGAAATTAGATGGCTATTATCCTTACAGTATATTGGAGACAACGTCTCGTCTAGTTGAGGGCCCAGGCCCGGGTGCAATTAAACCCGGTTGATTGAACTCGATCACGTGCCCGTGTAGGAGTGTAATCTGTTCTCACGCCGACGTTCTAGTTGCAGACTATGGTCCGGGTCTTTCAAGTTTTAGCTCCTTGCTTCCCATGGCGGCTGCTGCTTCAGTGAGTCGATGAGAGCGATGCAGTCAAGTTCAATCGCAGAACAGAGTCGTCCTCTTGAATACGACCTTGTGTTGGTGGTGGTTCATGTTCTCGATTGGTGCGCCAAAGTATGTCTCATTTCTCAACTCAAGTCTGTATCTGGTTTCCAGACGCTTAGCCATGGCGGGGACCCAGTATCCTATAGAAGGGGGCGTTGAGGATGGTACTTCTCTCTTGGTTCTTTCCTGCAACCCAAACCAAGCGTCTTGTTTTGATGAAAAGCTAACGGTTTTGAGTGAGTGTCAGTGAATTACGCTATTGGACGCAAGGGAGTTGATTTGTATTCACAGATTGTCTTTTCAAAATAAAAGTCGACAACTACTCCCTTGTTACCCCCTTCGACTACCTGTCAGAGAATAGAAGGCACTCTGTGAGCCCCACTTTCCTCATCTTCTGGTTGGCTATAAATCAAGATAGTCCAGGGCCAGAGCTACTTCGATTATCATTATCTTAGAACAACCCCAGAACCGTGCCAGAGGAAGACCGTCCTGGGCCTGGACTAGCACTCAATAAGTGCCTGGCGCTGACTTACAGTAAGCGTCTTAACGATTCTCATCATGCGCGGACCGTCAATCTAAGGCAGTGGTCACTCTCGGCCACCCTCTCCTCGGATTGCCACGCAATATTCAGCTTGACCTCGCTCAATTCCATCTATTCATCCCCGAGTTAAACCCGTGGTCATACTCGCGTCTTTAAGTCCAGTTCCCGCCATCAGGATTCACACAGTTCCAGTCCTCCTTCCCCATCTTCTTCTCGGCCTCATCAACTCGCGATATCTTGAACATCATCAGTAACGTTCTGTGATCATGCACTACCATTCTCCTTGCCGTTCCTATGGCGGGCTTACCCTACGTTGGATCGACATGCACATCTAGCACTCCTGGATCGCCACCCTAAAGAATTGGGAGAGCCTGGGCAACCGTCTTCCTTCACAATAGACCTCCACTTTTCGCTCAAGCCACACCGCGAAAACGCCTTGATAAACGCTCTAGAGGCCAGCGGCCTGGGATGTCAAAGTACGCCTTCCATCATATTCCTTTGCCCCACACGTGCACTGACATTCCAGCACTCCGGTGTTTTAGATATGATGGCTCATCCCCGTCTAGAGCTTGTAGCAGCCACACAGGCACGTCGAGAAGTTGTCCGCAGTCAGCTATCCGCTTTCCGCGGAGCTACATGGTCACGTGCTGACTGTGGCCAACGCCTCGGACATCTCGACGAACCAAAACGCTCTCAGGATTGCGGTCATTATGCGAACCTTACGGACCTAGCGGCGTTCATGCTGAAACCCTTGATGGACCTGACCTTCACCGCCCTAAGTTACAGCTCAACTGTGGGATACTGACGAACATCCAATACGCTGGGGCCATGACGTATCCTGACCCACTCATCTTTTACAGCACCGGAAGTGGCACAGATGGCCGTATATCTTCTGGTTCTAATACCTCCTTAGCCGCCAGAGGATCGCTCAGACGACCACCAAGTCTACGGGACTGACCCCTCGTGGAAAATTCGATGTACATGTGCAACCTGTTCCTGAAGCCCGGTTCGCATGCCGTTAGCATTCTCGTTGCGACTGGAGACAGACCGTGTGGGGCATTTCCCCTGATTAGACAAGCAGAAGTACTGGTGCAAAACGCTCACCACGTCGCTACCCTTTCGCAAGTCCCGCCGTAGACGGGACGACGCGTGACGACCTGGAGGTCGCAACGAGCCTCTCCGGCGAAGGCTTCTCGAACTACTTTCCGCTGCTATACTACGAGAAGCTTTCCGTAACCGGCTTCCTCCTTCATATCTAGGTCGTCCGTCCTGTCCTCGAGCCAGCTGACCGCCAACTACAGATCGTGGTAAGCATTATCGCTGCTTAACGAACTTCGTATTTCAAAAGGCAAGCCTGCGCTCGGCTTTCTGAACCCCTGGGTGTACGGCTGCGCCTCGTGGGCCTGCATGACTACGACATCACCTCTGGCTTAACCCCAGGCTGCAATATCCGGCATCGATGAATGAGACCCTAGGCCCTGTAGGTCATAGAAACACCTGACCTCGAGTATCTGACGTACATACGCTATCTAGGAGATCCAGAACCTTCAAGCTCGGCAAACTAACTGGTCGGAATTACGCCAGTTACTGTAACATATGCACCCCGGTATTATCATAGGTCAGTTTATCGGCAGTCGATTGTTCAAGTTACCGCGGATCCTACGATTCCGTGGCGACCCGACGCAATACAACAGGCCGGCAGTGCTGTGGTTGACCGTCAGCATCAGCAATTGAGCACGTTGTTTGAGCTTAAATGACTTCTCACTCACCATTGGTTATCATACAGTGCTGTATTGTAATGTGTAATAGTCATGACCGCCGAATAGACTGTTGTGAGAAACCAGGAAACACAATAAGGCGGAGTTCGTTAACACGAGACAACAGACATGTCCGTTTTCATAAGCGAGTCTAGGACTATCTGCAGTAAAGTTGTAATCGAAACGCGGCCAAGCAATGTTGTATCCTGTTGGCGAGCTCGGTGAGGACATATCAAGACCCGTTAGTCATGTCATCAGAAATACATTTTTTAACCTGAAACAATCTAGCTAATAGTAGCACATGATCATACAACACGATCCACGACAGTCCACTTCGAGACAAATGTCTCCCAGCCTCTACTAAATGCAGATCAGAAATACAATGGCCCATACCCCACAAACCCGGGGCCGTTCCTCTCGGGAACTGCTTGACGCGGAGTCATCCGAGCGATAGCCTGACGCGGCGCCATCCTCCAGCCTGAGACTCGGACCGGCGCACGCACAAACCAACCCTACTACGCGCCTGCAAGCTCTTCGTCGCCAACCTCCCTCAGCGTACCCAGCGCCCCAGCCTCCCTATCAACATGCGCCGATACCGACGCAGATTGTTGCACGGTCTGGGTCTGTGAGATCGACTCGAGCGCAAACGACTCGCTGCAGCCCGATTCGAGAGCTGCCGACCACGCAGGCGGCGCAGCCTGCAGCGTCGACATTTCGTGCGTGTGCGTGTGCGTGTGAATGTGTCGGTGCGGTGCTTGTGGGCGTGCGCCGGCTGCTGCTGGGTGGCGCGTCACGTGCCAGCGTGTATCGGTGGACTCGACGGTTGTCGTGCGGTGTGCGAAACGCTTTAGGTGCAGCGTTATGCGCGACATCATGGTGACTGTCAAGCTGGGAGGACAATCAGAAAGGTGGGTCGGAAGGGTGGGTGGGTGGGTGAATGGTTTACCATAGTTCTAGTCTGGGTGATTGCGGGGTGGCGCGGGTCAGTGTGTGGTGTGGGTAAATGGAAGAGAAGCGTACTGGGCGGTGATGTTTCGGACGGATTGATTGGCTGATATTATCATGACGGTTAGCGTGAGTGTGACTGCGCAGATAACACTGGGTCGGAGTACAGTAAGTTTGAGAATGGAGTGCCAGTGGGTGCGAGGTTTCGCACCTGTAATAGAGCAAGCCTTCCTGTAGCATGACGCGGAGGATCTGACCAGCACTTTTGGTGTATAGGGCTCTTGCTGTCCGGTAGAGCGTGAGGCCAACGACAACTGTGTCGTACAAGAGGGGTAACCAGGCTGTCGATGCTGCGATGGGTCCACTGCTTCGAGTGAGGTCTCGCGTTATTTTTACAATCGGAAAGGCGGGCAGACTTACACGCGGGGGTCGATTATCATAGTACATGCTGTTGTCGTTGAGTGGTGTGTAAAGGAAAGATCACATAGCGACTTACAGTCCACGTAAGGATATGCTTTATGCTGCACGGCTAAACGAAGATCAGAAGATGGGAAGACACATCGGCGGAAGGAGACGTACGAATCCCGCGGGTAAGCAACCAGGAGTTGACCCCGATATAAGCAAGGAGGATGGAAATAACGAAGGCTTGGACTGCCCAGACTCGTCGATACAATGCACGTATTCTGTACCACAGCCTTCGTCAGAATAAATAGAGATATTTATACGCATGCTCACCGTAAGAACATCATCAATGCTACTACGCAGATCCCCGTCATCGTCATGGCCCCCTCGAACCGAACAAAATGACTACATCTAAATTATAACGCGATAAGCCGCGCGAGGGTGAGGCACGATTCATCCGCACTCACGACTGCATCACGTGACGTGCATTCAGATTAACATCGAGAGCGCGATAAACAGGCTAAACTTACATTCAACGTCCACGATTTGCTAAAGTACGCATAAAGATTAATGGTGAAGCTTAAGGGAATGAGGTATCTATTCTGTTCATATTTTCGGCGAGTCAGTTCTCCTAACGCAAAGGACACACTGGCATCGAGCGAGGTACACACCAGGAAGAAGAGATAGACAACTAAGTGATGTCTTGTTCGATCATCCAAGATGCGCGTCCTAAGCAACAAGACACTCACGCGGGCCCTTTACACCCTTCCAGATAAGCTCGACCTATCCAACAACACGATCAGTCACGAAATCTGAAACGACCGAGACACGGCACAACGCTCACCTCATCGGAGAAAGTGACGATATGGTCCCACACAAGTATCGTGAAGCTCGCTACCCCAAAATACTGCGTCAAACGTCTGCCAGTGTGCCAGTGGCCAACGGGGACCGATGAGAAATCAGCTCCTTCCGATATGAAATCACGTGAAAATGCTTACGAGTTGCGAATATCCTCATCGATCCCCGCGGCGGACATGCTTCACTTCAAAGCACTTGGGTACTAGGGGGCAATCTAAAACACGCAGCTAGCGCGCTTTGGGGCGTTCCAGACGTCGTGGATGTGGGGAGCTAAGGAGGGGAGTGGGGTGGAGGTTTTGGCGCTGCGGCATGTTATAGGGCAGGCTTAATATGTGCCAGTGGAGAGTCATACAGTCCAACAGCGTTTTGCCTGGGTGTGATCCGCCAAAAGCCCGGGATCTACGATATCCACCTTCCTTCCTGCCTATTGCGCACTGCCCGTCCAGTAAACTACGACCTCTCATCACCACGATATTTGCCACAGGGCGATGGACATGTACATGAGGCTGCTTCAAGTTGAACTTTCCAGTGTAGTGGGTAGATAGCCTATAGCCACCGACTGGCGATGGGTTCGCCTTGCTCTGTCATCGAGCCCCCTGCGGGCTACGGATATCGATGAGAAAAGTTCTTGGATTAGCTGGCATCGTCAGTCGTATTGGCAATTGCCTGTCGTACACGGCTTGGCAATCCCACAGTAATAATACGACACCGGTCACCAGTCATTGATCCTTTGCGCACTTTCTTGATTTAGATCACTGGTGATAAGTTGGTTGTGCGTGTTATGCATGATGATGGGACCGCACCGCGGCGTTGATCAGCCGCTGCTGTATCTATTGAGCCCGCCGGAGTGCCACCACATCTTACAGCTGACAGCGCGGTACCGTGACTGAATAACGAAGGACGATAGCCTGGCTTCTGCAGGTATAATAAAGGAGACCCATGTTACAAAAATACTATTAGATTACCATAATGAAGTAGTCCGGTCCAGAACACAGCCACCGCCACTTGCTAACTTTACGACAGGATCTTGACATGTGGGTCAGTCGGGGCTGGCTTAACGGAGAAAATACCAGGAACATACAGCGAGTAGCACCACAGCAACGACAACAATAAGGACGAGGCCAAGGCATGCCGCTCGACGGCCGGCCTTCCGCTGATATTCTGAGGCCGTCCCAAGTTCCTCGGCGGCCCCAGATGTGTCAACGGCTACTGAATAGACGTTGGACTCGATGTTATCTGACATACATCAGCGCGGACCATTGCGACTACGGTTAGCATAGAGAAAATGGAAAGAACGCAAAGAGGACTGACCGATCATTCCGCCTTGCTCGTGAACGAGCGTACCGAGATCACGGAAGATCTCAGAGAGCTCGTGAATCCCAGTCTCTATCTCTCTGATCTCAGCCTCGCGTTCTTGAATCATAGACTCTTGATAAGCGAGTTCATGTGGCGAAAGTTGTGACTGCAACACTTGGGCTTGTAACTGTTCGGGAGCAGCTTCCCCTTGGTGGCTTAGCCTTCCAAAATGATTGATCCTAGGAAGCCCGCGAGCAGAGAAGCACAGCTGACTTACGTTTCGGAATCCTCTTCCACGGCCAGCTTCACACTCTTTACGACAGTGCGCTGTTTCTCAGCACTTAATTGTTGCGCACGTTGAAACGCGACGAATGATAGTTGGAAATCATGCGCAGTCTTCTGCATCTGCGTCTTCTTACTAGGCTGTGCAACTGTCAACCGCGGAACAAACACACGATATTCGAGACCTCGGGCGTACCAGAGTCGTTTGCAGCGCAGATAATTTCTTCAGATCATCCGACCCTCGCCTGGTCATAGCACGTGTCGTCTCCGTGAGATCATGACTGGAGGAGCCATCAGAATGCCACCAAAGATTGGAATTAATGAACGGAATATACGCACAGACTCTTGCGCAATGACGACGAGTCCCGTGGGGTGCCCAGCTGGTCGACGAGCTTGAGAATTCCTTGCACGTTCGCGTTTATCTTGAAGACTTGGAGCGAGAGGGATGACTGTAAGCTGATGAACGCAGCCTCTTCTCGCGACTGCGGTACATCCTGCGACGATGCGTATAGCGGTTGGCTTGAACCTGATTCAATGTCCTGGAAGCTCATGATAGCAATATGTGTGGGGAGAGGAGAGGGCGTGCGTTACGGAGCTGACTCGGTGAACGGAAGACGTCTGACGACGGCCACGTGCACAATATCCTAATTTGGACATTCGTTCCTTGCTCTCCCCCAACACAGTCAATGAGCGCAGGTGCAGTACGCGCCGCCGTCACAGCAGGCAGAAGCTTGCGGCCCACTCGAAAAATCCGCAAGCTCGTCCATGACCGACGCGGCCTCCCAATCCCACACGTCGACATCATCGTGCGGGACACGCACCTCTCGCGTCTCAACGAGCACTACCACACCACGCTCGCGGACGACCTGCTCTACATGACCTACCAGCACTCGACCGGCGCACAACCACAACCCCGCAACATCCGACTCAAATACGACCCCGAAGACCCCTACGTCAAACTCCGCCACAACCCGCCCGTCGGCGGTTCGCAGCTCGGACGCAAACTGGCACCCCCGACAAGCGCGGACAACGTCGTGCGTCTCGAGCGCATACAGCTGCACACTATGTCGAAGGACGCGCTCGTCAGTCGGCAGAACCTCCTTGGACCGCTTATGGCGCTGCGTGCGCTGTCGGGAGAGACCGAGCAGGGCGGAGGCCGTCGTGGAAGTACGGGCGTGCAGGTCGTGCGTGGTGTCAAGTCCGTTGGCGGATGGGTGCGTCCTGGACTGCCCCTAGGCGCTAAAGTGGACCTACGCGGCACGAAGATGTACGAGTTCCTCGGCACACTCACTGAATTCGTGTTGCCCCGCCTACGCGAGTTCCCCGGCGTGCCGCTCCCGCCCGCCTCGGCGAACTTGCAGACGCCGGCTGGCGTGGCGGGCGTCGTGTCGTTTGGGCTGCCGCCGGAGGCTATGGGCTTCTTTCCCCAGATCGAGGTCAACTTGGACGCGTATCCGAAGAGCTATGGGATGCATATACATTTCATTACGAATGCGAAGGGGGCAGGGGCGCAGGAGCGTGCGAGACAGCTCCTTTCGGGATTTCAGGTTCCTTTCGCTCGCAGATAAAAGTTGGGTAGTTGGTGCGTCGTTCAGCTTCCGTTTTCAGGAACCTCGGTCGATTATGAATTTCACAGCAGACCTCCCATCATAGACTACTCCATAACCCTGCGTGGTCAACAGGAATATAGTTTTTTTTGTCTCTCTTCTCTGCGTGTGCGTGTTCTGGACCTTTTCGATACCGAAGTTCTATGAACGGCGACCTCTGCAACATCGCTATGTGACACGACAAGGCAGGGAGGTCCTCGGTGTGTGCCTCTCAGGCGGCCAGGCGTGTGCACTGCAAAAGGTATGTAGTTTAAAGTATCGATCGACTGCCACCAAAACAGTTAGCCGTGACGTTGACCCCTTGTTCTAATCCATCGAACAACAATGGAAACTACTGAATGCGGGCCTGGCCAATACAACAAGTGCCTACTGGAAAGGTTCTTTGGGAAGGAACTCCTAACGCAATCCAGGTCCCTAAGGTCATCATGGCCGCCTTGGAACATTGAAAAAAGAAAGAAAGAATAACACGTTTCGTTTGAGCGCTCCGCTAATACACAGTCGGGAATGGTTCTATCTGCGCGCGCCCCTACGTGATTATGAAAAGAAGGTTGTGTCAATCCGAATTTTCCTGCTACTTGGTGCGCCGTGTTTTGGGTCTAAATTTATCACACATCGCGCATGTGCGGCACCTGGTGCCGTCCCCCCAGAGACTCATCCAATTCCTGAGTTTGTTTTTCGTCCTGTTCATGTGGCTCTGTGATATGCTTGCTGCCTTTATGCTGCCTTCACAGAAGGTCAGCGCGCCAATCAGCACGACCTCAAGCGATGTATGAACTTAACGCCGAGGACTGCACATGCGTCGTTGTGATAGGATTTGCGGGTGCGTTTCTCGTTCTATTTCCTGTTAAGAGCGTAGGTTTAATCGCAATTTAAAGTCGCTGGCTTTCAACACCCCCGAACCCTGCAAGCTGATCGATCGCTCAGAAAACCCAAAGTTGGGAAAATTTCGGACCCATACCGAGGTTTACTGCTTACAGGTCTTAGGTGATGGTTGGGACTTTACACAGTACGGAAAATACAGCAATCTGACTTCGCGTTGTAAGTGAACCTTTCTCATATAAAGGCTTGTCACGAACCAGGGGCCCACCACCACCGAAGAAGGGGGATATCGCATTATAGTTCTCTCGCAGTTGAAGTGACGTATGCTGCGACTTTTGGAAACAGAGCTTATGCGACAACGTGCGTCCTTCCAGCCAATGGCCCTCTGAGTTCGAAACCGATCAGGCTGATTCTACACCAGGTAAGTACGCTGAGTGCTGCGGATTCGTGACCCTCCGCAGCTCGCTATACCTTACTGATAGGAATGGTTAGTGAAAAGGACTGCAGTCACGAATGCCGGCGACACAAAGTCGCCGTAATCATTCGGAACGTTGGACAGAAGAAGAAATGGAAAGCGACACCGCGGGCTGTGGTCTTCCCTTAGCATGCACAATGTTGCAACATTGAGCTAACTAACACCGGTGACCGTCTGTAAGTTGCATGAAAGTGAACCTGCGTTATCAATTCTCATATCCAAGCTAGTCACGAACCTGGAACTGAAGAACGGGAATACCACGTCATAGTTCCCCTGCAGTCGAAGTGTCTCTGTCGCCTGCTGGACATCGCCTCTGCGTATGGGCATAGTCCGCGATGTTGGAAACGGAGCTCGTGCGACAACGAGCGCCCTTCGAGCCAATGGCACTCGGAATCAGCCATTTGGCTTCTGCGCCGCCTCAAACCCACGGATATGAGTGCTGCGGATTCGTTTACGTGCAGGTAGCCCGCTATGCTTTACTGACAGGAGTGGCCGGTGGAACGGAATATATAGTCACAAAGGTCGGCGACGTGAAGTCGCCGGAATCATTCGGAACGTTCGATAGGAATACGTGGAAGACATTAGGACAACAGAAGAAGAAATCGACAAGTGTACATCGCGGAAGATGCCAGGGTATATTGTAATGTCCTACTCCGCGGAGTTCTAGAGTCCCCTGATTGCAGTTTCCAGTGTCCGTCGCGCGCTCCGCCTGCTGTCCAGCGATCGGATGTCGCATTATTTCTGCGATGTTGATGATCTCCTCCTTGGCGGCGACTCCAGGTTCGTGGGGTATGATGGGCGGAGTTTTTGAGGACATGCGATGGGTGATGCGCGGTCAATGTTGCTTACTGTAAGTCTCTCTACGACTGTAGGCGCCTCTGTCCTTGCGGGTTCTCCATTGCCTCCCAACCGTTGCGTTGCTACTCCCATCCAACAGGTGTTCGATCTGATGCATTTACCGGCGTCGGAGTGAGAAGACAGGTATTAGCACCGCTTCTCATGTCCACATTACGGTCCATCTTGGATACTGTAATGATACGATAAGGCATCCGAGATGACCGATCCGATCACGGACCTTTCAAGCCTTGTATGTCGCCGACAAAGAACACTGTAGGCTCATCGACTCGGTAACTCGCATATCTCTCGGATGGGATGGCGGAGTCTCATTCTGTATTCCCAGCTATGGTAGCGGAACTTACGAACTTTGCTGCGGAGCTACCAGCACTCCAGCGACGGCGCTTCCCGAGAACAAGACTCGGATACATACCGCGGAAATCTTATCTCCTACAATCATCGCCCATTCTTGTTGCACGAAAGCAATCGGCCCTGTCCAGTAAGGGAAATACCACAGAGAGCAACTTACTGGCATCGAGAAACGCTCAGGAAACTCCACCTCACGGTCGCCGAAACCATCTACCGCAACTGGCTTGTCTGGGAAGAAACAATTACTGGCCTGGTTGTCTTCGGGGTACTGTAGCCTCGAGAGCCCATCGTTGTATTACATAATTCTGCGAAGCATACGGTACCCCTCCAAGTCCGCAAGCGGACTTGGAGAGGATAACTCGGATAACCTGCATAGGCAACTTGAAGGTGAGAGGGAAATGACCGAGTTTGCGTGAACTTTACCCCTGTCCTTGCCTCCGAAAGCGAGATGCGTCTTCAGTGAGGGGGACCACAAGGGAGTGGGACCTTCAAATAGCATCAATAGTTAGAGAACGCCTCAGCAACATTCCTTGGGGCGCGGCCCTGAAACAAGGAGCGAGCGTGAACGACTACTATACTCAGGAACGAATTAACTTCATCTAGGAACTAAGGAACACGACCGCCCTTAATGGTATGTCTATCGTCTACCACTGTAGTGTCTTGGGAAGATTGTCGTTGGGTTTTCTCTTGAACTAGCGGCAAGAATACCAGTGTGGGGTCGGAAGAGTGATTGCGCGCCGGTGTTGAGACGGAAGGGTTGAAGGACAGTAACAAACGACCAGAGCTGGGGCGGTGAGGTCGACTTGAACCCAGGGAAGCTGCAGTATTGATGGTGTGGGAAAACCAGTGCGTCGACGAAAAAAGGAAAATAGTTCTAGGCCATAGGCTCCGCCAAGAGATGCGATGCCCAAGGCGATGCAAATGGGAGAAATGGGTCACTTCACGCAAATCCTTCGAACACGAAATATTTCCTCATGGCAGAAAGACCCAAAGCTCCTACAGTACTGTCCTTTTCGTCGATTATTAAAGACTTTGAGAACCCAAGCGTACTCAATTTTTCTCAAGATTTTTCGGAACAGTTCCTCTTACAATTTTATCAAGTATCTGGTGTTTTCATTTTTTCATCGGTCAAGATATCGGTTCAAATTTCGTGGGGATTCTCTTTCTCTTTAACCAAAGATGCTGCAAAGATTCTAGAGAACGCAACCTCAAAAACGTGTCGAGCCTTGTGTCGAACATTACGGACCAAGGTTACGACAACTACTAAGCGCCAGTTCGGCCCGCCATTTTTTTTGGTTCGGAGGATCGGCCTTGCCGAGAAAAAGTGGAACTGTTCACCCGTTCACGTCGTGCGTCGCATTCGTCGTGCTTCGCATGTTGTCGTGAATTGTTTTTTGAAAGTTTATGGAAAGGCAGCCTTTACAGTACGAACCACCAAGCGACCCACTGGCTTTCAAGTCGAGCACGTGGTACGTCGGATCGACGCCGGTCATGTCAATCAAGCTTTTGGCGCGACTGTTCTTTTTCTTTTTTGCCCCGGGATACCGTCTCAATTGATTTGTGCTTCTTTGTTATCAGAAGTATCCAGGATAAGGATAAGCTCGTCCTCAGAAGCTATTTGTCCTCTGAGTGACGGTCGTAATCTTTACTTGCCCAGCCATCTCCCTAGTAGTAGATGTAATATCTTGTGTAATATTCGAGATAGAAACGTTCTGATTCGTTGAAGCTGTTTTTTTTTCCTCTTGTTTGACGTCCTTAGGTCACTGGCCCCCTCAAGGGACGCCATGTATCATGGCCGAACCTATCGGCAGACACTCGCCAACAAAGCGAAGAACAATACTGTAGATAGAAGTGGAGATCAGGCCTCGATCAACTACGCGGCAATGTTCCGCCAACGTGTATTGGTGCCCTAGCACATTGCACCACCACGCTCCTGGCGAGCCAAGTTAACTGGCGTCAGGTGCGGTGAGCAGGTACACATCGTTGTCTGTACAATACTCTATTAGCCGTTGACTGTTTAACAGTAACTTGAATTGGTAATCCCATGTAATCCAAATCTAGCCTTAGGTTTATCCAAGGGTTGACCATTTCTCCTACGTACCACTCCTGACGTCGACTCACGCACATTGTCCCTCACACAGATGAGACTGAGATTTGGCAATAGGTTCGCTTCCTGTTGGCACTTGTCCTAGTTTTGAAATGATACAGTACCTTTTACGGAAATGCGGCCTTGTACTCCCCTTGCACAACCTCCTACCAAGGCAGAGCCAATTTTCTGCAAAAGGTCGTCTTGAGGTATTTTTGAGCAGATATGCGCTCTTGATGCCTGTACTTCAAGCTTTCTAGTTGATGACGCAGAAGGAAGACGGCAGATAAGCAACGAACCTTGCAACGAACAGTAATTCACCATCCCTCATACCCCAGTACAGTATCCTTTACACTGAGCTACGCCCTATTACATGGCAGAGCATACTGAAACTCCGGTGGGGATTTCTGCGAATACTCCGGGGATACACCAGGGCGATTCAGTTGGACCACGAACTAGCGCCCGGGGGTCGCTCCAAGAGTCCAAAGGAGACGTCGCACTGCGTTTTTACCGAACTACTGTAGCTTCACTGTACAGTAAGGGAAGACTGCACGTACACTGAATGCGGGGAAGTGGTGTCGTCTCGCTCGAAAGACTAAATATGAAACTGGACAGGGAATTGGAAACTGGCTCCAATATTCGAGATTCACACGGCTAGGTTGCGTTACCGTGACCACCACTGCCAATTGCTGACCCGTCCCTTCACGTCTTTTCAACGGCACACCTCACTATTCATGGATTCGTCGTGCTAGTAGCCGAAATAAACAATGCCTCCTTGTTGCAGGCCCTGAAACTTGAAACGCTCCGACTAAGGCGTAGCTCCTCCCCTGCAGCCCTAGTTAACCTGGTCAGGCGCTACCCGACTCCGCGGCGCGGCCCACAACTCTCCTATTCCTGACGTTGAGAAACGATGGCCCTTATGTGACTCCCCGTGCAATAGGATAAATGTCTTGACGAAGAAATGCACATGTGAACGTCCTGACGTTATGCTATAAGAGCCTGTATCTCAAGTATTAAGGGACTAGGATTCCAGCAACAGTCACTTGACTTGAGCGTTTCTTCGCTATCTTGCAGCACCCCTCAAACTCGGCTCCAATTCCATATCGGATTTCACACTCAAATACCGCACTGGCCGATAACCCAATCTTGGCCATAACGACAATCAGTAGGTGTTTCTTATTCGCGAATTACCGTAGGCTGCCGTACGCACACAACACGATTTTTTACCTTGCTGGGACAGTTCCACCGATAATTCACGTCTTGAGACTCTGACGCGACGTGTTTTCTACTCGCAATCAATAAACGTTTGCCTTAAGGCCACTCTGATGTCTCTTTTCGCTCGGTTTTTCTATCGGAAATCTAGTGTCATTTACTGGAACTTATTGCACGGTCACGAGGGTGTTCGGCAGGCTTTGACAGGAAACGCGACTTTGCGGAAGGATGCATTTGTCCTCTACATCACCCATATCAATCAAACCTTCTTCCAGATGCCCACTTTATCCTCTGCGGAGGATCAAAGTGGGGATGTGGGTCCTAATTTATATCTCCTTGTTGGCTCAATGAGGCAACAGTTGTAATCTTTCATGGCCCCGGAACATCGGCGTGGAACCCTGCATCAGCCTTCACACACGCGGAGTGGACTTCAATGGAGAAAGGATGCAGCTAATTTCAATTTTATTTAAATTTTCGCGCCCGTCAATCTGAAGCGGGACACGTGCGCAACAGTCCACGCACCTGAACTGCAGTGCATGTGGAGGTTTTCGATGGACGTCCCGAACAAGACCCCACTAACCCTTCCCACGATTCCACTGGATACTCCCTCCCCCCGCTCAAGATTTTTAAGATCTTGCTATTGAATACGGAACCCTGCCATCAAGATATCTATTACCTGGTGAGGTGCGAAGTTCACATCATTCGCATATCGTCGGCCGCCTCAATGCTCTCGAAGCTTTCCTCCTGTCCTTTTTCCGGATGTCTCCCATAACATTTGCAACCAACTTTCCATGGCCACGCACATGCTGCGGCGCAAGACGTAAGCGAACCCCCTACCACAGACCCAACTGGCAGGCAGGTAAAGGGATATTCTCTCCGTTATCGTGCCATCATCAGTGTGCCGCTGAACTGCGGCTACTTTATCGTCAGGACTCAAGCTGGATCTCCTGGTGGCTGCTCGAGGTTAGGGAGACGTGTGTCTGTGACACCATCACGATGGTGCGTAGTTAACTCCTCAAAAGAACTGATATCTCTCCTCAACGTTCTTTCCGCCTCATCCCAGCTCTTTTTGCGGTCTGAAATCGGTTGTAGCGCATTTCCGCTAATCAGACACTCAATAAAAATACCATTTGTGTTATCGGTATTGTGTACAGGGGCTGAACCTTTTTTCACGGACTTCCTAATGCACGCCTGTCGCTCAGAATCTTCAACTTAGATGAGGAGGGTCGGTCTACTCATTTTCCTTCGCTCGCCTGGTTGTACATCTATTGTGATCTTCAGATGTCGGAGTGCGGACCTTCTGCGAGTGGGGATGTTCGAGAAGTTAGGCGAACGACGCCTAGGACGACGATTGCCTTTCTTTGGCACCACTTCCCCGCGATCCCCACCTCTCCAGTGGCCGTACCACCTCACCTGCCTATCACACGATATAATCGAATCAAATCGATGGATCGACTTGGATCGTATCTCGTCATCACTGGGGTTGACGATTACTCCCTGTTACAAAATTTTCAAAATTTGGCAAGAATAACACCGGTGGGCAGTGGCGTCTTTTTTGTTTCGGGAGATAATTGTTTCAACATCGCTTAGATTTCTGGTGTAGGCAGTGCCACACTATACCGACCAATCATGATTTCCGAAGTCCCCATTGAGCACGCAATCGATAGAATAGATGGTAGTATCGGCCGGTGAAACTTAGCGTACACCTCATAGTGAATACTAGTGCACCCCAAGTGATTGATTAACGAGACCCGCAAAAAATAAACGACTACAAAGACATATATGTTGTACATGTACACATACTCTAATAGAAGAAAGATACATAATCCTCCACGCCTCATGACGACGAGAGAGTTACTCAAGTCGGATAAATCGGAGACAATATCGATTGCATCCAATCGTTGGATACGGTAACCGAGGCAGATATGGACATACGGATAACGGTCGGTCGATGTGCGTGCCGACGGCATCCTACTGGTCACAGTGTTCATGGTATACGACCTACATGTAGATGATACGACGCTGGACTTTCCGAGGAGCGATCTAGTTTCGATGAGCGTCACGGTATGAGACCTGAAATCCCAGATATGCAACCCATGCACGCCGAGCAATCCTAGCGGGCCAGCTTCGCTGACCCCTTTGTTTCGGCTATGAATCAGAAGCGTTCTGACTGCCTCAAACGGCGTCGTCATGATCCTGAGCTTCATAGGGAAACAGAGGGGCGAGGGAACATTGACAACGACTAGAAGCTCAGTGGAAGATGGGCAGGTAAATAAGTGGGTAGTGAAGTTGAGAGACGACACATACTCGACAGACATGGGGGTCTTTTATACCCTGAGTCCACACTAAAGGCGGCTAGGACTGTGTGAGTAATACCATAAAACTTTTTGATTTAAATTTCCGCTTGCGACGTTCTCAAGCACCTCGCGGGACTTCCGACCACGTAAGATTGCAGGACCTCGGATCACCTCAAACGGCCTTCTGCAATGAAGCTTCATTGAGATTCCGCCCTTCCCGTATCGATCCGTAAATTGGAATCCGGTGGTACGTATCAGAACGTCACAGAGGACAATTAAAACAATTATCTGAAGCGGGAGTTAATCTTTTGTTTTTCTACTTCGGGGAGAGCAAGGGGAAACGTGACAAACTGTAGGCTCAAGGATCAGAACGCACAAGGGTCAGAACAAAGGGAATACCTCGCCTACTTTTCGAACGAGATAATCCCGACTCGCGGTAAGACATCATAGAGGCCGATGGCACCACATCGCGCTTGTGGCGCGGTCAGCTGCTAGTCTAGCGGTAGCACTACTTGGGGAGTAGTTCATTTCCGCTGGACACTTGGGGATAATCTAGAACACGGCGTTCACTCACCAAAGGATGGGTGCAAAGCATAAAATCAGGAAGGCACCGATGGAAATGGAGTGCTCAAGAATTCCGCCTGCACTCTAGAAGATTCTGACAAGCGGAACGGGCTATAATCCGTGTCAGGTCTAGCCATTAAATACCGTGCATATTAGTCAGAGAAAGCACGCTGGCACCTACCTACACGGCCACAGGCTTCCTTGGTGTCACTCAAAGAAAATAACAAAACCTGGGAAAGCCTTTGCGTGAGACAGACTTTTTATGCCATCAGTGGCCACCGAATGCTGCTTGAGTATGCCATATCCAAGAAGAAATGCAAACCAAGGCCACGTAACTCAAAGGCGCTTCGTTGCTTGTCTGGCTGGAAGACTTTCCTGTTGTGGGAAGAAGTACTGTAATATAATAACACTTGGAGGTCCGCCCAAGGGCCGTCGAGGAAGTCTTCTTGACATAGGTGTCCCGGGCCTGAGTTCTTCACACGGATGACTACGGGTTACTCGGAGTTACCAAACCCACTGCTCCTATCAAAGAACAACACAATCGCAATCGCCTGTGCATGCGCAAAGGTGCAAAGCCAATCAGTGACCGACCTACGAAGATAGAAAGGCAGATCGTGCGCCTACCAGCAGCCAGAGCCTGAGACTGCGGAAACACATGTATGTTTCTTAGATCGCATAACATAAAGGCGCCATGCCAGTGGGGAATTAGAGCATCACCTGAACATGTCCTAATCTGCGCGTCTGTGAATGTATGGAGGAAGAAGCCCAATTGTGTCGTCTGTTTCAAATGGGCCAATGGCAATCCACTAGATAGACGAAGCATGATCAACGTCGGCGCCAGCTCGTTCTACGGAAAGTTCTGCTATGACCAAGAAGGATTGTTGAAGGAATCAACTTTTTGGGCGCCTATAAGATGTGGGGAAACGTAATCTGTTTGAAGGTCCACACTAACGCCCAGGGCGGCAGAACAACTGTAAAATGTGAAATACCGCAGCAAGCTTGACAGTGACAATCATCCGAGGATATCGAGGCGTGGCATCAATCACGTCACGTAAAGAGTTATCTGTTGTTCACCACGTGTATTCGGATCTGGAAGTGTACGTATGCGCACTGGGCTTTGGCTCGCCTTGCTGTCTCTTTCAATCGAGCACATCCATCTAGACCTCTGAACGCCCGCTCCTTCTCCGCATCGCCGCTCATTGCGAAGACCCTATCAGCTAGTAGTATGACCGACAGATCGGTAGAAATGCCAGGCTTTCACCTTACTGTACCCGGTTGCTGAAAACATGCATGAGCGGTTTATCTAAATGGGTATACTCGGCAAACTCATCAGCGGCACAGTTCGGCGTCATAAGCCACGTAAACCTTGTTACGTTCGATTATCATCAGAGTTGAACTGAGATGGTGAGAGACCCGTCGTGGGAAGGGAAAATACTGGTATAAGGCGCCTAAAATCCTTACTCGTCTCGTCCGATCCGAGTCACTTCCGATTTGTACCTGTGACTCGGACAGCCAGGAGGGAAAACCCGGGGGAGAACCTTGTATTCTGGGGAATTAAAAGTACCGAGCAGTGCCACGAGATAAGCTCGTTCAGACTGTGGCACAGTAGTGGCACAGTGCACATGTGAATGGTTCCTCAAAGGCAAAACCCACTGGAAAAGTCCCACGAGATTTTCAAAGTGATGCTACAGGAATTGTGGGTAGAAGTCCTGCTAAACGGTTCTCCAAACTGTGTCGGCGATGATGTCATCTCCTGGGCTCCATATGCCATCCACAGCTCGTAGGACTGTTGGCTCCAGGTCTCGCACGAACACGAGGGTAGAGATTGATGGGATGTACAAGTGGAGTTCGCGTGCGAGCGCGCGTAGTGCCAGGAATGACACAGGGGGAGGCTCCCACTCCGAAACATCCAACTCCGCACTCCGAAGTTCGCACAGGCGCGCCAAGAGTCCGTAAAGGGTGAGCCTCTAGAGATAGGCCTTGTCAGTCAGGCACACCGGCAGCCTACGTACCCGCAATGCTCGTACTCACCTGACGCCCATCGACAGGCAGGACAAGAGGGCCAACGAACCTCAATTGTGGTAAAGGTCCGAATGCTTTGACAAGCGACGACAATAATTCTAAAGAGAAGGCAGTAGTATATGATTCGTCTGCAAGGAGCAGGGAGTGTAGTGGATTCGTAGAGAGCCGCAGGTTGGCGAGGAGGAGGGCGAGTTCGACACGTTTCGCCTTTAGACCTGTGCTTGAGAAGCATGTCTTTACATGCGTTACGGGGCGCCCAGGAGCCAAGACACCCACTGCCCCTGTAAAAGTGCAATTTAGGGTGGAGAGGTTAGGTATGGCGCGTGCATGTCTAAGGGAACGGGCGTTAATGGATACATTTTCTAGGATATCTTCGTTAAAGTCGGAAATGTGTAAGTCGGAAAGTAGGTGTTGTGTTGAGAGGAAGGATACAAGATGTTCATCCCAGGAAAAGTCGCAGTGGAATGCGTGGAGCCGAAAACTGCAGTTGCTGAGTATCCAGGCGTATTTCAAAGGAATGCCCCGGCTCAGATGGACGTAGAGGGAGCGCAGATTCGTAGTTCTCTGAAGTGCTTCGGAAATAGATGCTATATAGTCGGATGGAGGGGAGAAAAGATCTTGGGTTTGATAATTGATTCCACTATCGTAGAGCCCTTCTTCATTTAGAGATATTGTGAATTCGAGGACCAGTTGCGATAGTCTTGGCTTCTCGGACAAAAGGTTGCAGAGCATGATTGTTGCAGAGAACTCCCTCACTTCCAGCGACCGATAGAGCTCACGTTCAGTGGCAGCCCGAAAACTTTTGGAGACCAAACAAAGCGTACACAAGTCTGCGCGCCTTTTGATATGTCGCGCGATTGATGAGTACACATAAGGAGGAAGCTCCATTCGTAGAGAGGCATAACCGTACTAAAACACTGGCGACGTGGTCAGTTAAACAAAAACGGCCTCTCTCCCAAAAAAAAAAAAAGAAAGTCTCACAATGGATGGAAGATCACGGCAAGCGCCACCCCACGCCCGCACAGAGTCACAACCAAATTTGAGATGAGTTAAGACGGGATATTCCTGGTTCTGGTGAACGATAAAGGGTGAGGAAAGACGGCAGAACCTTGGGGGTTCGGGTTGTATCAGGTAGCTATGGCGTTTGGAGTGACCGATATGCAACAGTGCACGAGGCAGGGTGGAAGAACCAACAGCCAGAGTGGGTTGCACGTGCGATAGCACCAGCCAAGTGTGTCGTACAACTAGTTAGGTGGACATTCCCACTGACTCAAGAACGACGCCTCAAAATGGCCCGGTCATCTAGTGTAACGGTTGGTCTTTTCGCCTCAAAGTTTCAATTACGTGCTTGGAACCAACTTAGGGGGTACGTGCACGCAGGCTTAGAAAGCGCCGCAAAGCGCCCACAGCCTACTATCCTAGTACTATCCCCAAGAGGCTCAGGCGTTGACACGGAAGAAATCGATGTTCGCAAAACATCGCCTCACGTGTCAAAGGTACTGTAATACAGACACTTTCGACGAGATCTTCCCGCGATATTTTGTGTATTTAGTGGCGTAATGTCTACGATACGATGTTATAGTAGTAGGCACTGCGCGCCATTTAACCCGTATCACTGACAGATCTGACAGTTGCAAGGACAGTTGGTGCAGACTCGACCGACTCGCCAATCCGTGCCAATCACGCCTCGTGTTGGCGGCACCAATGCCTTGGACAGTTCGAGACAGACTCACCTCCCCTTGCTTCCACTCGCATCACGTCTGAGTCGACGCCTTCAATCAAAAATCACTTGATATAACCAGAGAATGACAGGTTCACACCTAAGAGCGAGATACAATGTGGGGGCGCAGGGCCAACTACTGTAGACACATGATTGTAATCACGAATGTAAATGAATGGCATGTATTACGTCTTGTATATACCTTGGTTGAGGAGAAGAATGTAAACCAGAACTAAGCGTGTAGGGTCGCTCCGAGACACAGAAGCCATGGAATTGTATGGAATGCGATCCAGCTCACGCAGATCCTGTTGGAGGCCGTGCACTACCACACGTAAGTAGGCGGAGTGATATCCGCCCGTGTGTGCATGTTCCCGCCGAAACGTTATCTTACGGTACAGAGTTTGACTAGGCGAGAGAAGGCTGGCCGGTTAGAAAAGAAGGACCTCACGACTTCACGTTTCGAATGGAACAGGTCGTATGGACCAGGCAAGGGACCCAGTCGCGTCCATGTTTAATCGATGGGACCACGACTTTCCGCCAAAGAACTTCTTTCGGTAGATGGGATTAAAAAGGTTTAGGCCCATTTCTGCAGAGAGAAGCGAATTACACATATACTATTTCTGTGGAGGGCATAGATTGGCTCAGCGCTCAGCGCAGGAATCGCGGCCTTGAGGGCGTTACTGGGTCCGAGTCGCTGACCCGGGTTTCGGTGTAGGCAAAGGGAGGAGCTATGTGAAAGCAGCCCTAAAGTACAGCAAGTAGTAGAGACAGGGGAAGGTGTGGGCGGTCAAGTGACAAATGTCACTCTAGTTTCTCCAGAGCCTCTAATCTGGAAAGCACCACATCTTTACTCGTCTCCTCAATTTCCCCCGCCAAGAAAATTTCGTCCAAAATCGCGTAAACCTTATGCGTGTCCACCGATGTGAAGTGAAATGAGTAGACAAAATAGCGCACCTTGTAGAAATTGAATACCAGGTCCAGTTCGCAGACATTATCAAAGAAGGAATCTGTATTCACGCATGTCAGCAATCTTAAGAGTCTGTACGAGAACGAGGGCGTTGCGCACCGAGGATCTCAACAAAGAGATGAATCGCCTCCAGGTAGGCCAATTCGTTGTCATTCGCGTCAACACATATGCAGAAGAAGAGGCCAGCATAGCGACGGTAGACAATCTTGTAATTCCTGAACTGCAAGACGAGATGGTCAGCTTAGGGCTAAAGGGGAATAGAGGTGTCCACCCACCTCAACAAAGTTTGACTGGTATTTCTGGTCGCGCGCAGCTACTACCCGATGAACCTCCCCACGTAGACGAAGCTGTGATCCGGTACATTCATACAGCAATCTGTCCTGCCATAGACACAAGAGTGCGCACCTTTTCTTCGTCATCATAAGGGACATACCACTTCGACAAACGCGTCTTCCCTTGGCGATTCTGAGTGTGACGAGTGAATCAGCGAATAGACTGGATACTGGATGTACGGTACCTGGACAAGGATGAACCGAATCATACTGTAAAGATCGTTTAGAGCGGCCTTGAGAGCGGCGTTGCGGAGCGGAACTTGCTAACTTTTGAAGCGCCCTGGGGGTAGATTATGTCATCGTATGCGTGTTCTTAATGTCACGTGTTTGACTGTAAGTCAAATCACATCTCACTCAAGATCTCACTATCAATGTTTCCAGTGGTGGAGGAAGAATGTTCAATCCAAAGCTTCTTGAAAATCACAAAATCTCAGAATCTGAACTCAGTTGCGGGAAGATGCCCAACTGAATATTTTATGTCTGATAACGGACTTGTCAGAGAAAACGATAACAAAACCAATTCAGTGTTCTTTCACACATCATGCCTTGCATCATGCCAAGGTCCAATCTCAATCTTAAGCAAGTGATCACATGCTGCTTGACCGCATAACTTCTCTGGAGTCTGTCCATAGCCAAGTTAAATCAGCTCCTTAGGATGGTGCAAGGTAATGCCACTTTGGAATCCCATCAAGAATCCCATAGTATTTCAGTCAAGGGCGTTAGCGAAGATGCGCTGGCCAAAAATGGAATATCTAATCACCAAAAACGTGCGCAATCATTAATCATTCATCTCGGAATCAGTCATCACGAACCAGCGCCCCCTTTACAGTAATTGATGCTACGTCGTGCTCGAATACGGCATTCCCCTTCGTTTGTTCGACGTTTCCTTTACGTACTGTATTGCGCCTCGAATTTCAGTCCAGTACTGTGAAGGTGCCAGTGAGGGTGCCAGTGCCGGATCATAGACTCCGAGGCCCGGATCCAAGTCTTGTGAGTATAATCAGAGACTTTGCGACCGATGAGCGCGTGGGCTCGGCGAGTTCTCACTGCATCATGATATTATGTAGGATCAAGACGTGTCCTTCTCAAACTACCACTGCTATTACCTATGATCGAAGGCGAAACTCACAGTTCTCCCGCGGACACCATGCACATGCGAAGTCCAAATGTGGAGAATGGATCTATGCAATCCAGTCGTACAGTGACATCGGTTACGAAATCGCAACGCCCAACTAATTTTGGCATCGTACCACTTCCCAAGAGACTCGTCTATGACCCAGATCGCCCTGCGCACTTTGGCCTGCTCTTGAACGTGGTCTTTGGCTTGTCAAGCACGTTCAGTATGTCTCTCGAATCTCATATCACCACTTCCGAGGCGTTGATGATATCGAAATACAGTTGTCGCTAACCTGTACTATTGCCAACCATTATTGAGTTTGTCTTTTTTTTCGTGATGGAGAAAGCCTTTAAGACTTTGTGCAGTTGAATTTGCAAAGTCGTTTAATGTAACATATGGAGAGGTGTCGATGTAAGTTTGGTTGACTACCTGTAATGTTCCCTTCGCACTGAGAGCTCACAAAATCGCTCAGAATTCCAACCCTCGTCCAAGGAGGGTGCGTTATCTGTCACGCGTCACGCATCACGACAACGAAGCATCTCATCGCCTAATGATGTTAGCTACGCCTCTGGACTTCTTCTCATCAGCCCTCTTGGTGACCTTGTAAAACGGCGACCTCTTCTCCTACTCATCTGTTCAATTAGTACTAGCCTGACCGTTGGTCTTGCTGTCACACGCTCGCTGGTAGTCTTCAAGACACTTTGTTTCTTCATCGGTACTACAAGTATGGCCCCGCAGATCCTTATTCCCCTTGCAGCCGACCTGGCGCCGCCATCCAAGCGTGCATCTGCCATATCGATTGTGTTCTCAGGCTTGCTTCTGGGTATTCTCATAGCCCGTGTTCTCGCGGGAGTCATCGCACAGTACGCGACCTGGCGCGTCGTGTATTACTTCGCGATTGGCGTCCAATGCGCAGTAATCGCGATGCTTTGGGCGACGATTCCAGACTATCCGGCCAAGAATAAGGATCTCACGTATTTCAAGATCATCTGTACTATGGCTCGCCTTGCTGTCACAGAGCCCAAGCTCATACAAGCCTCCCTCATTTGCATGGCCACGACTGCGTGCTTCACCTCCTTTTGGGTGACTCTGACATTCTTACTCGGCGGACCACCATACCATTATTCTACGTGGGTGGCATCACTATATCGTATGGAGTACTTTGTCCTAATCCCTCCTATAAAAGTCTCGTCATTGGCTTGTTTGGTCTCCTCGGCATCTCCGGCGTATCTGCGACCCCCTTCGTTGGGCGCTTCATGGACCGACTCGTGCCGTGGTATGGTTCACTCTTTGCAGTTCTGCTTCTCTTGGTAATGCAAGGTATCTATTTTGGAGCCGCGGGCATCAATGTTGCCGCCATAGTCATCGTCGCCATTGGACTTGACCTTGGACAGCAGATGCAGCAGGTTTCCCAGATGGCGTCTGTCTATAGGTAAACGTCTGGTTTCTCGAGCTCACGGTAGTATTCTGAGACCTTGCACCTTAGTATCTCCCAAGCTGCTCGGGCGCGATTGAACGCGGTGCTCATTATCTCTGTAAGTTACGGCAACGGTCGTGACACGGTCGGTCTGTTGACTCTCACCTGAACAGATCTTTATCGGTCAAGTAATGGGCTCATCCGTGGGCTCTAAGCTCTTCCTCTCACATGGTTGGCGCGCATCTGGTGGGCTGACCTTCGGGTTGACCGGATGGGCGTTAGTGTTACTACTCGCACGCGGTCCTCACTGTGACCGTTACACGTGGTTGGGGTATGAAGGCGGGATAGAATGGCGGAAGAGTGCTGTTGAAGGGGACGCATCTAGCATAGAGAAGGGGGAGGGGACTAATCAAGTCGCGGCAGTGGAAGGAGCCTCAAACGATGAAAAGCCTGCGTCCCCGAACCGGTCCCTAAATATATAGTGGGACACCCACGACTGGTGCATGCTCACGATGTGGTGATGAAATGGCAGAACGAACTATTGTCCTACTCGTGTGCGTTGTGAGGACTGAGCGAATTCGGAACCTGAGCATAGACATGATTGGTGGTGCCAGTGGGAACGAGTCCAGTTCGGCGTTATCCGTGGCCGTAGCGGGAGCGGCCCGGAGGTTCGGCTCGGGCTCGGACGCCTGGAATCCGAGTGCCGTGCCACAACTCTCTCATCTACTGCAGCCTGGGCGACGGCTATAACTGGTGATATGAGGAACTCGAATGCGCTGCAAGTCTTTTGGCCTAACTGGTACTGGAACTTGAAACTCTGATAGGGTAGCAAAACTCGAGACTCTGTCAAGGACTCGCTATCCGAATTTCTTCTCTGAGTCGCCCGGACGGTCCTCGTACCAGCCTCCATGGCCGATGAATGCCATTCAGGTCCACCTTATCGTTCTGACGCATCCAGTTATACAGAGAGAAGGTAAAAGCTTGAAGGGCCAATCCTTATGCCGGTCTTCCCATCAGCATGACCATAGGCACACTCCATGTAGGCCTCGTCCACCGTCAGACAACGCGGTTTGTATTGTTCCCTGCTTCCCTATAGTACAACTAAGGGTAAAATTGAAGAAATTTTCAATGCATTTGTGATCTTCTATGAGTGAGTCCTTCACGTGCACCTTATATTACTCTATTCTCCCCAACTCTAATCGTCAGCTGCATCAAAGGCTTCCGCATCCCCCGTAGAAATTTCAAACGAACCACGGAAAGATCATCTACTTTCCCGTGCGATGCATGTTCTCGTTATTCTTGGCCTCGCCCAGGTGCTGAGCTACGTTCTGTAGCATGATGCGCTTTCTCGCGTGTGTAAGTGTCGTGCATATCTTGAGTTAGACACCCGGACTGAGACGATGTCACGCCTTGCAAGTGCCCCTCTGTATTCCTATATATACCCGGACCTCCTTGGTACTTTATCCATGGACATATTCACCCTCCCAGAGACTATGCGGGCGGCAGAAGATTTCGGAGGCCTCGTCACTCACCACCTTCACAACCCCGAGTCGTGCGCCGACAAAGTTCTCATGCCAACGCCGCCCGCACTGGCCATTTCAGGTTGTCGATTACACTTCAGGCCTTATTATAGAGATATCCCAATACTACTCAGTTTCCTCTAGGCGAGTCGGGAACGAACGGAGATAATAGGAGCCACCGATTCGCGTTTGGTTGCTCTCTCCCGTACAAACCTGTAACCTAATTTCTCGTCGTAGGCTGTTACGAAGTGTCCTTCGTGTTGCATATTTCGCTGAAAGTCACCTGGTTCTGAAGTACTGATTGCCTCGTAGAGTGCGTAGCACAAGCTCGGAAGGTCATCGGAACAGCACAAGATGGGCGCTAGTAATGTGGAACCATCTCATCGTACCTAGGGCAAGAATTAAGGAACGTGGTGAGCTGGGACTTTGCTATGATTTCTGAGTCTGGGTACAAGTTAGGCTGATTAAGGTACGTATTTCCGAAGCGCTCTCGATCGCACTGAACCGGGGATATCGGTTCTTACTTCGCACACCCGTTTGTTGATCCTTGTGACCTGTCTTTTATCGAGAGGTTGATAAAAGTTCGATCTGTCAAGCTTCAAGTTCTGGTTTGGCACTGAGCGACTGTCACGCGCAGTCCCAACCACTGCCACACGCTTGTTTTCAAAGACTAGCCTCATGACGCTTGCTGCTTTCCCTGCCTAATTATATCTCTGTCTTATCACCGAGGCACACGCCACATGACTCTAGGCAAAGGATTACGTTCCATTCCTCGTCTTCCAGCTGCCAGGGAGTCAGGGACGGACCCCGCTGCCGGGACTATTTTTAGCCCCTCGAAGCATTCATATTCTTCGCCTGTTTTACTTGAGTCCTCGCCATCTTGTCCAAAGGCACGCTCTCTCGTTTCTAGTCTGCCTTTTTTCATTCTTTGAACGACAAATCATATGCATCATGACCACCTGTCAAAGCTGGAAGCCATATCTCTACCGTGATGCTCTACCGTGACGAATTTGAAGTCTCGCCGTCTCTGACAACTACGACTACATTGCCGAAATGCCAAATTATAGTGAAGGCCCCACAAGTGGTGTGTGCTTTGCGCCCGGCCCCACGATGCCGACCGATCATGTAGACAGTGCCTGACACTTGTCATTGTGCCTTCATTAGGGATGCGCCTATCACAACGTGGCTGACGAAATTCTACTGTACAAAAGAGGGGGGCTGCAGAGGGAGGCAACATTACGGACTCCCTTGGGTTCTAATTCCTAGTCAACAATGCGCTTCTCGCTTCTTGCTCTCCTCGTCACCCTCCCTGCTGTAGCATACGCAGCAGTAAGCGCCGAACAGTTGCCAGTGGGACACGGTACTATGGCCTGCGTCGGCGAGGACCACATTTGCACCCCTTATTATTCATGCTGTACACCCCGTAGGTGTGTTGGGAATCCTGGGAGCGGCGTTAAAGTACGTTCCCAAAGCATCTGCCCTGCTCTCCGAGTCGCTGACTGGGATGGAAGAGGTGCCGCCACTAACAGCGCTACGAGGTCGGTTTTGGTCTGAATGGGTCCGAGGAGAAACGTTTGGGTCGCGGGTTTCTGACCCTGAGTCTCTGGTGGGCAAATGGGAGAGGGGCGTTATTTTGCAAAGAGTCAGCGGAACACAGATTGTACAACAAAATACGGATTATTCTCGAATGGCAATCGTGATGGGCAACTTGAAGTGGTTCAGAACGCGCGACGTCAATCGCCACACAGATCTGGCCTTCTTGCTGCATCATCTCTGAGACGCCAGAATTATACTGTTAGTAATAACTCTACGAGTGGCTGTAGCGGGGGTGCGTGCTTTGCGGATGACCCCACGATGCTGATCGATCATATACACTGGACAGCGCTTGTCACTTTCATTGCGCCTTCATTGGGGAGTTCGCCCATCGCATCGCGACTGCAGAAATTCTATGAAAGGGCCTGAGGAGCGCTACAGAGGGAGGCGGCATTATGGACTCACTTTGGGTTCTACCCAACAATGCGTTTCTCAACTCTTGCCCTCCTCATCGCCCTTCCTGCTGCAGCATACGCAGCAATGTGTGCCAAACAGTTATCAGTGGGACACGATATGGTCTGCTCCAACCGGAGCGGGTGTTGTGACTTTACCGCTCCATGGAGTCCACCCTTCGACTGTCTTGAGACCTGCCATGATTACGGAGTATGTTTTCAGCGCATCAGCCCTGCCTATCGCTGATCTGGATGTTAGATATGCCACTAGTAGTGCAACGTTGTCGATTTTGGTCTGAATAAGAGGTGGTATGTGTCCAAGGAGAAATGGTTAGATCCAGCTTCGAGCCCATTATATGTTTCTGGTAAGCAAGATCGAATATTTTGCACAGAGCCAGCGGAACACGGATTATACACTGGCAACAAGCTACGGATTATTCTCGAATGGCAATGGGCAACTTAAAGCGGCTCAGAACGCGCGACATAGGTTAGCACACTGACCCGGTCTTGGTCTGGATAAGTCCTGGCGAGAATCAACTGTCCTTGCCATCGCCAACTTCTCGAGAAAGTTATAACGTGACGTGACGGATTGCAGAAATTGTGACAAGATTGTGGTGATCTTGGTAGCCAGGCGATCGTTGCGAAAGCGTCACAACGTTGTTGGAATTACTACGTTCCATTGCGCACATCGTGTCCTCATCGTAACCCTTACTGCACAATATCGTTGATCATGGCACCTTAATGACGACTACACAATCTCTGGGGTCTGGTGGTAATATACGGGTCCGGATTATGGTATGTCATAGGCTCATAGCGACGATATGTTGAGGTATGTTTACTGCCGCTCTGGTGTACAAATTATATTCTCATAGTAATGTTTGTAACAGGTAGCAGTGAATACGATGTGGTCATAGCATCCTTCTTCGTAGACATAGATTTTCCGTGTGCGTGCCATAATGGCTGCATGATGGTATAATATGATCGGTGTAGCACAATGTATGTCATGCATGTGTCATGATATCATTTGAACGGCACAACCTACTCCAGTTCTACTCAATCTCATAAAGTATCAGTAGTCATATATCTCTGCCTCCTGAACGCTTTCCACATCCGAGTCTGAGTCCTCCCTGTCCGTGATCTCTCCACCTTCCAGTTCACCACCCTCTACTGCGGTAGGCTGGATCTCATATTGCTCGAGTTCCCCATCACTACTTGATGCGATCAGCACATTTGCTTCATGAGAAAAATCGGGCGGGTTGCGATGACCAATACCCCATCCCAGGTATCGCATCATCATATCCCGATCTACAAATCTAAGTATGTAAGTTAGCAAATATACCAAAGGATCGAAAGTTTACACATACCTTGACACATAATAATTCGTCCAGTCACCTGTCGAAAATTCCCGTGCCTGGGATGGAGACAGTAAATGTGCCGTACGCCCATAAGAGAAGGCAGGTATCAAATGGCATGCTCGAATCACGCGTGCTGGATTGAGAAAGCCAAATGCGCCTGAGGGATCATCTTCTGGGACCCAGCCAATCTGGTCCAATCTACAGGTCCCAGGACCCCCCTGCCAGTCAGGATCTACTCCGAACCATCGTACGAAGAAAAATTCCATCCGAACCGGAAGACTACTGCTATCTGGACCAAAATAGCAGTTCGCATGGTATATCCCGAGAACCCGTGCATACCAAAACGGATGGCGAGCTCCGTCACACGCCTTTAGCATGACATCACGCCGAGGTGATTTCGAGTTGCAGTTGATCGAGTCGAGGTCTTTGGTGACGTCGTATGCTGTGTAGTGTATGGTGGCGGTCGCGTGCGAGAAAATTGTATTGTACTGTATCTTCACGTTTTCAAGTTCAGAACTTGTGTACTCAGGCTCATCGCTGACAGAGACTTGACCGAGGTGACGGGCTAGGAGGTGGGAGAGGAGGTTGTTATAAAAGTTCTTGTGTGATGACCTGGTTAGCATCTGAATACGACCGCACATTTCAAGCTAAAACTTACCTTAAAAGCGGGATCTGTAGCATTTTGAGGGTCGGAGAAAAAGTGTGGAAGGTAGACCTTGTTAGACTGATCCTGAGCGATGCGGCACCAATGCCCACTGGCAGGAAAGTCGTCCGTGTGGGTATCCAAGTCAACAGGAGGGGGCATGGCAGCAGAAGGTCCCTCCTCCGAGTCTGCGATGGACACGGCCGTGGCAGCAACCATCTCATCGTTCATCTTCTTGTGGACCTTTTCGACACCTTCCCTGTTAACCATTTGGTCGATATAGTCCTGTTTGTTTGTATGAATGTATCGATTTTTAGTGTTTCGGTGCTCGAGTTTGCCCTGTGTACCTGTAACATCAGTAGTGTTTCTAAGAAAGATGCCTCCTTGAAAACGCACGATCTGAGTACTGTATGAGTCCGTAGTACCAAAGACCTTGATGTTTTCAACATAGTCCCCAAGCGCATGTAACTTAGACGTTAACAGGTTGAAGGTCTTATGCCGCTTGCCACCAGCACCGGCACCAGACAACTGTTCGGCATTGGCTTGTTGTCGGGACATCCTCCTATCTGCTGCTCTGTGCCTTGCATTGTACTCACGTTCGGTCTCAACTGTGTTAAAACACAGGCAAGTGACCTCTTTGAAATAGCGAAGGGCTCTTGCGAGTAGCGATGTGACATTATCAAGAACCTTGAGTGTTGTCTCAGAGTGCAGACATAGCTTTGCAAGGGAATGCCAATAGGACGCAAGATATAGGAGCTTGAGAACGGAGTCATTATGTGGTGCAGGAAGTAAGCCTTCAATGCAAGGAATACAGCACTGACGCATGATGAGAAGTGGTGCAGAAGAACAAAAACTCAACGCACCTGGAGTATATCCTCAAAGTCCCGAGCTGCAAGCTTCTTCATGTCGGCAACGTTGTCTGTAAATCGGCGTATGGTTGAACCAAATGGGTTTATTTGCCGGAAACTGAGAGAGCTCTGGTGAGCACGCACTGCATGTAGAGAAGAGAGGACATACCGATAGTTAAATTCCTGGATAGCAGCTGCACCAACAGAATACAGAATCCGAACTAGATGTGTCAGAAGAGCCTTCCACACGCCAAGTTCAAACTCATGCATGATGTCAACGACCAGTGTGCGGAAAATATCGAAGTTGTATTTATGGAGTGAATGGGAAAAAGCATTCTAACATAGAATTAGATCATAAGCACGCAGAATAATGAACAACTTACTAAGGTCGGAACAAGGGATTCCTCTTTAAGGAACCGCTCAACACCAGGTGTAACAGGTATGGACGCGGACGGAATAGGATTAAGGTGAGGTTATGTTAGTAGATAAGATAACGAGTGCGCAGGCGTGGTCTGTACAAACGGACACGCGTCTCAGTACTGCGCACACTACAGCAGAACTAGATATATTCACCTGTACAAACGGACACGCGTCTAGCGCTGGTAAGTACAGGCTTCGGGAATAGAGTAGACTAAAGAAGCTTACCTCAGTACTGCGCACACTACAGCAGAACTGAGGACTACGGTACGAAAACTAAGAGTTTAAGTACTACTACGAAATGAGTCGAGTCGCAGACTCGATATGTTACTTAGAGACCTTCGCTGCGGTTTGCACAGCGGCAACGAGACGAGACGTAAAGTAATACTATGAAACAACGAGATACAAACTAACCTCAGTCCGACATCCGGATCTCAACTCCAACACCAGGCTTGCTGCCGAGTGCATAACCACCTTGATAGATATTGTCGTGCACTGTTTGCACAGTTGCTTGGAAGTTGTCATCGTCGCGTCTTCAATTGATTTGACGAGATTCAGCATCATTGATAGTGCCAAGAGCACCAAAATCTTCCTTCTTGGTTGTACACCGTGGGCATGGACACCGTCCCATGTCACGGATGGTTGCAATCAGGACTCTGTGATCAGAGTGTCGGAGATACGTTGTGGTGAGATGATGTTATCTGCCACGTACTTTTCAGGGCAATCGGCTGAGTAGGTGAATATTCGGGGAAAAACACGACAAATAATGCCATCTGCACAGGTAGCAACAACACCATGCTCGTAGCATTGGCAGAACTCGGCATCCAACAGAAGGCGCCAGACCCCATGGAAAAGCTCACGACGACAGTGAGTAAGGAGTGTCGGTGTGGGCGAGACATCATGAGCTTGCACTGCCTCAGAAAAGGAGTCCAGGAGCTACATAAACAGCTTGAGCGATAGAATAAAAACCAAGTGAATGATCACTGACCGGAGGAACATAGCCAACAACTTGAGCTGAACGTGTAGTTGGCTTGCATCATGTGTACTTTGACTGATTACCGAAATAGGCGTAGATCGGCCAAGCCTTAGCTTGCCCAAATTGTGCGAGATTGGTGGAATCAGACCATATCATGAACACCGCTATAACACAGGGATGCAAAGAGTCATTGTGAGCATTAATGAGGTCACATTCAGCTGATAAGAACGCATTGGATGTATATAGCTCTCCCCATACTTGCTCAGGGGGCGTGTCAGGGTATGGTGGTTGCCAAACTTCCTTGTAGCTGTACCAGTGAAGAGTCGTGGAATTGCTCCCATCTTGAATGGCTTCCAGCATGGTTTGCGTGAGAGATCGAGTGCGGACATCGTGAATAGGGACTTTGTGCACCAGGAATGGAGCTGCATTGGGGTCCACCTCATCATATTGTTGCTTGCGTGCACGTGCATTTGCTGCTATGTGGTGTGAGGCTGCTGTGGGTTTTTTTCCAGTTGGGACCTCGATGATGATAGTGCTGTGTTGCCATCCATTGCTGCCCCAAGGTGACTGAGTATCTGCAGCGAGTTCTTTCTCTATTGCAGTAAAGTCAATGCCAGCCATATCCTCGTTCTTGAAGTGTTTGTTGAGGAGGACTTTGGTAATGGAAGCACGGCCTGATGAGGAGACCCCCCGCATCCACCTCCATGTGAGGTTGAAGAGAAATGCAGAGACGTTTGGGTAAGGGTAGATGATGTCAGCAATATCTCTGTCAGCTGTCAGAGAGGAAGAGATCGTGGATGACTGGTTTTCAGTGATGGGGACAGCTGTCTGTAGCTGCTGGTATTCTTGCGCGACACCAAATTGATTGGCAGAGCCAGCAATGAAATGGCTGACACCCTCAGCGGTAGGTGCACAGCTGTCATCGCCCTCAACAGGAGACGCCTGCCCGTCATCCGAGTCGCTGCTAGATGATGAAGTGTCAATTGGAGCAGTCTCCAGGTCTTTCCAAGTTGGCTTGCGGACCCGCTTGGGAGGGTGTGGCTCCATTATCTCCAATACAGTGTTGCTGGGCTCTACATCCTGGAAGAGAGGAGCATGAGAATTAGACCGGAATAAATGATGAGTAGTATATGTACTGGTGCGATGTCATGGTGGATATTTTCTGGTTGCTGGTCTTGTACACTGTAGTCTTCACGAACTTCTTCACGCACTCGCTTTCGAGAGTCTGTCAGGGAGGCGTTCAGTTTCTTGATGTTGGTGGCCCCATGTTTCCAGAGTCGCCTTGAACGCTCATGAGCCGCAGAACAGTTGCAGATGTGTTTGGTGAGGCTAGCTTCAAGTATAAAGAACCGACCACATGCATCACATCTGCCAGTTTCTGGGGTGCCGTGACTGTGTGAGGCCATGTGTGCCGAAAAGATAATGTTTAGGATGGGTAGAAGGATCACACAGAGGAGAGGAGGATATTATACCGCCACAGTGAGTCTTGAAAGTTGAACCGTCGGACATGACAATGAAACCAACAGCCGACCAGGGGGAAGGAACTTAGATTCAAATTTGTGGTACCACACACAAAGCTATGATACTTGGGGATTGACAGCCGAGAGTTAAGGAACCATACCTCTAACCTGTGGAGTTGGAGCGTCCACCTGAAAGTCAGGTCAGCAAGGACGAGGAAGAAAGAAACAAAAGCCCACCTGCAACGAGGTCCATCAGCCCACAGGTCATGCAGTCATCTGGTTTGTTTCGAGTGGCTCAGATGCAGGAAGCCAACCATCCGGGAATAAAAATACCTGTAAAGATAGATCTCTGACATCTGAGTTGATCGAGGGTTCTAGCATGAAATATGTGGGTACTCACCTCCAATAAAAGTCCTTTACAACTATGACCCATGTAATACACGATTTGAGCTCCTCTGAGTCACAGCGCTTTCTTCGAGAGCAACTCCCAGGAAACACAGGAGTTGAGCAAGCACGACCAGAAAAGGTCCTGAAAAAAGGAAGATAGATCTGTGTCAGTAATCACGTCAGCTAGTAGTTCACAGAGATGTGACGGACGAAATGGTGTCCAGTATAGATCGGCTAAAGGGTGCCTGCTTGGTATCCATAGTGTATGGTCGGCAAGAGTGATTCTCATATTGGTGTGTGGCAGACTTGGAACACGGTGTGATGCGGCAGTAACAGCTAGGGCACATGCGACATTAGTGTGACAACTCAGACTCAGCTGTCGAGTTTTAATCTCACCTGTAATATCTTACTCAAATCACAAGCAGGTTTCCATGTGGTCTGATTTTTCTAGGCGTTCCTTGACTAAATGGTGCCGATGAAGTGCACATATAAGCGGCATGGGAATTGTAAGTTCTCAACAGAACAAACCATGTCGTCTAGCTCATCCTTCCCGAACCCAACCCCTGCCTGTGCACAGAGGCCACCAGTTCCCGACCCAACCACCAATGGTCATCGCAAACAGTCCCATAGGTCTGGCACATCAACTCAAAAAAGAAAGAAGGGCCGTTCTCGTCGCCAACTTCCTCAACCTCGGTTCTCTCCCTCACAAGATCCTGAAGATGAGGTCACACCGACAAGGAAAAGGCCAAGGCACGAGGATTCCAGTGAATCCAGTGAAGAGGATAGTAGCAGCAGCGACAGCAGGTGAGTATACAACTCAGACTCTTTTACTCACTGAGCTACTCTTACCATTTACTTCAGCACAGAGAGTGATGAACCCACAGGGCCACACCGTCCTTGTATACCGAAAAAGTACTGGCGGTCGAAAGGTAAGATCCTCGGACGGTGTGTAGAAATGTGGGACACCTTCAATGGGATACTGGACCAAGGTGCATCACGCAATCCAGATATCAACGAAGATTTCCTGCACACAGAGTTGTAAGTGAGCAATCTTATCACTGTTGACCATGTTAACTTGTTCCCGTTAGCGAGAACCAACAATACAAGAAGTTCCTCTTGATACTCAAGGTTTCACCAGCCATGACAAAGCTGCTGGAAAGTGTTAGCTCCAGTGGCAGAGGTCATGCATTCACCAAAAAGCTTGACAAATATGTGTGTCGCCTTATCCTTTCCTGATTATTTTCTTATTTTTTCTGCTTAGATTGACATTGGACGTAAATGAGCCCGGCGAGTTGACGTGAGCGGTATTCGTGGTTCAATTGGTCAATGGCCAGGCATCATCTGGGACCCTCCATTCCCTGTGTCACGCCACTTTCTTGGATTCCACCATCTGACCACCGGTGAGCTATTGTGCCCTGCGACCCTTGATTGGGATGACCTCAGGTGAATTCATTTGCATGATTATAATGTAGTCTGACATTTGTGATCTCATTTTAGTGTACGCAAGCGGCTGCATCGTGGAGTAGAGGAGGTCACAGCTACAGACCTCCCATCCTTCCTCTGGCCGAAGGGGACCTTCGACATGGAGGATCCCTACAAAGGGTTCCTCCGTGGGCCTTTACTCATCATGGTTTGGCTTCTTTAACACAATATCTCGAACAAACTAACAGTACTCGTACTAGGCATATAAACATATCTTCATATCTCCAAGCTCTGCAAAAGAGGCTGACAAGTCTACTCATGGCGGGAATGCCGCATTACATGACATTGAATTTGTGACCTATGAGTCAATTGCATATGTCACAACGATGGTAAGTCGGCAAATATTGGGTGTATCTTTGTTCTCACCAATACAGTCACGATTTGCACTTTCCGATGAGTCAACATTTGGCCCAGGTGGACTGGGGGGCACCAAGAGGCATCGAACTGGATTCCCTAACCGCGACTTCTACCGTGAGCTTGTTGAGCACAAATCGCTCATGTCGAGTGAGGAATATAGCAGTCTCATTCAGTGGTGGGACGGGTAAGTTGAATTCTAGACTCTTATTTTGAGATATTCACTTTACTGTGAATACAGGAATATATTCCCCTGCACAGTCTATGCCAGTGGTGCTGTTAAGGAGGACAGTGCAGGAGCAAAGATGCGGGAACGGGTCAAGGCAAAACGGCTCAAATCAATGACTGCAGGGACTGCAGGGGCTGTGACGATGGCGGCGATGACTGGGATGACGGCAGTGACAACAGGGATGGTGGGGATGGGCCCAACAGCGGGTGATGGAGGTGACTGAGACCATGACCACTTCGATTCTCACCTGTTTTGTCTCGGTATATACAGAAATAATCATGTTTTTGCCTTGGTTTTAAATTGTTGACTCACCGAGTCGAGCATACTGCAAGCACAATCTGTTCAGAATAGCATCATAATAAGTTTATGATCCTAGCACAACGGAGTCACTGTGCCCTTCCTACCCCATTGTGATGATGTTACGATGGAGCCAAGGCGATTTCACTACCTCTCGCAGGGCTTAATATACTGCAATGCGACAGTTCCTGCTTGGCACCATACTCACATACACCACTGTCACAACCACCCCTACAGCCCATTGCACCACATCACGAGAACCCCTGCCACCCAATGTATCCCGACACACCCCCATCACAACCACCCCTGCCGTCCACCATACCCCATCACAATCCCCACCGCACAGTAAAGTAATGCAACATATCAACACCACAACACACTGCGCCTGAGGCCGTGACGACATTACAACAGTGTCACCACCCCTTCTGCGAGCCAAAGGATTCAAACACAATCCCATCGTATCAAACCCTAAGTACCGTCATACCTGAACATGACTGACTACAAACATCATCACAACCGATCATAATTGAATACGATCACTCATATGTCCAGACACAGTGGGATCATGATCCCAATATGATATAAGGTACATCAATAGGGCAAGACACGACGCTGTATCGTATATTATGACAGGTTAGTGTTCTCATGGCCGGTCATGACCACATCACGACCACATCGCTATTTCCGGGAGAAAGTGGCGATGGCTGCACCCCACCCCTAACACATCACATGACATCACGTGACCACATTTTTGTCAAACAAGACCCAAAAAGGATAGAACTTCACATGAACTATGCTTCAAGCATAGTTCGCAAATTCAATCTCCGCTTAAATAGATTTTTAATTACTTGTGTAAGTGAGCTCACTTGCATAAGTCATAAATGATATAAAAATAGAATAAAATAATAACTGCACAACAAAAAAAAAGAACAAAGCAAGAAAAAATAAAGCAAAACAAAACAGATAAGATAAGATAAGATAAAAAAAAAAGAGAGACAAAGCAAAGATAAGATAAACAGATAAAGCAAGACAAGATAAGCAGATAAGATAGAATAGATAATGAACAAAGTAAGATCAGATAAATAAAACAGATAAGATAAGTGAATAGATAAGATAAGATAAACAAACTTGATCTCTCTTTGAGATCATTATGGTATGGGTGGACAATTTATTACTATTCACTTCATCAGCCAAGTCAAACAAAAGAGGAAAGAGTGACTTAAATTCCAAGTGGGAGATTACTGATCTTGGAGAACCCTCAAAGATTATTGGCATTGAGATAACAAGAGACAAAAACTCAATTATCATAATGCAGAAAAAAAATATTGAGAACATCTTGAAATGTAAATGCATGGAGTTTGCAAATCCCATGGCTATGCCCATGGACCCAAAAATTGCACTCAAGCTGAATCCAGAGGGAAGTGAGGGTAATCACTTGAATTCATATGCCAAATTATTAGGGGAATTACAGTTTTTGGCAAATGCCACACGACCCAACATAGCATATGCTATAAACTGACTAGCAGCATACACAGCAAACCCAATGATGCAACATGTGGGTGCCCTGAAGCATGTTCTGAGATACTTGGTTGGGACAAAGGATTATGGGATTACATACCATAAATCCTCAGATGTCCTGGTGAAATGTCATGATTCCACCCGCGGTTATGATACGGACACATTATTTCTTTTCTCCTTTCCCTCCTCACTTGTTATGCCCCATCATTCCACCATTGGACTGTTTATTATCTGCCCTTGTTCCCTTTTCACTTACTTGTCCCTGAAGGCTGTGTCACCTATTGTTCCACTTCTGTTTCCTTGTTCCTTATGGCTGTCCACTGTACAATACGTGACTCACTTCCTAGGGCCGTTGTACTAGGATAGGAGGCTATGCGAGAATCAGGCTGTGTTGATACATATGTATATAAGGACTGGGTGATGTACCCTAGAGTCCCACCTTGTCCTTTGTCTATTCTCTGCAAATCCAAGCTCCATTGATCATTCTTCTCTACCTCTGTCTAAGTTGGCTGCAAAGCCTCTTCTAACACTGAACCATTGAACCACTGACTCCCTTGAACCCACAGAACCCTTAATGCACGTTGCATGTCTCAAGGTCCTGCAGGATCTTGACATGAAAGATACCAACTCCTTTTATGGATACACTGATGCTGCCTATGCAAATACAGATGACCTAAAGTCCACATCAGGGTATGTGTTCAAGGTGGCAGGCAGAGCAATCACTTGGTGGTCTAAGAAACAAATGACAATAGCCTTATCATTGATGGAGGCTGAATACATCGTGCTCTTAGAAGCAGGACGAGAGGTGTGTTGGTTGATAAATCTATATGAAGAGCTTGGTCAGTTACAGACAGAACCCACAATTATACATGAGGACAATGATGGGTCAATAGCCATGACAAAGAACCCACAGTTCCACAAAAGGTTGAAGCACATCTACACATGTTGGCATTGGGTTATGCGACCTGGTGGAAGCTAGACAATTGGATGTTGAGAGTTGTCCTGAAGGTCTAAGTGTACAATTATTACAGTACTTATAGTAATGGCATGAACTTCAAAACTTGTAAGTCCTATACTTGTATGATGTTGTAAACTCCACTAATACTACTGGTAAAGATGTCATATGGAATGGTGTAGAATAGTCCTGACTAATACATCATATCACATGATAGTTCATACTCATGTGACCATGGGAGACTGCATATTTAAGGCCTCTTGGATATGTGGTCCTGTTTGGTACTCATACAAATATCATCTTTCATCAATTCAAGACTGTGCATACTATCTCCCCTATGCACAGTCTGTAACAGTATTCCCCTGTGACAGGTACCAAGGTATGATCAAATCCAGAACAGCAGCCCACAACCACCATTGACCACACCCCCCTACACACACACAGACCATATCCCAGGGCCCAGGGGATTCAGTGGCTGAGGAAGATCTCACTTGTGCCCTTCAAGACATGGTGTCTGTGGAGTCAAGTTATCAAAATGTGATCAATGGAGAGCTGAATGGCAGAGTTTGCTCTCATCCTTTGCTCTCTGCCCCCCTCCCCTTGCTCTCACTCTTCCACCCCCTCAAACCCCCTCCATCTCTCACCCTCTGCTTCCTTCCCATCCCCTCTCTCTTGCTCTCCTACCCCTCACTCCCCCTGTCTAGTCCTGCCCCCATTTCTCTGTCCCCCATCAATATTGGATCCCTCCCTCTTCAACAACCAAACAGCTGCTGTCTCAGGTCCATCCATGGCTTGGCACCCCTCCTCCCTACCTCCCTTCCCATTCCTGCCATCTCCATCTCCATCTCCACCACCCTCCTCCACCACCCTCTGCACTTACCCTCCTCTCTCTCACCCTCTCTGCCACTGCCTCTGCCACTCTCACTCCCACTCCTCCCACTCCCTTGCCTCCAGTCCAGTCCCCATTTCTCCAACTCCCATCAATATCAGATTCCTTCCCCTTCATTCACCCAACAGCTGCTGTCTCAGGTCCATCAATGAGAGTGTGGAGATAGGTGTAATTAAGAACTCCATGGTGAACTTCCAGGTGGGGCAGGGCAAGAGAACAGCTAAGGCAAGCTGATCAAGTTCGAGTCTGAGGTGAGCATGGTTGGTTGGCAGTGTCAGAGGGAACAGTGAGTAAGAGGACAAGGGAAGTGCAAGAAGAGTTGAGAGCAAGTGAAGCCAAAGAGACAAGAAAGAGAGCACACACAAGCTTGCACACAAGTGATAGAAGAGAACAACTGGATGTCATTTGAAAGAGCTATAGGACAGGTTTTTATAGATGGTAGTTTACATCATTGAAGATACAAAGACAAAGAAAAATAAAGATATGAACACAAGAATACAGCCAAAAACACTGGAGCGACGTTGATAGGGGTCTTGTGGTTGAGAATGAAACTAAAGGGGTTGGCTGTGATGCTGTGCAGGATTGTTATGACGCCTACATTTTCCTTCTCATTTCTCACCCTTTTCTTGATATTTATGACTCATGATGACTCTAGTAGGACACGTCGTCCTCAGCTAGGTGACAGGTCATCTTTACCCATATGACTCAGTACTAGGACACTTTGTTGTGACTCAGTCCTAGTAGCTTATTGTTCTTTACTGTTACAGTGACGTGGACTTGGATACTGACACGTTGGTCTCTTAGTTTTCTATTGTTCTCCTTTACTATAAAGTCTTGTCCATAGGTAGCACATTTCCTTAGACTTGACTTCTTGTATCTTACGGTACTAGAGACAACAAGCAGAACCATCCCCACTCTTTCACTTGCGTGATAAGAACTTCCTCTCATAACTCTTCTCAAAGTCCTTGCTTGACTTAGCAGAGAGTTACTCGTCATCAGAAGCTTACTAAGTTCTCTTCGAACTTAGTACTCTCACACAGAACCACAGTCCAGACCCTTAGTGTTCCTGTCATAGTAAACGTAACCCACGTCGGGTGAACGTCCCTACCGTGACGTAACAAGGATTTGGTCACACTTGTACTTGAAACAGATCCAGATCATAGGGGAAATGGAGGGGTCAACTGCCACGATTGTGTGCAGTGGGGATAATGCACACAGTGATGCTCAAGTCAGCTAGGTTGAGTGTTTCAGAAATACAACACTCCACTGCTGAATTGTGCCATGATCCTGAAGACACCAACTTGGGCCAGTGTCCTGGTGGATGCGCCTTGCATCACTGCAAGGTCCACACATGTGTGATAATTTTTGGAACCTGGCCTTTGTGCCACTACGATACCAAATGTGTTACATCTCACCCTTATCTCACTGTATCCAGGTTACCGACTTGGATCAAGCATGAGCATGCCGAGCCTGCTGTCACAAGGGCAAGGCCACACCTTATCACTATACCTGCCACCTCAATTCCCCACTTTCTACCCACCCATTTTCTGCAATCTTTGTTCTCCCTTGTCCCTATGACCCACCACTACCATTCCTCACCTCGATCCCATACTTATGACTTTGTTCCTATGTGACGTGCTGATGCACAGCTCGATACCATGTGTTTACTTACTTACTTATTCTTACTCATTGAGCCTTTCCAGTAGTATAAAATGTACTCTGTATGGACTCAGAATTATCACCCAAGTTGTTCTCAAATCCCTGTTTGTGCTCGTTCTTTCTTGTGTCCTCAAATCCTTCTCATCTTTGTTCATTTTGACTTGTATCAATCCACGTGACTTGCCTGTCACAACTCCAATCAATCTAGAACAATTCTATCCACTCCTACCACACCTCCACACATGCTCACACTAAATAAACCCTTGTGTGCCCTGAATCTCTACACCACTTGTCCTCTTTGTCACCCATATAACCTAGCACCATTAACCAACTGGCATCTGATAGTATAATGTTTCAAAAACCATGCACTGACATTGTTCTTACTTTTACTCAATGACTTACTGTGATCAAACATGATCAAGCTTGTTTAATAAAAAATAGAATTTATTTATTTATTAGTAAAAAATACACAATACACAACTATAATACATTCCCACAACCCCCCTCTGCACAAATCAGGCAGTGCGCCCCCCTGTCGAGTGATAAACGAGGGTAGGGGCAAAACGCAGGGACAGGGGACGGGAACGAGGGAGGGGCGCAAGTGCACTGTCTAGCGCCGCCTCACGTTCACACGTCCCGTCAGCCCCCTCCCCCCGTGGGACCGACGCTGCTGCCTCCCTTGCCCGCACTGGGATAAGCAAAGGGGCGGGGGTATTGTCGACCCCCCTCTCCCTCAGTGCCGCCGCCGCCGCCCTCACACATACCAGGGTAAGCAGAGGGGCGGGGGTACTGCCGGCCCCCCTCCCCCACCGTCGCCGCCGCTTCCCTCGTGCGTGAACGAGACTTAATCTTGCTTACCCTGGCGCGGTGGGTGGCGGCAGCGGCGCGGGAGAGGCGGCGGGTCGATGGTACCCCCGCCCCCTTGCTTACCCCGGCGCGAGCAAGGAGCTCTCCCTTGCACGTGAGTGGGGGTAGAAGGGGGAGGGGGGGGCCTGTCCCCGAATCGCCCCGTGTCGTCCTGCGTTTGTGTGCCCATTTGCACGCAAGTGGGGGCAGGGGTGTAAGAAGGGGGAGGGGGAAAACCCTCCTGCATGTCCCCCTGTGTGCACGTGGACGCAGCTGAGCACGACAGGAGGGGGGCCTTGTCCCCACGTCGTCCTGCGTCGTCCCGCATTCACATGTCCTGTGGGTGAGTGTAGACAGGGCAGTGGAGGGGAAGCAAGGGAGGCTTACCCATCCTGCTCTTTCCCGTGCTCCCATGGTGGTGGGGGCCCAAAACTGAGGCGAGGACACGAACGGTGGGGCGTGACCAGGGGGGGTCAAAGGAACGGGGATGCGTGCCAAAACGGGAGGGGAAAGGGATAAACGAACTGTTGCATGCGTTGTTTGCCAGTATTTGTACCATATTTACAATGCACAAATAGAAATAAGATAAAATAAAATAAAATAAAGGGTAAAATCGGAGACTGAAATTGAAGTAAAGTTTTGAATCACGTGATGTCATGTGACGTGTTAGTGGTGGGGTGCAGCTGGGCCAGTTGCAAGAATCGAGGAACTCGCGGAATTTGTACAGGTGCTTTTTTTAAGAAAAATAATTTATTTATATTCCAGACTCGCATTATCAAGCACTTATACTGTAAGTTATCCAGAATCAGATAAGTGTTAGCCCCGATAGTTAACTTGGCTGTGACGCCTGCTCAAATGAGTCTCCACTCACCGTCGTCTCAACTTGAAGCTTGAACTTGAAGTGAGTCGCAATCTCCAGCTCAACTTGAGTGGACTAAGTCGATGCCATTTCGGTAATATGCCTTCCAGTGCCCCAGCACCCCGCCACTTGCCGCAGTCACATCATCGTGGTGCATGGTTGACTGTTGACTCCCCTTATTTAGAGCTTTTTTTTTTCTCGAAACTTCGTGACGCTCGCTTCCTTTCGCTACCGATTTACGTCGCTTTCTGATTGCTGCGACCTTGAACGACGGTTCCCTTCCTTGTCTTCTATTCACCGCTCCCGGCGGCGGGGCCCACTCTCAGGCTGATGGTAGTAAGTGAGGTGGTGGACTCGATGGATGAATTGGATTCTCAGCAGGAGGCATCCTCGTCCTCGCGTCTCGCATCCAGTTTCTCATCTGCCCTTCGTCTTTCTCAGGAATATGCGCCATCGGTCGGTCAACTTCAATTGAAAAGCTGTACCGTGACGGGAATGTTGAGCCCAAGACTCTGGCGTCTCTGCTTCTAGTATCTACGCGCAGCACTGCATTCATGCCGCAGCGTCGCGACGCCAAACAGTGGCGGAAGCGGGGAGGCTGTGCTTTGCCCATCCGATCATATGAAACGCAAGCAATTGCCACTTGGCGATACGCTTTCAATAATGAAGGAACCGAATTTGCTGCCAGCCTTTTTTTTTTTTGGCTTGTATTGGAAATTCTCACTCTATCAGGATTGACACCTACTTCAATCACCGTGATCCTTGCGGGTGAGTCTGGCTGCGCGAGTAGCTTGCAATTAGTATTTCTTCATTCAACTTGATGAGTCTGTCCCTCACAACTTGAATGTGATTGTAGAACTTCTATATATAAGAGGAGAGTATTGCGGAGGGTAGAGGCAACACGGACACCCTTGCGTTCCAATCCCTGCGAACAAATGCGTTTCTCAACTCTCGCTCTCCTCATTGCCCTTCCTGCTACAGCATACGCAGCCGCAGTGTGCCCCCAGCAGTTCTCAGCTGGATACAGGTACGACTGCGCTGCGTCCGGCGAATATTGCGATAGCAGCCTTCCGTGCTGCGGATACGCCATTTGCCTCTGGAATGGTCATTCGGGGGTAACGTCTCACTCAGCGTCTGCATTGCCCTGGGCCTCGAGCTGAACAGGGATTATGTTAGATATGCGCCTAAAGAGGCCAAGAGCGCTACCATGACGTTGTCGGTGTTTTTGGTCTGAAAGAGGGGTGATGAGGGTACGGCGGTGGGGTCATGTTGTGGAAACAGGGCGGTTCTTTCTTGAAAGAGTAAAGTGCGCAGTAAGCCACGAAATTATTCTCGAAATGAAAATGTCAAATTGGAAATCGAACATTGGAGGTCGGACGACTCAGCATTGCACATTGATTGCACGTTGGGTTACTAGTGACACTCAAAGTCCCACGTACACAAAGAATTCCTAGGACGAGCCCAGGCAAAATAGGTGCGTGGCGATCGGTCTGAGCCTATATGTTGACCCAAAGATCTAATACAGTGGACTGAGAGAAACAGGCGTAATTTACATACAACATCGCTACCACTGTATGTAACATGACGATGCCTCCTCTCTACAAGCAGGTTGAAAATGAAAAACGATGGACCGGAAAAGGTAAGTGGGTCAGATGGGTCGCAGGAAATGACCGATGGAGCAAAGGGATTGGATGCACGGTAGTGCAAAATAAGGATACAGAGCGAGATGACGGTAGGAAGAATGATTGGATGGGGGGAAAAACAGCAGCCCAAGCAACAACAAAAAATGTTCCCGTGGGGCCAGAAAAGGAGGTTGGGGGTCATGAACGGGTCCGAAAACCGAGAAATGAAAAATATATGAAACCAAAAATGGACAAATGTGGTAGTGTGAGGCCTATGCCTTGAGCAGCTCTTCGACGACCTTGTCTTCTGCGATCTTGGCGATGTTAGAGCCTCTGTAATTTAACCTCCGCAACACGTCGATCTGCGATGAATGTAAGCCGGGTATATCGGATACCAAAGTTGTTGCACGCACCACTTTGTTGCGCTCAAAGCCGATCGCCTCGAATTTGTCAACATGCGCCTTGTCGAGTCCGGCAATCGCCACCTCGTCGCGCACACCGCCTGCCTTCCCAGGGGCGGCCGTACCTGGTGTCCCGGAAGTCGGGACGGGTCCTCCGGCGTACACGTGGGTCCAATAACGTGCGGTATCCTCGAAGCTCGTGCGAGAAGTCATATAATGCTTAGCAACCTCGGCGTCCTGTGGGTCGTTCGGCTCCGGGCTGCAGAGGAGGGACTGGAGGGAGATAAGCGTGGATTTGAGCGTGAGCACGGGCGACCAGGCGTCCTTGAGGATGTCGAGGCATATCGCGCCTGAGGCGGAGGATACGTTCGGGTGGTAGACCTTTGTGATGAATTTCATCTTGACGGGTTGAAAGGGATACGAATCTGGGATGACGATGTCCTGCGGGCGTGTTGCAGAGACCGGATGGGGAAGGAGGAGATCAGTGGGTTTTGTGAGGGGCGCAAGCACAGAGACGCACGACTTCAAAATGGCCACCGTCATAAGGGGTGTCTTGTGGGCCGTCGAAAGAACCACGGAGATGAAAGGGTGAATTGTCGATGAGATCGATGTTAATGTTGGACGACGTATCATTCTTGCAGTCTTGCGCGGGTTATAATCAGATGGCAGCCTACACGAGACGACGCGGAACATCGAGCGCACCAGCAATCTCCTTGTTTACTCTACGAAGCCGTGCGTCTGACATGACGGAACACTGGGAGACTTTGAAGAGTCGATGGAAAGGGTTGTGGTAGAGGGTCAGGACAAATCGGGTGCGATTGGTTGCGCTCTTGTTCGGCCGAGCCACTTCTCGACCACGTGGCTACATCCGTCGTGCCCCGATGGACCCACGGCTTCGTAGAGTACCCAAAGACCTCCAACTGACGATGCACCCTGCGCAATTCGTCGTCCAACATTAACGTTGATCTCATCGACAATTCGCCCTTTCATATCCGTGCTTCTTTCGACGGCCCACAAGGCACCCCTTACGAAGGTGGCCGTTTTGAAGTCGTGCGTCTTCCTCGCGATCTGTGCTTGCGCCCCTTGCAAACCCACTAAGCTCCTCACTCATTCCCTATCTGGTCTCTGCTACTCGATGGGGTACATCTCGACTACAGGACGTCGTAGTCCCAGATTCGTATCCCTTCCAGCCCTTCAAGATTAAATTCATTACGAAGGTGTACCACCCGAACGTGTGCTCCACCTTAGGCGCGATATCACTCAGCATCCTCAAAGACTCCTGGTCGCCCGCGCTCACGCTCAGAACCACGCTCATCTCCCTCCACGCCCTCCTCTGCAGCCCATACCCGGACGACCCACAGGATACAGAGGTTGCCAAGCACTACATGACTTCCTGCACGAGCTTCGAGGACACCGCACGCCTCTGGACCCACTTGTACGCCGGCGGACCTGTCCCAGCCTCTGGTACGCCAGCTAATAGCGTCCATGCGTGAAAAAATTCGAGAAATATATCCAGGGCCTCCAGGACACTACCCTCACCGCTCGAGCAACTCGACTCGAACGCACCTCCTTTCTTTCGCGATCGCTGGGATCACCCTGAACGCGGCTATGCACGTAACTGAACGTCAACTAAGGGATCAATTAATGTCCAATATACCAACTCCTTACAGTATCTGTCAGATAATTGTAAATAAAAATAATCGAGCCTCTGTAGTCTAAGCGCCGCAATACGACAGTCTGCGTCGAGCCAGCATGGATATACTGTAAGTCGGGCATATCAACCACCCAAGTTGTTGTACTACTTTGTTGCGCTCAAACCCGTCGAGACCGGCGATGGCCATCTCACCGCCGCCTACCTTCCGCGGTACGGGGGTACCGGATGTGGCCACGTGGGCCAGGAGTGACCGTAACTACGCACCCGGTTTGTCCTGACCCTTTCTACTGTATTGACTCTTCAAGGTCTCTCAGCGTTCCGTCATGTCAGACGGACGGCTTCGTAGAGTAAACAAGGAGATTGCTGGTGCGCTCAATGTTCTCATGTAGGTCTCCATCTGATGACAGCCTGCGCAAGACTGCAAGAATGATAAGTTGGTCAACATCAACATCGAGCTCATCGACAATTCGCCCTTTCATCTCCGCGGTTCTTTTGATGGCCCACAAGACTCCCCTTACGAAGGCGGCCATTTTGACGTCGTGCGTCTCGCGATCTGTGTCTGCGCCCTTCGTAAACCCACTAAGCTCCTCACTCATTCCCCATCTGGTCTCTGCTACTCGATGGCGCACATCACGACCTGCAGGACATCGCCGTCCCAGATTTGTATCCATTTGAGCCTTTCAAGATGAAATTCATTACGAAGGTGTACCACCCGAACGTGTGCTCCACCTCAGGCGCGATATCCCTCAACATCCTCAAGGACGACTGGTCGCCCACGCTAACGCTCAAGCTCACGCTCATGTCCCTGCAGTCTTTCCTCTGCAGCCCACACCCGGACGACCCACTAGAGACCGACGTTGCTAAGCATTACATGGCTTCCCGCATGAGCTTCGAGGACACCGCACGCAACTGGACCCACCTCTACGCCGGCGGACCCGTCCCGGCCTCCGGTAGTGTACCAACCATGGGCTGGACGTCGATGCGTGAAAAATTCGAGAAGTACATCCTGGGCCTCCAAGACAGGATCATCACTGCGCTCGAGCAACTCGACCCAAATGCACCTCCATTCCTCCGCGATCGCTGGGATCGTCCCGAAGGCGGCTACGGCATCTCCTCCGTCTTCTCAGTCCCCTTCTCCCCAACTCCAGCAACCACCATTCTCGAAAAAGCCGGCGTGAATATATCCGTCGTACACGGCGCGCTGCCCCCCGCAGCAGTCAAGCAGATGCGCGCCGACCACGGGAATCTTCCTTACGACCCAGACAGCCAGGAGAGCCTCCCATTCTTCGCCGCGGGCATCTCGCTCGTCATCCACCCGCGCAACCCACACGCGCCGACCGTGCACGCCAACTACCGCTACTTCGAAGTGACAAAGCCTTCAGAACCAACCAATGTGCTCGCATGGTGGTTCGGCGGCGGCTCTGACCTCACACCATCGTACCTCTACCACGACGACGCGCGGCACTTCCACACGACGCTGAAAGCCGCATGCGATGCGCACGGCGCAGCGCTGTACCCGACTTTCAAAGCCTGGTGCGACGAGTACTTCTTCATACCGCACCGCGGCGAGTCTCGCGGTATCGGCGGGCTCTTCTTCGACGATCTCTGCGACACGCCGCATAAGCGTCTCCCGAACGCCGGCCTCGCCGACCGCCCGTGGACACCCGACTCCATATTTGCGTTTGTGCGCACAGCTGGCGACGTGTTCATCCCTTCGTACATGCCCATCCTCCGTCGCCGCGCCCATGCGGAGAGCACGGATGAACAGCGTCGTTGGCAGCTCTTGCGCCGAGGCCGCTACGTCGAGTTTAACTTGGTGCATGACCGCGGTACCAAGTTCGGCTTGATGACGCCTGGGGCACGCATCGAGAGCATCTTGATGAGTCTGCCGGAGACGGCGCGGTGGGAGTATCGCAGTGAGATCGGCACGAGTGCAGAAAGTGAGGAAGGGAAACTGCTGGAGGTGCTGAAGAATCCGAGGGCGTGGGAGAACACGTAGATCAGCTAAGCTCGGAAGTCATGCAGTACAGTACACTGTGTGTAAGTTAGTCGTGAGTGAGTCTTGCAATTTCAATCATTGGGAAGTTGCCAATCCTCCTGTTTGAGTCTCTTTGATACGCAGCACAGGAACCTAGTTTTCTCAGAAACTTTTGTAAGCACCCTTGGGCTCACAAGGCGGATACATTTCCTCAGTCCACGGTCCCGTTGGTGAGCGCTTAGCAGATTCAACGTTCCGTTTTATGGAATCAGCGTGTCAACTCCGAAATTGTCCCTGACTATCGTATAGTGCGCACTAACCCTCCGTATAAACCTGACTGCTTCGCGATGGGACCTCTGACCGGAGGAAGTAATAACTCTCGTAATAACCCTTGGCCAGATGGCTCTGCTCGTGAACGCTTCTCACACCCACACTAGGGAAATTGGCGGTGCTGCCTTCAGGAGGTCTAGATATAACTACAAACTAGCGTTCTTATAGCGACCAGTCCTGTACATTAGACTCAGATACTGTGCGTGCAGATAGATAACACGACAATTATATCAATTAATGTCCAATATATCAGCCACTCCTTATCTGTCAGATAATTGTAAGTAAAAATACTTAAGCGCCGCAAACAGGCCCTGGTATATCAACCACCAAAGTTGTTGTACGCACTCTTGTACGCACTACCATTGTTGTGCTCAAATCCGATCGCCTCGAACTTGTCGACATGCGCCCTGTCGAGACCGGCGATGGTCACCTCATCGCGTAAAGCAACATCTGCCTTCTCACATTGTCAGGGACGGTGGTACAGTACGTCGGCCACGACGGATGTAGCCACGTGCGCCAGGAGTGAGCGTGACTACCACACCGTATACATCCGACTCTTCAAAGTCTCTCAGCGTTCCGTCATGTCAAATGCACGGCTTCGTAAAGATATTGCTGGTGCGCCGATGTTCTCATGCAGACCTCCATCTGATGATGCTCCGCGCAACATGCCTAGACTGCAAGAGTGACAGGGCGGCCAACATCAACATCGAGCTCATCGACAATTCGCCCTTTCATCTTCGTGGTTCTTTTGATGGCCCACAAGACTCCCCTTACGAAGGCGGTCATTTTGAAGTCGTGCGTCTCGCGATTTGTATCTGCGCCCTTCGCAAACTCACTGATCCCCTCCATCCTCATCTGATCTCTGTCACTTTGCGGCGCGCTTCACGACTTGCAGGATATCGTCATCCCAGATTCGTATCCCTTGTGCCCCCCCAAGATGAAATTCATTACGAAAGTGTACCACCCGAACGTGTCCTCCACCTCAGGCACGATATTCGTCGACATCCTCACTTACGCCTGGTCGCCCATACTCACACTCAGAACCGCCCTTATCTCCCTCCAGTCCTTCCTCTGCAGCCCATACCCGAACGACCCACTGGAGACCGAGGTTGCTAGGCATTACATGGCTTCCCGCGCGAGCTTCGAGGAGACCGCACGCTACTGGACCCACCTGTACGCCGGCGGACCCGTCCTGGCCGCCGGTACACCAACGATGGGCTGGACGTCGATGCGTGAAAAGTTTGAGAAGTATATCCTGGGCCTCCAGGACACGATCATCACCGTGCTCGAGCAGCTCGACCCGAATGCACCTCCATTCCTCCGCGATCGCTGGGATCGTCCCGAAGGCGGCTACGGCATCTCCTCCGTCTTTTCAGTACCCTTCTCCCCAACTCCAGCAACCACCATTCTCGAAAAAGCCGGCGTGAATATCTCCGTTATACACGGCACGCTACCACCCGCAGCAGTCAAGCAGATGCGCGCCGACCACGGGTCCCTGCCTTACGATTCAGACAGCCAGGTGCCCCTCCCATTCTTCGCCGCGGGTATCTCGCTCGTCATACACCCGCGCAACCCGCACGCGCCGACCGTGCACGCCAACTACAGCTACTTCGAAGTGACGCTGCCCTCCCACCCAAGCAAAGTGCTGGCATGGTGGTTCGGCGGCGGCTCTGACCTCACACCATCGTATCTGTACGACGACGACGCGCGGCACTTCCACACGACGCTGAAAGCCGCGTGCGACGCGCACGGCACGGCGCTATACCCGACCTTCAAAGCCTGGTGCGACGAGTACTTCGTCATACCGCACCGCGGTGAGTCTCGCGGTATCGGCGGGCTCTTCTTTGACGATCTGTGCGACGCGCCGCATGAACGCCTTCCGAACGCGAGCCTCACCGACCGTCCGTGGACACCCGACTCTATATTTGCGTTTGTGCGCACAGCTGGCGACGTGTTCATCCCTTCGTACATGCCCATCCTCCGTCGCCGCGCCCATGCGGAGAGCACGGATGAACAGCGTCGTTGGCAGCTCTTGCGCCGAGGCCGCTACGTCGAATTTAACTTGGTGCATGACCGCGGTACCAAGTTCGGCTTGATGACGCCTGGCGCGCGCATCGAGAGTATCTTGATGAGTCTGCCGGAGACGGCGCGGTGGGAGTATCGCAGTGAGATCGGCGCGAGTGCAGACAGTGAGGAAGGGAAACTGCTGGAGGTGCTGAAGAATCCGAGGGCGTGGGCGAGCATGTAGGGTGCGGGGAGATCGGCTCGGAAGTCGTACAGTGCATTGTGTGTAAGTTAGTTGTGAGTGAGTTTTGCAATTTCGATCATTGGGAAGCTGCCAATCCTCTTGTTTGAGTCTTTTGATACACAGCACAGTTTTCTCAGGACTTCGTAAGCATCCCTTGGGCTCACAAGGCAGATCTGAGGCGATACATTTCCTCAGTTCGACGGTCCCGTTGGTGAGCGCCTAGCATTTTCAACAAACATCCTCGGTGTAAAACGATACTCTCAATGGCGATATAAATCTTACTCAGGCTATTACACATTCACCAACTGGCCTCGGTGACATCTCGCGGTAGCTCTAGGGAGTCAATGTGCGTTCCGACCTTGGTTCAGACTTGGTTTCTGAGATTCAGTTTATTGAATTGACGTGCCAACTTTGTAATTGTTCTTGACTATCGCATAGTGCGCACTGACCCTCCGTATAGACCCGAGCACTTCGTTTCTGTCCATCGCCATGGGACCTCAGACCGAGGGAAGTTGTATCTTTCGTAATAACCCTCGGCCAGATGGCTGATGGCTCTGCTCGTGAATGCTTCTCTCACACCAGGGAAATTGGCGGTGCTACCTTGAGGAGATTTTGATATAAACCTAACTAGCGTTCTTATGGTGACCATTTCTGCACGTTAGACTCAGATACTGTACGTGCAGATACTTAACATGACAATGTGCGACGACGAAACGAATAACGGATTGCCGTTGCTTTGTCATCTACTGTATAGACCCGTTTTGGCTGTGGCCGCTTCAAACCTGGTTTTATCCCAGACTCTCGCATGACAGACACTTCAATATCGAAGGTTTCTTTGGTATCGCTCTAAAAAGAAAAGAACTAGAAGATATTAAGAAGGGTGATCTCTTCAAGCTCTTAACAAATGCGATTCTCCTTCAATATACCTGAGTAGTTTTGCCCGGAGACTAAGAGGAGGACACCGATTCCAGCATGGATTTGGTGTCCTCCTCTTGGTGAGTGGTCTAGTTTATTCACTCTTGCAGGCGTATCCGATGTCAATTTTTCTTAGGCATGCTGTCTCGAGCCAAGACGTCCTCGCAGACATCTTCGAACGTGTCAATCACAGTTGTTTGGGCTCATATTGGACTCACTCCGAACGACGGTTCAAATGGTGCAGATGACCGTTGGGGTTCAGGATATCCTTGCGACCACTACAAAGGGAATAGAACAGAGTTGAGCAAGTTAGTTTGGCCCTCGCATTACGTTCGAGGGTGAGAAATGATCAGGTTGCGAGTGTGCAGCTTAATCTGAAGGATGGTTGTTAACGACAGCGTCGAAGTTGACAAGTTTCAATCAATAGGCGGATGTTCAGTGAGCCACCAGCGTCTCGACATTTATGCAACCCCAACGAAAGAAATCAAGACTTCCACAAACGGCAGACAGCGCACATGGTGTAAAGAATTCGTCATCGGTTCAGCCTTTGCTGACGATCGTCCTTCGAACACCGAACACAAAACGCTAGACAATTGCACGGAAGCTTTGGAAAATGGCAAGCTGAACCTGATCTGTCACATGGTAGACCTCAGTCGTTTCTCCTAAAATGCTGTGGTTACTTTACATGTTTCCTTACTTCTTACTTATTGCACCAGTCCTCAGACCATCCTCTGTCGCGCTTTCTCGTACTCCTACTTTCGCTAAAACGATGGAACGGCAATTTGGTTCATTGGAGAAGATGCAAAATAAATTGGCAGGCGGGTCATCAGACAGGGACTCCGATCTGCAAGTCTTTGAAGACCACCGCTTTGATTCCGTCATTGTTAGGTTCGGTGGCGGGATGCACAGGTTCCGGCGCTTATCACAGCATAGTGTGTGAAAAAGCGGTGTTTCGGTGTATCTTGAAGTGCACTAGTTTCTGTATGCTTAGAACTTTGACTACATATAGATTGGGCTGAAGGATGAATCGATGAAGTGCTGCTCGATCGGGGATGAATTATGTGCGCCCGAGGTGAGGTCGCGATAGGCAAGTCTTCCTAGAGCAAGTTGATGAGGGTTCACAATATGTTCCGAGTCACTCGAAGACTACGCGCTCTACGCTCCGCTTGACTCCGCATTAGACCGGTCATGAACGCAGGCTTGGATCGATTTAGAAAAGATCCGATTAGGTTGCATACTCAGACTTAGACTCGGACAAGACGCAAGCACCATGGGCTCGGATTGAACAGTTCAACAAGTTCAGCGCTACGCGGTCAGCGCTACAGTGGTGCCAATGAACCATCTCGGCGTCTGTTGTCTCCACCAGCATGCGCGAGGCAGTGCCGCCTGAAGAGTCACACATAGGGCGAATACACACGCCTCACTGTGTTGACAGTCTTTCTGTTTCCCTCTCATCACCGACCAGCTCGTCTTTATTAATCTTCCTATGGCTCAAACTTCATCGTCCTCTACACCGACTTCCAACTTCCAGTCCATCTTCGGAGCTGCCCTCAAAGCGTATACAAAAAAGACTAAGAAAGACCTTCTCACGCATCCGCTCGCGACACAACTACAAGCCTGCAAGTGTGCCGGTGACATTCTTTCCATCCTTCAGCATAGGGTCAGGGAGTTTGAAAGTGCCAACGAGGGATTATCACGGTGGCTGAACCCGACGATCACGGTCCTCTACGCACTCTCAGCAGCGCTGAAAGGTGTTGGTCTCGTGGGTCCCATCCAGTCGACCTGTCTACACCCACCCCCTTAGTACCTCTTCTTTTAGGTATTTTCGCCCGCAATTGTGATCGCCGCTGGTATTGATGTCCTCTTCTCGGTGAGAACCTCTTTGGTTCCTGTCTGAATGTGATACTTACAATGACGTCTGTCACAGGCGGCCAAAGACGTCGAAGCCAGTCAAGAAGACCTTATCGATCTCTTCGAACGCATCGAGTCCTTCTTCAAGCGTCTAGAGTCTTATACCGCAGTGCGACCGACGGACGCAATGACTGACATAATCGTGAAGATTATGGTTGAAGTGCTGGATATCTTTGCAATTGCGACCGAGGAAATGAAGAGTAAAGCGAGTGCGTAGTTCTCTCAGCGATATATAACCCTTCATTAATTTGCATGAAGAAAAATATCTCAGGAAGCTTGTGAGGAGAAATGGCATAGCAGAGGCTCTGAAGCGTTTAGACAAATTAACGCGGAAGGAAGCTCTTATGGCAGCCGCAGAAAACCTGAAGCTCACGCAGTTCGTCTGCGACGTGGTAAATACAGTTAGAAATGGTACGTCTAGAGAGTTCACTGTTCCTCTCATTCTGAGCGAGCGCGTCTGTTTAGACGGGATAGAAACAAATCACGTGGTCAAAGGCCTGGCAATGAGCGTGGATGACATAAGATGTTCGTAATCTACTTCGTTGGTCCCGCCGTGGTGTCTTTAATGTAACTGCAGGGAGTCAGTCCAGAAAGAGCCTCAGAGAATGGGCAGTTCCTCCAGATCCGTCCTCAAATCATAACGTCGCGTGCGACCTTCGCCACGGGGGAACTACCAAGTGGTTCTTCCAGGGCAGTATGTTTGCCGAATGGAAGTTGACTGGCTCCCTCTTGTGGATCTATGGCAAACGTATGTTCCTCCAAATCTCCAAAAATTAAACCCTGATCGCCGTTTACACTCTCAGCGGGCTCGGGGAAGACCATCATTTGGTTCGTCAGTGCCTAGCATTCTATACTTTGATGGGCTCATAGTTTCTCGCAGTTCTTCGATCGTTCAAGACATCGCAGCTCTAAGCAAGGCGGGATTGGCATCGATGGCGTACTTTTATTTTGACTTCAGAGATCTTGACAAGCAACATATCCGAAGCCTCCTCCCCTCCCTTCTCATCCAGCTCTCCGCTCAGTCAGACTCTCGCCGCGATATCCTCTCCCAGCTTTATTTGGAGCACGATAACGGCGAAAAGAAGCCTAGGGTTACTGTGATGACGGAATGCCTCGTCAAGATACTCAAGGTTTCCGACCAACGACCAACTTACATTATCTTAGATGCGCTCGATGAGTGTCCAAACTCGTCTGGCATCCCGTCGCCTCGTGAACAGGCCCTTGCGCTTGTCAAGGAGCTCGTTAATCTTCGCCTACCGCGTCTTCATATCTGCGTTACTAGTCGTCCCGAGTTCGATATTCGGGCTAGTTTTAGGCCTTTGGCACTTCATAGTGTGTCACTCCATGACGAAAGTGGTCAAAAGCAAGACATCATTGATTACGTCAATTCTGTCGTATACTCCGACTCTGAAACGATGATGAAGAAGTGGCGGGAAGAAGATAAGAAGATGGTCGTTGATTCGCTTTCAGAAATGGCTGACGGGATGTAAGCGTATCTACCATCTAAGCTTTTGATGATAACTCACGATGCCAACCAGGTTCCGGTGGGTGTTTTGCCAGCTCGAAACACTACGATATTGTCTTCCGCAAAACGTCCGGCGTACTTTAAACGAACTTCCAGAGTCTCTGGACGAGACATATGAGCGGGTCGTAATGGAAATCAAGAAAGCCAACCAAGTGCACGCGTATCGCATGCTCCAATGCCTCGCGGCGGCAATTCGGCCCCTCACCGTCGCCGAGCTTGCGGAGCTACTCACCTTTGACTTCAATGTCGCGAAGGGTGGGATCCCGAAGCTGAACGCGGACTGGCGCTGGGGAGACCACGAAGAAGCAGTTCTTTCCACGTGCTCCAGTTTAATCACCGTCATCCCCGGTCGTGGATCCCCGGTCGTTCAGTTTTCGCATTTCTCTGTGAAGGAGTTTTTGATGTCGGATCGCCTAGCAGCGTCGACAAGAGACATCTCCCAGTACCACATAGCTCTCGAAGGTGCACACATGGCGCTAGCCCAAGCCTCTCTTGGCGTCCTACTCCGCGATCCCGACGTCACAAACAGTGCCGATGGTGGTCCTCTGGCCCGATATGCCGCTGAGCACTGGGTGACTCACGCGCAAGTCAAGAATGTCGCCTTACGGGTCCGCGATGGGATGAAACGTCTCTTTGACCCAAGCAAACCCTACTTTTCAGGGTGGGTCCAGTTATACGACGCCGACCGGTACACGTGTGGCCAGGGGACGCCGAGCCCGGAACCTGGAGCAAGACAAGCGTATTACGCCGCGCTGTGTGGGTTCCTCGAGGTAGTTGATCACCTTGCTCGTACATATCCAGAGTGCGCAAGCACTAGCGGCGGTCGTTGTGGGACTACGCTACACGCGGCATCGTTTGCAGGTCATCTCCGAATCGTGCCGTCGCTGCTTCGGCACGGCGTGTCTGTCAACGTTCAAAATTACGCGGGCGACGGGCCATTGCGGTTTGCATCACAATCGGGCCACTGCGACGTAGTCCGCTTCCTGATCGACCGCGGCGCAGACGTGAATTTGAAGGGAGAAGGTCAAAATACTCCGCTAAATTGGGCAGCACATGGCGGGCACGTCGACGTCGTTCGGGTGCTATTAGCGCACAATGCGAATGTTCAAACTGTGGACCATCATGGCCGGACTCCTTTGCACGACGCAATATGGGGTGACGATCCCAGAGGTGACTATCCCCTGGTTGTGCGGTTGTTACTGAAAAACGGCGCGGATGTGAACGCCCGAGATATCCAACACCGGACCCCGTTACATCTGGTGCCAATGAGACCAACCAAAATCGACGTCTTACGCATTCTATTAGAGCATGGTGCGGAAGTGGACGCCGAGGACGAGAAGGGAAGGAATCCACTGCAGGTATTGATGCATGGACAGGACGGGATAGCGCGGTTGCTTTCTGAATTTCGTTCTTTGAGAGCACAGACCTAACTTAGCGTCAGGAGTTCGTTGACTATGGCAAAATAGCACTTATGTAACGCGATTCGAATTCGTTTCTTTTCCTTGTGCTTGTCTCTCAAACTCGTGTGAAGCAAGTTGTGTTGGTGTGCTTCAAGCTGTCGATATCTGGCGGATATCAATATAAAAATTTGTCATCGAAGCTGACCCAGCCTCGCACAGGATTGGGATACTGTCGATGATTGCGGAGCTACTCGACAATCATAGTTTTCCTAATAATATTGCAGGATTGAGGAGCAACGAACCATAAAGCACTCTTCTGTAATACTGGCACTGAGTCACTGACTTGCGCAGGTGAGACAAACAGACGCCGAGGGCTATGCGTTCATGTACCCTGCATTTACCACTGTAGTTCCAATCTGGAACTGCACGCACTATGTTTGTGCTGCTTCTTGTCCGAGTCCGAGCCTCAGGATGCAACCTGATCGAATTTGTTCAAAGTCGACCCATTTGGCCGAGTGACTTTCGAGTTACAGATCTGCTGAATCCACCTTGCTGTTCCCATCACGACTATGAGCTTAGTCATCCACTATTCAGTTTTCCCTCACTGGCAGCGGTAAGACGGACGTCCACATTATTTCGTGGGTCGCGACGTCCCTTGTCGAAACCCCATCGCAAGGCACAGATGCTGTTGGCAGGCACTCAACATAAGCCTCCCTCCTTCTGCTGGTTCTATCAAGGGTTCTATCCCAGCAGACCCTCTTCTTCGAATATGATTAAAGGAATCTTTGATGACACTGGCAACCGTACAAGAAAAAGTCCAAGAAGCATACTGTATTATGAAGTACCATTATCTCTCTACTCTAAAAATACGATTCTCCTACCGCCGTCCTGATCGCGCGGCATGCCTTGCTATACTGTAGCTGATCGGTTTGATCCATCTCGTTCCTGGTGGCAATGGCCGACTGAAACAGGGACCCTTCCAACAGTCAAAGTTCTTACGACTAACTTACTCGGAGTCTGCAACCGTTTAGTGAATTTGTCAATTTGGTGAATTTCGACTCATTTGTCCCTTGTCAAGATCACTCTCTGATGTCGATTCGGCAGCTCTTTTCACCTGCCCTGCCCAGTGCCCACACGGTCTTTGCCGGAGATCAAGCTCAAGAGGAGGACCTCGATCCCAGTAGGAATCGATGCCCTCCGCTTCGTGATGGCCTGGTTTACTCACTCATGCAGGCTTTTTCGATGTCGATTCGCATTGTCGAACGTTCATGGGCAGCTAAACATGTCGCTGCAAGCCAAGACATCGAGACATACTTCATGTGGCTAGAGATATATACCGGTGTCCCGCTAGCGGCGGCGACGACGGACAAATGGTACAAATAACGGGTAAGGTACTGGACATCCTTGCAACCTCCACAAAGGAAATGGAACAGAGTCCCTTCGCGTCGCGTTCGAGGGTGATGATATCGATTCAGAAATTCTCAAGATAGTGGGGTGGACGGACCCGGAGAATTGGGCCAAAGAAGCTTGGAAAACTCACAAACGATGAGGTCGCTATGTGAGTGTGCAGCTTGAGAGCGTTGCTCTCAATATCGACAAGGAAATGGTGTGTATCAACGACAGCGTCAAAGTGGTCATGACTCGGATAGTAAGGGGCAAACAAGAGTTGTCATTCCTTCGATAAACGGCGGAGCCGGGTGGACAATGTTAACGGTTTCCTTTCTAAGACCAGTCAGTGCCATGGCCCGACACCACACAAAGCACCCGACTTTATCTCATTCTTGCTTTGAAGACGCACCACCGATCAGCACTACATGGCTTTTGCATGGGTCTGCAGTTCGTCATATTTGATGACCCACACTTGAATCCACATGGGAATCAGCGTGAGCGACTACTGCCCAAGGAATAGACGGTCCATGTTTGCTGCTGGCTGTACGCAAAGTAGGGAGGAGAAAGTGTTCTTCGAAGGTGAGTTGAGGCTTGAATATTGCTTCAATACGTTCACGAGCTGATACAGCACAGCGTAGTGTGGGAATATGCGATTACATAATATAAACAGAACGAAAACGGCATTCGCTAGCCAGGCACGCCCACTGGCATATACTATTCTCACGACGCCGGTTGATAACCTTGTAACTTATTGCTGTGACACTAGGCTTCTGTCAAACCGATATCAACGCCACACCACGCCAACAACGCCACCAACTTTCCAAACAAGCCAGTGAACATGTATACTCTGGTGCACCTCAGAATCCAGTACCCTCCGATAGTCACTACGACTCCTGCCCACGTATACAGTTTGACGCCTTGTATGTTAAAGCATTAGCTCATCGGAGTTCTCATCCTCGCGTGTTTTCTCTCTTGTGCTAATAGACGTCTCTAAAAGGCCTTTGCAAGCGTTCTTTCCACAATTAATTGCACGGAGGCTCTTAGCCTCATCCGAAAACGAGTGAGCCAGGCTGCTGTATCCTCACGAATGTGAGCTATGATATATGATACACCAGGGCTGATGGGTTAGTAAAGCAGCAAATGAGATGAATGCATACATAAAGGTGTTGCTGACATCACGATCTGCCGAGTGGTCTTTTCCATGTTCCAAAGCATCCCCTTCGTCAAGCACTTCCTGCCATTCTTATCGCCAATGACGAAGGCCCATACGGGACAAGTTTAACGGATTAATGGGTTAATGGTACATACTACATATGGAAAAACTAGTACGGACATTCGCAACTGCTTTACACTGAAATGCGCCGGCGCTTCAGCTATCGGACTCGAGACATAAAAGATGCGACCAAGGGGATGTTGATCACCTGACTTTCTGGGTTTGAGGAAATCTTGCAGCGCTGAGATATTTGTGCGGTCAAAAAGTTCAAGGAGAAAAGCAGGATTGCGGCCAAATAATTGTCCGGTAACAGAGGCTCCGTTGCTAACCAGTTAGTACTTGGCCTTGAACTGTACAGAGCGCACTACAGCACCAGGTGCACTGAATATATATATATATATTGCTCGTTCGCGATTGAGCTGGTTTAAGGACTAAAAATTAATCAGAAACCGAGGCATGTCACGGTGCAGACAAATAATAATTTAAACTTACGGCCTTCGAGCACCAACTGTAAGTATACTCCGGAGATGTGGCAGAAGGTCCAGAAACAGCTCAGTAAGGGAGGTCTTAGATGGAAGGCTCACTTAATGTCTTCAACACAAAGATGGGGGGGAAGTGATTTGTACTCACTCACCTCGCCTGCGAGCGTGATAGGACTCCGAAGGGGGTAGGGGGCCAGAAGTGAATTATTCCCGAAGACTCAAGACGAGCGGAAACATTAGGAGAATTTGAATAGGTCTCGGCCTCTAGAAACAAACATCCCTTGCGACGGAATGCCCGTCTCAAGATGGCGAGAGTCAGCAAAGCAAACGGTGACGACAGCGCAGAAGCGGCGGCAGAAGTGGTAGAACAGAGATACTCACCATAAGGCCTAGGACTATATCTATTCACCCGTCGCTCATAACGCTCACCCTCACATCCAAGGGGAAATGAATTGGCTCGGCCTCCCGCGTGCTGGGCTGTGCAGTGTGCACGGTTGATACACGGCGTACCTGCGAGTATCTGTCGAACTTTGTTCTGGTGGTGTCTCCATGACCTCAAGCATTGTCGGAAAGCTGCCCATCATTGACGAGACGACATTGACAACTCGATATGGGCGCAGGTGTTCACATTGATGGGGGCGAGGCGAAGAAAGACGACTACTGGCACTGTACCAGAAATGGGTTGTGCCGTCCAAGTCATTATTACGTTGCTTCTCTGATTGTTCCTGGATGTCGGTTGTGGAAGACACAAGGATTCGTACGATTGGGCCATCCTTCCAAACGTCTTTCACCTCGAAGCCCTCAAGCACAGAAAAGGAACAAAGAGAAGTTTAGGCGCAGGCACGTGGTGTTCGGGTGCAATGAGGCGGGTACCGTCTCTTTCAACTTGACATTTACGATTGAACAATGGCTCAAGTACGCGCTGCCCTATGGTCATTGTCAGTAGCTGTGACGTTGCTACGACGGGATATACGACCATCATGCATGATGACTTGGGTGCGAATGTCTCCGTGCGAATAATCCCAAGTTCGTCGTCAAGCAGCTGCAGCCGATAATTGTGTGCCGTCATTCTCACGGGATGCTGGGACCGAGCGCTTTTTGTAACTTCGTCTCCTCTCATTCTAGCAACACAGTGCTGACTCGAATAATGGCCATAGCCCAACAATGAGACTTTGCGTTGGCCTCTTTTGTTTACGCTGCGGCACCTAAGGTAGAACCTAACGACTGCCTTTCAACTGCTCCGTGCCGAAGCTTCGATACTTCTCTGCATGCAGATAAAAGCCGTAGGTTTCGAGTTGCCTTACACCAAACCACCTCACCGGACACCTACTCCATTATCATCTGCAACATGTCTAACCTTGCTCGCACTCCTGAAAGCTACGCTGCGTGGCAACGTATCAAGCGGAACCAGGCGCTTCGTCCTGATGAGGAACCCTGGGCCGCGATAGAGAAGTGTTCACAAGATCTGGACTTCCTAGCAGCCGGTATGAGATATCTGTACCACACAGCATCATCGCCCACTAATTCACTTTCGACCCGTCGATCGAACAGACATGCAGGAGTCCCCAACGCTGGAAAGGCTTGAAGCTTTCTTCAAGCGAGGATTCGAGCTCTCTCAATTGGCTGAGCAGTCAGTTGCGCTGAGCGAGCAGTCATTTCACGACCAGGAGCTGTGCAAGGCAGACCTTCGGGCAGCGCAAGAAGAAAACTGCCGCCTCGAAGCTGAGAACTTACACCTCATCGAATACGTCCGAAAGAAGTCGATTGTCGTTGCCCAGAAACGAACACTACTCGCGAGGATGCAGCAACAATATGCAGAGAACGAGCGTCTGATCGCTTCCCTTGGTATTCCGGTTCGAAGAGACAGTGAGGGGCATCCAATTTGTGAATGCGATCAATGTGGTACGCGTGAATAGACCAAAATAATAATTTATCAGTACTGTACAGCATACGAAATGTCCGCTCGATGTCCCCAGTCCGTTCTCGCCTATTGGAGTTTGGACTGATAGACGATAGAAATACACCCTGGTGGAAAACATAATGTCGAGAGCTCACTATATTAAGTAGGTTGAATAGCCTAATGTGGACGATGTGTTAAAAAGATCGTTTGTTTTTGCAAGCCGGAAGTTGTACTCCCCACTGTATCATCTAAGCCGAGCTCATTCGTGTCGTAGTACGTCGCGAAACCCATAACGTGATCGCTCGAACGAACGAGCTGTCCTTGTTGTTGTGATACCCCACCTTCCGTTTGAGCGGCTGACCCTTCTCCAGCACGGCGACGACGCTCGAGGGAAGCCAGATGTGGTAGAAGAGATCTGTAGGAGTCCATCCAGACTGTCGCGTAACGCGCAACTGTAAACAGCAATCAGCCTGATAAGCACAGTTCCAACGGCGAGACGTACTCATTTCGAGGCGATCCTTCTTCAACGCAGCCTTTTCTCCCTTGGGAACAAAAAGATCCCACAAAACCTTAATATTATCTTCGTCTGTTCTCCTCTGTCTTTCGAGCCTCTTAGCCGCTCTTGGGTCCATGGGATCCTTATGCCTCTTAGACGTTCTGCCGTGTTTAGGACTCTTGAAGTCCCTGGTAGCTCCGGTATCCCTGATATTCTCGCCGCTTCTAAGCGATCTCGAACTCGGCGACCAATGGGATGTAGGCGTTATATCTTTGTGGAGAGGTGGCTGACCGGGGCCGTCAGTGGCGTCCGGTTCGGCGAGAGAGAACGGCTCCGGAGAGGGCGTGAAACTAACGACACTCATCGCGCAGTCCGCTTGGGAACCAGATGGAGTAGGCGATTGATCGGGCAAGTAATCACCCTCAGACCCGGGCGACGGACCTTGCGCAGCCTCTGTAAAACTGGCACAAAGGCCTTGAGAAGTCGAATGTGCCATGGAAAAGATTGATCGTTCGGGGTGTGGCGGACACATAGCCAGTGTGGATTGGTGGTTGGGGGTAGGATATAGAGGGGAAAGCATGCCCTGCACATTCAGGACGTCTGCCTCGCTATGGCGCCTAGGAAACTCTGTATTTGCGAGATCAGGTGTTCCGTGCAAGCCAGGAGCCGGCTGTGCGTAGAGGGTATGGACTTCCGGCGTGGGTAGGTGGGTGGTGGGTTGTAACCTTGAGTAACCTGCTTGAGGTACGCGTGCGTCCATGCCGGCTCTCGCGAGCGCACGAGTTTCTCGCGTAGACATCAAGGCTGGCTGAGAAAATGAGCGAGAGTGGGTTGGACTGTGATGCGGGTATAGATTTGCCGAGGTATTGGGCGTTGGGAATGATGAGTTCCAGTGGGCTGAGCTCATACCTCAGTAATGTGACCCAACTCAAAAACAGGAACGTACCCGGCACCGAAGCACGTAATTGAGACGCATGTGAGGACGAGGACGAATCCGAGCTGGGGGTACTCGGAGGGTATATGCCTGCCTCCTGTTCGTGACTCTGAAAGTTGACAGGGAACTGCGTGAGCATCCGACTAGCCTCCTCTTCTAAGGTTATGTGTCCTTGCGGAAGTGAATTTTGCAGGGAAGGCTCAGCTTGCCCAGGAAAAGTGAACGTGGCGTGACCTGCGACTTCCGCACCTGGCGGTTGCTGCGAAGTGTCGTAATTTGGTGTCAAGTGAGGGGAAGGATTGTCTTGTACGTCGTTCGGGGTCATAGAGGTGTCGTACTGAAAGAATGAGTCTAAGTTACAGGACGGATCCATGGTATGAAGAAGAAGAGGGGTCTTGCGTCGGGACCCACAGAAGCGACACTATCTTATATTGCCAGGGACTACAAGGGCGAACTGTAAGGAAGCGGCAGTCTTGAAACTACGTAGGCGCCAGAGATGAGGTACCGCGACTATGCCGATCGCCAGAGGAGAATACAAGCCCCACTAGCAAGGGTTTTTGGTGGCGTACAGCGCCGCGTCGTGAAACGCCTTTTGTTTGGAGGTGGAATACATCGAGACAGCTAACATTGTGCCTGGAGATGCCAGTACCGAGTCCAGAGTCCAGAACAAGGGGCTACGGGGTAATGAGTACAAAGCTACCCGAGTATGGCCACGGCGGGGGCTCGCGGAGAAAAGTGCGTTTACGGCGTAGCCATCAGCGTTAATAGCATAGTAAGTATACACCAAGGGAAAGGGAATCGAGGGGAGGTCTTCATTAGGTCGAAGCACCAACGGCATCGTTGGTGTTTGAGAAGCTTGCGCACCAGGTAGAACAAGGTGGAATTACGCTGTGGGTATGGCCAGTGGAGTTACGGAATGATTCGGAGAAATCTTGTGAATTTCGCGGAGTTTTGTTTTTCAAATTTGTGTTATCCCCATCACCCGCGTCTATTGTAGCCATGCAGGTTGCCACAGCGTGTCGCATTGACAAAAAGATCAACCGTTCTTGGCTCCACCTGGTCCTTACTGCAATCAACGAAACGTAAAGCGACTGCTATAACGAAAAGCTGGCTCTCATAGAAGTGGTCGTAAGGTTGTGTGTGTTCCCAAGGCCCCTATTGCTTAGTTTTAACAAGTGTTTCTTTGGAGCTCGAACTACTTCGCCACTTGTCTGTGCTCGGTGCTGTGCAACATGCATGCCGACGGACTGATCATGAATGAGCACCCGACATTATTTCTGACTCTGCTGCAGCTGGGATTCAGGAACTCGTGAGTGTCGACGGCCCCGTAACCGTTGCTAGGAGCTAAATGCACAACCTTGAAGTCTGCCTACCACTTTGAGAGGTTGCCTTGGGACCCGAGAGCTTTTCCTGTCTCACTTTGACGTGCTCCTGGCACTGATTGATGCGGAAATAAGCCTGACTGCTGTCTGTCGTACAAAGTCGCGGATCAGCTGTGCATACCTCGCCTACTGGCAAACGCTGTCGGGTGCATTTACAGGTAACCGTTGTACTGGTCGTGTCCCTCGTACATTTACAACTATGCTTACTCCATTCCCACCCTTTGATCCCTTTGAGGGCTATTTCGATCGCAACAATCCAAACAAGGAATTAATGCGTGAAATTTGGTGGCTGCAGCACCGATCCGACCCGTGAGATAGGTGCAAAGATATGGCACCGATACAGTAATGTCCCAAGGCCACGTGAACATGGGAGAGGGGCCAATAAGGTTTCACTCGGTGACTTCGGTTGTTTGATATCGTTTGATATCTGTCCTTTCTCGTCGTTGGTGGCTTGAAGCATTTTTTTCCAGTCTGGAACTCATTGCAACGTTGTTCTAACAATTACACTGAGCCCAAAATCATGCCACGTTTTGATCCTCTGCGCTGACAAAGACCACTCTCCTTCGTCACAATTGTTTGTTTTCTTGGAAATGGAAAGCGCCCATTGAAAGCGCCTAATTCCCAGACCCAGTAGCCAGTAGCCAATCATGCGACAGACTCTAACGCCGAGTTTAAGTGCGAAATAGCTTGAATCTAAACCTGTTTTTTTTTCAGGACAGATATTTGTGTAATAACACTGGTCATACAGCACATACTGGATATCACAATCGGCCCTATGTAGAATTCTATTCAAGTTGCTGCGAAAGAAAAAATGCACTGTATGCTTGGTTGTCTGCACTTACTAGCAGACTTCTGGTTGGGCAATAAATCTAAAATAATAATTGTTACAGGAGTTATTCTTTGATAAAGCCTGTGGAAATGATAAATTAGCAAACTTTACGAGTTACTTCGAAAATATAAGTAGAGCTGTCAGAAGCACCAATCTGGAGCAAGATCTGGAGTGTTGTGCGCGCTGCCAACTTTGAAAACGAACGGCATCTCCAATTTAGCTCCCCTTTTCTTTGAACGCCCCTACGTGGACGTGTTGTATGTACAGTAACGATCAAAGATGCCTTGCTCTGGTTAGCAGGCAGAGATCTTTCCTCTTTTTCGTCCTCATATCCCCATCATGTACCTAGAGTCCTTGCCGAGTGTGCGAAGATATGCCTTTCTGACCCTCACCTCGATCAAGCCCGACGCGACAGTATTCTTTTGGTGGTTCCTTTTTCTTCAGAAATTATCAGCCAACGTTTTCCAAGACATTTTCATTCGTAAAATAAAGGAAACGGATCTTAATAATGCTCTCATAGGCCTCCGTCTCTGTGCTATTCGTCCCTTTGCAATGCTGGCCTTTGGAGTAATTAACCTCACAGATGCACTAGACTTCTCATAGTCGCCCTTCTGGGACCCGATCATCGACGGAGTCTAGGCGGTCGGCGGATTCAAACCAGATAACAACATGCACGATACAGACGTCTGGATGTTACAACTGATACTGCTTCCGAGTCGTACGCTGCGTTGCTCGCACTCGGCGACGACACTAAGCCTCATTGCTGGTATTCCCCATTGATCTGCTGAAGAGCTAGCTCATCATTCCGGGACCCTGAAATACTCCGCCCGCGTGCCCGGAAAGATCGTCGGACAGTGTTTGGGTTAAGAGTGAGAAAGGGGACGACCGACCTCCCGGATCCCTAAATACCCTCTAGATTATGGGAGTGGTCACGCAATTTCGAAGTATCAGACTCTACTTTGTTTAGCGATGTAGTTGGAAGTCAAATAACCTCCTGATCGCATAACCTACGCCGAACATGTCATTCCATAGGTTGATCTCCGTCAAAACCCCCGCAGACATCATAGCTTGTATCATAACGTAAGCGTACTGTGCAAGCAACACCCAAACGAAGCCCTACCATATGGATATGGATAACTTAGTTGAGTTTGATGGTGCCACGTACGGGTGTTTCCGGAGGTTATAAAATTCAGTCACGATCAATGATGTGATGGATATGGCCAATGGGAAGTTTACGTTGCTTTTGTGGTATCGATGACAAGATCGATGGAGTAGAGATGTTGGAGAATCGCCGCATAACAATAACATCTCGTGTTACACTTGGTCGAGGACTCGATAGTCACATTCTAGTACTACACAATAATACAGTGCCTGGAAGTGCCGCACTTCATACGGCACGAGACCGAATGATGCGGTGATTTGATTTGGAGAAAGAAAAGGAGGATGGTCGTCATGTGTTTAGCATAGATACGGTGGCGTCACTGGATGGAAACAGATCACCATGTGGCCCTGATCACCTGAACCCTAAGATGAACCCTAAGATTGCAACTCTCGAGTTGAGGCGGGAGAGGTTGCCTTCGTCCGGTGGGCTGGCCTCTATTATTATCGAGGGGGGGTAGACAGGAATTTCACCAGTGAGTACTGCAGAACCCAAGTGGTCCGCACGCTCACAGTCTGTTCTGTGGTTATTTCTGAGTTGCTGATAGGTCCACGGTCGTGCCGCTGATCGCGGCCGAAGAGTGGTTTTGACGTGTGAATAGCTAATAAAGCACGATCAGTTGGTCCTAGAATGTCAAAAACTAAGCGTCATGGTCGTACGGGAAATGAACGATGCACTGCCAGTGGCATTTCCTGATGACCGCCTAAAGTGCCCTGGCCGACGTCTCCTATGGCTCCGGGGAGGGTCGGTAGGTATGACGTACTATCGTTGCTGAATGGAACGCGATTATTCCTGCAAGGTATGAGAAGACAGGAAGTGAGGGGTTAAGTAGAGACAAAATCAGTGCCTACAAGATGAAGAAAAACGATATTACGTATAACTTCCCAAGTACGGATTCGATCGCGATGAACCAGTGGTCTCCTTTGCCCTGGTGCGTTATCCGTCTAAAACGTTAGATCCACGACATGGGAGGAGAAGAGACGCATACAGGCCAAAGGATTGTGAAGAGCAAGTATATGGCAAGGTAAGCAATGGTGCATACAGTCGGAGGGACGGCAGCTTGCCATCCGATGATGATAAGGCGCATGATACGCTGAAAATAGCTTTGGGTGATAGGAGTGACGAAAAGACAAAAAATTTACCCTGCGAATGCGTTGTGCGTGCACCTGTTTGAGCAGGTTTCTCAGGTGGTAGACCCCTGTGGAGAAAGGTGGTTAGAAAGATAAGCAGATCAGTAGAAGATGAGTGCGAGGGCAAGCGATAACCTACGAATGCTGGTAACAACAATGTCCAAAACTTGCGAAGGTGTTAGCCCGGTGAGAAAGCAAGCTACGGAAATCCGTGAACTGACTCGTAGGGGGCACTACAGCAGAAAGGACTGCAGTTGCTGGTCAGGTTTGCCCACAGAATGTGACTTTATACGCACAGAAAGGATAGAGGCCAAAACGCGCGTTGCCGGTGTGTATTTTTGCCAGTGTGCCGTGATATTCAGCTTCGAGGATTTTTGTGGTCAACGCTATTTTACCGGAAACGGAGAGGACAAGAAGAAAAACAAGGGGTCCCTGATGGAAGGAGCTACTAAGCGCACAATGACTATGAAGCGGTGGCGGGACCACGCACAACAATCCAGCGCCTGTATCTGAGAATCTGGGCAGGGTTCAAAACTGGGGTAAACGGGTCAAAGGTGATAACTGACTGGCCAAAACCGCCAGATTAGATAGGCTTGGACCGGCGCAGACATAAGTGTCGTCTAGATGGTAGTGTCAGGGTGGCCGCTGCGAGGTCGTAGGGACTGATGAGCGCACAAAAATAGGTTGTGTGGGTTCGATCCATGTGAGCTATGTGGCATGGTCAGCAGGTGCGTTGACCGATATGCGTTTAGTAAATCTCACGTTGTACTTATGTAGGACGTCATTTCTCCACACGGCCACTAAGAAGATGCCACTCTGAAGTCTGCACATGTAGGTAGACGGGTTGGGGATTGCAGACTAGTGTCGGAGCGGAAGGATAGCTTACAAGGCGACTGTGGTCACGAACGCCGCCAGGGCAACGAGACCGCGAGAATTACGTTCCATGCAATCAAGAAACGTCGAAAATTGAGAAATGAGTAGACCCGTCAGCACTCCCTGGGCAAACAGGCCGAGGATTCCTGGGCCACAGAGATCAACATGACCAACCACTGGCAGGTCCGAAAGTGCAGAATCTGTCATCGCTAGAATGACATCCAGGTGAATTCGGACCAAGGAATGGATAACACGTTGAATGAAAGAGATTTTAGAATCGAAGGATACGGAGAACGTAGGTATCAAGCTATGATGCTGAGATTATATGTTGCATTAGTAACCGCAGTGGTACCAACACCTGTTCGTTGATTCGGTCTATTCCGCTAGTGCTAGGATACGGGCTCTCCCGTGGGGTGAGTCAGTGTCGCATCTCGGACCGCTTGAACAGCTATCGGCTTTCTCATATTGCGTCGCGCAACGCAACTTGTAGTACTGTACTCGGACGAATCGAGAAAATGCTGCCATAAGACCAGCAATGGTAACTTAATTTAGCCGAACCCCGAACTGGACAGGGCGCACGCCGCACTTCGGGTTCAAGGAGGCTTTCAAGCCGAACGAACGTTACCAAGGAACGAGGATACGAAAAACCAACTAGTCAACAGGAACCATAGCTACTGTAACGTCACGTTGCAGGAAAGATGAACAGAAGCGAGTGCCTCATCCCTTGAACCTATTCATAGACGTAGCACAAAATACCACTGGTCGTATTCATCACATCGCCTATCATGACCTCCGGAAACATCCCGTCAGCCGGCATCGTCGAACTCAGCTGCACAGGCACACCGACTTAGTTCTCTCTCTGAAAACTTGAGGAGAGTAAAAGCTTACATTGAGGTTTGGAGGAGCGCCGTTGGGGTACTGCTCGTACGATTCTAAGCTTTCGAGAGCTTCGACGGAGCCACCAAAGAAACTCTTCGCATTCCTCGGGTTGCGGTGTTGCCAATCATACCATAATTTATCTATCATCTGCCGCGGAGCAGGGTGGTACGTCAGTTTACACAAGCGAAAACGACTGCATGTGTGACTTACTCCATGATGCAGCCAAAAGAGAGGGTCTGAGACGAGAATATAATCAATACATTGGGAAATTGTTCGAAAATTAGGGACATACCATTAGGAGACCATTTGGAGCCAGCTGTGCAATTTGGGGCTTTTGTTGGGCAGTTCCCAGCTAGATCGCTAAAAATGATATGGTGTAAAACGTGTCGAAATCATACGCGTCCAAGAAGCAGCAACTTACGCTCCAACGATTAAGTGTACGGCGCCGTGTGGACCCTGATACATCTAAATTAGGGCATTCGCCAGTACCCAAGTAAGTTTCTTACCACGGCCTCGACTTCCTTCTGGAACTCTTTGTAGTATGGGATTTCGAGGATTTTTTCAACTGCAGAAGCTAGGAATGTCGTGTTGGCTTCCAAAGTGGGATCGTCGAACACCAAGAACGGGAGGTCGAATGGTCGGAGTGTGAAGTTGCGGCTTAGGGTATGAGGGATGGGATACGACAGTTGGAGCTTGCTAAAGCCTCCATCAGTAACACTGTAGTCAGCGTTTGGATCTCCCCAGCCGCCAAGTCCACTTCGAGGATTGGAGTCCTTCCAGAACGACGATTCGTAAAAGTCAGGTGCATCTGCGAATAGTGAGCGCTTAGAATAAGTGAGGACGAAAGGAGAGGACCTATGCTCCAATTCCAATACGGAGACACCCCGTTAAACCCGCATTTGGACTTGAGAGCGCCTTCGACGGCGTACAAGAACCACCGGTGCCAAGGAAAGAATCGCCCAGTGAAGTGGATCTGAGTATTCAAATCCATGTGGATATAAACGAGGTCTGTGGGGAATGAATTACTGTTACTTATTACTGGTTGAAAGAAGACAAACCATCGTAATAGGAACTCGACGCATTGACGGGCGGAATGAGTGATACTGAAAGGTTCACGCTGGGGGTCAGAGCCGGGTCATGCGGCAAATGTGACAAGCACTGTAACCAAACCTATTGAGTCTACGGAAGACCTGTACTGTGAACTTCACATACATTAATAGCTCGAATCCATTCCGCTTTCTCTCCTGTGCTAAGTGCTCTCCATTCTTTGCGTACAGCTGGCTCGCGGCAAGTCTTCTTTGTGTAACTAGAGGATGCACCAGCCAACGAGCAAAGAATAGTGAAAGAGACAAAGAGACCCCTAAGAACGAGCATGGTTTCACGAGAAGGAGTGTAGGTGAAGCCTGGACTATTTATGGCCCATGATTGGAGAAGGACTATGCAATCCGACTAACGGGTTGGAAGCAAAGATGATGAGATTCTTAAGATATTTCCCCCGGCGACCGTGGGTGTGAGACTACGCTAACTTAACCCTTCGGGACAACCAGGCGCATACGTGCGGCGCCGATGATCGGGAAATGACCAAATAGAACACGCCCCCACCAGGTAAGCCGGAAAATTTCTACAGCCGAAACTTGGGAGGCATTTCTGGACGCACGAGGGAGAGCAAAAAGGCCAGGAAAGCTCGCATATAACGGCCTTGAACCATTCTAAAATGGATATGCGTCTAAAGTAGTCCATAAGCCAGGAAGTTCCCCGAAAAAGGAAGATTTTTTCATAGTTCCAGTCTTCGAGAAGTCAGGAACCTGAAGCGGAGTGGCGTATGTCGAAAGGAAGGAGCGTACCATTCACGTGTACAGTAGTGCTCGATGCAAAGCCAAGCAGGGCATATCCCTGGAAAAGCCTGACATGGTTGAAGTGGAAGAAAACCGTGAATACACTGCAGTGAGAGAGCTTCCGAGTCCTACTCTCTACTATTGGTTGAGGCCACAATCACATGAAGCCACGCTGACAAATACTGCTTACAATACTTCTGTAGCGGGACGCGACCACGTGAGAAAGACGTTGCATCTGTCTCAGCTACTCCTTACTAACTTGAAGTACCGCCAGTGGATTTTAACCGGAACTTGCGTCATAATAATGGAAATTGACCCGACATCACCAGTGGGGTCACAAGCCTACACTATCCTTCGAATTAAGCGGAAGCGCTACGAAGAACCTTTGGATGCGTTAGGCAAGCCTTGTCCGTGTCGTCCTTCTTCATTGCGTGAATGAGGGCGAAAGCGCAGTGATCGAGTCTACCGTACGTAGAAAGAAGCGTGCAGGACTGGATGTGTTTCAATTTGCGGAAACCGTGGAGCCCGAGGCTTGGGGTGACCGCTCGAAGGATCTCCAGGTGCGTCCTCCTCGACATTTGTTCGTGCCTTTATTTCAGAGCGCTCTGGTCTTCTAGGACCGCATTTCGGCACTAGAACGGGAACAAGCATTAAAAGCCGGGACACCACCTGTCAATGATGCCTCAAACCCAAAGCGGCCTGACATTTCAAAACAATACAAAGTTGTCCTTGAAGATAGTTCTCCCAACCCCGATCCAGCCTCGCCGTGAGAAAGCCACGTCCCTAGAGATACCCGAGTCACTACTGACGCATCTACGTTAGCCCTTCTGTCCACGGGGAGGACAAGGGGCAACTCGACTTTAAATTGTATGACGCAGTGCTCACTTCTGACTCGACCTCGTCCGTAGACCCGGAGATGGAGAAATTTTTACCCCTTCTCCAGGAATACCTTACCAGTACGTCACATACCTCATGAAACGGACGCCGCGATGTCATTCAATGGACAGTTCACGATATCAAGCCATCGACTTCGCGAACATCGGACTCTGCCGGTACCCTCACACCGTCAGGCTCGCGTCCGTCTGCGCCCGTCGCGGTCGCTGCACCATTGCCAATTCCGCCGAGAGATGACCCTGATTTCGTCTGGGACGTGTTTTACCATCGTGCGGGACTGACGAATGAGTACGACGCTGCCGCAAACGTTGCCACATTGTATGTATCTATTTCCTCTTTCAGACTGCTGACAGCGAACTGCGAGCTCGCAGGACGGGTCTACCGAACTCAATAGCAGATCCGTATGCCTCTGCATCCGAATCAGAGGAGGAAGACGAGGCAGATGAGGACTCGAATGGTGCGCCGCGTTGGTTCCGCACAGTTTTCATCCTGACCATGTTTTGATGCAAAGCGGAGGAGTACTACAAGAATGACTACCCCGACGAGGAGAGTTCCGAGTACGATACCTCAGAAGGTAGTGGTACGTCATCTCACACATACAGCTTCTTTTTTTTCCCTCTGGAAGCAGCGACGCTTGCCCATCTACAGACATCTTCCATGACGACCCTAACGATTATGACAACCACGATTGGCGCTAAAGCGCTACCGATCCTGCCTAGAGACTGGACTGTTTTGTAGAAAGCGTTTTGTTTGGCCTGGCTCTCGCGCTTCTCGCATTGCATTGCATTTCGTGTAACTTAACTTAATCCCAGTTCATCCATTGTACGTAAAAGCCGACTCTCGGCTGTGGGTCAGCAATATTGCTGGTCGTGCAGCTTTGACTACGGTTCGTTACTTCCCCGATAAAGCATGTTTACCTTCCTCTGCGGAAATAGAAGAAAATATTTTCTTGAGTCGGGTATCATTTTTCTCGTCTGTGGCCACAACAAAACAACACGCTTCGCCTCATCCCATGGACCCCAATTGTTCCTCCATGTATAAATGCCTTACGTTGGGCCTAAAGCGATGTGTCCTGTGACGATTACCAGTCATCACATGATGAGAATCATTTACGCGTTTCAGAATAAAACCACTTATCCTGAGTTCGCTGTATCAACGCACGAGTTGAGGTGCTTGTTTACGTTTTACTGTACTCGAGTATACTGGGTCGTTCGTGTTCTTGCTGCCTTTCTGCTACTTTCAGCAGGGTTTCTCTTTCTCTTTTGTGTCCCTTTGGCTTTTCGATACAAGCAATTCAGACCAAATTACTGCCTAGAGCGGAAATTTCGATGAGAAGTTGCAGAAGCATTCGGAAGATGTCTCTTAGCGAGGTTTTGGACGACCTGGTGCGTGATCGCGTTGTGCTCGGGCCTCATTAAGAACACATCAATTGATAAACTGAATGAGGACAGCAGTCCAAGTCCGCTAGTGCTCTCTTCGCTCACAATTCAAAGCCTTCCCACCGAAAGGATCCCTACGTGGAACGAGCCGAAGATCGTAACAGCGCGGCAATAGGAGTCTGGAATAACTTTCAAGCATTCCATCTGATGCGCCGCACAATTGCAGGATTCGAGACGAGAAAAAAAAAGAAGAGCTCCGTGCGCCGCATCTGCGATAACTTCCGCTATCTGAGTCGGCAAGTGAGTCGGAGTACCGAAGTGCGGCATGGTAGTGGCGTGATCTCAGGGCAGGGCGACAATCGGCATGCTCAGCCAGACGGTTCTTCCTTGAGAGAAATAAACTGCTAGCACTGGACTACACACTGAGGATTCAGTGAGGAAGAACGCCTCGTGGCGTGGATTCCACATGCTCAGCTTCCGCGTACAGAAAATCCACTGGCAACAGGAGAGAAACAGGAACAGATCGCAGTGGCCCAGTCAGAAAGTTGGGTAACAGAATAAGACAAAAGGGCAGACTCAGACTATTGGAGCCCGTATGCAACCGCCAACACATATGGTCTTGTAGAAAAAGAAAAAAATCCGGCCCTGGCACGTAGCAAAGCATGCGATGTTACAAACCCGACTGGACGCAATCATCATGGAAGACGGGAAAATACTTCAGTTGCGGCTGATCGGATGTTCGAATTTCAGGCCGTTGGGGACAGTGGGCCCATGGCCCTTTTTGAGGACGGTCTCAATTGACCGACCTCCCTGATAGAGCAGGAAGCCAGATAGTGGCCTTCTTTTGAACCGATTCCCTAATATAGTAGGAGCTGATATCAGAAGAAAGAAAAGTGCGGTATGATGTGGTATGCCTAGCAAAAGTCAAAAGTCAAAACCCTCACTGGTGCCGCATCATTGGCAATGGCGGCACTTGGTGCCGTGGCTCGATCTCTAATGAATTAAGGGCAGAGGGCATCGAGCATAAGAGCAATCTGCGGCGTTTTCGAGTTGGGAGCGCCATGAGGCCCGAGCCGCGTGATCGCCGTAACTTTCTAGTTTGGTCATAACGTCAGCAGGTGAAACTCTGCTTCCAGAAGTGCATCCAGAAGACGAATACAGAATATAACAAGACCGCGATGCAAGTCATGGGTGTGAGCAGCTCACGAAACTAGGTAGCGAATCAGAGCTCCCGAACGAGATCGGGAATGAAAAGTCAGCAAAGGATCCTGTGTAAACCATTCGAGACACATACCATCAGTCGCCTTTCGTCCCCCGGTTCAAATGCAGAGGCGTAGGCACACTTTCCCGCAAGTCACGTAACGCCCGATCTTGCCCCAAGTAGTAGGCTGCTCATTGGAATCATGGTCAGTCCTGTGGTATGTAGGTTCTGGGAGGAATCCGCTCTGGTGAAACAATCAAGATAGGGTACAGGGCAAAGGAATGCGACGCCGAAGTGTGAGAACTAGTGATTTCCGACGTGGCTGTTTGGGGTGGGTCGTGGACTCTTACAGTGATAATAGAATCGGAGTAAATCGGGACCATATTGGCCACTGGCAAGCGCACTTGAATAAGAGGCAAAACCCTCAAGTTCTCAGCTCAGATATACGGTGCCAGTGCAAGGTCAAATTAAGCGCAAGCTATTGCGCTGGCACCTTGTCCTTCCCAGGGATGAAATAGCCTATATGGATGTGCCAGTGGTTATCGCATATCCGCAGTCCTCATGGCGGTACTGAGATAGGAGTTTGGGACGATGTTGAAGGAGGACTAAAGCCAGGCCGCATGAAGAAATCAGGAGGGTCTTCATAGGCTGGTTGGTGTAGGACCTCAAACCTTAATCCTTGTCCAATAGAGACGAGGTCCAAGGGGATCAAATAAAAAGCACAAATGGGTGTTGCCGCGGACGCACTGAAAGATCCTTCGAGCAGCCAACCCCAGCTGTGTCCATAGTTTGGCAACGAAGGTCGACCACAAATCCCGGCTTCTTTCTGTGAACGACGAATTTAGACACCGCACTTCTACCTTTCCCCCCAGACGGCTTGCCTGAGGCATCGGGATCTTCGTTTCGCTTCGCCCGATAATTGGTTGGTTGCCAAGTTGGTTGCAATACTAGACCCAGTTTAATCCATGGTCTAATCAGTCTCATATTGTACAGTTTATCAAAATCAAAGCCACAGGCGCCGAAATAGACCCAGGTCTGGGAATCAGTGGTTGTGGAATCCTTGAAAGCAAGAAATTGTGTGCGTGTCCAATTCAATTGACGAGATCACGTGGCTTGGGCCTCAAGGCCTCGAGCTCAGCGGCTTTCACTGGCACTGGCACTGGCACTCTCACTGGCAATCATCGTCCTTTTACTCAGTTTCTCGACTCCTGAGTCAGGCCACTTGTGAGAGATCTCGTACTACTGTAGTAGCGTTTGCCCATAATCTAGCTTTGTTTCTTCCATTATCTAGGAGTTACTTGATACTATCATACTACGAACTTCCTTGGGGAAGTGAGATGATCCTCTTTCTGCTGGACAGGTACGTATGGCTTATTTCTTTCCAGAATAGTGTTATTGGAGCCTTCCATAACTTATCTCAGGTTCGGGCAGGACGGTGTTCTGGCAAAATGCGCCCTGCGCCCTCGCGGAGGCGTGCTCTAATTGAGCGGCGCCGGCCCAACTATCGGACCGCAATCCCTCAATAAGGCCGCATTTATCATTCCTGGCACTCTTCTCAGACTCTGCAAGTGATGATGGCCTGCTATGTCGTGGTTTGCCTTAGCCACATCATAGGTTGCTTTGTTTAAAGTTTCCGAATCACGCATGTAATTTCTCACCCACGATTATCGGACGTCAATCGGACATCTACCCGCGGGCATCCCTCTACCAGTGCCGAGTCGAGCAATATATAGTATGCTGTCCCCGTACTCATTCTCTACGACTATACCCTTTCGCACTCGGCCATGCTCGCCCTCGGGGTTCTCTTCGTCTCTCTCGCTATCATTTCGGTAGTTGGCGCACCCTATGCCCCCCAAAACGAGGCCTGCACCCGACCGTCTGTACGCAGGGAATGGAGAGCATTTAGCAACCGTGATAAAGCCGCGTGGATCCAAGCCGTCAATGTACGTGATATTACTATATTACTGATGTCCACATTCTGAACGACATCGGCTCTAGTGTTTGTCCCATGTTCCCCACGACCCTTCTTTGACACCGTCAGTGAATCCAACAATTTCACGCATTCCGCCAGTCAACTCATCGGGCTCCTACTACGATGGTATGTCGTTGTTTTTGGTCGTCGGGATAACCATCTGTACAGTGACTTCTCTACAGACATTGTGTATATCCACATGGATTTGAGTTTTCGAGTGTGTTCGATGAGTCAATTCTATGACCACCGCTCGAATGAATGTGTGCTCTCATAGATCCACTTTACGGGACTATTCCTTCCTTGGCACCGCTGGTATCTGTATTCCTTCGAACAGGCACTCAAGAAGAAGTGCGGGTACACGGGGGTGTCTCCATATTGGGACTGGACGATTGGTTGGTCCCCTTCGGCTTCCCGGGGATTCAGAAACTCAAGTTTCGCAGATGCTCCTGAATTTTTTAAATCGTCATTTTGGAAGGGTTCTGAAAGTGGACTGGAAGGTTGGGGTGATCCCATTAGACTTCCCGGGGGTTCGGAACTGACAATTTGCAGGTGATCCCGATTTTTTCGAATCGCCTTTTCGGAAGGTTTCCAATGATGAAAGTGGACTGGGAGGTTGGGGAGATCCTAATGTGGATTTTAGCGTGCCCGACGGAGGATTCAGAACTCTTCATCTATCGTATCCTTCGCCTCATACTCTACGCCGCAACTTCACACTCCAGCCGTTCGGAGGGATACCTCCGCCGTTCAGCGTGTTCTTTCCTCATGGCCAGAAGGAAGCAAACTCATCCTTCCTCGCCTCTGAAATAGAAAAGGTCCTTGAGACGTCGCCAGGGGATTTTAAGGGCTTTCAAACAATATTTGAAGGATTCGAGGTGAGAAAACGTGACTGACTGCTGGATTCAATAATGGATTCTAATCAGTGTATTGCATCAGGGCGCACACAGCGCCGTACACTTGATTATGGGCGGGTGAGTTGCCACTCCCTGCACGCCGCTCAACCCTTCTAACTCCGAATGTACTTAGCGATTTAGGTGGAACCTGCCCAGAGAACGCACCGTCAGATTGCACGCCAGGACCGGCATGGTCAGTTAACGGTGAGTCCCGCCTACGCCGAAAAAATTCTTCCATGTCTTACATGATTGCGTTGTTCAGACCCTCTCTTTTGGATGCATCATTCCGTAAGTCCCATGGAGCCGTTTGGCCCTGTAATGCAGCCTTCAATAACGTTTCGCATTTCTCGACGGCAGATGGTTGATAAAATATGGTACGACTGGCAGAACCGCGACCCGAAGAATGCCAAAAGTTACTTTGGTGGCTCTGTCCAATACCTCGACAGCTTGGCCTCATACAATCAATACCCTAATGGCGCACCTCCGTTCCTCAACGTAAGGTTTTAACCTTCGCGTTCTGAACCTGGGAGCTAAATCTATGTGATGATGCACGTGTGTAGCTGAGTTCGACGATGCCGGCGGATGGAATGTTCCCGGAAGTCACGATCGGCGACGTAATGAATACTACCAGTGGGATTCTATGCTACGTCTACGAATAAGGGATGCGTGGGTGAGACATTTTAAAAAGTTATCTCCTGTCAGCGTCGATGGGTCGTCAAGTGGGAGTCGTGGGACCACAGGTTTAGGGGGAAGAAATGGGTCGACGTGAGGGAGCTAGGAAGGCCTTCACAGGGTATTGAAAGGGGAAGGGTGAGGGTTGCCGAGGCGAGGAAAGAGTGCGTCAATTCCAACATGTCCACTATTCATTGGACGACGAATCAAGAACAAAAGAGAAACGACTCAGAACTTGAGGGAACCGAAGAAGAAACTCTATGCAGGCCAGTCCAGTGTGTCGTCCAAGGTAGTAGTATCGTACTTCCGAAAGTTCCGATCGCCGTTGTAGACGAAACACCGGCAGTGCCAAATTTCACCGTGCGCAGTACGAAGAACGTAGGGTTGTGCTCTAGCATTTCCGAGTTGTAGAGTCAAAGGTTTGGGCTGACTAATATTTGGGTGCATCCGTCAACAGTACTACTAGTTGCTCGTGAGTCGTGCCTCCTGCCTGAAAGCCTCTTAGTCCTTGACTCGCAGGTTCTAGAACAAGTATCGCAGGCCATGCGGCCTGACTACGATAATTATCGACACTCCCCACACATTTAGTTGAAGATGGCGTGACCTTCCTAGATAGTATTCGGTTGACCCCAACGGGCCCCAACTCCCAGTCCAGCACCGATAAGTTGTATCATGAAGGCAAACCAATCGTTTAGTAGCGCCTGCTACAGCAATGCTAGAACTTTTGCCCCTTGTCACTACTAATACTAGTATTAAACTTCTACATGATATTGAATCAGATCTCACCTTCGGTACATAGATGCGGGATGAAGAAGACTGGCCTCTTCTGAAAGAACGCGTCTCCAATGTATTCGTCCCACCGTTTTCCCTCCCAATACGTCTGGAGCCCTGTCTACTCTACTATCTCAAAGTGCGCTTCCTGGTCGCTAGGTGGCATTCAGCCATCATATATTACTTGAGTATTCGTGCTAGCCTACTTCCATCGATCATCTGCAACAACACTTAGCACTCCAACGACGCTTCACGCACTTCGAAGAAGCGCAAAGGACATACTTATTGTGAATACCTGATCTACGGATAAGACTATGTGGCACCAATCGGAGCACCAATCACAGAAGCTGACGCTCTGTCACGTGCTCGCTTTGCGTGGGAATTTAATCTCAAACCAGCCCTGGCAATGCTCTCATCAGGCTGACTCCTCCTCCAGAGGCCCAGAGTCGTGGAGCATTCCTTCTTCTGCTTTGTTGACCGGTGAAAAAACCAACCGCGGCTACTCATTTTTCCGTGCTGGCCCTTCTGTCACTCGCGTCCGCAACCTTTCCCAAGGGGGCTTGATGGTGTTCTGCAAGTGTGCCGTCCCGTCTTGTGACCCAACAAACGCGTGTTCTAGTTGGGCGCTGTCCGATACTCGGACACTGTCTCCTCCTTAATCGTTCCTAACGTTCTTACCAGGCTCAGTGGTAGTCCCCTGTGAGGTACTTTTGTCCCATATTAGACGCGTCATGTCATAGTTTTTCAAACCCCTGGAACGTTGTGAACGCCCGCCCCACGACTACCGGAGGACATTTGGGTAGACCCGGCTATCGTCTTCTCGTAAAATCGAAGAGGTGATTTTGTCTATCGACCCGCTCCTCACATAGCCATGCTCGTCCTTAGGGTTCTCTTAGTCTCTCTTGCTATCATCTCGTCTAAGTTGACACATCCTCTATTTACAAAAGAGGTGCATGGGCTAAGCTACCTGTGCACATAGAATGGAGAGCATTTCGTTCTCAGGGAGAAGGCGGCATGGATCATCCGTACGCTGGGTTGAATGTTCTTCCTAACATGCTCCTGGTTTCTGCACGTTTTCTCTTCGGTTTTTCATACCCTTCGCTTACTGATACAAGCAACCCAGTCCCAAGTCCTGTCTAGAGCGGAAAACCTCGATGAACTGTTGCAGGAGCGTTTAGAAGAAGTCTCTTGGCGAGAGGTCTTCCATGCACTGGTGTGTAATCACGTTGTCCCTCAGCCTTATTCAGAACACTCCGATTGATGGGCTGGAACCCAAGTCCGTTCATAAACTCTGCGCCCTGTACAATGACTTCCCGTGGAAAATTTTCCTACATGACTCAACCAGAAGATCTCAACCGAACGGCACTCAGATTTTGGGTTTGGAATAACATAACATCCGGCCGATGCACCGCACCATGCTGGATCCTGCCGGTGAGCCAGAGTCCTGTAAGGATGCCGGGCAGTGGCGTAATAACCGGGCCAGGGAAGGCCGACAATCGGCATGCTCACTGACACTTCTCTTTCCCTCCATACTCGGCCGCCGCAGTCGACTCCGCACTAGGATTCAGTGAGGAAGAACGCCTCATGAGGTGGTTATCACCTGCTCAGCTCGTGGGTGCATCAAGACCATGGTAACAGGAGAAATAGTAACACATCACCTTGCATATCACAGTGACTCAAGCAGGAATTTGGGTACTTGTTTGGGTATGTTGACAAAGGGGCCGAGTCGGACCATGGGTTCTCAGGGATGCTCGGTAGAGAAAAAGAAAACCTTGGGCCACGTGGAAAAATACATGACGTTACAGTAACCACCCGACAGGACGCAGTCATCATAGCAGACTGGGCTCAGGAAATAATTTGGTTTTAGCTGATCGGATATTGGAGCGTACAAAAGATCTCAGTACCACGGACCCATGGCCGTCTGCAACGTCGCTAATTTTGAGAACGGTCTCAATTGGTCGACCAAACAAGCGTTTTTGATAGAGCAGGAAACAAGGAAGGGACGCCTCTTAACAAATCCCCTAATAGAGTAACCACAACAGCTCCGTCCCAGGATGCTTTTTCAACAAAAGGAAAATCGAAACCCGCATGTTTGGCAATGTCCGAACCAAGTAGCGTAGTCCTACGTCTAGTTGCTAGCTAGCAAGAGCACCAAATTTGTTACATCAAACGCAAACACAAGCAGAGAGCAAAAAATTAGGCACCGATGACAGCCATGGAGCCGGGTGATCTTCATAACTACCAGTTCGGGTAAGAGCTCGGTTCATCATGCTAAGGTGCCCCAGTGACGTGCCATTCCGAGTTTGCTTTCAGGTCTTGAAATTGTGCAGTACGTGAGCCAGCCCAGTAGTCATCATTACTGGTCATTCCGAAGGTGGAAGACTTCCCAGACGATGCCGATGCCGAACTGTAGGGTGGTCGTCCGTGCGTCGCACAGGTGCCAGGGCACGCCGCGTGCAAGTTTACGACTAGGAGTGAGCGCACCTCGGATCGAGTCAGAACAGCACGATCGCTTATTAACTTGTATTCAAGGACGAACTATTATACCGTCGATAAACTATGAAAACCTGTTGTGATCAGGGACTCCCACACTCCCGGGACTGGTACGAGCAGCCGATGGCCGCGTAAACTGGCAGTTTTCGTATGCCAGTGCTAGCTGCATGCGGGCTGCAAGCTCCGCCTCTTGAAGGATTTTTTTCTTGTGAACCAATCGCGGCAGGGCAAGAGAATGCAGGCTCGAAGTGTGAGATCAGATCATGCGAGACCTGGTCACCTGACTCCTGAGGAATTTCAATGTTGGCGATTTGGAGTCGGTCTAGTATAGTACCATCGTCATGGTACTAATAGTCGGAATCACGGTGTACTAGATCATACAGTAACAGGGCGCGACAAATGAGGAATACTTCGGCCAACTGAAACACTCTTGGACAAGATAATTGAAGAGGCAAGACCAAAGCAAGACCAATTTCAAGTTCTCATCTCAAAAATCATCGGTGCAAAGCCACATGACCACATCGAATGTGAGATCTGCGAGTATTGAGCGACGTCCGACAGCCATCGGACCGCGATCTCTTACCCGTTTTTCTTGGCACTCTTCCCAGTTTATGAAAGAAGTTATGCGCTGATGGCCTGCGATGTCGTAGTTCCCCTCAGCCACACCATCCGTCGCCATGTTTCGAGTTTACCGAACTGGTGCCGAGTCGAGCAATATATAGTCTGGGCCCTGCGTCCCCGATATTTTCAGTATCTCGTCGACCATGCTCGTCCTCAAGAATCTCTTCATATCTCTCGCTATTATTTCGTCGGTGGTTGGTGCAAGCCGCATTCACAAAAAGGAGACCTGCTCCGCTCCATCTGTGCGCAGGGAATGGAGAGCATTGAGTAAATGTGAGAAAGCGGAGTGGATCAAAGCAGTCAATGTACGTGTGAAGCACATGTTTGTAATGTCCGCATCCAAGTTCTGAACGACACTGCCTCTAGTGCTTGTCACGCTTGCCACACGACGATGCTCTGACCGCGACCGTGGATCCATCAGTATCACTCATTCCTTCCATTAACACATCGAGCTCCTACTACGATGGTATGCTGTCGTCTGAATAGCTACTAGTGTCATACTAACTTCTCTATAGATATTGTGTATGCTCACATGGATTTGAATTCTCTGGTGTGTTCAATGGGTCAATTATAAATGACCGCCGCTCGAATGAACGTGTGCCCTCATAGATCCACCTTACTGGGCTTTTCCTTCCTTGGCACCGCTCGTTTTTAAACAACTTCGAACGTGCACTTAAGACGAAATGTGGGTACATCGGGGCGATTCCATATTGGAATTGGACACGTGGTCAGTCACCAGAGGTTTCCCGGGGGTTCAGAAACTCACGATTCGCAGATGCTCCTGACTTTTACGAATCGACGTTTTGGAAGGGCGCGAGTTCTCAAACTGGATTGGGCGGTTGGGGCGATCCTAATACGGATTTCAGCGTGCCCGATGGAGGCTTCAGTGATCTTCAGCTCTTGTATCCTTCGCCTCATAAGCTGTGCCGTAACTTCACACTCTATGCGTTCAGTGGTTTTCCTCCGCCGATCCAACAATTCTTTCCTGATCCCCAGAAGCAAGCAAACTCATCGTTCCACGCCAATAAAATCAGAAAGATCCTAGAAACGCCGAATGGGGAATTTAAGAAGTTTCAAACAGCATTGGAAGCATTCGAGGTGAGAAAGAGTGACTGACTGTTGAATTCAATGGATTCCTAATTGCTGTGTCGCATCGTGCTCAGGGTCCACACAGCGCCCTACACGTGATAGTGGGCTGGTAAGTGACTACTAGGACTGCTTCTCGTCACAGCTTGTCTAGACTCTTCTCACGCCAAACGCTTGTCCACACGTGCTCAGCGATTTAGCAGGTAACTGTCCACCAAACGCTCCAGCGTCCTGCATCCCAGGACCGAAATGGTCACCTAACGGTGAGTACCGCCTATGGCGAAGACTTTCAAGTTCCTCAATGTCTTTTATCGTTGCGTTGTTTAGACCCACTCTTTTTTTTGCATCATGCCGTAAGCTCCATGGCATTGTCTGCCCCTCACTCTCACTTTCGTTTCGCTCCCCTTGGCGGCAGATGATTGATAAAATATGGTACGACTGGCAGAAAAAAGACCCGAAGAATGCCAAAAGTTTCTATGGCGGCTCTATCCAACACCTGGAAAGCGTGGCAACACACAATCAATACCCTAATGGCGGTCCTCCATTTCTCAATGTATTGTCTTACTCTTCGTGTTCTAGATCTGAGAGCTAAAATGATGTATGTATGTCTTAGCTGACTTCGACGATGCCGATGGATGGACTATTCCAAGAAGTCACGATCGGCGACGTGATGGATACCACCAGTGGTAGTCTATGTTATATCTACGAATAATGGATGGGTGGATGAGGCATCTTACCTCATGTCAGCTTCGACTGGTACCACAGGTTTACGGGGCGGGGAATGGACCGAGGCTACGGCGGTTTTCGCAGGGCATTCGAAGGAGAAGAGAGAGGGCTGCAAAGTCGAGGAAAGAGTCCGCCAATTCCTAATACAAGATAATTTAGCGCTTCACCGAGGCTTCATCGATTTATCACCTAGCGTGCAAACGAGCCTAGTCGACAGATAACTCACCATGGCACGCATCACGAATTGAATTTGGATGAAGCCTATGCCCAAGTACTAAACGATGCCACATGGCGGGAAGCACACTTGAGATATTAGGGGAGACAGAGGGCTACAAACGTCATGGAAGGGTTGAACCTGACGGGTACTGGAACGAATGGATTGGAAACGTACTACATCTCTGGAGAAGACTTTCTCATCCCAGATCTGTGAAATATAGAAGGTGAGATCTGCGGCAGTAGCAGGATTTAAATCGATGTTTTACAAGTGGTCACTGCCACGGTACGCGGTACCAGTGGTAACAAAGGGTACTGACACTAATGACCAAATGCTTTTACTTTCACGATATAAACGAGTTATCGCCTAAGATGGCGCTGGATTGCCAGAAGAAGTTGAGGCCTTGGAGGATTATCTTCAACGACAACCGAATACTATCCACTGTAGAAAGTCACGTCCTCTTCAGTTAGTAAACCATGACGTGTGGGGGATGTTGATCATCATGATAGACAGGCCGGATGGTTTACGTTTCTCGTTCATGTTTCGGTACAGGGATGCGGTCATATAACCTCAAGGAACTTGAACAAAAGGCTCGGGAGCAACGTGACTCACTGTCGACTGACGCACATGGAGGACAATTGAAGTCAGCCCAAACCTCTGGCTCTACGAGTCTACGACTCTCGGAGAGTTGGAAATTAGAGCAAAACCGTACGTGCTTCTTTCTACAGACCATGATTTTTTTAACTGCTCTATTTCCTTCATTTTGTACTATTTACAGCCGCGATCGAAAATGGCACTGGCAAGGAAAAGGGTGATATCTAGTAAGTTACGACACGGACGGGCTTGAGAGTTGAGTTTCCTTCATTGATCCAATGCCTGTGAATCGGAAATAATATCCGGTTCATCTCCGCCATATTTCTGTGGCCTAAAGCTACGTACAGCACCCCTTTGTGCGGTTCTGAATTATAGCATTGTGCACTGGTACGGGCACAATCAAAAAGCACCAATCAGGCTCCAATCGGTGCGCCAACCAATCACATTCCATCACGTGCTCGCGCCGCGTGAGACTTCCTGGCCGCCGCCTGGCAATTCTCTCCGGCTGAATCCTATCATAATCACACTTACTCAGCGCTCAGCGCAGCCCTTTAAGCTTTAAGTCGATTCACCCATAACTGTGCCTGACTCATTTCTCTATCTTAGAATTAACTGGAGAGGAAAATAGCTTCGGAGTACTTGACATCACACTGGCATCCTGCTGCGGACTACTCCCTGAGAATAATGGTGCATCCCTTCTTCTGCGTTGGCCGGTGAAAAAACCACCGACGGCTACATATTTTGTCCGTGTTGGCCCCTGTGTTCCTCACGTCCACAGCCTTTCCAAAGGGGGCCGGATGGTGTTCTGTAAATGCGCTGCCCCGCTTTGTGCCCTTATGTACGCGTGCTATCGTTGGGCGCTGTCCGAGTATCGGACACCGTCTCCTCAATCGTTCCTGGTGTTCCTACCAGGCCCAGTGATAGATCCCTGTGCGGCGGTACAGTATTGGCCCATCTTAGGGCGCCTCAGCTCGCGGGTTTCCAAACCCCTGGAATGATTGAGTGCCTACGATTATCCGGCGTCATTGGGTAGATCCCGCTATTACTGTCGCTTCAAAGCGCAATAAATAGTCTGGGGTTTCTGTGCGTCGTCTTGTATCCCTTCCTCGCACGGCCATGCTCGTCCTCAGGGTTCTCTTTGCGTCTCTCGCTCTCATCTCGTCTGCGGTTGGCGCACCCTCTGCTCACAAAAGAGGTGAATGCCACAACCCGTCAGTGCGTAGGGAATGGAGAGCATTCAGTTCTCAGGAGAAGGCAGCGTGGATCCAGGCCGTCAATGTACGTGTGAAGCTCAGGACTGACTTGCCCGTGGTCTAAGCGGTGTTTACTCTAGTGCTTGTCACATTTGCCACACGACCCTTCTCTGTTCGCGAGCGTGGATCCTTCAGTTTCACTCATTCCTCCCATTAACGCATCGGGCTCCTACTACGATGGTAACTTGACCTTGGAGTAGCTATTCGCGGCATGCTAACTTCTCAACAGATATCGTCTATATCCACATGGATTTGAATACTAGAGTACGTCCAACAGTGCATCCAGTAAATGTCGTTGGAATTAACATGCGCTTCATAGATCCACTTTACTGGGCTATTCCTTCCTTGGCACCGCTGGTATTTGTACTCCTTCGAACAGGCACTCAAGAATAAGTGCGGGTACACCGGGGTGTCCCCATATTGGAATTGGACAATTGGTTGGCTCCGTTATGTTTCATGAGTGTTAAAAATACTCACCATTCACAGATGCTCCCGACTTTTACGAATCGACATTTTGGTCCGACACGAATCCTGAAAGTGGACTGGGCGGTTGGGGCAATCCTAATGCGGATTTCAGCGTGCCTAATGGAGGCTTCAGTTCTCTTCACGTCTCTTATCCTTCGCCGCATATCCTGCGCCGCAACTTCACCCTCCAGCCATTCCAGGGCTTTGCTCCACCGTTCAACACGTTCTTTACGCAGCCCCTGAAGGAAGCAAACTCATCGTTCCTTGCCCCTGAAATCGAACAAATCCTTGAGACGTCGGCTGGGGACTACAAAGGCTTCCAAGAAGCATTCGAGACGTTCGAGGTGAGAAAAAAAGAACATGACTACTGTAACTACTGAATTCCTAATTGGAGTGTTGCATCAGGGCGCACACACCGCCGTTCACTTGATCATGGGCGGGTGAGTTGCATCTTACTGCTCACATGTCACTCAACCTTTCTAAATTCGAACGTACTTAGTGATTTAGGTGGAACATGTCCAGAGAACGCTCCAGCGAACTGCACCCCAGGCCCGACATGGTCCGTTAACGGTGAGTCCAGCCTACGCCGAGAGCTTTCTTTAACGCCCTAATGGTTGCGCTTTATCAGAACCCCTCTTTTGGATGCATCATGCCGTAAGTCCCATGGAGTCGTTCAGTCCTGTATACAGCCTTCGCTAACGGTTCGTTCGACTCGGCGGCAGATGGTTGATAAAGTATGGTACGACTGGCAACACCGCAACCCGGAGAATGCCAAGAGTTACTTTGGTGGCTCTGTCCAAGCCCTCGACAGCGTTGCCTCGTACAATCAATACCCTAACGGCGGCCCTCCGTTCCTCAATGTAGGGTCTTTTTTCTTCGTGTTCTAGACCCGGAGCTAAAACGATGTGCATGTGTTAGTTGAGTTCGACGATGCCGGCGGATGGAATGTTCCCGGAGGTGACGATCGGTGACGTGATGGATACGGCCAGTGGGATTTTGTGCTACGTTTATGAATAGGGGTTAGACGATAAATTTTGGAGAAGCTACCCCGGGACGATGGTTTTTCCAGTTACAGTTACGATTTCTGCTTCTCCCACGTTTCCAACGTTTTCTCTCCGGACTATTTTTGGTTCTCCTATCAAGTGACGAGGTTCAGTGGGTAGTCCCTAGTAGTATATTGAGCGCTATAGGAGCACTTGTGGCTTGGAATGCCAGAGTTATATACCACAGCATCGTTAGGATTGGTGACGAGCGTTGGCAAGGCCGCAAGGCGCCAAGTGTTGGTGCATATAAGCGGTTAGACCTCGGGCGGATCAATTCTTTCACGGGTAAGTACATCGTTTCCACTCTGTAGTGCTGCCGAGGTGACCAGGGGTGAGAAGTCTGAGGACGGAGGCCGAGAATTTTGCGGGGCCCACCGTTCTCCATCTGGATCTGAGATACGTAGCACGGGTCGCAACTTGCCGCTGAATGGTTGACCGGTGCCCATTCAAGTTACCGGACAGGTTTGTTTCACACCAATTCGCATGAAGCGAAACCGTCCCGCGACCCTCGTATCGTACAGTGGGTCCTCCTCCTCAGAGAATGAAGAAGAAATAACGCCGCCGCCGCCACTGCCCGTTAAAAAGCGCAGGCTTCCCGCGCTGGCGTCGCACCTCGTACCTACCGTCCCGCTCGACGACCCGTCGAAACACCAAGGTCGTACACGCGCCACGCCACACGTCGAGGGCCAGTGGGCCGCACACGTATACGTCTCGCTTTTGCTCCACGGTGCGCTGAGAGGCATCGTCGAGCGTGCTCTGGACATCGCGAAGCAGGAGGTGGCTGGTGTGCGCATGGTGGGCAGTGCGGACTCAGACATGGGCAAGGACTCTGTCGCGCCCGTGCGCGAGCTCCATGTATCGCTGACACGACCGTTTTTTCTGCGCGCCCATCAAAAGGAGGATATGAAGCGTGCCGTGAGGGATGCCGCCAAAGTACATCCTCCGTGAGCCTCTTTCTTACTATCGCATTTTCGACGCGACTCCTTTCTCAACTAGAAGCCTTCCACGATAATAGATGAGCTGATGTATATCTCGTAGATTCACGGCGTCGTTTGCCGCATTTTCAAATCTCACCAATGACGAACACACCCGGACCTTTCTTTGCATGGAGGTTGGCGCTGGTCACGCCGAGGTACGTCTCTTCCTTTCGCTGTCTGCACCTGTGTTCTGAGAATTGGTATCACCACCCAGCTGCGCGCTCTCTCGGATACCTTAACTCCGACCTTGCTTTCGTTCCACCAGAAAGAGTACTACGAACAACCACGGTTCCACGGTTCCTTCGCCTGGGCACTCCTCGACCGTCCTCCCCAGTCTGAAACGATAGAGCCTACACCTCTTGCTTCAGCGTCTTCTGAAGATCCACGTCCCTTTCCTACTGTTCCGCGTCTACCAGAGACAATTATACCATCGTTGGATGACAGCCTGGGCTCAGAGCTCAAGGGCAAGGCTGGGATCTTCGAAGTAGGGGAAATACGTATCAGAATAGGAAAAGATGTGTTTGGCTGGGAACTATCAGGATAATATGCTGCCTGCACTGCGCACTTCGCCGTGAAACCACATCACAATTTCTTCGGCACTTCTACTTCGAATTCGAGCCATGCACACGAATGCCTTGTCATGACGAGCCTATCCCTCTGAAGTCGGGATGGATACTGTACTCCGTCTTCAACGATGCGAATGCGCCCCGCTCGTGGTTCGGTTAACGTTAACTCAAAGATATATGCTGGGCTGTGCTCACTTGCGCGCTGTTAGGCTTCCCTTTCCAACCTGGGCGACATTAGACGCGCCGGCGTCAGCCTCTGCTCCGCCGCACCTCAAGACAAAGACAAGTGGAATGACTCATCCTGCATTTGTGTTCAGCGTGAGACCCTTGGAAGTGGATCTGCAATCCCATGAGGAAAGGCTGCGCATTCAGTGTCAGGAGGAAAGCCCAAAGGAGATCCTAGTACTAGTGGGTGTGAATAATTGTGATCAAAAATGAAAGTGTGAGGGGATCGACAGTGCACCAATCACTGGCACACGATGGTTCTATGTTTCCCAAGAACTTGGGTGACGCAGCAAGGCTCAATCCGCCAGCTCCGGAGGATGAGGACACCTGGAATATCATGCAAGATCATATCATTATCATGGGCTCACCGAAGCAGCCCGATCGCGTTACTTCAATCGGCCTCAGAGCACAAGCTGGCTCCTGGAAAAGTTAGCTGCAACAGAGAGACCCGTTTTTGGAACTACTAATAGAAGGCCTCGTTATCCTGACTTGAGATAGCTTGCAGCTTCCGGTTCTTTTCGCTTGTTCAGTGGGGTACCCAGCCCAAGATTCCGTCGTCTCCACTGGGCCAGGATCCCACTTCCTAAGTTCCCCTGCTCCCGCAGCTTCTTTAGACCTCCAAGAGCCCGGTAGTACGTCTGCTTCACGAAGACTTCGGTACTTGGCTCTTTTCATCGGAAGCGCTTGCGACTGCCTTACTATCCTATGCCCAACCTGCAATCACTTTCTCTCCATTCCTTTTCTGTCGCAATCAACATCGCATTGTTTCACATTTTCGTGTACCCCCAACCGTTTGCGAAACGCATTGTTCACCCTCGCAAGCCTTGTCTGCAGTAACAGCAACACGCACTCAGGCTGCACCTGCACACTTCTAAAAAATGAGCGAGACGGTTGGAACATGGGGAGCTTGAATGGGAAAACTGTCCAAATTAGGATGTTGGCGCGGACCGTGGGACTTCAGTTCGCTACACCCCGTAACTGTACCTCACAGGCAAATCATATTCTTATCACGACCTTCCAGCATATTGACCGGTTTAAGCCAGCCACTCAACTTTTCCTCAGTCGCAAGAGAAATCCGCATCCATCAGCTTACGTCATTGTCTTCAGGACCAACGCGAACGCAAGGAATCCTCAAGCCCTTGCTCAAGCCCGTCGACCAACTGGGTACGCGGAACTCGCCATCATTACGCATGAGTCTGTGCATATATCCCGTCTGTCTTTGGTAGTGTTTTGCTGACGCCCTCCAGACAATGATGTCATCGAGACAACACACGTGCCACGATCAAGCGAGGTCGGACGATCTGAAGCAACTATATGCGCTACAAGTGATGCCGGCGCACCCAAGGTCTCGAACATCGTGTGTTGGTCCGCAATTCACAGCAGCACAACCGAGAAAGAGGACGCATGACACAAAAGACTGCGCATGACTTCTAGCTGTCATCCGCCGTGTTTCAAGTTACACAACAATTGTCGTCAAGCGTGTAAAGTTGCCTTTGGAAGAGGATCCCGAAACACGAGTCAGCCGAGCCGTCGATCAGTCGTCTCAGTAGGCCAAGTCACCATCCGGAGGCTGCTCCCGAATAGCTACAGGCACAAGTTTTTCCGCACCACTTTCACCGTGCCGTGAGAGTGGTGTGTGCAAAACTTGAGTCTCGCTCCATGAACGCGCATCTCAAGAGCCTCTGATCTGAGAACGTGAGGGCGAGATCAGATTGACTGGGACTCATGAACTCTCCGAGATTTTCGCGATCTTCGCGATCTTTGTACGCTCGTACATGAGCAAGGTGGGATGCTCGGTAAGTCCTTTTTAGCAACTTCTCTTTATCTTTTCTGGACTGGTAGTTGCAACAGCTCCACGCTGACATATAGATAACTTTGAGTCCAAGATCTACTCAATAGCCTTGGACACAGCTGAAGCCGGTGAGGAGGTTTCGACTACGTCAGAATATCGGCTGCCGGCGGCGCGCCTTGGCCTCATCCCGACCGTTGCGGCTGTTGTGATGCTACGTATACTGGCTGTCCGCTTCGTGTTTCCTCGTAGGCCAAACCCAGATTGACCGGATGTCAAGATCCTGTCACTCCAGACCAGGAGCGATACGATATAGTATCGCCTGATCAACGTTCAGTTCCAATGTATAACATACCCTAAACCTCACATGAGCCATGTCCGAGGTAAATGTCATATTCTTGTTTCGAAATGTCACACATCACGCGTGATTTATGCCTGTAACTGCCAAGACTTGTGCGCCAACACGACTAACAATACTTGTAACGATCGACATCCCGAAGGGCACGGAGCAGGGACGGGCGAACTCATGTTCGTGGGGCCTGCCTATACAAGCTGGAAGTCTTGCCCTGTGGCAAAAGTTGGGATCAGAATTTGAGTTTACTGGACGGACTACGTTTATTAGGAAGGAGGGAGGGTGGAGTTCATTGAACCGAGCCTTTGGCGGATCACACCCAGGCAACACGTTGGGCTGACTGACCCTGCATATTAAGCCTGCGGTCCAGTATAACATACAGCAGCGCCACACCCCACTCCTCTTCAGCTCCTCATCCACGAGTTCTGGAAGGCGTTTCCAAAGGTCGTGAGCTGCGTGTGGACTGCTTCTTCGTGCTTTGAATCCACTCATGTCGACATTCTATGCTGCGGTCGATGAGGATTATCGGAATGCGTGAGCATTCACGTGATCTAATATCTCCCACGACGACGAACTGATTTCATTGGCTAGCTTGCTGACCAAGGTACGGGTGTGCTTGCATGTTCTCCACGGTCACTTGCAATCAATGGTACATGCTCACGTCGAACACAGTATTTTGGGGTGGTGAGCTTCACGATACTCGTGTGGGACCATATTATCACGTTCTCTGAAGAGGTGACCTTGAACCATGTATCACCAATACTCGTGACTGATCAAGCATCGCGATAGGTTGAGCTAATCTGGAAGGGCGCAAAGGGACCGCGTGAGTGTTCTCACGTATATGACAGATCTTCTCGATGATTAAACAAGGCTGCACCTAGTTGTTTATCTCTTTTTCGTGGTATGTACATTGGTTGATACATATTTTGTTGTGACCGAACTGACTTGCATGGGAATTCCGAAAATACGAACAGAATCGCTACCTCATTCCCTTGAGCTTTATCGTCAATCTTTGGGCGTACTTTCGTACCTCGTGGTCCCTGCTCGTGAGCTTTCTTGCGCTCTGGGTTTTAATGTGGAACTGACATCTTGATGCAGTCGTGAGTGCGGATAAATCAGGTCTTATCCCCGCGCCCCTTATCGGGTTATAATTTAGATGCAGTCACTTCGTCCGGTTCGAGGGGGCCATGACTATGATCGGGCTCTGCGTAGTAGAGTTAATGATGTTCTTTCGGTGAGAAATCGCTATAATTCCTCTTGATTTGCTTTGATGAAGAATCTGCGGGTATATGACACCGCTTGCTTCAGGATACGTGCATTGTATCGGCGAGTCTTGGCGGTTCAAGTCGTCGTATTTGCTATCTTCCTCGCATATGTCGGGGTCAATTCCTGGCTGCTTACACGCGGGATTCGTATGCCTGCTTCTGTCGATGTGTCCTACCTTCTGCTGATTCTGGTTTAGCCGTACAGCATACAGCATATCCTCTCGTCGACTGTAGGTATTTATGTCACACTTCCCTACATGGCACTCAGATAGCGTATGGCAACAGCCTGTACGATGATCATCGACCCAAGCGTGTGAGTTGACCCACTTGGCTTGATGAAGTTACGTGAGACATGACGTGCATGACTCGACGCAGGGCCCCATCGCATCGTCGACAGCCTGGCTTCCTCTCCTGTACGATACAGTTGTCCTTGCTATCACCCTTTTTCGGACGGCAAGAGCTTTATACTCCAAAAGTACTACTCAAATCCTCCGCGTCATGCTTCAGGAAGGCTTGCTTTATTATAGGTGCGGCAACACAAACACGATCTTCACTCAGCGTTTGCTCACCCTGGTCTCAATCCAACCTAGTGCTATCTGCATTGTGACCCTCACTCTGACGATCGTGGTTGTATCGGCCAATCAATCTGTCAGGGACATTACCGCTCAGTAGGCGCCGTTGTCCTTTTCTACCTCCACTATCTAACCGTCGCATGATTCTTTACGCCCTTCACAACCAGGCTCGAACTATTGTACGCCAGATCCCAATTCCCCGGCCCATCAATCGCTTCATCCTGCTTATTCACACGCACCACAGCCTCACAGTTACGATGATGTCACGCATCACACTCCACCTTAAGCGCTTCGCCCACAGCTCCACCGTCGTTGACTCGAACGAGACCCACTGGCACGTCTATCCTCATCGTCGTCCCTCTACTGCGCGCCCCCGGGCACCCCCACGGCGCGGACCTGGAATGCCGAGACTGACGGCCCCGCCACGTGCTGCATTCCCGCCCGAACTGTTCACTTCTGTGCTCACGCCGTACGGCACGTTTCTAGAGGGCGAGTCCTTTGTGCTGGACCTGTGCCCTGTGGCAGAGACGGACGCACCACCCCCGAAGCCATCCTCCGGGCCCGGGACTGTGACGTCCGTCGCGGACCCGGAGGTACCCTGCAATTTGGACGTGCAGAACCCACTGACCACCGTCGGCGACGAAGAGCTCGCAAGCGTGCGTGGTGCGTAGGTTGGCGTGTCATGTGTCATGGGTGTTGTACAGTCCGTCATGCGATGGCATCACGACTATCACTCGCCTGACTTTGTCACATCGAGTTCCCTTGAAGAACGCGTGTCTGGCCTATTCCAAGATCTATATCTCATCTACTTCAAGTATAGGCGGGGAGGCAGCGATAATCTGTGTCCAAGTGCGCTGTCACGATTAATCGTGTATGAATATAATTAGGAGGTTGATTCAAATTAATAATTGTATTTACTGTGTACACTACCGACTTGATTGGGTCTTGATGATGAACAACAGGTTTTTTAAGTGAGCTCGAGTAACGTGCTCAATGCTGATGCTGAGTGGCCTTGCGTTTTGCACCAGATCGCTGCGAGCTCGAGGATTTACCGTAACTACAGTCAAAATTGTCATAACACATAATGAGATTTGAAATGATTCTGAATCGCAGTCAACCTGTGATTCAGAATCATTTCAAATCTCATTATGTGTTATGACAATTTTGACTGTAGTACACCCATTGGTTGTTAATAAACTGGTCTATAAATGATCCTGGCACCTATCTAATCATGTGACTGGCGATAACTTTCTGACTAGTAGTTAGTTTTCCCAGTTCGCAGATTCCACTTGAGATTCCAAGTTATGGAAACATTGTCGTGCTTGTGTGGCAGAGCGTATTTGCCCCTCCAGCCGAGTTGTATGGCACCGCCGTAGTATCAATGTCTTCCTCTTTCGTCTTCGCACCGCCACTTCCCGCTAGTGATGGAAAAGTTCAGTTCTGAACCTCGGTCCGAACCCGAACCGGACCGGTCCGAACTCCAAATTTGGGTTCAGGTTCGGGGTTTTGACCAGAACCGGACCGTCGGTTCCGTTCGCGGTTCGGCAAACTCCCGAACCCTTGCGAACGGGTTCTGAACGGGTTTGAACCTAAGAACCGGTAGTTTTTTGGAACTGAAAATACCGATGCCAAAACCTTTAAAGTATTCAAATATATAAAGTGTGAAGCATGTGAAGCTGTGAAGCCTTGTGAGACTCGGATGTCTGTAGCGTGAGACTTTTGACAACAGCGAAGATGACTTCAGATCACGGTTCAGTTGGTGACGCTCTACACTGACCCTTGACTATTATATCATACTGACATATCAAGTTCATGCTTCGCACCCTCGCCCCTTCCTTTAATCCGACTCCCATTTATGCCCAAACACTCCTAGGAATTTTAACACCACCGACTCTTGCTCGTTGGTTCCATCGATGAACTCTCTCATTCTCGTCTGGATGCTTTATCTCAACCACGAGGTCTCCACACTGACAGAGGCCCGTCCTTTTCTTTTTTTACTGTCGTCCTAATCCTCGACGACCATCTGCAAGGAATGCGAAAAGTGCTACGAGCTCATCCACAAAACCGTCCTCCATGCGAAGAACATCCCCTCAAACCTATTCCACGGCGAATCACTACGTCTGTTTGCCTTTCCAGCCACTCGTCTCGGCAGTGGCGCAGCCTGTGCTCCGTCACGAGGGCTCCTCCTCCTCGAGGTGAGATCCAAATCGCTGGGAGTCCGACCTGTACTCCCTCTCGCCAGCGTCCTTCGTCGCGACTCACCTCAAAGCTTCTCTAGCTACCTTACGTGCGTTTCTCACCCCACGGCAACGCTTTGCCAGAAACTTCTTCCAGTGCCTTTCAGCACATCGTTCCCGCTCCGAATACGCTCGCCGAAGATGAAGTCCTCGCACAAGTCAGTATGTTTGACTGCAGGAAGAACGACCCTCGTGAACTCACTCGAGAGGATCGAACGCGCCTTTCCGTGACTCCTCCCACGGCGCCAGGACGATTCCGTTCCTAAGCCCACGCCCTTGCCCTCGCCTTTGCCACCAGCTGGGGGCATCCTCGCACGCTTCGGACCGCGCTGTCTGCCGCAACCCTCGTCCGCCTGAACGCCGCCAAAGGTGCACGTTTCTATTTGGAGTATTTGCCGTGCTAACGCTCTAACCTCTCGTCTGTCCTGTCACAGGACTAAAGTTTTAACTCACCACGTGACCACGCTCTGGAGGCAGAGCTGCTTACACTGATGTCTGCTCGTGGGCACAGAAGGTAAGCGTTGGCAAGGTGACTCCACCATCACTCCCCCCTTACTTGCCGACGTGATCTTTTTCGTCGACAACAAAACACCCTCGATCTCCCGAATCCCGACCCCTCGACTCTCAACCATGTCTGGGTACAAAGTGGCCGAACCCAGTCCCACCGTCCCCATCTCACGTCCCCGCCCCACAGGAGGACGACTCAAACTGAAAGAACGAAAATGCACGGAACGTGAAGCCAGAGTTTCGGGTCAAGTACTCGTGTGCCTTCCAAGTTCTTATTCTACCTTTGCTGGGACCCATCCGAGGGTCTTCTCCCACTTGTAATAAGAGTAATTTCCACTTGTACTTAGCACTAGACCGTAATATATTGTTTTTCAAAGTTATACCCCAAAAGCATGTCTTTTGTGGTACACTGCCAGGGAATAATGCACGGTTTTTTTGATTATGTAAGCAAGGCACCATGCTTTGGGTCCGGTTCGGCGTTCGGACCCAACCCGAACCCGAACCGGACCTATTAGAACCTGAACCGACGGTCCGGTTCAGGGTTCGGGGAAATACCCCGAACCGGACCGATGGTTCGGTTAGCAGTTCAGCTAAAAATGGCAAAGAACCGGACCGAACCGAACTTTTACAACACTACTTCCCGCGGTCGCACGTTTCAAGTTCCCACCAGCTTGAAAGGTTGATTCAATGCAATTTCATCTGTGTATTTCGCTTGGTGGATTGCTAGCAATAACCTGCCAGCGTTTTGGCTTTCAAGGTGATATAACATCCAAGTTATGTACGTAATGAGCATAGCCAAGAGCACTGGCATGGCAATGCCCCAGGCCCAGGTTTGGGCCCAGGGCATTACGCGGGTCATCACATGCATCACACCGCGGCCGCGTGTGCGCAGGAATACCCCTTGTCGTCCCCCCAAGTATCGTTCAGCCAATTGAACAGTGTGATAACTTTGTGCCTTCGTATTCTACCTAAATATTTCCCTCACACATTCTTCTGAGTAAGTGCTTTGTATGTTCCGTGCTCTTACGCTCCAAGTGATAGTATTCAATACTGCAGATCTCCTCAAAGACGCGCACGAGTCACAATGCCCCCTCAATCCGGTGCCGCACTGGCCCGGGGCGAATGCTTCACAAGAGGACCAAGAGGTACATGATCCTCAGGCTCCCGTTAAGTGTTTATGCCACTTGCTGACTTCCTCCCTTTCTCGGCAAGCCACGATTGGGAAGCTTTCCGACGAAGTGCTTCTGAACATATTTCGTTATTATCTGGGTGCCTCTTCACGGTTTTGGCCCAGGATCGTGCACATTTGTCGCAGATGGCGACGTATCGTATTCGTGTCTCAACGGGCTCTAGACCTTCGACTGTTCTGCACCCGCGGAATGGCGGTACAGAACTCTATAGATTGCTGGCCTTCCCTACTTATTGCCGTGCATTTTGGGAGACTTCTAAAGCCCGAGTCGCCCACTCCCGAGGACGAGGACAATATCATGGCTGCGCTGATGCGGTCTGATCGTTTGACCTCAATCAACCTCACTATCTCAGTCTCGCTGCTGGAAAAGTTATCCGCAATAGAGGGGCCTTTTTCTGAACTAGAAGACCTCGTTCTCGTGTCTCAAGATAGCTGGCGGCTGACCCTGCCTAGCTCTTTTCGGTGGAGCGCACGCCTTCGTCGTCTCCACTCGACTGGGATCGCCTTTCCCGCACTAGTTCAGCTTCTTTATTCTTCCAGGAATCTTGTAGACCTTCGGCTTCACAATTTTATACATCCTTCACATTTCTCACCAGAAGCCTTGACGAACGTCTTGTCCGGATTGACCCAGCTTCGATCACTTTCAATCCATTTTCTTTCTACTATCAGTCGTGTTTCCCACCCTCCACCATTCGGGGGACCCATCGTTCTTCCCGCCCTTACCAGCCTTAATTTTCGAGGACTTACCCAATACTTCGAAGACCTTGTGGCTAGAATAGACGCTCCTCGTCTGGAGGATATCAAAGTCGCGTTCTTCACTCGATCCAAGTTCAATTTTTCCAAATTTAGAGGATTCGCCGATCGGACAGGAATGTCCAGGTCACACCGTCGAGCATACATTCTATCTTCTCAGCGCGTCATATGCATCTCCTTGACACAGCCTGGACTCCAAACGTGCTTTCAATTGCAGTTATTTTCAGAGTCACTGAACGAGCAGCTATCTTTCATAACTGAAGTATGCACTCATCTATCCGCTTCCTTTTCTAAAGTGGAGGATCTACGTATCAATACGACGCGACCATTAGGACCGGGAGATAGTCTTTACAGTAGCCTGAGACTATGGCGAGTGCCTATCAAATCATTCACAGGCGTGAAGTGGTTTCATCTCTACGGGAACCACTCGAAAGACATCATTCGTGCTTTGCTAAGACCGGGAGAGCGGCCCAGAAATGTGCTGCCTGCCCTGCACAAGCTTTACATACCACCACCTGGGTCACCTGATGTGTCTTTGGCAAGGGCTACAGCAAGGGCTGCAGTGGCATTCATGACCTCACGCCGACTCTCTGGCCATCCTATATTCGTGGAATTTGAACGGCTATGCCACACCCAAGTCAGTGAGCCACGCGGAACAGGTAAATTACAGCCTGAGTGTATGCTCAATGCCACCACCACAACTTACTAACTCATTTTGAGCAGGACAATTTTCCCAGCACGTGTCAGTTGAGACACTATCTGACGACATCATTCTGATCATATTTCGTCATTATCTGGAAACCACTCCCCAATCTTGGCACACGCTCGCATGGGTGTGTCGAAGATGGCGACAGACCTTATTCACATCACCTCTGGGACTAAATCTTCGACTATACTGTACGCATGGAACACCCGTTTTGAAGTCTCTAGATTGCTGGCCGGCCCTGCCTATTGTCATACATTACGGGGGGGTTCCAGATCTCGATCAACCCGCTCCCGAGGACGACGATAATATCATTGCCGCACTGAGGCAACACGACCGCGTTAGCTCCATCAACCTTACCGTCACCACCTCGCTCGTTGAAAAACTTTCCGCAATATCTAGACCATTTTCGGAACTAGAAGAACTTGTCCTTCTGTCCCAAGATAAAGTGGAGCTGACCCTCCCCGGCCTTTTTCGGTGGGGCTCACGCCTCGGCACTCTACACTTGACTAGAGTCGCCATTCCTGCACTCCCGCAATTAATTTCACCCGCCGCGAACCTCGTAGATCTTCGACTCCACGAAATTCCTAGTGCAGGGTGTTTTTCCCCAGAAGCGTTCGCGAATGCGTTATCTGGTGCGACTCACCTAGAAACACTTTCACTCCACTTTCATTCCCTTCCTCCCCGCCGAAACCACCTTCGCTTGCCCTTACAGTCAGGGGATTCAAAACGCATTGAACTCTCTGCTCTTACTTGCCTCAAATATCGAGGAACTAGCAAGTTTTTGGACAGTTTCGTGGCTAGAATCGATGCACCTCGTCTCGAGGATATTGATATCACGCTCTCTAGCCAACCCACGATGGATGCTTCGCATCTCGGTCGATTCATCGAGCGAATAGGAATGCAGATTTCTCTCCTTCGAGCAGACGTCGAAATCTCCGCGCATGCTATTTCCGTCTCCTTTCCCAACTCCAGAACTTCTACGCCTCTTCAAATACAAATACCGTGCAAGCCGTTAGACTGGAAATTGTCCTCCATGGCTCAAGTTTGTAACCAATTTCCCCCATTCCTATTTTTTGTGAACAAATTAGGCATCATTGCGACGCAATCGTCACGTGGGCAGGCCGACGTTGACGGTGAACAATGGCTGGAGCTTTTACGTGCATTTAGCGGCGTAAGAAGCCTTTGGGTGACTGGTAGACTTACCACTGACATCTTGTGTGCTTTGGGTAAAGCCGATAGGGAGTACGCTACTGTGCTCCCTTCCCTGCGTCGTCTTCGTGTAGGCAGACCTCTTGCGATGTATGGGCTATCATGGGACGCCGTACAGTCATTCATCGCAAGAAGATGGATCTCCGGCCGTCCTATACAGGTCGAGTGGCCGCAAACGCCGGTGCTGAAGCCTCTAGATTGCTGGCCTTCTCTTCCTATTGTCGTCGAGTACGGGGGATCTCCATCATTCGACCCGCCGGTCCCCGAGGAGGATGACGATATCCTGGCTGCTCTGACGCATTGCCATCATGTCACTTCTATCAGCCTCACTATCACAAGGCACCTCATGGAAAGGTTTCACGCAGTCAAGGGACCTTTTTCTGAGCTAGAAGACCTCGTGCTTCATTCACCTGATGGCGTTCGGTTGACCCTGCCTAGCACATTTCAGTGGGGCCCACGACTCCGCAGTCTTCACTTAACCGGGATTGCCCCACTTGTACTCCCTCAGCTCCTTTCCTCTTCCAGCTTCCTCTTCGATATTCAGCTTCAAGAAATTCCCGGTATTGGGGGTTTCACACAAAATTCGCTTCTGGGGGCTTTGTCCGGGATGACTCAGCTTCAATCACTTTCACTTCGATTCCTTCCCAACACAAGTCACATTGTGACCCTCCAACCGTCAAGGCATCGCGTTCTCCCCGCTCTCACCCGGCTCAAATTTCAAGGTCCCAGCAAGTGCTTGAACGATTCCTTGGAAATTATCGATGCTCCTCGTCTCGCGCATATCGAAATTACATTCTTCGAGGAACCCATCTTTGGCTCTTCCGATCGTCCCGAATTCCGGATGGGAACGCAGATGTCATATCGTCGATCAGATATTCTATTCTCTGAACATTCTGTCTCCATCTTCTTAACTCGGCCGTCTTCCAGGTGCTTTACATTTCAAGTCCTCTGCAGGCCCTTCAGCCGGCAGCTGTCCTACATAGCTCATTTCTGCACTCGTTTTTCGGCTTTCCTTTCTTGTGTGGAATATCTATGCATCAGCGCAACGCAACCGTCGAGTGACACCGACCGAGAAGGATGGCTGAAGCTTATCCGTGCTTTCAGAGGCACGAAATGGTTTCATGTGGCCGGCGGGTCGGACTTCTCGATAAACATCGCGCTTGCTTTAAAATCATCCAGAACTGTGCTACCAGACCTACAGAAACTCTGCCTGTCAGAGCCCGAGTCAAGTTATGCTCCTTTGCCGGCGGCCATAGTATCTCTAATGAATTCACGCCGGCTCTCGGGAAATTTCATAGCGGTGGAATATGAACACCAGCTGATCAATCAACTCGGCGGAATAGGTGTGACGTTTTTCAGATGGCTGTTTGTTATCTTGTTCTGATGTGTTTTTGGAGAAGGACCTTTATCTCAGGTCACGACTGAGATGCTCAACGACGATGACCTTCTAAATATATTTCGTCATTACATACGTGGCGCTTTGCGAAATTGGCCCACACTCACCCACGTACTATGCCGAAGATGGCGACAGATCGTACTGGAATCACCTCTGGGTCTACAACTTCGACTCTACTGCACGTACGGGACCCCTGTTTTGAAGACCCTGGAATGTTGGCCACCTTACCCTGTCGTCCTGAACTACGGAGGAACGCCTACGCTCAGTCCCCCAGCTCATGAGGACGAGGACAATATCGTGGCTGCATTGAAGCTGTCTGACCGTGTCTGCTCCATCAGCCTCACCGTCACAAAGTCACTGCTGCAGAATATCACTACAATCTCTGAGCCTTGCTCGAGACTAGAAGAGCTTGTTCTTCTGTCCTGTGATAACCTGCAGTTGACCCTCCCCAGCGCTTCTCAGTGGGACCCACACCTCCGTACTCTACAATTGACTAGGATTGCTATTCCCGCATTGACGCGGCTTCTTACTCTTTCCGCGGGTCTAGTAGATCTTCAGCTCCATGAAATTCCTAATGTTGGGTATTTTTCTCCCGAGGCGTTCGTGACAGCCATATCCGGGATGACCCAACTTCGATCACTTTCACTCCATTTCACTTCCTTCCCCTCTCGCCGAAGCTACCTCGGCCTTCCCCCACAGCCAGGGCAACACATTGTTCTCCCTGCTCTCTCCTGCCTTAGATACCGAGGAACTAGCAAGTACTTAGACACTTTCTTGGCCCGAATCGCTGCTCCACGTCTGGGTGACATTGATATCTCATTCTTCCACCAACCTACAATGGACACTTCGCAGCTCGGCCAATTCATCGAGCGGATAGAAATGCAAACCTCGCTCAGTCAGGCAGACGTTTTCACCTCCGCGAATGCTGCCTTTATATTCCTTTCCGATCCCGGAACGCCTCTACGGCTTGCGTTGCAGATATCGTGCGAGCAGGTGGACTGGCAGTTGTCCTCGATGACTCAAATTTGTAACCACCTTTCCAGTTTCTTACCACGCATAAAAGATCTGGGTATAAGCTCGACCCAACCACCAAGTGGGCAGGATGACATGGACCGTGAACAGCGGGCGGATATTATCCGCGCATTCGACGGTACAGTAGTCTTTCGTGCCGCTGGCACACATGCGGCGGACATCTTGTGTACTTTAAGTCTAGACGTTGAGGATCCAAATGTGCTCCCTGCCCTGCACACTCTTCATGTACCCGAGCTTGGGCCGGAGCACGTAGCATTGAGGGGAGCTGCAGAGTCATTCGCAACCTCGCGCCGGCTCTCCGGACATCCAGTTAAGGTGCATTATTCAATATTACCAGATCTTGGAGGACTTCCTTTCCCCTCTCCCGGTATCTGGAACCACCCGGCTCTGTTTGCAAACTTACCACCGAATGTTCGCAAGAATCTTGTTAGACGCTACCTCAACAATCTCAATTCGTTTATCAGCTCGTTTCGGCTTCAACCTGGCCCTAGTGGTAGTTTTTTTTTTTTTTTTGAATCAATTTATTAACCGGGGGACATGTCCGAGACAAAGACCGGTCGTACATACGAACAAGTACTAAGAGAGTTAGACATAGGTAGTTACACGCACGGCCGAATCACCGAATCGAGTAAGTAGGTTAAGAAGTAGGAGCTTCCGTTCCGGATATGCTCAATTATAAATAAGTTGTGTTAGAATCCGAAGACTGAGAGAATAGTATAGTAAGACAAGCTTACGAAAGAGAAGAAAAACCTTTAATCCGGGACCGGGGGAATGGGTAAAATGATGTCAAAGTCCGGTGGACGGAACGCGACTTTACCTGCAGAGATGAAAGTCAAGAGTTGATGCACGTATTTTGTGGAAGAATGGAGTTTCTCCAATGTAAGCGTGTGATTGTATGTGTGTATTCCCGCATTGATGCGGTGTTGGAGCAGTCGTGGGCACTCCCGAATTAGATGTGACGGCGTTCTGGTTTGAGCTCCGCAAGGGCATGAGGTGGTTTCTGGCGGGTCTGCTGGCCGGAAGCGCTTGGCGTAAGACCCGGTGAAGGCATGGTCCACTGCTAGTTGTAGCGCAGCAGATGTTGTACACCGAGAGTATTTGGGGATGCGGGTCTTCTTGCCGTTTTCATCCTTCTCGACTTCTGTTGCGGCTGCCCATAGGGGATGGTGACCTACGGAAGGCGGATCCTTAATGATACCTTCGCGGAAGGCGTGTCCTTCTCCTGATTCTCCTGTCCATCGAAGCCTGAACTGGGCGAGACAGTGCTCGAGCCCGAATTCGTGTTCCCAGTTGGCAAAGGCCTTCTTCCTTGCACGATCCTTCTGGAATGCCGCTGACTGTATGCGGTCCATCCCGTCTGGTGGTGTGTTCCAGCTTGCCGCAAGGGCTGCGTCGTGTGCCAAGGTGTGACCTGGTAAGGTGTCGTCTGATGGGGCCCATACTAGGAATATTGAGACCTGTGAATGACGTAACGTGAGTAGTGTCAAGGCCCGGTGGAATCTGATCGCAGCACCATGTGCTTTGATCGATCTGGGGTTACGAACTGCCTGCAACGCCGAAGTGTTGTTACTCAGTAGGAAAAAATTAACAGGAGGCGATGCCTCGACTGTGTAGATGTTGGCAAGGGTTTCAGCGGAACGAGCGATTGCAAATGCATCCGCGTCGAACTGCGTCAACTCCGAGCCTATGGTCCATGCCTGAGCATTAAGTGGACCTCCTCTGACTGAGTAGGAGCAGGCTGCACCGCCCACTTCTGTTAGGTCTACAACCATGCGCTTGGTAATGCACGCAGCCGTGTGACAGATTACCGCATTCCACTCTTCACCGGATGACACGAGGTCCCGGATCCAAGCACGTCGCAGGTAAGGGCGCACAACACCCATGTAGTTCAGTCGAGCCGCCCAGTTGGGTGCCTCCCAGGGGCTGACTGCTACAACGTCGACTCTAGGGCCCCATGAGGGAACCCTTTGAGCGAGTGCCTCTAAGACTGTAGGGCGCAGGGTCCTAGAATTTACAGGCTGGACCCTAGTGGTAGTTTGGAGGTGTGTGTTACGCTTGAATTAGCTGATATTCTTTGATGCTGGTATTCGATGACATCAATTGCGATATTTGAGTCTTGGAGAGAGGAAGTGCGCACCCCTGGTACTTGTATATGTCGTATTCTCGCCGCTGATTTCTTAATGTCTTGTTTTTCGTTACTTTGTTGCTATCCTCCGCTTGATCCTGCGCTCAGGTTGTGTCTGGCATGAATGTATACAGCCGTATTGTAGTATATTCCCCGTCAATATATGATTGGACATTTTTTGTATTAGTATGCTGTGCGAGCCTCGGATGTATTGAAGGCAGATGCTCCCGTCGTTGGAGCTGTATGAACGGGGGAAGGAAATTACGGGAGCAAGTTTTCAAGTTCTTACTCAATTTGAGACGAGAGTGGTGGATGTTGTTCCAGTGGATGCATACCCAGTATGGTAGTGCGTCCTCATCACGTCCAGCCTCGGGCTTGCTTCGAGCGAGCCCAATAATTTGGGAGCCTGTGACTGACCTGTCCTGTTTAGCTGGTTCATAGATACATTTGGATACTGTCGTCAGAATAAAGCATACATTCCCAGCGCCAGCACCACACGCTAACTCTTGCGCTGATACCAACCCTTCTCTCTGCAGGCTTGTCTGCAGGTGATGGGTGACTGATTGTGATCCTCTCGGGCGACGTACTCGATATATTTTTCCATTATGTAGATGCTTGTCCACAGTTTTGGCCCATGCTCGCACATGTATGTCGACGTTGTGTAACGACGTCACACACATGCACGCATCATTGCATCATCACCGACACACTTGTCATCGATATTCATAGAACATTCTCAACATTTTCGAAAAAGGTGCAACGAACTCGACTAGCCTAACACATGATACTGACAGATGATGGGTATATATAGAGTTTGGCATGCGAGACTATAATCTACTATCACATCAGTAAAATCACAACCCCTTCTCCTTCTCCTTCTCCTTCTCCTTCTCCTTCTCCTTCTCCTTCTCCTTCTCGGCCCTTTTCCTTTTGCGTCCCTTCTGGGAGTCCTTCCTCCCCTTCTGAAAACCTTCCATATACCTGGAGAGGCTTTTGCACCTTCTTGAGCTTCTTGATGCAAGTCCCCTCTGGCACCCCCAGACTTCTCCGCCCAACTCAAGAAGCTTCATTGTGACATCTCTGCACTCGAGACAAAGATCCTTGCTGGTTCCAGCGAGCTACAGGATGAGAGCTGCATCGTTATCAAGGTGCTAGTGGCCCATCCAACAGACTCAGAACTGGGTCAAAGACACAGAATTGACTCGGTCGGACGCAATCGTTGCAATGGAAGAAAGTGACCAAACAACTGATGACATTATTGCAGTGTGATACTACTAATAGTCTACTATTAGAATGTGATCTCGTGCGTGTGATGATTGGCATATTTGTTTACATAGAATGTTTTGAACGAATCTAATGACATTGTACTGTCTATCTTTGGGTAAGATTAGTGATGGTAAAGTTCAGTTCAGTTTGGTTCAGAGCCTGTTTTGCCTGAACCCCAAACTGAACTGTCGGTTCAGGTTCAAAATGGTCTGGTTTGGGTTCGGGGAGCCTGAATGCTGAACCGAATGTCGAACCCTTTTGCCAGTGGTGCTTGATTATGTAATAAAAAAAACTGCATATAATTTCTGGGTAAGGTACCACAAAAGACTTGCTTTTGGGGTATACATTCAATAAGCACTCAATTTTTGTATGCAGCATTGCTATGTACAAGTATTCATGTGGTATGAATGTCCTCAGTTGTCTCCCTCCATCGCTGTCCAATGAGAGCACATGAGGCTATGACTGCAGCAGGTGTGGTTGCAGCCCTGTCTCGATCACTTTCGGGTCACGGTCACCATTCTCACCCTGTTAATATCTCATCACTGTTGTGGTTCATTGTGGTTCATCATCGTCATCATTGGAGTCCAACCACCTCCCATACTTGCGTCCCATTTCCGTGACACACCTATGCTGTCATTCTTGGAGAAGGTGGAAAAGGGACCATATTGGCCTTGGGATTGTCAGGCACAGTGGCAGACAGCATGGTGTCTCATCCCGCATTGGCAAGGGCTCCTCATTCTGGGTTGAACTCTGTACATCCTACACCTTTTCAAACTGTTGTCAGATCATCTCAGATGTCATTGTGCTCACCATTGTTGTCATCGCTCATTGCTGCCATCAAATTTCCGTTTGTCACTGCCACCATGTTGACAGTGACATGATCGGGGCAGTGACAGGTGGGGTGATTGAGGAAGTCGGGGTGGCAACTTAGTTCGCACCAATTGAGTGGCGTGGTGAGTTGCATTGGCGATGGCCTGTGGGCGAGAAGGTGAGAATGGAGGAGTGAGAGGGCCAGAAGGCAAGAGGGCAAGGAGGGTGAGTGAGAGAAGGGACGGGCAAGAACAGGAGTAAGTAGAGAGGGGCGTGAGGGGCAGGAGGGGCGGTTGTGAGACAAGAGGACCAGGATGAGACAACGTGAGAGGACAAGGGAGGGCAAGAGGTCAAGGCAAGGCAAGAGGCAAGTAGTGAGTAAACATGCAAGCCAGTCATAGGTTCAACTGACCATAGTCATCGAGTTCCATGAACCCCATCGTCATCCTCCTGTATGGTGACAATGCTCCTCCGCTCTGCTGCTTCCAGGACAATTCCTCTGACTGAGCCATGCAGGCCCATGCAAACCAATCCCCCCTACTCAGTGTGTCCCCACCTATATGGCACCCCCACACAATGTTGCTCAAGCAGAGTTAGTGTCTCACCGAACCTTGCACAAACTATAGTCTTGCCTTTTGCATGGATCTTGACTCAGAGTCGAAGAAGACGCCAAGGAGACAAGAATGGCACTCCTGCACACACTGGCCTACCCGAAAAATTGGAAGGTGAGAGAAGTATGGGGAAGGTGGGGAGAAGAGTAAGAAGGGTGTGTCGAGGGTTGGGAAGGGTGAACCGTGAGGAGTTGAGAGGAGGAGGGTGACGTGAGAGGGTTGAGGGTGGGCAAGGGTGGTGGGCCGAGAGAAAGGCAGTGCGTGGGGATCGGAAAGAGGGTGGGCAAGAGTAGGGAGGGAGGAGGGAGGGAGGGAGACGACTGATGCATGAGCTTCATGTGTAAAGATCAGGCCTGAGGCCTGAGGGCCAAGGTGGGACCGGGAAAGGCAGACAAGAGTATGGTGAGGTGGGAAGTAGGGAATGAGGAGTGAGAGGCATGAGGACTAGGAAGGGCAGGAGGGAAGAACCTGAAATGACGACCAGGAGTGTAACGCTTTGCTAAGCGTTCGTCCGACTTGGACTAGGGGTGTGGTGGAGCAACACGTAACTTGGTTCTCGGACACTATGTGTGATGACAATAGGTCCCCGGCGTGTGAGTAGGCCTGAAAGCACTACCACAAGATGTAGACTGGCGTAGAGTTGAAAGTAGAGATGAAGAAAAGGAAGAGAATAGAGAATGAGATGCAAGAGGGAAGGCAGACTGGAACAAGAAGTGAAACCGATAGCGAATTGAAGAAGACCAGGATAGGGATCCCTGGTCTTTACTAGTCGACTTATATACACGTAAGACTCGCTTTAAAGCGGAGTCTAAACTAAGTAATGAGTCACGAACCCTAGTACAGCTATCCTAGTGTGATGTCATAGTCCAATACATGTGATACACAAGAACAATAGAACGCCTGACGGTGTGTGAGTCTGAGTGAGTCATACTAATACACCGGTCCTAGGAATAGAACACCATGGAAGGCTATGGAACTTTGCCCGTCACATGTCCTAGAGTCATCTGATAACAACGTAAACGCGCATGATAAGGAGAATGATGGAGTAAGAACGACTGCAGTCCCAATGATAGTCTGCGAAAAGCCTTGGCGCGGGTCAGTCCGTGACAAGGAGCATAATGCAACGAGAGGAGAGTACCATGCAGTGCTTGCAAGGCGCTCCCACGTGAGTTTCAACGCACTGCATTTCGCGACACCACACAAAATGTCCTGTGTGACGACAACAGATGCTTTCTTCACACAATCAAAGGGTCAGAATAGTCTAGCAAAAGAATAAAAACTTATCTTAACTTTACGGTTCGGTTTGGGTTCGAACAGGTTCAGAACAGGTTCAGAGAGTTTGGGAATTGCCTGAACCCCGAACGAAACCATCGGTCCGGTTCGGGTAAACACCCAAACCTGAATGCTAATTTAGGGTTTGGTTTGGTTCAGTTCAGGTTTGGACCACGGTTCAGAACTGAACTTTACCATCACTACTGGGGAACATGGCCACACAGCCCCAATATCAAGGCTTGAAGGGCGCACTTGGCAAAGGCATCAAGAGCCTTTGCAAATGGTATGACCATGTCAACAGCACTTCTCCAGCATATTTCATTTGTCTTGGTAAGTTTCTCTATCTATTATTTTATCTGGCTAATGTCATAAGCTAGTCCTTGACCCCAACGTCAAGGACATGTACTTTCAGAGCCAGTGGAGTGGTGAGCATTACGCTGCCGGCATGAGGCAGCTCGAAAATGTTGTAAGTTGTTCATTCTTGTGCTTACAACATACTGACATATCTTATCAGTTTGACAGTTATTTTGTTGTGCCCAAGCAAGCTACAACAACGGCAGTGGACACCGTACAAGGTATGTTAGATCCTAACTTGTAAACAGTGCTAACACCTCCACAGATGGCCCTTCAGCATCGCAGCCACCATTTCACTATGGTGGCTTGTTTCTTATGAATGCTGTTCAAGCCATTCAACAGCAAGCCAACATTGCTGTGGGCCCCTGTGACGAGCTCAAACATTACCTCAAATCTGGAGCTGAATCCACAACTGATATCATTGGTTGGTGGGGGGTAAGTCTGATCTCTTTGAGTGTGTGACATGTCTGACAGAACCCTAAGATGAACACTAGGTACCCCACATTGAGACAGATTGCCTGAGACTACCTGGCAATCCAGGGTTCGGCCACTCCCTCTGAATGTACCTTCAGCAGTGGTGGCATCACAGGCTGTGCACGAAGGAATAGGTTGCACCCAGATGTCTTTGAGGGTCTCCAGTTGCTAAAGAGTGCTTATCGGAATGGACATGTGTCAGCAAGCACACAGGCAGTGCATCACACTGAAGCAGTGTTCATGGGTTCTTTATCCGGCCATGATGATGAGATAGACATATAATCCTTTTATTTCTAGCCATAGTTGGTACTTGTACATACCTAGTGGCAATTCAACTGCATTTCAATGCTCTACCACCAAAGCAAGTCTTTGTTGGTACCCTACCCAGAAACTATGTACGGATTTTTTTGATTATGTAATCAGGCACCACTAAGAAAAGGGTTTGGCATTCGGGCAAAATAGCCTCTGAACTGAACTGAACTGAACCTTACCATCACTAGTTGTGTGTGTGCCTTTCTTGCTGCCCAAGGTCGCTGCTGGTTGCGAGGGGTGCCAGAGTGTTTGAATGCTCTGTCAAATCAAAGCAGGGGCCATGCCCATTGGCAGTGGGTGCATTCTAAAATGTGGTGAGGTGTGTCACACTAATAGTACAATTCCTGTGGTCTCCACTGACTGGTCCTGCAGACTAAGGGGCACACAGACATGCTTGTGATGTCCTGCATCCATGTGGTCTTGGATGTCTTCAGGAGTTGGGTGCTGCACACTGCAGCACCTGCACAATGTTGCTGGATTGCTGTGTTGAATTGTCTTGATTTTGCTAAGTCGGGTGGCACTCCAGGCCACTGTCCACTGAGTATCTGATAAGGGTTCACTTCTTTGGTCCTTGGGTGCAGCTGGGTCTGTCACTCATGGTGTGGGCTGGGTGTGCCTCTGTAAAGTGCTGGGCACGTGCTAAACTCATGATTCCCGGGGTCAGTGTGCTAGTGGTTGTATTAGCATGAATGTCAACACATATATTTCACCTGGCCATTCCATCACGTCTCTGCACAGCCTCACCAGTGTTGTCACAAAATCAGGAAGGGTTTATAATTGGCCCAGATTGTAATTCAATTTTTATGTGTTTGTAATTGTTCCTGTGGCTTACCAGCTGATTGGAATTACATTATGAGCCAGTATTGTTGTGTTATAAGCTGGTATTGTACTGTACTATGCTTACCCCACCTTTGCAAATGTTCACACATCTGCAAATTTTGAAAGATCTTTGAAGATCAGCACTTCCCCAGCTCCCTTTGCAGAAATGTGCTGTGTGTAGCAGATGACTATCGGCTACATCAAGCAAGCTGAAATTGAAACGGGCTTGTCAAGGACAACTCAAGCCTAACGCAGAGATAAATCACATGCCGAAACTAGTCAATGTGGAGCGTGCTGAACACGATATCTTTATACAAGGTAATAACAGCAGTGTCACACTAAAGGTAAGTCTGAGTGAGAACCAAGAGGACAAGTTAGATTGGTGATAAGGAAGACAAAGGAATGCAAACCTGAGTGAGAACCAAGAGGACAAGTTGGCTCTACTCAGGACGCTACAGGGTGTCTTATATACTACTAGGAGTGAGTCACTTACTAATCTACTGAGTAAGTACGAATGACTACAAGCTGATGCGTCGTGTATCTATATTTAGCACTTCTATTGTGATTACTGATCACTGTGTCATAAGTGCTTACTTGCACTGACACGTCGTCCTAATAATAGAACAATGCTGACTGAAACCTAATACAACATGTAATCTACATTACCCTATTGTTCTACAACGTTCCATAACCTTCCAACCAATCATAACGTACACATGTCTAATAGTGAGTAAGGCAGGTCCTTCCCAGGATCACATGCCTTGATGACGAATACAAGTGCACATGTTGGCATCATGTGACTAACCATCTTATCATATCTAATGATAAAGACTCCAATTCAGAAAACAGAAAAAGATGTATGCATCTGTGACACTGTGAACCTGACCATACCAATTCAGGTTGGCAACCCAGTGGACAATCCTCACATTACTGCAGGATCCACAAATCTGGCCTAATCTTTTGAACTTGGCTGTTGCTGCTGCTACTATAACACCCAGTATAAAATCTGAATCCCCTCAGTCTGGGAGATGGAAACGACTGAAGGGATGTATTTACATGTGAAGACACATATTATACTACCCATCATGTGCAGCTATGACCTTCCCTTGTGATATCCTTGTTCACACTCTGACACTCCTCCTCAACGCTGACACGATGGGAACCAAGCAAGTCCAGTGGTTGATGTGTAGATGGTGATGTAGATGGATAGAGTGTGTTGAGAGACACACTTTGACTCCTCCTTTAAGGATCCAGAAGCCAGGGCTCGTACACCTAGGTATTGGCATAGTCGTTCAAAGTCTGTGCATGCTAAAGGCTTAGTTAGTATGTCAGTCGTGTTGTCCTTGGACCTGACTCGTAGGACAGTTACATTGCCTGCAAGGATGAGTTCACAGGTATAATGATACTTAACATGAATATGTTTGGTGTGTGAGTGCCATATGTGGTCTTCCGATAACCGTGACACAGCATTGTTGTCACAGAAAAGGTTAGTGGCACCAGGGGGTAGGAATTGAAGTCCCTCAAGGAGCTATCTAAGGAAGACGGTCTCGTGAGCAGCGTCATGCAGAGCAATGTACTCAGCATAGCATGATGAGTCTGCAACAGTTGGCTGTTTCCTAGAGCTCCAGAATATCATGCCAGATCCAAGAGTGAAACAGTATCCACCAATGGATCAGCTAGTATCAACACAATTAGCATAGTCTGAGTTGGAATACCCAGTCAGGGCAAGGGGGCCTCGGCCACCAAGTGTCAAGGTGTGAGTTCGAGTGCACTTGAGGTAGCATATGACATGGATAGTGGCCTCCCAGTGTTCTGGTCTGTAACAGTCTAGGAACAAGGAGAGTTGTCCGATGGCATATGAGACATCAGGGTGAGTAGCCATGGTGATGTACATGAGAGAACCAATGAACAAGCAATAGGGGGTTCTTTCTGCCCACTCTACTATCCAGCCAATGTTTAGCAATGGCTTATGTAATTGATAGGCTAGCCGACACTTAGATTCTTACATAATTGATAGCCTAGCCAGCGCTGGCCACCACCTAGACTCTTACATAATTGATAGGTCAGCTGACAACAAAAAAAAGTGGGAGGTCCGCAACATAATTGAGGGGCATACAGTGAAAGGACATAGCTAATATATCAGACAGAATATGCATGCACTAAATAGTCAAAACTTCTCAGTACTTTGGTTAGCTTGGGGTGCGAGAAATGATCAGAATAGGCAGAGGCTCTGAAGAAGAGGTCAACTATGCATTTGTTATTGCTTGACCTTGACATATCATAGCAGGTAGGTGGAGGCTCTGAAAGAGAGGCATTAGGTAATGTTTAACTGTAATGTATCGTACCAAAGAACTGGATTGCAAAGAAATGGATTGCAAAGCAATGCCGGGCATTGAGACAGATAGTTTGCAATGTAGATATATGAACCACATGAGGGAGTGGCACATACCATAGAAGGTGCACAACCTAAGATAGCAATAATTCGTGGGTGGCCTGAGAATACATACATAGGGTTGACATCAAAATTGGAATAGCAAGGGAACATCCAAGGGAACATCGCAAATACATAGGTGCATCTAAATTATGAATGACTGCCACATGGAAGGGATGGTGTGCCTAGTTTCATGGCAGAGACATATGTGAGTATGGGTAACAGTCAATGATAACAGTGTACCAATAGCTTGTACACAAATAAAACATTTGTCCATAGACATGATATAAGTCATATGCCTCCAGCAATATATTAAACAAAATGAATTGAATAGTATATGCAATAGCTGGACAGTAGAGTGGGACATTCATTAGACATTGCCAGCATTGCAGGAAGTCCAAACACAACACCTGTGAACATGGTATGTATTATATCAAACATGCATATAAAGTGATTGATGAAGCATATTCATCACAAACTAGAAGCACGAGCAATACATGGCCAATTAATTAAATAATATAAAACAATCAGGAAGTGTGTTGTCTCTGTGGCACATCAATGTACCATGTCCCCTTTGTGCCATGACACTGCATGACGGGCGCTCGTGGAACCGGTGATACGCCCCGCGCCGCGCTGGCGGTGTATACAGCGTTTTTCACATTTCTAACGCTTACAGGACAGCGACGTCATCCGCACGCCCTCGGCCCTTGGAGCTCGTATCGCGCTGGCATCAGCGAGTAGCAAGGTCTAGGCGTTACGAGTAGAAGACTACAGCGAAGCGCGAGCCGAGTCACGTGGCATCGAGGCGAGACCGAGAGCGACCAGACTGCCTGTGAAGGCGAGGCACTATAGCGACAGTACCTGCACATTCCCTGAGTTGGTGTTCTCGGCTAGCGATAAGCCATGTGGCGACCATGCGCACGGGCGCACGCGGCCCGGCGGCTAGGGTAGCGGTCGCATTCGACTGGCGCAAGCACGAAGCGCATCGAACCTTCCAGAGTAAAGTCAACCGCTACCGAAGCTTCGAGGCGCGACTGCGAGGTTCGACTAAAGGATAGTGACTCGAGTACGACTACAGGCAACGCGCGGCCTCGCTAGGGTAGGATGCAGATTGGCTGAGGCGGGGCGAACGCGAGCCTTCGAGAGGTTTCTACTTGCCCTCGGCCCCGCATATATAAGGACCGCTGTCGCTCGTAGTTTGGCAGTGGAGCAGCGACCTTTAGCAGCTTTACTTCACATTTGTACCTTCCTTATTAGGCAATATCTCATCTTAAGACCAGAGTTCACCTTTCATCTCTGCGTTCACATTGTGATATCAGTCACTCATTGTCCTCATCGTTCTCGCTATCGTAACTAAGCTTCGCCCTTGCGTGCGAAGTCATCGTCATCATACTCACGTCTCACGTGCGGCGTGCGTAGGCCATCGTCGGTCGTACTCACTCTCGCTATTAGTATAGGTATTTGCCATCGTGGCTCGCGTCGGACTCGCCTTGGCTCGCGGTTTCTATTAGTCTTGCGTCTTTGCCGACAAACTAGCGTGTCGGCTTGCGTCTATATCCCTCATCCTTCCCGAACTCGAGCACTCTCGGCCTTCTTACACAGCTTGTAGGGGGTTTAGGGTATCATTTCTGGTGGCCAATGTGGGGAGGTTGGAATATAGAAGTTTAGTTCAAGTTTAGGATCTCCATTGGGACCATTCCTAGTCGCCCTCGCCACCGTAGGCATTCGCTACTAGACGAAATCACGAGGGCAGGTTACGATCCGGATCACCATTTCCCTGGAAGCTTTCCGGAACGCGACAACCTTTTGCCGCTTAGTTCCCTTTCTAGCGAACTTAGCGACCCTCCACCCAGTGCGAACGCGAGCCAAAGCTCACTACTAGCCGACTTAGAAAGCGAAGAAGAAGTTTTTGTCATCCTGTCAGGCGACGCAGCACAAATCGTCGCGCCCAGGTCTACTAGGGCGAGCACTCGCCTTCAGCAACAGCAATCAGCATCGGCAGCCGCGTCGGCAGCCGCATCCACACAAAACCAACAACCAACAAATCAGCCAACAGCGGCGCAAGTACAAGTGAGTACAACACCGCAGTCGGCTTCAGCACCAGCGAATCAGAGTACCACCGCGAACCAGTGGGGACCAGCACCGCCTCCTCCACTGCCTCCTCCACCACCTCCAGTACAACCAGTCCCACCACCAGTTAATCCACCGGTTAATCCACAGCAACCTAGAATGCCTTTCGCTGACTTACCCAGCCGAGGCAAGCGCTCGGTGCCATTGTTTGATGGCGGCGCCGAAGAGCTCGGTCGCTATTTCTCAGAACTAGAAGCCCTCTTCACGAGGCACACAATAACCACGGACAAAGATAAGAAAGTGGGCGTGCTCAGATATCTCGCTACCGCCGCGCTTGAAAGAACGTGGAAGGCTAGCGATACCTATACCGACGTAACGAAGACCTACGCCGAGTTCAAGGCAGAGATCCACAAATTCTACCCTGGGTCTAGCGATAATGTCTTCACTATCCACCATTTAGATACGCTCATAGGCAAGCGCGCGCGACTCGGCGTCCGCAACGCGACCGAGCTCGGCGATTTCCATCTCCAGTTCAGGACAATATCCAAGTACTTGATAGATAAACGCCAAATGTCGCAAGCCGAAGAGACGCGGGGTTTCTTGCGCGCGCTCCAGCCAGAATTGGAGAACCAAGTCAGACAGCGACTACAGATCACGGACCCACAACACGATCCACAGGATCCGTACGAGCTTGGGAAACTCTATGAAGCAGCAGCATATTGCTTGCTCGGCAGTGCGCCCGCAGGTTCTATGGGTGCGATCAGAAGTGCGACGTCACTCGCACCTCAGCCGCCCCCAGTTAACATCAAAGCTGAGCTTCAGACCGAGGTCCAGTCGGCGATCAAGTCCGCTGTCGCAGAAATGACAGAGATGTTCAAAAACATCTTCGCAGCACAAGCGCAGTTTAGCGGCGCGGCACAAGCCAATCAGTCGCAAGCGCGTGCGCCGACCATAGCGCGACCGCCGCAGGACCAGGGCAGCAAGTGCAACTTCTGTGGTGGCATAGGCCATTTCATGCGCGACTGCGAAATTGTCAACGAGTACATGCGTATGGGCAAGTGCAAGCGTAACCACAAGAATAGAGTAGTCCTGCCCTCGGGGGCGACGGTTCCTCGCAGCATCACTGGCACTTGGCTGCGTGACCGTGTCGACGAGTACCATCGGCTGAATCCTAACCAACAAGGCGCCGCACAGATGTTATGCGAAGTCGCCAGCACGGCAACTGTCGCCACACTGATTCAAGCCGAGGCGGAGCCGTCTAAACAGAGCAAGGTCACCTGCTTCGAGCCAGAGTTGGGCCAGCCTGGCGTGTATGCATACAGGAAGCAGGGTTCGTCCAAGGGCAAGGCAAAGGAGGCCACACCCCCGCACATTGTGGAAATCCACTCGGAGGATGACAGCGCGGCCGAGCCGACTAAGTTTACTAACGAATTTCCCCCTGTAGTACCGCAACCACCAGACTCAGACACCGACGGGTCGACCGTAGAACATCCCTTCGCCAAACCTTTGCTGACTCGCGATCTGCTCGGCGAAGTGGATAGCGATCCGCCGCCACCGTGCAAGAGCGAGCGCACATATACCACAACATCGCAGATCTATGATGCCAAGGTCGTGCACAAGGTATTTGAGCAGATCTTGAGCACCGGGATCACTCTATCGCAGTGGGATTTGCTTTCACTCGCGCCTGAGCTCCGCACGAAGATCGCCGACGCGACAGTGCGCAAGCGCATCGCTAGGACAGATGTGCAAGCGGTACTAGAGAACATCCCAGAAGCGGTACCCGCGCGTTCTTCTGAGGCTCACATGCCGGCGTCATTCTCTAAGGCCATACACGAACTACCTGCCAACACGACCATCATCAAAGATCCGTACGAAGCACTCCTGCGACAGCGGCTTAGTGGCGAGAATAGCGGCGAGCCGGTCAAAGTAGTGACCGAGTCTAACGCGCTTAGGGCGATCCTACCGACCATAGCGGATCAGGAGCAAGTCAAAGCGATCTTGGACCCTGGATGCCAAATTGTTGCCATGTCTGAGGAAGTCTGCATGGCGCTTAGCATCGTGTATGATCCGAACGTTCGCTTAAACATGGTATCGGCGAACGGCGGCATCAACCAGTCGCTCGGCTTAGCGAAGAACGTACCATTCAAAATCGGCGAGATTACCGTCTATCTGCAAGTCCACGTACTTCGCCAACCGGCCTACGACATTCTGCTAGGGCGACCCTTTGATGTACTGATGGAATCCGTCGTGGTCAATTATTGCGACGAGAACCAGACCATCACCATACTCGACCCTAACACTGGCAAAAAGGCAACAGTACCGACCGTAAAGTGCGGTAGCTACCGCTTCTCGGAGAAGCGCAAGCAGAGCGACACGAAAGCGCAGGATTTTTGAGTATCGATGATTTGGTTGAAGACCAAGGAGAGCTCGCACTTTCTATAGACTATGACTCGGCAAATCACTCCGCTTCGCTTGAAGCCTGCGCTATCCTACCGGACAATACCATGCAGGACGAAATTGCAGCGGCCTATGTATCTCTCTGTGACTCGAATTCCACATGTTTTGATTCCCTGTTTCTCGCCGACTCGCCTTGTTCTCGCTCTATGCCTACCACTTCCGGCAGCGATTCCAGCTTGGATCGCGTGCCGTACATTTCCTTTTCCAATGTAAAACCACCACTCGCCATCTTCGCGGGAAAGAAGTACAAACCTGTCGCGCTTAAAGTGCGACCGGTCGAGACCGAGCTACCGAGCCGGTTTCGCATCATCCGAGACATTAAGGGCGACCCCTTAGAAAACATTCCAGAACTACCTACACACCCGCAGGACTTTAAGCCGACGGGTCGCTACACGCAAGAGTGAAAAGAGCAGTTCGACAAAGTGCACGAAGGCGACTTCCTGCTACCAGAGGAGAAGAAGCTCGCGGACCAGTTTATGTGCCTGCAAAACGAGGTGTTCGCTTGGAACGACCTAGAGCGAGGGCACTTCCGCGAAGACTTCTTTCCGCCAATAGAAATACTGACCATTCCGCACAAGCCATGGGCACAGTGAAACATACCGATACCGCCCAGCATTTACGACGAAGTCTGTCGTATCATCAAGCGCAAGATCGACGCAGGCGTCTATGAGCAGTCAAACTCATTGTATCGCTCTAAGTGGTTCTGTGTAGCAAAGAAGGATGGCAAATCGCTTCACATCGTTCACAGCCTAGAACTGCTAAACAAAGTAACCATCAAGCACGCGGGTGTCACGCCCTTTACCGACCAAATTGGCGAGCACTTCGCTGGGCGAGCGTGCGGCGGCATGCTTGATCTCTACGTCGGCTACGACGAGCGCGGTCTCGTGCCTGAGTCGCGTGACCTGACTACCTTTCAGTCGCCCTTCGGCGTGCTACGACTTGTGACTTTACCTATGGGCTGGACGAACTCAGTGCCGATATTCCACGACGACGTCACCTTTATCCTTCAGCCCGAAATTCCTAACACCACAGTCCCATATATCGACGACGTGCCGATTCGCGGCCCCACGGTACATATTGCCCGACGGTACCGAGGAACGTATCCCTGAGAACCCCGGTATCCGACGCTTCATTTGGGAGCATTTCCAAGGGCTTAATCGTGTCGTGCAGCGGACCAAGTACTGCGGCGGGACATATAGCGGTCCCAAAACAGTTTTATGTGCAGAAGAAATCACCGTAGTAGGCCACAGATGCACGCCTCGCGGTCGCCTTCCAGATCCATCTTGCGTCGACAAGATTGTCAAATGGGGACCGTGCCGAGACCTTTCAGAGGTTCGCGCATTCCTAGGTACGATCGGCGTTTGTTGCATCTTTATAGCGAATTTCGCCAAGCGAGCGAATGTGTTGGTTAACCTCACACGCAAAGACGTACCCTTCGAGTTCGGCCCAGCACAAGTAGCGGCGCAGGCCGACCTCAAAGAGGCCTTACTCAACTCACCAGCGCTGCGACCCATCGATTACAATTCAGACTTGCCAGTCATTCTAGCGGTGGACACTTCACAGATCGCAGTCGGCTTCTACCTTTGTCAGGCCGACGTGCATATGCCCAAGAAGCATTATTTCACCTGTTTTGGGTCGCTACCGCTAAATGACCGCGAACAGCATTTCTTGCAACCTAAGCTAGAGCTGTATGGGTTATATCACGCCCTTCGTGCATACAAGATGTTCCTCGTCGGCGTCCGTAACCTCATCGTTGAGGTCGACGCGAGATACATCAAGGGCATGCTCAACAACCCCGACATTGCGCCGTCGGCTAGCATAAATCGATGGATTGTCTCGATATTGACTTTCCACTTTGAGCTTCAGCATGTACCGGGCAAGAGCCACGGACCCGACGGTCTCTCGCGGCGACCGCCACAGCCAGACGATGATAGCGACGACGGCGAGAGCGACGACGAAGCCGAAGAATTCGAGGACTGGATCGACAACCTCTACGGCTTCGCGCATATGATCAATAACCCTATTCGCGCGCCGAAGTCAGAGCAGCTCGTGCACATCCTCGCCTTAGAGCAGACGCTTAGCCATCCATACGTCACCCCCGATCCTCAGAGGTACGAACCCAACTACGACATTATCCTGAGGAGCGCAACAGCGACGCAGGCCGACAAGAAATTAGCAATGATTCATGACTGGCTCACATTTCTAGAGCGACCTGATGGCCTCTCTGATCAAGATTACGCAGCACTGATTCGCCAAGCGTCGCATTTCTTCTTGGATGAGCACATTCTTTGGAAGCGAGATTCTCAGGGCGCACATAAGCGAGTGCTCTACCGGCACCGTCGCATCGAAGCCATACAGGCGGGGCACGACGATGTTGGACACCGAGGCTTCTACGCTACGCGAGCAATTATTGTCGAACGCTATTGGTGGCCTTTCATGGGCCATGACATCGCGTGGTACGTCAAGACGTGCCATATTTGTCAAAGCCGACAAACTCGCCAAGTCCTCATCCCACCAATCGTCGCCACCCCTGCGCCGCTGTTCACAAAAATGTACATGGACACTATGCATCTGCCTCGCTCTGGCGGCTACGCATACATCGTGCAAGGGCGCTGTTCGCTCACCGGCTACCCAGAATTTCGCATGCTACGCAAGGAAACCACGCAAAGCATAGGCGACTGGATATTCCAAGATGTACTTTGCTGATGGGGCACGCTAGCGGAGATCGTCTCTGATAACGGCAAACCCTTCGTAGCGGCGCTCTCGCACCTGGAGCACAAGTACCATATCAAGCACATCAGGATTAGTGGCTATAACTCGCAAGCGAACGGCATAGTAGAGCGATCGCACTTCGACATTCGGCAAGCGATGTTCAAAGCGGCAGACGGCGATCAGAACAAGTGGTCGCAGGTCGCCTACTCGGTATTCTGGTCAGAGCGCATCACAATCAAGAAGCGCATGGGCTGCTCGCCCTTCTACGTGGCGACTGGCGTCCACCCGATCTTGCCATTTGACATCGTAGAGGCGAACTACTTACTACCGCCACCGGAGTTGCTACTATCGACGACAGACCTCATGGTGCAGCAAGCGATCGCGTTACAGAAACGCGCAGGCGACTTGAGCCAGCTTCGCGACCGCGTTCATGGACACCGCAATCGTGCAGCGATCAAATTCGAAAAGGACCACGCGGCGACAATATGCGACTTTGATTTTAAAGCCGGCACGCTAGTCCTTATACGAAACACCGCGATCGAGAAAGCACTCAATAGGAAGATGCGACCTCGCTATTTAGGACCACTAGTAGTGGTCTCGCGCAACAAAGGCGGCGCGTACATCGTATGCAAACTGGACGGAACGCTTTACCACAACCCCGTCGCAGCATACCGCGTTATACCGTACTTCACGCGCGAGTATATCGAACTGCCAGACTTCGAGAAGTATTCCGACATCTCAGTCAAGCGGCTTCGAGAAATGGAACGAAGCACCGCAGAAGATCCAGAGGATCCCTCGGCGCATTCGATAGGCGACACCGGAGAGATGGACTCGGCAGATTGGCAAGAGCCCGGCGACGAGTTAGCGAACTACGATGCCGAGCAGGAGTCTGAGCTCTTCGACGTTGTCGCCTAAAAACGTGATCTGGCATCGCAAGGCGTCCGGGCGACGCTTAGCGAGCGAGGAGACGAGATTAAATCAATTACCCCAAGATTTCAGATTTTATGCAAGCCCTTTTCATATCATTCTTACGACACCTGTTTTTTAGTTACATCGCTTGTTCGTACAACTTCGACTCGGCAGCGCCAGCAAAGTTTAGCGCAATGATGACACGTGAAGCAACCATTCAGCGGACAATAGTGCTTAAACATGCGAAAGCATGCGAGCGTATCACCCTCGGTCGTCTTCCATATTCTGAGCGTGTATTCAAAACTTTCTACACCCCATGGCGATGGATCATTTGGAAAAACGCACCGCGACTACGGCGTCGCACTTGACGCGATGCGCTTCCACAGAACGCACCAGTTTAATATTCAATGCCGTCCTGGCAACTGCTCCAGCGAAGAGTAAACTCGCTCATAGCCTTGTCAGCGCGGCGCTCGTACAAGGCGAAATCCTCGTCATCAATTGGGTCGCCATAATAGACCCCATCCTCACTAACTGTACTACCGTCATCGGGTGAACCAGAATATTGAGCGGCGCCTTCGTTGTCCGGCACCGCAGTTACGCTTCCCAACTTGCTACTTTCTGGAACCTCGGCATCGGTCGCGTTAGCTCCAGTGGACTCGCCCTCGGGGCCCGCTCCCAGACCGGTCCACTCGTCGTCTTCGCCAAACTCGTTGGGCGGCGAGGGATACAGGAATCGCGCCGCTGGGTCTGCGCGCCGTAGAAGGATACCAAGGCGAAGAGCAACCTCGGCCTCGGCTCCTCGTTTAGCGATGTACCAATTGCGCAGGCCGGCGTCGGTCAGAATCATGCGAAGATCGTGGAGGACTTCTTGGTGAAAAACGCGGACTGCATGGTCAAGTACAGACACGCCCGCCCAGGAAGCCGTCCGCTCTAGCAGGCACTGCATGGATCATTAGAACAATGGTGTGAACCAGAACATTGAGACGAACCCAGATGTCGTAGTAAAAGTCGAGCCAAATAGTGACATCGGAATTGGACCAAGGACACGCAGCCCACACAGCCCGCATGGCGAGATGACACTTCACCGCACTCTCATATAGCTCGCAAGTCAACGCGGGAGGTAACGCCGCTGCGAGATGGAGAGTGTCAAGATGGTTTTGCATGATAGATCGCACCGGGATATCCATCAAGGGTGAAGAACGATTGGATAAGGGCATAGCGACACCGAGCATCTTAAATAGGGGCGCGCTCCCGAGAATCACTAATCCCTATTGCGAGGCATCGGCCGAGGACGAAAAATGGCGAAAACTTCAGTAATGAGGAGTCTAACCTTACTAAGAGACCATTGATCGGTATCACTCGTGGAACCCTGGCTAAGGCAGCCCTCATATCAAAGACATCCCCATTTTATTTCAATTTCGCGTTTTTCGCATTTACCCCGTCTTAATATTCTATCCACCGGCGCACCGTGCGCATCCCCCCAATTTTATCACATCAACCCTCAGTGGGGTCGGATGGCTCGAGATAAAGGTCGTCATCACCCTCCCAGTCGAAGATCATCGCACCACCTTCGCCATCGTCAGACGCATCCAGAGAGGCATCCGCATAGCCGCGAATGATGGCGGATAGCGGCAGAGCGCGACAACGCACCGCGGAAGTGCGAATGGCTTTCGTCGAATATTAGCAAGGGAACAGCGGTGACAGCGATTAGACACTTACCAAGCTGCGGCGCGACGTGCACAGCCGTACGCTCGCGGAGGAGGCGACACTCCCTAGCGATCTCATTGCGCTCTTGGTCGAACTTAGCGAGGTGCCAGACGAGTTCGAAGTCGGTAACCAGGCCGAGGCTATGCATTTTGTTAACCTCGTACTGAGCTTCGTCAAGCGGATCAGGGACGTCCTCGAAGCCGGCCGAGTATAGAATCACGGCATAGGCCTGAGCGTGACTAACGATCACGGTATGGATGGCCAGCTGTTCGGCAACCGTCGCACACACATCGGGAAAGTGACGACCCCAGTCGACAGTGGCGATCAAGCTCGCTTCGCTAGAAACCTGGTCATGAAACGCAGCGACGGCATCGCTATGCGAAGTCACGCCAGCGAAGTGTGCAGTCATAGCGACCAAGTGCTGCAGTGCGAAAGTTAGCTTCCCGAGACGATACATGAACGATGAAGTTGGCCTACCCAGACACCTTGGTACACATAAAGCCACTCGGCGACTTCGCGCTGATAGCGAGGGCACGCGGCCCAAGATTCGTGCAGCGAGAGGAAGCAGGCGACCACGTTATCGTACACAGCGCGAGTGCTGTTCCAAGGCAAGATCTGTTCAAGGCGAACGACACGTGGAGCAGGAGCAGGCATAGGCATGACAGACAAAGTAGCAAGAACGCAAGAGGGCAAATGCTGAGCGTGGCACTACGCTCGCGGCGCGACTTATATACTCGCACAGCGACTCATAGATCCCGCACCCTTTCGCACTCTTAGACACCGTCTTAATGTGAGGCTGAGGACAGCCAAGATTTTTTTTGCGGAGAGGAGAGACTAATGTAACCTTACGGGGTTCCTATACCAGCTCAGTGCATGCAGAGAACGGGGACCTCGCTTCGCAACTTACAACTTGCCCTTCGCATTCATCTCGCCTCGCGCATGGTTAGGCTGCACGTCAATCTAGCCTTATGCATCTATCGAAATTGCACGGCACACGCAGTCGTTCACCATCCAATCTAACTATTCGCGGTTATCACTAGTCACCACTCAACAGCAAGCCAACTTAGTCATTTGAACCATGATTTGCACTCTTTTGCAGAACACCGCAACAACGATCCGATAGCAGAGGCGACAACTAGTCGACAAGTAAAAATTAAGTAATAATAAAAGTAATCCTAATGTTCCAACCCGCGAAGAACGAGGCAGGACCAGTTCGCTACAGGCTGAACCAGTCCTCTGCATCGCCGGAGTACGCCGACTTGGAATCGCCCTCGCTCACTAGGGGATCCGCGCGCCCCTTCCCATAATCCTGCGGCTGCTCTTCCTCCACCAGATCGGCGTGACGCTTGGCCTTGTCGCGGTGCTCAGAGAGCGTGCGACTGCGAGGCGAAGCAGGAACCGTAAGCTTGATGTGCTTAGGGCGCGGACCGTCATCGGGGGGCGAGACCTTGCACCGCGCGAGCGCCTCGACCAGCTGGCGGCGATGGAAGTCGCACTGACGGTACGACACGTCGATCATCGCCTCGGAGCGTTCGAGCTCGCTGTGCCAGAAAAGGGCAGCGCGCTCAGGGTCGAGCCCAACGTAGTAACCTTCCCGCTCGTTAGCGGGGCAGGGGGCGTCGTAGCCAGCGGCCCTCAAAGCAGGCCGGCGCTTGTCAGCAGGAGGCGAACGCGACCGACGCGACGGTCCAGCCACTGCGTTAGTGGCCGCGCGAGAAGCACGGCGGCAAGGAAGCGTGCAGCACGTGCGACTGGCGGGCGAAGACACGGAGGTAGCGCAACGAGGAGCAATCACACTCCTGCTTCCTCTCGTAGCACTTCTGGCATGGGAAGTCGGGGCCAGTGCCGAGCATCCGGCGACAGGCAACCTTTGACTCCGCGCACGGGTCGCACTGGGAAGGCATTAGCACAAGAGGGTTAAAGGAAGCGACGACGACTTACCCTGACCCACGGAACGTCCGCCTCGACAAAGTCATCAATCTCAGGCGAGTGAGCGCGCTTGGACCCCGCAGATGCGGCAGGCGCGGACTCCTAATGAAGGCTGAGGAAGTCAGCAAACCGCAGTACAAGCGAGGGCGCATGACACGCACCAAAGCCGTAGCCGCGGCGACGGTCCCAGAGTTGGGCACAACCGCAGGCGAGCCCGCAGAGGCAGGCGTTCCGGGTGACGGCCCAGCCTCGACAGAAAGAGAGCGCGCGGCAGAGAGAGCGGGAGAAGACATAGCGCAAGAGGGTAAGGTGAGGGTGGTAAGGCGAGGGTGGTGAGGAAGGTTGAAGGGAGGAAGACGATGCGGCAACCCAGCTTCGCATCAAGAGTCTAAATACTCGGCTTGTGGTCACGAGGAGGCACAGCATTACACGTCAAAGACACCAAGTAGTTCTCCCTTGTGGCTACGCGACGTGTTGCCGAGCGCCCAGGGAGAGCGCCCACCACATGCACCGCGCTAGAAACACAAAAATCCACAAGGCACCACAGCGATATCCACAGACCCCCAAGAAATTTAGTTACCAATGCCACAAAGCGAACAACGAAGAAATGATCACACGACAATCACACCGCAGGCCGCCTCGCTAGGCAGTAACCAGAGAGACAATACACAAATGAATTTGATAAGTCCATGAATACGACATCGGCCCGGATATTTACAAAAGTTCGAAGCGAGTACTACGTCAACCGAGTATGCCGTCCCAGCCGTCGCCGTCGCCTCTGTCAGAGGGCGAAGCAGGCCGCTCGGGCACATCCTCGTCCATCGGCACGAAAGCCCGGCCCTTCCCTTTACTGCTAGAGCTACCCTCGCCGCGAGGAGCGACGTTGTCCGGCGGCCCAGTCGCACCCGGGTGCGCACTCGTTGTCGAAGGACGCGAAAACTGCACGCAATGAGTCCGGGGCGAATCCAGCATCGGGGCGATGCAGAGCGTTAGCGCGTCGCTGAGCATACTCCGGGCGAACTGCAGGTGCTGCTTGGCCCCCAGATAGTTACCCTCGGTGCGAGCAACCTCGGAGCGCCAGAATAGGGCGGCGCTAGCCAACTCAAGGCCAGGAAAGTAGAAGTGACCGCCGACAAGTATGTCGTAGGCGGGGCCAGGAGAGTCCAAGCGAGGGTCCCATGACAGTTCGAACTCGTCGGCCGCGGAAGGGGTGCGAGCGACGTGAGGAGTACGAGAAGCGCGACGAGCGCGAGCCGGAAGCGGATCGCGGCGCACACGCTGAAGGGCGAGCTCCTGGGCAAAGCGCTTGCGATAGCGGTCGGACTCCCGCAAACATGAGTCACCACGCTTGAAGCAGGCACCGCACACATGGGAGTGAGGGGCGCCCGCGAGTTGAAGACACGTGACCCTACGATCGGCACACGGGTCGCACTAAGTCGCGTCGGCAACACGATACTTTTTAGGCTGTAAGGCGACTTACACAGATCCACGGGAGCTCCTCGTCCTCGCCTTCCGCGCAGCAGCCAGCGAACTGGCAGGTAACGAAGACGGAACAGGCGAGACAGCGGCAGAAGATAAACACGAAGACGGGGGCGCAGCCGGCCCGCGCAGACCCAACCCAGCGGCAGAAGAGTGGATAGTAGAAACCGTGGGCGACATGCGAGGCTGAAAAAATGACGATACAGGAGCACGCCGCTCTGCTGCTCGCTGGCGATAGCCGTCCACGACGGCGGCGACCTCTTGAGTATACCTGAGGAACCAAGCTTCGTTGGTGAAAGGCTGCAAATACATGTTAACCTCACGTATGAAAACGTCGACCGGATCGTCATTTGCAAGATCGATGCCACATTCGGCACCTGCGCTGTAAGCAGCGATCTAGTAGGTGTTAACTAAAGTGCGAAGTACACCGAAACTACCACACACCAGCGTCCAGGAAAATTTGGCAAGCCAGGCCTCGGCGTCGGCGCTGTTGAGGCGGGCGAGCTCTAACCCAGAGCGCAGGTCGAAGAGCGCTTCCTTGACAAATCCGAAGGCAGCAGACATGATAGCAGACGTAGGCGACGGACAAAGCGACAAGGCCCCAGGACCTCGCACCTTAAATCTGCACACAGACGCGAAGCAAAGCGAAGTCATACGTCACATTCCCCAACACCCTTAACCATTTCTAGGCGCGGTCCCGAGCAGTTGCCGCTCCACCGCCATCATGACGTCGCCTTATCGACGCGATCGCTCGGCTGACTGAGGACAGTCAGGATTTCAAGTAGGGAGGAGAGATGATACGCCCCGCGCCGCGCTGGCGGTGTATACAGCGTTTTTCGCATTTCTAACGCTTACAGGACAGCGACGTCATCCGCGCGCCCTCGGCCCTTGGAGCTCGTATCGCGCTGGCATCAGCGAGTATCAAGGTCTAGGCATTACGAGTAGAAGACTACAGCGAAGCGCGAGTCGAGTCACGTGGCATCGAGGCAAGACCGAGAGCGACCAGACTGCCTGTGAAGGCGAGGCACTATAGCGACAGTACCTGCGCATTCCCTGAGTTGGTGTTCTCGGCTAGCAATAAGCCATGTGGCGACCACGCGCACGGGCGCACGCGGCCCGGCGGCTAGGGTAGCAGTCGCATTCGACTGGCGCAAGTGCAAAGCGCGTCGAACCTTCCAGAGTAAAGTCAACCGCTACTGAAGCTTCAAGGCGCGACTGCGAGGTTCGACTAAAGGATAGTGACTCGAGTACGATTACAGGCGACGCGCGGCCTCGCTAGGGTAGGATGCAGATTGGCTGAGGCGGGGCGAACGCGAGCCTTCGAGAGGTTTCTACTTGCCCTCGGCCCCGCATATATAAGGACCGCTGTCGCTCGTAGTTTGGCAGTGGAGCAGCGACCTTTAGCAGCTTTAATTCACATTTGTACCTTCCTTATTAGGCAATATCTCATCTTAAGACCAGAGTTCACCTTTCATCTCTGCGTTCACATTGTGATATCAGTCACTCATTGTCCTCATCGTTCTCGCTATCGTAACTAAGCTTCGCCCTTGCGTGCGAAGTCATCGTCATCGTACTCACGTCTCACGTGCGGCGTGTGTAGGCCATCGTCGGTCGTACTCACTCTCGCTATTAGTATAGGTATTTGCCATCGTGGCTCGCGTCGGACTCGCCTTGGCTCGCGGTTTCTATTAGTCTTGCATCTTTGCCAACAAACTAGCGTGTCGGCTTGCGTCTATATCCCTCATCCTTCCCGAACTCGAGCACTCTCGGCCTTCTTACACAGCTTGTAGGGGGTTTAGGGTATCACCAGTCTGCCTGCCTGGACCATAAATGATGATGCTGCGACTAGGAAATAAACATGACTTCCTTGTACAATATTGGGGATGTCAATCTGTTACTGACCTGGATGAGGAGTATAAGTATCACTCAATGGGGTGGAACTATCAGTGTCAATTCCATCTGAGAGTGGGTTATAATGCAGGGTAAATGGTCATGTCAGAATCACGGAATCCATTAATGTGACCTGCCTGAGATGATATTATCTGATTGATCCATATTGACATCACTACCCAGAGCATCTGTAGACAAAGCAACATCATCACCACATATTGCATTGAAGTGGGGAGCATCCTCTACATGGCTATGATCACCCTCATTATCGAGATCAATGTCATCGCTATCTGGCAAGACAAATACTTCCTCATCGGAGTCAGGGGGTTGCAAAGTGTGAGCGTGTCGGCTAGCCTGCAGGTTCTTCACTGTCTTATTGTTGTCCTGAAAGAGTGGACCTGTTGATGCCCAAACCAGCAGTTCAAGTCTGCTATCCTGGTGGGCCTTCCAGTGATCTAGTAAGCGATATATATCGTCAATCTGAATCTTGGATGGGTCTTTCCACTCAAAGCCATCTGGTGTGCAGTCTGCTATAATCCAGGAAGTTGGATTGGTCACCACTCTGCTCCATGATATCCTCCCCATTGGATTTCCAGTAGTGAATCCTGAATCATTATCATTTGCACAGTTAATGATACAGACATTGCAGGATATATGAAACAGTTCTCACATATGTGTGCAGTACAGTACTCTCTAAGCATGGACTGTACAATCTTAGCCTTGAAGTTGTGCAATGGGGTAATGTCTGGAAGGGTGGGGCGCCCTGCATTGTCCTTTACAATAGGGATTCGAGTATTGATAGTCTGAGCACGATTTGGAACAGGAGGGTCTGCATTGACAGCTAAATCACGGGTCAGTACATGGCAATCAATACAATTAATGGCATACCATCAGAAAAGCATTGAATACCAAATTGTCTCCATTGCTCCCAAAGATTGGAATTCATCCATTGTGGACAGAAGTTTAAGAAACTCTTTCCATCATTAATCACTTTCTCCACATCATCCCTGGACAGTCTGCATGTCACTGCCAATCAATGGCAATGTAGATGTGCACAACTCACAGGCAAATGTTGAGATCCTGATCTTCCCCTTTGTATGCGGTGAGAACAAGTGTGCAGATTCCACAGGTCTTGAACAGCTGCCTTTGAAAGTCCTGGATGATCCACTTTTGCATAGACAATGTGTCAAGATCCTGCGGGATCTCGAGACATGCGATGTGCGTCAAGGGTTCTGTGGGGGCAATGGTTCAGTGGTTCAGGGATTCGAGGTGATGATGAGGCTTTGACAGCCAAATAGAGACAGAAGTCAAGTGGAGTGATCAAGGGTCTTGGATTCGCAGAGTAAAGACGAAGGACAAGATGGGGCTTTGGGACACATCGTCCAGCCCTTATATACAGAGAGTCACACAGCCTATGAGTCATGTATCCTAGTAGTACAGCTTCAAGGACGATCGAGAGAACAGCCTTAAGGGCCCAGTACACCAAAGTGGAACAATGGCAGACGCAGCCTCAAGGAACAGGTAAACGAGTTGGGAACAAGGATGGGTAAGAGATAGTCCATGAGGAAGGAGTAAGTGGGGGATGAGAACAAGTGGGGGAATATAGAAAGAAAGAAATCGTGCATCCGTATCATAGCCACTTGGTGAGATCATGACACAATGCCATCCTATAATATAATGACATTATTTAGAGCAGCAAGGGAGAATGTGAATAAACACACCTGGATTGGATGTGAGGAGGTGGAGCCTGCGCTGACCATTCCGCAGCAGCTTCAGCATATTCTTCCCAATCTTCAGCAGACAGCTTGTCTAAAAGAACAGTAGTTGCATCCTGCAATGCGCCCAAAAAGCCCAGCTTGCCCAGCTCTTTTCCAGACATATCAGTTGCAAGCACCATGATCTCATCATGGTGCAACTGAAAAAATGCATTCTGGGTTGACCATTTGCGAGTGAACTTAGTGTATTGACACTTGGGACAAATGTAGTGGTTATAAAACCACTTTTGTATTTTCTATCACATTAAATAAGAATAATGGTCATTGCAAGCTAACTGGAGTGAAGCATACCTTGCCCACCTCCATCTTGTCGAATGAAGTGTTTGGAGGGTGATGTTGATACACCTCTGCCATTGCTCTCTGTATGACGTTTGCACGAGAACCTGTATCAGCATTCTGAAAATCATCTAGGTGCTGCCATAGAATGTATGAGTTGTCCTTGTTGTTTGAGAAGTGTGCACTTGTATTTGCAATGGAGGATGGTCCAGGTGGGCTGATGGCAATTCCAGGGACTGGCGCATTAGGCATTGTGTGTGGTTTGAATGAAGATAATCAAGAAGATAATGATGGGTGGCAAACAATTATCTCGACTGATTAAATACATTGCATGTTGAATAAAGTGATACATGTTGAAACAGTAAATATTGGGATGTTAATAGCAAGCAGAATAGTTGGTATTCAATGGCGATGATACAGGCACATTTCACACGCATATGAAGGACAATTGACACAACAAGGAGAGGCATGCAACACTACATGCAGACACATGTAATCTAATGGGCAGTCTGCAAAAAGAGACTATGAAACCATCGTTCAATCATTCATATACATATCTGTGTATTCAGTGGCCGATGCTGTGTACTACAAAGTCCACCATGGGTGCAGGAATGAGATAAACATCTACTTGGGTGAAATATCAAGATAGTTATCAACAATATGCTCAATGTGAATGTCTATCTTATGCAAGTGATCATTCTGCTGGTGATTGTGTCCATGTGCTTCAGCAAGCTTGCCCTGCAAACAATTGAGGGCCTTCTTAAGTTTACCAATGTGCTGCTCCATGCAGGCAAGCCAGGCGTCCATGGCAGCCATTGACAATGCATTGACCATGGCCCCTGGAGGGGCTGCATCACGTGATTCTGCGGGTCTGTTGGGCGGAATGATAGCATCAATGATCTATAATTGTCAGATATATGTATATACATTGATGTGATGACTGGACTTACCTGCACATCATCAAGATCTTCATGGTTGTTATCGTTGTTGTCATTGTCATTGTCGTTGGACTCATCATCGGACTTGCCATCACCATCTTCATGTTCATCGTCACAATCTACAGCTGTGACTGCCTCCTGCAATATGGTGTTAGTACAGTTAGCAGTGATACACGCATGTGCACCTTATCTTGACTGGAAGGTCTGGGCTGCTACAGATGGGAAGTGACATTGAACACATGGTGGGTACAGGAGTGACAACTTACAGGCATTGGAGTAGGGTTGACCGGATAAACACATTGAGATAATGGAATATTCTCCAAGAAGCTCCCAAATGATGAAGGGGGCCTCTTGGGAATGTCTTGTGGAGGCTACAATAAAATGTTCCATTAGCATAATGGTGGGTGTAAACAGTGGCAATGGCATACTGGCATCGCCTCTTCACTCAGAAACTCCAGTGCATGAGCGGGTAAAGGCTCTGAGACAATTGCTGGCGTGGAGGAAGGCCCAGCAACAACAGGCATTGTGGTGCCAGATGTGGTCACAACTGGGGAGGGAACCTGTAACACGAAATTGCCAGGTGATCGCTCTGGCCCACAAGATGGAGCACAATGACTGGGTGGGCCAGATGTCCCATGTGTTTTGGAACAAGATGCTCATGGGGGCATTGAAGTACAGATGTGTTTCAGAATTCCAATGGACAGTTTTGAGTAGTGTTGTGGCAGCTCGAGCCGATGATTTTTCAGAAATTTGCTTAAACTCTGAAAATATTTGTGTGGGTAGATTACCTTCCCAGCTTGTCGGCTCTCAGCCAACATTTTTTAATCCGATCGGCCATTCCTGGGTTATTCGACGATTTTTGACCAGCTCGAACCAGCTTGGATCCAGGAGCTTGGATGATTGTGCTACACTGCTGGTACGGCATCTGGCCCGAATGACTGAGTGCTCACGAAGTATGCTCATGTATATAAAGAACTGAACACTTCCTCAGTGACCGTAGGTAGAAACAACTGAGGAATATGTTCGTATGCCAAGATGTATTATTGTATTGTATCACTGTACTATCACATGATTCTAATCATCATTGTCGTGATCATCTAAACTAATGACATCACTCCAACACTCCTCCTCAATGATGAGACAGTAAGGTAATAATGATGGGATACGGCATGTAACATATAGTAACAAATAGTCCTGTCCAATCAAGATAAATTAAGTAGGCACAGGAGTGCGAACACCAAGATAATGTCTCAGGCGTTGGAAATCTGAGCACGCCAGTGGTTTAGTCATGATGTCTGCAGTATTGTCCTTAGATCCAACATGTGTCACAAGGACGTCACCAGAGAGTACCAGCTTGCGAGTATGATGATATTTGACCCGGATATGCTTAGTGTGGGGATGCTAGACGTGATCCTCAGATAGGCAAGTAGTGGCATTGTTGTCACAAAATAACTGCGTAAATCCAGACAGAAGCATGTGAATTCCTTCGAGGAGTTGTCTCATGAAGACTACTTTGTGTCTGGCATTGTGTAAGGCAATGTATTTGGCGTAGCAAGAGGAGTCAGCAACAGTAGGTTGTTTCCTAGAGCTCCAAGATATCATCCCAGAACCAAGAGTAAAGCAATAGCCTCCAATTGAGCAGCTAGTATCCACACAGTTGGCATAGTCTGAATTGGAGTATGCCATAAGAGCTAGTGGGTTCCTTCTGCTGAGAGTGAGTGCATGAGTGCAAGTCCCCTTCAGATAGTGGACGACATGAATTGCAGCTTCCCAGTGTTCCGGACGATAGCAGTCCAAGAATGATGATAGATGACTGACAGTGTAGGATATGTCCAGTTGAGTGGCGACAGCGATGTACATGAGGCTCCCAACGAGTGATCTATAAGGAGTCCTATTAGTCCAATCAACGACCTTGGATGGCATGGGGGTATTTTTGTCTGGTCTTTGCAGTTGTAATCCCGCCACCATAGGAGTGTCAACAGGGTGAGAATCCCTCTGGCTGTATTCCTCGATGATCTGATCAATCTTGGCAGTCTGTGAGAGTGAGATGGAGTGATTGGGGCAGTCGCATGAAATCGCAATACTGAGGGCATATTTTGGCTCGCCAAGTTCAGATATTTCCCACTTGGTCTTGAGCAGATTGCAGAAGTGTGCATTCTCCTCCAGAGATGAGGTGGCAGAGATGATGTTGTCGACATGCACGATGAAGATGACAGAGCCAGTGGGCGAATCGTGACAATAAATGCACCATTCGCACTGGAGGTGTTCAAACCCCCATTCTGATATTGCCTTGTGGAATGTCTGGTTCCAGATGCACATAATGGTCAGCCATAGCTTATGTAATTGATAGCCTAGCTGACACTTAGATTCTTCTATGGTTGATAGCCCAGCCGACGCCGGCCAACACTTAGATTCTTACATATTTGATAGGTCGGCTGACAAGCGGACCGTCCGCAATGTATATGACCACTGAAATCATTGTCTGGAGACTCCAGGAACAAAGGGGTGGAAAAAGCAGACCATCCAACTTAGAATGGCAAATACAATTGAAGAAGTATTTAAGAGCATTGGAATGGGAATGGGATGGAATATGAATGGAATGGGATAGAAATAGATGTCAATGAAGTTCATAAGAGTGTGGAACTAAATGTGGGTGTTCCAACAATATATTGAGGGGGCTTAAGAAGAACTCAGTGGTATGGGATGGTATTGGATAGCAGCAGTGATGTTGGGGTGGACTGTCCACCATGACTGTTACCAATTCAATAATCATGTGGAGGCTCCAAGAACAAAACTGCGGACCTCCCGACATGGAATGGGAATGGGAATAGATAGAATATATGTCAATAAAAGTTCATAAGAGAGTGGAATGATGTGCAAGTGGACTGTCCACCATGACAGTTACCACTTCAATATCATGAGGAGACTCCAGGAACAATAAAAGCGGACCACCCGACATGGAATGGATAGAATAGATGTCAATAAAGCTCATAAGAGTGTGGAACTGGATGTGGATGTTCCAACAATATATTGAAAGGGCTTAAGAAGTATTCAATAGCATAAATTGTATTGGATAGTAGAGGCTGTGAGTGGGAGTGGACCACCCACTATGACCGTTACCAATTCAATAGTCATGTGGAGGATCCAAGAACAAAAAAGCAGACCATCCAACATGGAATGGGAGTGGGAATAGATAGAACAGATGTCAATGAAAGTTCATAAGAGAGTGGAATGATGTGTGAGTGGACTGTCCACCATGGCAGTTACCACTTTGATATCATTAGGAGACTCCAGGAACAATAAAAGCGGACCACCCGACATGGAATGGGATAGAAATGGATGTCAATGAAGTTCATAAGCATGTGGGGATGTGCATGAGAATGGGGATGGGAATGAGAATGGGAACAAGAATGGGAATGCAATAGAAATAATATTAATGAAGTTCATAAGAGTGTTGAACCAAATGTGGATGTTCCAACATATTGAGAAATATGCAATACTATGGAATGGTATTGGATAGGGGTGGTGATGTGGGAGTGGTCCACCATCCACCATGACTGTTACCACTGCATTCATCATGCAGAGTCTCAAAAAAGCGGACCATCCGACATGGAATGGGGTATGTTAATGAAGTACACAAGAGTTTGAGGGGGCATAAAAGAATTAAATAGTATGGGGTGGGACCAGATAGAGGCAGTGATTTGGGACTGAATGTTGAAGGGCTATAGAACTATATGGGATCCCAGAAAGGTGGGATGATGTGTGATGTATTGAAATGTATTTGAACAAGCATGGAATAGTGTGGGTGGTCTGAAAATGCATTGAGTGGGTCTAGAAGCATTTACCTTGGTGATAGGATGGTGTGAAAACAATGTGAAAGAACTGACATCCAGCAAAGCAGGTGTAGTATATTGAGATAGCACAGGTCATCCACTGGAGTGACAACAATCGGGTGGTCCAAAGTCACCACAATGGCACTTCCAAACAACATATGATCATATGTAAGAAGTGTTCTAACATATATAAAACACCACAGGATCTAAAGGTTGGATGGTCCGAACCACCTTAGCTCTAACACTCTTGGAATACTTTTATACACTCCTGAATGTGGCTGAACCATATAATCGGAGGGTCCGAACCACCCAACTGCTTTGGAACCACTGGATTATGTATATCATTACCAGTTGGATGCTTACTGCAACACCCATGACACTCCCATGCAACATATGAATACATTAAAGGCAATACAAGTGTTCTAAATGGGTGCTCCGAGCTTTGCTGGTACTTTAACACTACCAGGACATGTTCAAACATGTATGATTATATTCAGATGCTATTCTGACACTCCATGGCACCTCCATATCCATCAGATCGGATGGTCCGAACTATTGAGCTTCTTGAATATAACTGCATAAGATAGATTATCACTGGTCGGATGTTCCAACACATCTTATGTCTGCAAACATAGGACAGTCCTGTCCAACATATAAGCACATTAAAGTGTTCTAAGACCTCTCAGCATAAATAATGAGGGACTACAATCCACCAAAGAACACTTGAACATGCTTATATGTTGGACAGGACTGTCCTATGTTTGCAGACATAAGATGTGTTGGAA